>CM038147.1:18730316-19442391 GCA_021437245.1 Aegilops speltoides | reverse complement strand
GAGTGCGTGTGATCGTGGGACACGATCAGTGTGTAGTGGCGCACGATCGCCTCGGCTGTGGCCTCCTGTAATCTGTATATTACCCTCAGCCGATGAGTTAATGAATGTGCGTTGAGTCTCATTGCTTCTCCCTCAAACAAAGCTGTTCAGGTTGACTAAGAAAAATTCTTCCAGGCTCGCCATGGCACCTTGCTGTATCACTAGCCGATTTAGATTAGGCAGGTCTTTCAGAACGAGAATCTTTAGCTTGGGAAACCATCCTGTAAGAAACGCCAGCTGCTCTCCGTCGTATGCTCCGGTCAAACGTAGACGTGTCAAACTTGACAGCCGAGAAAGGGATGGCAGGGGGTCTTCTCTCAGCTGTGAACCATATAGAGACAATACATACAAGTTCTGCCCCCAAACAGTTTGGAAGAGAGGAGACTCGTCCAACGCCCCATTCGCTAGTCGTCCTCTCAAAATTAATTTTTGCAGGTTTGGAAGGCAAACATTCAACTGGAGAACCTCATTCTCATCACTTGCATTCACCTCTAGGAACGACAAATACTGCATTTGAACCAGAGACTCACTGATGCGTTCACAGTAGGTTCCTTTCACATTCCACAACCTCAAGCTTCTGAGTTGCCTCAGCTCCCCTAAATGTCCAAGAGATTTGTCCCGTGCTTCCAGTGCATGTAGCGTCTGCAGGTTTGTTAGATTTCCAAGACCACTAGGGATACGCACACCCCTAGAACATCTCATTCCTCTCTCATCTGGATCAAGTACTCTCTCAGCAAATAAGTGCCTAAGCTTCTTCAGCTTCACAATCCCACTGGGCAACACACGTATGTCACATCCGTAAAGGTCCAATGTAAGCAGATTTGAAAGCCTCTCAATAGACTTTGGGAGCATCTGTATTTTTGAATCACGCAAACTCAAATGGCGAAGATTAAAAAGATCTCCAATAGCAGCTGGAATCTTCTCAATGGACAAACCACGTAACTCTAGTACTGCCATATATCTTGATTCAGTGCATAGCAAAGATATAATGGATGACGGCACGCTATTGTCAAGTGTAATCATTGTACGAAGTTGATGTATACCAGAAATCGGCTGATAATTATCCTTCTTTAGCTTGCGGAGTACCAATCGTCTATCCATCCCAAGAGACCCCCCGCATTTATCATCATAAGTAGCACCAAAACAATTCTTACGACATAGGTCCACTGCCAATTCACGTAAGATATCATGCATTCTGAATTTCTTCATCCTACCAAATGTGTTCATCTCAACGAGTTGTAGCATATTTCTATCAACCAACTCCTTTAGATAGAACTCTGCCACTTCTTCTAATGTGCTTTCACCCCTCTCTTCAATGAACCCCTCTGCTGACCATAACCGTGCAAGTTGTTTCCTACGTAAAAGATAGTCTTCTGGAAATAAGCTGCAGTATAGGAAACAACTTTTCAAGTGTGTTGGAAGGTATATGAAGCTCAGATGCAAAACATTCCTTACGTGATCGAGCCTCGAATTATTAATTAGCTCCCAACTCAATTGGTTATTTATCCTTCTCCATTCTTCCATAGTTTTCTCACGCACACGCAATAGGCTACCAACTGACACAATGGCAAGAGGCAAGCCTTTGCACTTGCTAACTATTTCCTCAGCGAAAGGCTTCAATTCCGCATGGCCATCACAATTTGCATCTCTTGGAAAGGCTTTCTTACAAAAGAGATCCCATGCCTTGTCTTCAGGTAAAGCTTCCATTGTCAAGATATGTCCTCGAGAAGCAAGTGCAGCAACAACCCCTTCCCTTGTTGTGATTATGACTCTACTTCCTTTGTCATTATGAGGAAGCGCCCTAGACAAGTCATCAAATGCTTCTGGAGTCCAAACATCATCCAGTATGATCAAATACTTCTGTTGCTTTAGAAATTTATTCAATGTCTCTTCAACGCAAGTGATGTCCATAGCAGTAGTGCTGGAAAGAACATTAATGTTATCTTTAAGAAGCTCCTTGGTTATATTCCTCAAGACATCTTCTCTAGAATAAGTTTGAGAGATGGAGACCCAGGCATGGCACTGGAATTTCTCTCTCACTTTCTTGTAAACATTTGCCGCTAGAGCTGTTTTACCAAGTCCTCCCATTCCAAGTAGCGCTACCACAGAGCATTCCTTGCTATCATCTGCCAACCACTTCTCAAGTTTTTCTCTGTTTTCATCCACCCCCACCAGATCTTCATCATCAAGCAAGCGCGAAATGTTCGCTAGATCATTGGCCCTCTTCACAATGTAATTTGAGCTGCTAGTATCCCCATTATCTATCAGAGTAACCCATCGATTTTTTGTGTCTGATAGGTGTGTAAGATCTCTCTCTATTTCCTTCACCTTGAAATCTATCTGGTTCAAAGAAAGTAGAGCTCTTGGCTTTCTGAACCCTTTCTTTAGGAAAAAGGAAAAACCGAAATCATGTTCTTGACCGACTAGATACAAGTACTCATCCACCATGTCCTCCATCACATGTGCAACTTTCTGTACCTCCTCCAACCAACCCTCGTATACTTGATTGTTGCGATTTCGAATATCCATTTGACAGAGAACATCATGCATTACACGAAGCTCCCTGGCAACACGGGCCATGTTGCCTTGTAGCTCTAATAGTTGTGTGCCATACTTCGCAAAGTGCACACTAGCCTTGTCTACCACTCCTTTTGCCAAGGCAAATGCGATCTTTTTAATGGCTAGAAGAATCACAATCTCTGCCATTACTTTGAGAATTGATAATTTCTTGCAGTTGGATAGTGGGCTAGTTGTATATTCTCGTCAATATTATCAGCACGACCACTGCAAAATGATGTAAGTGATGCATTAATTAAACATTTAGTTATTTCTGCTACTACCAAGCACTTGCCAAAACACTTCAAAACTCTACAACCACATTCGAATTGAAATAAGCAGAAGTTTTCCCATCAATCATCCTAGAGTCTTATTTTTATATTGTTAACCTATCTAATTTTATACCACATATCGAAACAAAACTACTCTTTGAGAAGAATTTCTCAAACTTCGGAGAGTAAATAGTCAACTGCAGCAAACTTCATGTTATTAACTAAAAAGAACCTCTTACACTCAACCAAATGAATGATCATGCATGATTCTCTTCCGTATAGTTATATATTAGGTTAAAACGCCCTATATGCTGAAATTTGAACCTGAGACAAAGAGGAAGTCAATCTGCCATATCTGCCAGCTGGCCAATATGCATATTGTACTTTAAGATAGTTGGCTATGTGAAATTTCCATGTAACTTGGTTCCATATTTCCTGAACATCTATCAAAGAAAATGAATAAGAAATCTCCAGATGTATGGGAAAAAACCAGAGTTGTTGATTAAGCTGCGGAAAAAAGATATGCATAGCAATCAAAAAAATTGAATAAGAAAGCAAGGCCATAATGTTATGGTAGTCATTAGGAAGGTATTGGTACATTATACAGTAACTAAAGGCTCTAATTAGCAGGAACCGTTATGTCCACTTTAGGACATTCTCACACAATAAGAATGGTCACTTTAGGAGTCTAGAAATTCCAACGTCATGGTAACTTCAATGACACAACATATGTCCATCATGTGCTAAGCATCGCCAGCAAAGAGCACTATCAACAACCATGCGCTACAGATATTGATTCTAGATATTTTATGGAACCAAGGGAAACAATGGATGGCGATTAAAATCTGAGCATCCATACTAGCTTGCCAGACCTTCGCGCCATCCCAAGTTAAGAAGCTCGCCTTTCATCCAGGAGAAATATGTATTGTGATTATACTGCTGGAGAATAAATCACAATGTATAATCACAAAGTATACTAGGCTTGAAATTTTCCAAAGATGCGGCAGGAGAGGTTTTTGTTTGCCACCAAAGGGAGATTTTTCTGTGTCCAGCCTAAGATAGCCCGAAATCTAACATACCTGCCTTGTAATGGTTTAGGTCTGATATCTTGGTGAGCTCCTTGTGAATCAGAACAACTTCATGGTTCCTCGCAGAAAAACAGAGACCTCCCCCACTCTCTCGCAACCTCCCCCCTCTCATCCTAAACCCTGGTGACCCCCCCCCCTCTCACGACCGCATCGCCCCCGCGGGCGACCAGCCATGCCCCCGGCGCCTCCTTCCCGAGCCTTCCCCCCTTTCCTCCCTCCCCGCCACCGTCGCTGGCGTCCGGCGGCAGGCCTGGCCCGGGCAGCGCTGGTGGCGGCGGCCGATGACCTTTCCCCTCTCTGTGTCACGCTAACGCGGGGCGGAGCGGTGCTGCGGGTGCTCCTAGGCACCAGCGGTCCAACGCGGCGGCGGGGCCCTTCATCGTGGTTGCGGGCGATTTGCTGGACGGCAGCGCTCCCGTTAGCAGCGGGGTGGTGCGGCGGCGCCCGCTCGGCCCAGATCTGGGCCCTTTGGGCCCCATCAGGGTTTGGGCGGGCAGGCGGCAAGGAGGGTCGACGACGTGGCTTCTGGGCGGCGGGCGAGCGGTGATGGGTGAAGTGGGTGCTGCGGCATTGGCGCCGGCGTGGTCGGCGGGCACGTTTTGGGCCTGGCCGGGCCAGGGGTGGCCTGGTATGCCCCGCTGTCGCGTCCGTACGACGATTGCGACGGTGCCAAAGGCATGGGCCTCCTGCACGACGGCGGTGGAGGTGGTTCCCTCCCACGCGGCTTCGGTGATGCTGCTCTGACGCGTGGTGCTTCTTTCTCCGTCCTCCTGGCCTCATGGTGGTGATCGCAGTGAGGCAGCGTGAGTGGCGCCAAGACCGCGGTGGCGCATGCTGGTGGGCGGCGAGTTGGCTGGTTGGCTCCGGCCCCGTTGGGCAGTGGGGTTTGTAGTGCGGGTGAAATCCTTGCCGGTTCTTCCGGCTCCGATACGGTGACACCTATGTGTGCCACATTCCTTTCTGGAGAGTGTCGGTGGTATCCACCCCCACTCCCTTTCGCATGCCGGGGAAACCCTAGGACATGTCCGGGCAGCAGCATCGTCGTGTCACATTCCTTCTTGGAGGTGCTGCTTGGTACGCGGCGGATAGGAGCCTTGGACTGTGGTGGGTCGAATCCGGAGGGCACAGCGGTGGCGGGTCATCCGCGCTTTATCGAGCTGCCGTTGTTGGCATTTGTTTCTTTTTCTTTGTTCTTTCTCTTTTCTTTTGGGCTTGATGTGCTACTCGCCCCAACAATTGATATGTGATCGGTGTTGGTTGCTTTGTACTACAAAGCGGGTGGAACCCTTTTTCGATAAAACAGAGACACCCCTGCTTGGCTGGTCTTGTTGTAATTGAAGCTGAATCATATAGATCCAGAAGTCTCATGGAGTCATGGGTATGACTAAGAGTGTGCTATCTTGTTCTTAATTAAAGGTAGTTGGCTTTGATCTTTCCTTCTTGATCCTTTTACCCATTAAAACCAGATAACAACCACCATACCTGGATCATAATGCAAAGGAAACTTCTATCTTTCATGGACCCTTTTTTCCGAAACGGGCTACTCCCCTTTCCATTACTTTCATGATGGAAATACAACTTTTGTACAGCAAAAAGAAAATCATGTACCAGGCTAACTACAATATTGACAAAGAAATCCAAAATAAGGGCAACAGACCTACCTCGAAATGGCTGTAGATCCAACCAGGTTTGGATCTCTGGCGACGTTGTGCAGTTCCAATCGACCTAGGTGAACTCCGTGTGCAATTCAGAACACCAAACCATTAGGATTGCCCTATTTTAGGTCTATGGAGACTGATTGTGCGCTTCAGAGTCTGAAATCAACAGAACATTGTGATGGCTTGTTGAGTGGGAAACACTAGCGTTGTTGAAGGCTGAAGCCAACATGAACCGGACGAAGCTGTTGCAGTCCTCATGTGTTTATGAGAACTTAACATTCCTCTTTGCTTCTCTCACCAAGCCTTGATTTTGCCAATCTACATTTTAGAAACATGGCGTGGCTATCTATGTGCGGATTAAGCAAGGAGTAACATATCTTCTCACCTGTCGCCACCGAAAGTTTTGCTAACTAGACAAGTTGGTATATTTCCAATAATCAATCATGATAGTTGATGTTTGCAGGCATGGTTGATATGGTCAACCTGGCCTCATAGAGAGTTGTTAACAGGTAAAGCGATACAAAACGCGGCACTCAAGAGGATGCTGGATTTGGATCATGTTGAGGACCGGTGATCACTACTAAGGTGGTTGGTATGGACAATCTGATGGAGACCTGTTAACTGGCAAAGCGATACAAAATGAGGCACTCAAATGCTGAATTTGGATCATTGTTCAGGGTGGGCGATCAGTACTAAAATAGTTGATATGGACAACCTGATGGAGACATGCTAACAGGTTAAGCCATACACAATGCGAAGCTCAATATGCTTAAATTTGGTCCATTTTTCAGGGATATGGATGACCTGTTAACAGGTTAAGCGATATAAAATGAAAAACTCAAAATGCTTAAATTTGGTCGAATTTTCAGGGTTGGTAATCAACTACTCCCTCCGTCTGAAAATACTTGTCATCAAAATGGATAAAAGAGAATGTATCTAGAACTAATTTATGTCTTAGATACATCCTATTTTATTCATTTTGATGACAAGTATTTAGAAACGGAGGGAGTACATACTAAATGCTGAAATGCGCAAAGAAAAAACAAATCTTGAAATTGTGCCACTTGAAATATTTGACGCCCAGTAGAAAAAGGGGATCGATAGCATCCGACTCGTTTTATTGAGTCAAATCAATTTCCAACCCCTCCTGCTCCCACCCCAGCCGCTCCTCCTCCCAACCCTAGCCGCCCCCTCCCCCCCATCTTCCCTTCCTCGCCGCCACCTGAGGCAGCCGCCCAGCAAGCCAGGGGCGCCAAGGATGGTGGCGGTGGGGCCTCGGTGGCCCTACATCTGCGTGGGGAACCCCGGATCTGGAGCAGCGGCTCCATTGGCAAGGCACGGTCGGCTAGCAGCCGTGCGGCGGTGGATCTGGTGTCCCGGCCGCGCGGGCGGCGGGATCCGGTGGTCGTTGGCGGCCGGCGGCGGCTTCTGCGGCGGTCGGTGCGAGCGATCTGGCGCCTCCCCTCCTCCCCTGTTCGGCGTGCGGGCCAGCCTGGTCGGGCCGCGCTTCCTCTTGGTCGCCGGTTCTGTACAGGAGGCGCTGCTGGTGGCGGGGATCTAGTTCGGGCGAAATCCCTGGCCGGCCATGACCGGCCGCGCCGACGGCGACGCCTGAGGGCGCCGTTCCCCTCCTTGGAGGCGTCGGTATGGACTGATCTCCTCACTTCACCTTTCCCTAGGTCTCCCTGGCGAAAGCCCTAACTTTGTTGAGCGGCGGCGGTGCTCACGGCGTCGTTCCCTTCTTGAAGGCGCCGCTTTGGGAACCTTAGGGTTGGGTGGCGCTTGTGGGTGGTGGGGGCGGCGGTGGTGCGGCCCTATCCTAGCATGGATTTACGCCCATTGCTTGGAGATGGACTCGCGTAGGTGGAGCTCCTCGGCTGGCGTCGTGGTGGCGTCAATGGCAGAGGACCTGCCAAGGCTCGCGTAGGTGGAGGTCGTCGTTTGGCGTCGTGGTGGCGTTGATGGCGGAGGATCTGCCAAAGTTGTCATCTCAATCTGCTTTGAAGATAGACCAGTGGAAGATGGCGGCGACGACATATGTGAGTGCGTCGGACCGGTTTGAGCCCCGGACCCGGCAGATGGCTTGGCCGAGGCCTCCGGCTTTAGATGTTAGGCTTAGGTGAGAGGTCTGGGTATGTGGCCCAGCTTGCACCCCTTCATCATTTGGATAGAAGTAGCGGCAGATGTTGCTAAGATGGCGGATTCAGGCATATTGTTGTTCTACTTTGTAAGGTCCTCGAGAATAATCAATAAAATGGCCGCATGCATCTTTCAGATGCAGAAACCGGGGATCATCCTCCTTTTTCAAAAAAAAGAAAAAAATCAATTTCGCTTGGATAACGGCGTGAATCGACGCCAGCAGCTCAAAAATTAGATTCGGATCAGATCTAGTGACCATTAGAAGCCGGTCCTACGGAGAAGACAAGAATTTCCTGGGTATCTCCGAGTTCGATTTCGCTACAAGGGAGAGGGAAGCTGGAGGCTGGATGGCTTACCTCGTTGTCGCCGTCCCGGGTGCTACTTGGCGGGCGGCCACAGCCAGCTAGTGAGGAGGGAGTTTGGTCGGGCAGCGCCTGGTGGTGGTGGTGGAGGAGGTGGTGAGCTTGGCCGGAGACGAAGCATTTTCCTATCCTAATCCTCCCGGCGGTGAAGCCTGCCGCCGTTGCGCTCTCCACTTTTCTATCCTTTTCCGTCTGTTCGCTCCCGCTGCGCTCGAAACCCAAACTCCGCTTCGCTTTTTTTTTTCTTTTGTTCTCTTTGTGATTTACTTAGCTGGTGGGCCGAAGACGAGGGCAGCCCAGCTCAGAGACCGATTAGCTGCTGGTGGACCGGGAACGGGGAGCTCCTATACGGCGCAGTAAGCGCCGGTACAGGCAACTGGCGCCCATATTCGCTCTCTGGTGGGCCGGCCCAGGAACACGCAGAGAAAAAACTCCCAAAAATGCTGCTCCAACAGGATTCGATCTCGTGCCATTTAGTTATGACGCAGCGTGCCTAACCAGCACATCTACTACAAGCTAGTGATTCATTACAGCGCGAAAAATTTAACAACAACACTAACCGCACTATTTCTGGTACAAACAATTTAGAACGACGTGATTTTTTGGAAAAGAAAAAAAATCTGAAATAAGTTTTTAAAAAATCGCGAATTAGAAAAAAGTTCATGTATTCAGAAACTTTCACGAAATTTTATAAAAGTTCACCGTGTATTACATAAAATTTCATTGTATTAAGAAAAATGATCATTGATTTTTTTTCTATTTTTGTTTTGGTTATTCAATGAGTATACAATTGTTCACTATGTTTCTTAATTTTGTTCAGTATATATTACACAATGTTCAATGTGTATTCGCAAATTATTCAACGTATTTTCACAAAATGTTCAGTACGTGTCCGAAAATTCTATGTATGGTGAACAATATTCAAATACACGTAGAACATTTTTTTAAATACGATGAAATCCTTTTGAATCCATGCTGAACAAAACTTCTATACATGATGAACATTTTTATACACACTGAACATTTTTGAAAGTTCATCAATTTTGAAAAATGTTCATAAATTTTGAAAGAAAGTTCATCGATATGAAATAAAATTACAAAATTGAAAAAAAAAAATCTCGCTCTTAGCAGAAAAGAAAAAGAAAGAAAAAACAAAACAAAAAATAAAAACAGAAAAAAAAAACTCTTTCCACGAAAACAGGAAATAGAAAAAGGTTAAAAGCCTGTCAGTTAACACGAACTTGTAGGTTGGCCTAGTGGTTTGGCAAGTGCGCGTGTAGTCGTGAGATCCCTGGTTCAAAACATGGTTCTCGCTAGAAAGTTTTTTGCGTTTTTAAAAACAGAAAAAAGAAGTGGGCCGGCCCAGTGCGGCGGGAGGGTGTGCGCCCGATTGCATCTATGCCTAAAACGGGCGCTTAAGGCGCCGTTTAGGATTTGCCCCGGGAACGACCATACCACTCGGTTGGACGTTCCAACGTGGACCAGCTACGCGCTCATGGGCCAGCCATGCTAGCTATAGCTAACCTGGCAAATCAGGTCTAAACAAGCATTCATTGGCCTAGCTTAACCAGTGAAATCTCTCCTTTTTTTTTCTCCTCCTCCCTTGCGCAAAGATCTTTGATTTTTATTCTTATAGCAAAAGAGCCCGTGCGTTGCAACGGGAAAATAAATCATCGCATGTCCCTAATGCACCATCAGCATTGCTGCTTTTCCTCATCAGTATCGTTGATGGTGGTCAAGTTCTCCGCCTATTCATGACGAATGTGATGAAACCTAAGGTGATGAGCTTGCTAATAACACTTAGCACACCACTTTTGTGAGCCCTTTCCTACAGCCACATGTATTGACGAACTTGTAATGATGGTGGGCACCATCCTTGTGTCATCTACACTTGATGCATGCACCATCCTTAATACCGGTTTAAAAGAACTACTCAAATGAGTAACCCACCCTTTTCCATGACAACTTTGACAGTCCCATGCTTATCTCAAATATATGTGAGTATATAGTTAAAAAATACCTCTTATTCTCACAAAAATGGCAAAGTAAAAACTGAGGACAAGAACTAAATTCTAGATTATGCAAAGCAATTTAAGATCACATATGTTTCAGATTTAAGAAGAATATGCACCTATGATTTCACTTTTAGGGAACATCTAGAACTATGTTCATTAAGTACAAACAACACAATCCATTTAAAGGAGATAAATTTATTACCTTTTACCTTCTACTTTTCAGCTATAAGCATTAATTAGTATTTTGATGCATGTACCATAAAAGGCATGCCCACTATAGATTAAATTAATTCAGAACCTCATCAAGTTCTGATTTTGATGGTGAGCTCAGTATCTAAGTAGTAGTAGTAGTGAGTAGTTCATTTGAAGCGACGACAATTTGTGTATCATGGAAGTCTGCATAATATAATATGACAAAAGAAAAGGACCACACGAAGATTGTACTAACAATTGTATCCAACATATAAACAAATATCTTGATTCTCCATTATGTAATGTTGTTCTCCATTATGTAACGTAAAGAGTGCGGAAATAGTAAGTTTAATCCCAGTTTTACAATTAAGTTTAGTGGATTAGACACCCAAGCTCTAGATAAACTTGCATCATTTTCTCTATTCCATATACATAGTTTCCATCTAAGACTTATTTGAGTTTACCTCAATAACATGAAATCACTCTTCCATGGCAAACTCACAAATTTTTTTTACACAGCTGTGTATTTGTCTACACATGCTGATATATGAGCACAAGTACGCACTGTGAAATGTGAATTCACACACACTGTACTACATTGTTGAAGTTTCCGCATAAGTGGACAATTTGTTAGCTCTGCGTTAGATGATCCTACGCTCCTATCGTGGCTTCAAATGAAACATATCACTGAGAGTTTCTGCATCGGTGAACTAATTTTCTACCTACCACATTATTGTAGAGGAGACACATATCCATCCAGCTGCTTGTCTGCCTGCCCACGGTGGCTCGAAACGTAGTCATGCTCTCGACCTAGATGCTCCCAACGCTCCTCTCCACCCTGTATCTGTATATACAACACCACCCGCTCCTGCTCCCTTATGAACAGCACGCGGTGAGAGCCTCTCGCGTATCTGATCGGTGGCGGCCGGCCGAGGAGCTAGCGGAGACTGATGCGAGCGTTTCCACGAACATGACACGACGGATATGATGGTGATTGTGAAAATGGGCTGATGATTAGTAGCAGATGAGAGCAAGCTTCGGCCAATCGCTTTGATCCATCTCAAACCTCCCACACCCCAAACCTCGCCCGGACACCTAGCCCTCATCATCGCCACGGTTCCCCAAACTCCCTACCTCCACCGCACTTTGCCACCTTCCCAGCCTTCGGACGCCCACATGGCCACATCGTTGTCGTGGTTCCGTGCTTCCAGCTGCCGGTGAACCCTCCACCAATGCGCTTTCCCTCGCCGCCCGAGGTTAGTACGGGGAGAACGAAAGAACAAACCGGGGCAGTCACACACGCGAGCTATCCGGTGTTGGTTTCTTGAGATATCGGAGATCACGTCGGTGAAGGGCATCCGCGTCGGGCGCCGGCCGAGGCAAAGCGGTAAGTGCAGATCTCTCAGTTGTCCTATTTATGAGAGAGATTAGGATAGGCATCGAGGGATTCAGAGATTGACTCTGAGAGGGAGTTCGAGTAGGAAGAGGGGGGGGGAGCAGTCAACGATGGGGATTTTCTCTAGCATGGGCTGAGGCCCAATCTGGCGCGAGCGGAAGCGACAGAGCGTTGGAAATAAATAAATCAGGAACGAAACGTTTTTATTCGGGGCAAGCTGGGATCATTTAACAGAAGAAAGAATCCAGTCTCGTGCATAAAACTGTGTCCTAGCTTGGTGGACCGTAGGAGTTGTGAAGGTCCTCAGGTTGAGGGTTCGATCCCCAACTGTAGCCTTTCTTTTTCTCTCCTGATTTTCTTGGGCCACACTGCAGCGGGCTCAGGCCCAAGGGGGAAAAGGGTGGCGGACGAGCCCAGAAGCGCGCCTGTGCGTTCCAAAAATTGACATACCAATTTTGCGACGTGTTCCCTGAATTAGTACCACCTCGCATATATATATATTTAAAATTCAAATTGAAAGCGTAAATTCACAAGAAGAAAGCGTATTGTGACGGTGAACCCGGAGACCCAATCCGTGCTTTATTATTAGGGAGAGACTAGTAAGTTTGCAAAACGGCTTCGTTCCAAATCTTCTAACCCTTTCGAGTACTCTACATTGTAATTGTAAAATAATTAAGATGATACATGTTGCATTTGAAAGAGTTTCACAGAACATAGTTCAAAACTGTCTCATGAAATAAATGTCTCCCATCACTTACAATTTCTCAAGGGAAAACCTCACACTTTCTGGAACAAGTGTATCTTGCAAGAACAGTTTGATGTTCAGGGTAATAGCAGACCCTTGTTTTTCACACTGAATTGGCTGCAATCTCAGAACCAGAGCAACAAATAATCATATACATTAACCAGACAATTCGAATCGTCTAATGCGCAACCAGACAATTTGTATAATCTAGTAATGTTGCCATGCTTTCATTGATAAAAAAATTAGTTAAAACTATTTACAACAAAGAACATGCTTCTTGCAAGATTAAAAAAATGGTAAATCTATTCTAATTCTGGTATGATAATTGGCAAGAGCCCTCTCTGGATCAGCAGTTTTTGAGAACTGCACGCTTTTGCTACCAATACTCAAGTTTCCGCAGAAAACTTCTTCACCATGGCCAATTTAGAGGAGCATATATTCTTGTCCAATTACTTTAGATAATTCCAGCTGCAAAGCACCTGCGGTGTACCTGACAAATACAGTGGAAATCTCAGTTTAGCACGTATGGCCTGACCTCAGTTAATTTCGAGAGGATGAAATTCATTGTTCATTTTCCATAGCAGAAACATGACGTCTACTTACGTCAGAATTCCAACTGGGCAGCTAGTTCATGCTGACACGAGATACGATTGCTGGAAACTTGGCCACAAATTATGTACAGAAGCATGAAAACTAAGGTGCCAAAACAAACTACCAGCCTAGCCTAACAAATCGGCAAGAGAAATGAAGAAGAAAGCAGAGGCTAAGATCCTGATGCTGTAGCGCTGCTCTGTATGAGATAAGCTGAGATTTTTTACGGTGCATCATACTACCCAATATAATGGGTAGTATTTAGTTGATCCAACGGTCATTACAGATCAGTCATATTTTCGCCCTAGGACATATTGGTAATTCCAAATTAGAGGTAAATTTGTTCTTTCTTAGTTTTAATCACAACCATTAATCTAGTTAATTAAAATAATCCCATCCCATTCCTCACCACGCCGCCGCAAAATTTTCGTTCATGGTGCGCCGGCAAACACCTCCGCTATACCGGCTTCGCTGCTGTCAGTGCGTGCACACAACTACACAGTTTGGTGTTGCACATGGTGCGCTAGACCTCTTTGATTTTCATTTGATGATTAGCTGGGGCAACCGGGCAAGGCAGCTGACGATGGGATGGCGAGCAGGCGGCGCAGGCATGCGACGGCCGGCTGCGGCGGTGAGCGGGTGTGGTGCTGCGTGGCAAACAACACATTCGACACCTCGTTGCACTCCGCATTGTTTGCGAGCATCCTCGCGCGGAGGCACGAGCAGGCGCGTCTACAGCCCACGTTGCCGGTGCTCCTTCGGGCTGCCGGAGCGACCCCGCGGGAGAGGCACTACGGCGACGACGGGCATGGTTCAAGCAAAAGGTGCGGATCCCACGCTCGCAGGCCAAGAGCGTTGGGCACCTCCTGTCAATGCGGCTCGTCATCCCGGAGGCATCCAGTCCGGTGGGGACTCGCCGGAGGAGCAGAAGTGTGACAAACCGACGAGGAAGAATTGATTGTTGCGTACGTGCGTGCCATGCTTGTGTAGCCGGCCGGCGGCGAGTCTACCTCGTTGTGTACGTGCGGTACAGGCCAGCATGGAGCACAAACCAAGACCGTCAGCTTGGGTTCTTCGTCTTTATCCTCGGTCGTCGCATGTGGCTGAAAAGGACTCGCGGCAAACAGATGATGGGAGGAAAGGTTGGCTATGGCGGGGAAGGAATCTGTCTACGTGATTGATAAACATTGAAGTACCCAGTATGCCCCTAATTAGTGAATATACTACCAAAAACTTGAGGTAGTATTGGCTCATCTGGGCCCTCCAAGCCACACAAATGAACGGCCCAAATTGCATTGATGTACTGTAAAAGGTCTCAAATCTGCCATACATGAATTCTGTGCTTGCTGCGTGTTGGAGCCGCCTGGGAATGTTCAGCTTCAGAGATACGTAATCGGTAGTATGTCCATTCCTTTCTTCTCTTCACCTTCATTTTGTTGGCTTCGGCTAACCCTTCTGTAGAAACTCTTGACTCCATCAATGATATTGGAGGAATACCCTTTGTTAACAAATCAGGATACGGTAGGCTCCGAAACTTTTGTATCAATCAATGTATTGCAAATAAAGGACGTAATCCGGGAAGGAAACAGCAGCGACCAAAGGCACTAACCATATGACAATGAGAATGAATACCATAGCATTATTGATTTTTTTTCTTTTTTTTGATGAAATGTAGCAGCACTACATTTCATTCATTAAGAGGAGGAACTGACAGAGCCGGGAAATTACAAGAGAGTACAAAGGTAGAGCATAAACATATCACATCACCTAACATAGTGAAAGAGAAAAGTGAAAGTTGCGCTGAGGTAACAACAGGGCAAGCGCCAAAAAGAAAAAGAAACAGAGGACCATCATTTTCCACCGTCGTCGACAGCGCGCGTGCGCCGGGAGGGGTGTGTGTGGGGGGGCACGAGAACCATCACCACGGTAGATGAAGAGCTCCAATCAGCCGAGACCAAACGCAAGCTATTGGCACAGTCGAAGGCCAACGAACACCAAGTCCACACGCAGCCGAGGTTACAACACAACAACGAAACCACCGGTCGAAGTGCAGGAGCCGAGTCCACACCCGAATCGTTTCGCCGAGCACACCCATCACCGTGATCATAGAAGGGAAACTCCCGTACGTCCAGACCACGCCAGGAGACGATAGCAGAAGAAGCAAGGCATCCAAAGCACCACAGACAATAGCAGTACGTACGTAAAGTAGTTTGAATGTGGAAACACAAATCGCTCACAGTCAGTCTCACGATAATTGCCGTCTTATTATTACAAATGATAAGCACAGGACGACACGAACATAGCAGCAGTAGTAATAGCAGAAGTGTGGTAGTACATGCTGCTCTTGCATACTTTTTTTTTTCGAGGATAGTCCCTGGCCTCTGCATCAAGCGATGCGCACAACCTTCAAAAGAAAGAAATTTCTCTTGCATACATGCTGCTCTTGTACTTGTTTCTCTGAGATGCATTGCATTGCTGAATCTCGCTTTCTTTCTCAGTCTGCTCTCATCTTTCATACTACATTTGAGCTGGGCAAGCCCGCCTCCAATCCAAACAACATTGTTTTCATGAGCCGTGGCAGAGTGATGCAGCCAGCCTATGTGGAGCACCGTGATAATTATTTTGGCATCACTTGAAGTATCTTGTGTACTCAATTTCAGATTTTACGGCAGGTCCCAAACTTGAGATCTGTTGGTGTAATTGATATCTCCGCGATATTACTATATTCCTCTTTCAAAGAAAAAACACTGAACCAATGATTACTTGAACTTGCCTATGTCGGCTCGCCATCGACTACGGCTTGTTCCTAGCGGAGGGCTTGCTGGCGTTCGCCATTGGCAGCCTTTGTGCTCTCCACGTCTCCTTCTTAATTCCTTCCCAAATGAAATCGACTAACCCAAATTCAAAAATCAGTCAATTTACATGTAGCTAAACCAACAAGCTATATAGAGTACGATGCACCCACGTTAGTTGCTAGGTTGGCTCTTGGATACGGTCACACAGAACCTTGTGTAACGATTCGTGCCTGCCCATGCTAACTTGGGGCCGCATGTAAGGTACGTAGCGCTGCCGTACCAGTTGCGCCGACGGATGACGGGCGGGGGACCCATGGATGCGCCTGGACGTACATACACAGGACACAAGAATCCCAGCACGATCGCACAATCTGTACTGTAGGCACTGGCACAGTGAGTGCACGCAGAGCCCAACACGAGCGAGCGATGTGTTGTGTGGCGGACGTGCGTTCTCCAATCTAGCTAGTATAGGAGTACGTATCAAACGGTCCGATATTTGTCGGTCTGCCTTGAATCTATCTGATGACGCTACACACAAACCAATTAAGATACGTAGTTGACGATCGAGGTTTCGCGTGGCAAGTCCTTTTCTGTGGTAACCACCACGAGACAACAGGATGTGGATGCCATTACTTCTCAAGTGTGGGCTATTTCGTAAGTTGACAGGAAATTTTGTGGTGTAAGTGGATTTTGTGAAGCACGCCGCCCAAGGCAGGGATGGCGTGACGAGCGCCCGCCACGGCTAGGCCGAGCCGTGGACGAGCGGGAGTTGGCGATAGCCTGCGAGAGCGAGTCTGAAACTTGATAGGTGCAAATCGAAGAGACGGGGGAGGGGGAGGCGGGGAGGTCTTAGCGGTCACGAGAGTGCTGCCAATTGGGGGTGGTTGAGGCCGATGATTAGGGCTGGGCTAAAAAAAAGGAGGTGATGCGAATGGAAGAAGATTAACAGTGGTAGCGGGATCTTGGCTGCAGAGATGGCAAAAATATGTTTACACTATTTTTTTCAGTCCACTTATGCATATCCGGTCCCTACTTTTGAACTAGCTTCTTTTTAAGTGGACTTGCTTTTTTTTGCTCTTGTTCTCTGTACCGATTGTCATCTGGTTTACTTTTGTTTCCTTTCTTACAAAAATGTTCCCAATATCCAAAAATGTTTAGATTTCTAACAACTATTCTCATTTTTTCAGAAATTTAAAAAAAAAATGATAGTAAATTTCGAGAAATGCTTGAATTTCTAAAAACATTTAAAAGTTGCAATATTAAATATTATTTATTTTCTTGAAAAATAAAAAAACTTTAAATCAGCAAACACAGACAAACAGCTCGTCAAAGTACGTTCGCTATATATGCCGTCACAGTTGCATGAAACATTATGCGATTGCCAGGTATTTTAACAGGCGCGCCTATGTCTTGCCAGTAGCGAGACGTAGGGCAGCCTCCCCTGGGTGAGCACGAGATGGGACCGAACCACCGCGCGGGAGGCCACAGCCTCATTTGTTTTCTGTTTAATTTTGTCTCAAAAAAAAAATTGTTTTCTGTTTAATTGACCTTTTTGCTTCTTCTTTTTTTCACTTTTGTTTACACCTCCAATATTTTAAACATATATATTAGTACAAAAAACTTAAAATAAAAAAATTTAAAAAATGATAATCAAGCATTCAAAAGATGTTAAATGTGATAGAATAAATGTTCTCATGTATACACGAAATATACAATGTGTATGAAAAAAGTGTTTCATGTGTTTAAAAAATAATAAAAAAGCACTAAAAATAATCAGCAATTTTTTGAAATGTTAAATGCGCACAGGAAAAATGTTGTCTTCTATACGAAAAATGAATACAAAAACGTAGGATGTGTATGAAAAAATGTTAATAATGTGCTTAAAAAATGTTAAACATGCATAATTTTTTATGTTGTATACAAAAAATTTAAATGAGTATGAAAAAAGTAGATGAAGTTATAATAAAAATGATAATCATGTACATGAAAAATGTTAAATATGTGTATAAAGAATATTCCTTATTTATACAAAAAAGTAGACATAAAATTTAATAAAATTTTAAAGATGTATTTAAAAAAAATTAAATGTGTATATAAATGTTTATGATCTATAAAATAACATGGACAATGCTAACGCCCACACGTGTGGTGGGAACAAAACCCGCCCACACACCCTATAACACACAGACTGTGCCACGTCACCGCATGCATGCATGTGGGAATCTTTTTGGATTTTCAGTTTTTTAAAATGTTTTATCTCTTAAACGAAAAATCCGATTGAAGATCCGTTTTCACCATTAAATCCCTCGCGACGAGATCTTCGAAACTAGATTCCATGTTGATATGTTTCGACAAAATCTTTTTTGGGTTAAAAGTTGCCATGTCTATTGCATATGAATTGCCATGGTGTTTACACTAAAGTTGCCATGATATGTTTCAGCTATTTTCTTCTACATTTAAAAGTAAATTTTGATATTTATAAAACGGGGAATTAAGAAACTAGACTTGCCATGAACCATAAACTAAAATTGCCATGATACATGCACTTAAAATTGTCATGGTTCATACAAAAAATAATTTTAATGGTCAAAGTATTGGAGTTGCCATCATCAAAATACTAAAATTGCCATGCTCTACAAACTGAAATTGCCACATGGCAACTTTAGTCTAAGCCCTATGGCAACTGCAATGTAAATATCATGGCAACTTTTGGACAATTTTTTTTTGTCGAAACATATCAACATGGGGTCTAGTTTTAAAGATCTCGTCGAGATGGATTTAATGGTGAAAACGGATTTTTTTAATTAGGAGATAAAACATTTTTAAGCCGAAAATCAAAAAGATTCCTGCTGATGTCATCTATTCACATGTGGCAAAATGAGTGGTAAAGGAGGCGTGTGGGCGATATGCAACATGCCACACGTGTGGGCGTTAGTTTTTTCGAATAACATAGAATGAGTATGAAAAAATGTTGACATAAAAAATATATGTTTTGAAACATAATAGTAATCATAAATTTCAAAAAATGTTCAACGTGTACAGAAAATGTTTCGTGTATTGAAACAAAGTGTTAAACATGTACAAAAAAGTATTTATGTACCATACTAATCGGGGAAGGAAAAAACTTGTGGAAACCGTGAAAGGAAACAAAGAAATTTTGATAAAAGCTGAAAAAGAAACAAAGGAATGAATGAAATACAAAAGCCGGAGAAAACTAAGAAAGAAACAATCTCGAAGTATAACGAAGAAGGAAAAAAGAAAACCGAGGAACATGAAATAAAAGAAAAAGAAGAAAACAAACTAGTGAAAATTGAGAAAGAAAGAAAGTAATCAAATTAAGCCCTCGATATATTAAACTACAATCTCAAGATGAAGGGCAAGTTTGTTGGGTCCTTATCCACAAGGTGGCAGCATGCAAACATGATGAGCACATAAACACTTGCAGAATAATAATTAGCAAGTAGTCATCACAAAACAAGCCTTGACTTTACCAGGTCAGGTCAGGTCCTTTGCTGGAGGATCTTTATCTTTTCCCAGCATTTTGACTTATGATTCCTCCGGGAGAATGCCATGGCTTCACCCCCAAGAAACAGGGGAGACTTTCTTCTTTGCAACTACTAGTATATACTAGCCATACCCGCGCGGCGGCACGCCGCGCCTGTTGATACGTTGTATTCATAAATATGTCTACCGCCGCTTACTTCGACTAAGAGACGAACTACATCTATATTTAATTGGATGAATGAGCCAGTGTTTTCATTAAGCATATAAGAATTCACGTATAACTTTGTTTTACAAGTGTAAACTTGGTTGGCCCGGGCCTCCAACACAGAAAAGGGGCGAGCATTGTGAGCAATGAAAGGAAATTTTTGTGGTTGGTACTCTAGCCTGTTCGCTCGGGTACAGATTGTAAAGCAAGCAGATACAGTTAATCTGAAGAAAATCAAATTACAGAGTAAAAGGTACTGCTCTGTCTCATAAAGTAAGACATTTTCCACTTTTTCACTCTAGTGTAGCGTAAAAAACGTCTAAGTTGAAGAGAGTAGTATATACCCACAATATTAGACATTCCTTTTAGAGTCTAAACAAATATTTTGCTCAGCAGCCAACAATTCCTAAAGCGGAGGTGGGTCAGAGTGAGACGTGGAGTGCTGGGGTGTGTAGGCGGTGGATGGAGCTGTGCTCCCTGTAATACTAAACTTGTAAAATTTTCTCTCAATCTTAAAGCTTCACACGCAAGCTTTCGCATGTTCTGAAAAAAAAAACCTAAAGCAAATGATGTGCATCTGTGACATACGTTACATGTAAATTCTCTTCTCTTGTCTTCTATGATCATCTTGACATTATCACATAAAAATATCATCCATTTACGTGAATCAGAAGCACACATACTGGTAAACTCATTTTCACCTACTAATCATGAAATAACAGAATTTTAGAACGATGTGACGAATTCTACATCAAGGCGCTAGCAGCAGAATAATTTAAGTTACCGATGAGCCGACTTAAATACCTGTACAGTGGGAAGTAGCAAATTACGTGATCCGTAAAACAGTTATCACTAAAAAGATCACCAATTGTTTAAGAAAATCAAGGGATAACCTAGCTAACATATGGAATATATATGCGAGCCAGTGGAAAGAACTGCATCAGATTGCCCTTGTCAAACAAAATGCAGGAGACACATGTATTGTGTGTGACTATCCAACCGAATAAATTTCAACAACTAAAATTAAAGAAGTTGGATCAGTACGTACCTTAGTAGAAATATATAGTAGGCTGATCATTCATCATAAGCAATTTCAGCCCCAGGCGTGAACTCGCACGGGCTACAGCAACACATAAAATCGCCGCAAACTGCCGTTGCCACTGCAGCTGCATCTGAAGCGAATGCCAGCTGAGCAAGCCCCATGGCGGCCGTCATCGGCCCTCGCTCTCTGTCGTGCTCCAACGCTGGCGCTCCCCTTCCTGGCCACCTTCCCATCCTAAAAGAATCTGCCCACGGCATGCTCGCGTGCCCCACTGCGAGCCGAGGCGCCATCGTTGCCTCAACGGACGTTGCCACTTACCAGGGAGTGCCCTCCGGTCTCCACAGCATGCATCAGCATGCTCGCCAACCGGCCACAGTCCCCGTCCCTGCGGAGGTCTCCTTCGGTTACATGGCGCACAGCCTCGCACGCTGCGGCACACCGCGCGCCGAGTCCCCGTCGTGCACTTCCTCTCCACACCGTCGTCGCCCGTGTGCTATGCGCCTTGAAACGCCGCCTCGCGCGCTGGGACCAATACTCGTGTCCATCGTCACGGGAAGGGCGATGGGTGGCACGGGCCCCGATGCTGCACGCCGCAAGTCGCCGCTCACGGCCTCCGCGCGCACGCATCAGCGGCCGTCGCGCTGCGAGCTCTGCCTAACCGCGCACCCCCGCGACCACGCGTGAGTTCTGCGGGCGCCCACCGACCACGGTCGAACTGCGAGCCACCTGCACCGGCGCCGCACTACCCCATGATCGTCGTCACCAACGTGGTGTACATCGCCTGCTTTAGCCACGCTGCCAGCACTCCGTGCCGCCGCCCACGTACAGCCCCAGACGGGTGGGCCCCGCGCAGCTCATCTACGCCAGGCGCAGCAGCTGCAGCACCGTCAGGTCCAGGGGGGCAGCGACTGGGGAACTTGCCGGCCTCCGTCCGTGCCACGTCGAACACAGCGACGCCGCCAGGCAAGGGAAGTTCTTCGTGTCCGTGCGCCAGCGGACGGCGGAGCGGGGGTCTTCCATGGCCTCGTGCTCGCTGCCGCAGTGCTAACATGCGTACCCCGCGCTGACCGTTGCCATGGCAGAAAGGCGCGCCAACATGCATGGGAGAGAGAGAGACAGAGAGAGAGGAGCGCGCCGCCGGGAACTGGACCGACAAACGTTAGCTCCGGCGTAGTCGACTTGCAGAGAAGTCGTTGGAGACGCAGCGCCAGTATCCCAGTGACGCGCGCTTCCTAGCTGATAGGCCCAATCTTCCTCCGGTAATATATACGGCGGCGTGAAGCAGCACCGCGAAACAACATCTTCCTAACCGGCGTTGCAGCTCCCGACGGTTCCCGGCCCAGGACAGCGGCAGCATCCCTGAAGCGCCTGCTGGCCCGATGGTTAAGATGTGTGACGACCGGCCGGCTACGGGGAAGGCGCGTCACCGCCGCGGCCTCGATCCTCCATGTCGCATTTGCCTCTACGGTCGTGCCCTCCGCGCGACGTATGCCGCCTCTGATGGTGTCCATGCGGTGTGGAGAGGAGATTGACAGCGCAGGGAGTGGGGAATTGGGAGGGAGACGGAGAGGACGCGACTGGCTACACCCTGGATTGGCAAGGCACATCGAAGAGTCTTTTTATAGGAACAAACAGCGGTGAAGCGGCGACATCAGATCCGTCGGGATCTTTCAGACCAAAAGAAATATCTTGTTAATCATCGAGAAGTCGAGAAACCGACTGAAGTTATACACGTGGTCACATCTGCCATGGTGCATGGACGTGGTCACAATCGCCTCCACCACTGCATGCGTATGCTGCACGCACAATAAAAAGGCCACCGCGGACCCGACAGGATGCATGGCCCATGTGTAGAAGAAGATAGCAGAAGAATCGGCATGCAACTCGCTAGGTCCAAATCAAACACCGCCCCAGCCCACACATGCAATCCAATCCAAACACGCCGTTCAGCACAGGTTGGACCAATAGTGAACTGGTGAAGCAAATCCAATGTAAAGTGATATAGCCACCCAATATACACACAAAAACGTGAATCACGTTGACAAAATTTTCACTGAAAGCCTATCGTCACAACTGATTTCTACCCTCTGGTATCCCAAACTAATACACGTGTTGACGTCTGGTAGGCTTGTAAGTTGCTTTCATCCAAGTGGCTAAACGTGAAGGCAAAAAACTTGCCTGGAATAGAGGCTTGGTTATGTATGTTGGACTGAAAAACACGCTCCTAGTCTAGTTCTGGCATCCAGAATAACACCCAACACAAGGAAAACTATATTGTTTTGTTCACATTACAACTTCGTCATTCGTCATGCCATGTCACCAAATGTCAATAAAACACATTGAATTATATCTCAGATACATGATTGGGCAGGTTTTGATGTCACGCCCAAACTTGAGCATCACTATTCCTAAGTCTACCAGTTCAAGGGTAAGAATCACTTTCTGAATCCAAAGGCGTGTCAAACGGCTAAGCCCTCATTTTTCAAAAAGTTGGTCCAATGGTGGGGGTGGGGGGCATTGGCCCCCTCATCTTAACACATAGCTCTGCCTCTATGATAATTACATTTTGAGAGAGAGAGAGAGAGAGAGAGAGCAGGGAGGAGGCGAGAGGCATCATGGATTAATTGTCAGTATAATTGTCAGAAAATAAAAACTACATTTCCTATGTGCATTGCACGTGTAATATGTCGAGCGTCTTGACATATATGGTATAGTGCATGCCAGGAGGACATTAGAATACTTCGGCGTCCGAACTTCTTGACATATATGGTATAGTGCATGCCAGCAGGACATCAGAATACTTCGACCAATAAGAGTTTGGCCTAAAACAACACCCTATGAATATTTGATCATGACTTCAGGCCTGATATATCATTTGCCGTAAATTTGTTGGCTAGATTCGGTGCATCTCCAACAAAGAGGCATTGGATTGGTGTGAAGAACATTTTTAGAACTTCAGGCTAAAAATAGCAAATGAATTAAAAAATGGTTGAAATTTAAGGATGTGGCTTTGAATGGTTCATATTGAACACACAAAAATTCTACAGTTAATATAAGTTTAAAAAATGAAATGTGGTCAAACTACTTATTCAATAATTATTATTGTTAGTAAATAATCATCGATTTTTAGAATAATAATTTCACACTCAAGCGGTGAAGCGTGTGACATCATGGTCACATTTTTCTGATAATAATGGATATATTATTTGTCGAATTTCGATTTACAGATTTAAAGGTATTAAATGAATAAATGGCATAATAATAATAATAATAATAATAATAATAATAATAATAATAATATGGTTACTTATTTTATATTCATTGAAATTCAATTTTATTATTACTAATTTTATTCTGAACTTTTGTACTATTTTGGAATTTTTGTTTTTTTGTTTTTTGAGAATTTTTGTTTTTTTTTTGTAATTTTTTCCTTTTTTTCCTTTTTTTGATTTTTTAAATTAATCATTGTTGTTTGTTAATCATTGTTGTTTACTTGAATAATTGTTTGGAATTCAAAAAATTAAATCATGTGACATCAACACCTAAGGTTAATAGGATTGATAGCTTACTATTGTCAGGAAAACAAGTGCAGACTTGGAAACTAGGGGAGATAGAACCTGAAAGTTAAGCGTGCTCGGGCTGGAGTAGTGAGGGGATGGGTGACCGGCCAACAAGTTATCTGATCATATTGGATGACGTTTGGACTCCAGAAGCATTTGATGACTTGTCTAGAGCGCTTATTCATAATGACAAGGGTAGTAGATTGATAATCACAACAAGGGAAGGCGATGTTGCTGCACTTGCCTCCCAAGGACATATCTTAACACTAGAAGCTTTACCAGAAGAACTGGCTTGGGATCTCTTTTGTAAGAAAGCCTATCCAAGAGATACAAATCATGAATGTCCAGCAGAGTTGAAGCCATTGTCCAAGGAAATAGTTAACAAGTGCAAAGGCTTGCCTCTGGTTATTGTGTCAGTTAGTAGCCTCTTGCGTGTGCGTGAGAAAACTATAGATGAATGGAGAAGGATAAATGACCAATTGAGCTGGGAGTTAATTAATAATTCGAGGCTCGGTCACATAAGGAATGTTTTGCATTTGAGCTTCATCTACCTTCCAACACACTTGAAAAGTTGTTTCCTATATTGCAACTTATTTCCAGAAGACTATCTTTTCAAACGGAAAAGGCTCATACGGTTATGGATAGCAGAGGGGTTCATCGAGGAGAGGGGTGAAAGCACTCTGGAAGAAGTGGCTGAAGGCTATCTGAAGGAATTGATTGATAGAAACATGATACAACTTGTTGAGAGAAACTCATTTGGCAGGATAAAAGAATTCAGGATGCATGATATCTTACGTGAATTGGCAGTTCATCTATGCCAGAAGGACTGCTTTGGTGTTACATATGAGGATAAATGTGGGAAATCACTTGAGATGGATGTACGTCGACTGGTACTGCATAATGTAACAAAGGATATTTATCAGACATTATCTGGTATGCACCGATTTAGAATTGTCATTATAGTGGACAGCATGCCAACGTTCACTATACTACCTCTGCTATGTAAGAAGTCAAGATATATGACAGTGTTAGAATTAAGTGGTCTACCCATTGAGAAGATCCCAGATGCTATGGAGAAGATCTCCGCCATTTGGGTCTACGTAATTCAAAAGTGAAAATGCTTCCAATGTCTATTGACAAGCTTTCAAATTTGTTGACACTGGACCTTGCTAGATCTGACATACATGAGGTGCCTAGTGGGATTGTGAAATTGAAGAAGCTTAGGCACTTATTTGTCGAGAAAAAAATTGATCCAAATTGGAGAGCATTTAAGTGTTCCAGTGGTGTGCATATCGCCAGTGGTCTTGGAAATCTGACAAACCTGCAGACGCTCCGAGCATTGGAAGCACATGACGGATCTATTAGACATTTAGGTGAGCTGAGGCAACTGAGAAGCTTGAGGTTGTGGAATGTGAAGGGACTCTACTGTGGGCGCATTAGGGACTCTCTAGTTCAGATGCGGTATTTGTCCAACCTTTCTGTGAGTGCAAGTGATGAGAATGAGGTTCTCTTGTTGAATGTCCTGCCAAACTTGCGAAAGCTAGTTTTGAGAGGACGACTGGCGGAAGGGGCGTTGAATGAGTCTCTTCTCTTCCAACCTGTTGGGGGGCACAACTTGTATAGACTTTCTCTATCTTGGTCACAACTGAGGGGAGACCCTTTGCCATCGCTTTCTCGGTTGTCTAATTTGACGCAAATACATTTCACCAGAGCATACAACGGAGAGCATCTAGCATTTCTCACGGGGTGGTTTCCAAAGCTGAAGACTCTTCAGTTGAGAGACCTGCCTAATCTGAAGCAGCTAGAGATACAACAAGGTGCCATGGCAAGCCTGGAAAGATTATTCTTAATCAACCTCAACAGCATGATGGAGGTCCCACCTGGCATTGAGTTCCTCATGCCCCTCCAGCGTCTCGGCTTCCACGAAATCACAAGTGATTTCTTGCTGCTGTTGCGCCAATGTTATGCAATTCAAGGGACACAGTGGCAGCATTCTCTCCGAGAATGACCTACCAGAAATGTGTACGTTTGTAAGCAATAGCTACTTACTTGCCAACTATAGTACTAGCTTCCTCACTCGTCTCTTATTATCTTATTAATACAACAACAAAAAAAACATGCTGATGTGACATGATGTTGGTTATGTAGATGAAGGAATGAAGAGGCTTCGCTATGATGTTCATTATTGCAGATCAAGGAAAAGGACAGATCTGATTGCGCATAGTGTCTCGGACTCCTCTGCTTTTCAAGACACCATTTGCTGCTTGTTCCACCTCCACTACGGTGATGCTACTGCTACTCCTGTTGGTGTCATCGTGTGCTTTTTCTTGTCAAGTGTGATATTATTTTCTACCGTTGTTGTGGCTTATTATCAGATCGAAAGCTAGTTCTGTTTTCGTGTTCAGACTTTATTATTTTCGTGTTACTTGTAGTTGTTTCAACTGTGTACTTCTATTTCGCGTGTGTGCTTGTTGTTAAACCTATTTCAGCTGTGGCTGGCTGTTCATAGAAGACCTGGTTTGTGATTCATAATTATTGCTCAGGTATTCATTTTTATTATCATTATGGTTGATGTCTTGATGATGCCTGGCTATTTTGTATTGCAAGCCAACTTGCTCTGTTCTGTTTTGTATCTCTTATTTTGGGCATATGTGAATGTTGTTTCTTTCTAGGACTTGAATTCTTGAGCCATACATTTGATGCAGTGATGAGATACACGTATGAATCATCATGGCAATGTTTTGGAAGGCTACATCATATTTAGATATTAGTTGTCTTTTCTAGGTGTCGGTGAGCTCAAGTAACCATGATCTGGTCGGACGAGAGATTCGGTCAATTCGTTTAGTTGGCCCATTAGCGCATCTGCTCTATCTTTGGAAGTTGGTGATACATTGTGGGTAATGCATTGTGATTTCTTTCAGCACCATAAGCACAATAACTGTATCTTCTGGAAGAAGGAAGCGCTTCTTAATTGTGATAGCACCAAGTTCCGGCGAGCTGGCAGGTATGTTCAGGTCTAATTGCCATCCATTGATTCCCTTGGATTCGGAAATAGTTTTGAATTGTTCATTCACTGTTTTGGATTTTCACGGCTTATGTCAATTTTCCATTGTCGTAGGTAGAATTCTGAAGTTCTTCAGAAAGCGCTTGCAACTAGCAAAATGCATTAATGTTAAATTGTGATCCAAATTATACCATGTTGGACTAGACGTAGTACAACCGGTGTGGGCCTTTGCGTTGACGTCGACGCGTACGAGTACAACTCGTTTACTTGTCCTACAAGGACTCCTATGTGTTGCCCTCTTATATACCCCATGTAGTCGCACCTCAGACGGCTGTCGTCTCGTGCTTGTAATACTCCTCCATCATAGTGATTGCGCCTTCGTGCGTCCGTGGTTTTCTCCCGCAAGGGTTTCCACGTAAAAATCCGTGTCTCTCTGTCTCGTTTATTTCTCGTTATTATCTAACAATTAATTCCTAAACTACTTGCTTCATTTTGCAGTGGCCATTCTAATGGTATTGAGAAAAATATACAACTAAGCCACCACACAACAGTGGGACATTTGCAGTTCTTATAAAGTCATGGAAGATATTGTGATTCTTCTAGCCATCAAGAAGATTGGAATTGCCTTGGCAAAAGTAGCTACACACCAGGCCAGTGCGAAGTTTGCGAAGTACGGGACCCAACTACTAGAGCTTCAAGGCAGCATGGGTCGTCATGTGAGGGAGCTTCGTGTGATGCATGATGTTCTATGCCAAAGTGCCATTTGAAACCCCAATGATGCAATATATGAGAGCTGGTTGGAGGGGGTACGAAAGGTAGCACATAATATGGAGGACATGGTCGATGAGTACTTGCATCTTGTTGGTCACGCACATGATATAGGATGTTGCTTTTACCTGAAGAAAGGGTTAAAGAAACCAAGATCTCTGCTTGCTCTGAAGCGCATAGCTTTCACTTTGAAGGAAATAGAGAAAGACCTTTCACACTTGTCGGAGACAAGAAGACGTTGGGTTCCTTTGATAAACAGCGGGGATTATAGCAACTCAAATCACATTCTCAAGAGGTCCCAAGATCTAGCAAACATTTCACGTTCCCTTGATGAAGAAGATCTCGTAGGTGTGGATGAAAACAGAGTAAAACTTCAGCGGTTGTTGGGAGGTGATATTTTGGAACGCTCTGTGATAGCGCTGCTTGGAATGGGAGGGCTTGGTAAAACAGCTTTAGCTGCAAATGTCTACAGGAAGGAGTTGAAGAATTTCCAATGCCATGCCTGGGTCTCCATCTCCCAAACTTATTCTGAAGAAGATGTCTTGAGGAATATAATCAAGGGACTTTCTGGAGATAAAGTCAACACTGTGGACATGAAAATCACATTCCTTGAAGAGACACTCAAGAAATTTCTAAAGAAACGAAAGTATTTGATCATTTTGGATGATGTTTGGACTCCAGAAGCACTTACTTATTTGTCTGGGGTGCTTATTCATAATGATAAGGGCAGTCGACTCCTAATCACAACAAGGGAAAAGTGTGTTGCTGAACTTGCCTCGAGTGGACATACCTTAACAGTGCAAGCTTTACCACATGACAAGGCATTGGATCTCTTTTGTAAGAAAGCCTTTCCAAGTAGTGGCTCGCCAAGCAACAAAGCAAGGGAGGGCCTCCTTGGTGACTTTGACCCGATTGGTGATGCAGATCATGAATTTCCTGTTGAGTTGAAGCCGTTGGTGGAGGAAATAGTGAGAAAGTGCAAAGGCTTGCCTCTTCTCATTGTGTTAGTTGGCGGTCTTTTCTGTGCATGCGACAAAACTGAGAAAGGATTGAACAAAATGAAAGCCCAACTGAGTTGGGAGTTGATTAATAATTTGAGTTTCGATCATATAAGGAATGTGTTGCATCTGAGCTTCATCTACTTGCCAACACACTTGAAAAGTTGTTTCCTGTACTGCAGCTTGTTTCCAGAAGACTATATTTTCAGAAGAAAACAGCTTGTACGGTTATGGATAGCCGAAGGGTTCATCGAGGAGAGGGGTGAAAGCACAGTAGAAGAAGTGGCAGAAGGCTATCTGAATGAGTTGATTGATAGAAGCATGTTGCAACTTGTTGACAGGAACATTGATGGTAGGATCAAAAAAATCAGAATGCATGATATCTTGCGTGAATTGGCAGTTGACTTGTGCAAGAAGAACTGCTTTGGTGCTACATATGAGAATAAGCGTGGGCAGTCTCTTGAGACGGATGTGCGAAGACTGGTAGTGCACAAACTAAAGGAGGATATTCATCAGTCATTTCTTAGCATACACCGACTGCGAACTGTCATTACACTAGATGATAGCATGCCATCGTCCACTCTACTACCTGTGCTATGTAAGAAGTCAAGATATATGACAGTGCTAGAGTTAAGTGGTCTGCCCATCGAGAAGATTCCAGATGCCATTGGAGATCTCTTTAATCTTCGCTATTTGGGTTTGCGTAATTCAAAAGTGAAGATGCTCCCAAAGTCTGTTAAGAAGCTTTCAAATTTGTTGACACTAGACCTTTTTGGATGTGACATACCTGAGTTGCCTAGAGGGATTATGAAACTGAAGAAGCTTAAACACTTATTTGCTGAGAAAATAATTGACCCACATTGGAGAGACTTAGCATGTTGCCGTGGTATTCGTATCCCCAATGGTTTTGGAGATCTAACAAATCTGCAGACGCTACAGGCATTGGAAGCATGTGAGGGCTCTGTTAGATATTTAAGAGAGTTGACACAACTGAGAAGACTGAGGTTGTGGAATGTGAAGGGAATCAATTGTGAGCCCATCCTTGACTCTCTAGCTCAGATGCAGTATTTGTCCTTTCTAGAGGTGAATGCAAGTGATAAGGACGAGGTTCTTTCATTGAATGTCCCCCTGCCAAACCTGGAAAAATTACATTTGGGAGGACGACTAGATGAAGGGGCGGTAGATAAGCTCACCAAAGTTGACGAGGAGGATCAAACAAAGATGAGCTCACCCAAGTTGTATTCATTGAAATCTACGCTGGTCGCAGCGGAGAGAAGACCCCCTGCCATTCCTTTCTCGGCTGTCAAAATTGCAGTATCTAAATTTCAGCAGAGCATACAATGGAGAGCAGTTGGCATTTCGCAAGGACTGGTTTCCCAAGCTAAAGGTTCTCTATCTAGGCGACCTGCCTAATCTGACTCGGCTACAGATGGAACAAGGTACCATGGTGAGCCTGGAGAAGTTGTATTTAGTCAACCTGGACAGCATGACGGAGGTCCCATCTGACATTCTGTTCCTCAAGGCCCTCCAATATCTGGAATTTGGTGAAATCACCGCTGACTTCTTGGTGTTACTGCAACGATTTCCAGCAATCAAAGATAAACGCTGGCAGCATACTCTCCGAGTTTGACCTGCCACTCTGGCTGAGAAATGTGTGCGTACATACATAAGGTAGCAACTCCTGCCTGCCAACTAGCTATTTGCTTCCTCTGTTGTTTCACAACCCATCACTTTAACATGCTGATGTGATATGATGTTGGTTATGCAGGTCAATGCCGGAAGGAAGATCCTTGATTGTTTGGGCATCTTGCAGATTCGAGCAAATCGGTTAAGGCGTTGATGCATCAAGATCTATATCCAGTACTAGTACAAGAGGTATCCTGCCTCTGATACCTTCATCGTTTGCTGCTAGTTCCACCCTCACTTGCCTGTGGGATATGGCTAAGAGACGGCCCTCTTCACTTCTCCTGCTACTTCTGCTTCTGCGTGTGTGTGTTTTTTATCATAGGGTTTTTATCATAATACAGTGGGAAGACCCCTACTGTGTCTCATTACTGCTGCGTGTGTTTACTACTGCTGCTACTCTTAGTGTGCTTTTGCTTGTAAAGACTGAGACTGGGTTGTGTTTTCATATTCAGATTCATTTTCGTCCTAACCTTTCTGAACTATGTACTGCTATCTGTATGTGCTTGTTTCAGCTGTGGCTGTTAAATAAAAGACTTGGTTTATTATTCATATACAACAGTTTATTTTCTTTTCAAAGAATTGGTTCTCAGCGGTTTATTTTCTTTCCAAAGAATTGGATTGTGTTCCTTGTTTTTGTGAGCAACGTATGATGCAACCAAGATATTTATACACTCAATGGAGGAGAAGATGGATGGGCTCAAGTAAATACTGTAGTAAATACAGGCTTCTCAGTAACTTAGTTGGTGCTTATTATTTGTGCTGTTTGGCTAGTTTGTCAGGATGACGATGCATGTATAACTAAGTTCTGTCAGTTCAATAGGAAAATGCATTGGGATCGAGTTGATTTACCGCATGAGCTTGATTTCCTCAGGGTATTCTGGTTTATCTTTTTTTTTCCCTCTTTTCTGTGTTTTTCCCTTTCAAATTTCATCGAGGTTTTCTGGTTTCTCATTTCTGGATACTCCTTATTTTTTTCTTCTTTTTTACTTTCTTTTTATCATATTTAAAGTCCATGCTGATTTTTTTTCATACATGTTGAACACTTTTCGTTTACATGTTGAACCTTTTTTAGATACACATCAGCATTTTCTCAATACATATTCAACATTTGTAAATACACATTGAACAATTTTAAATACACCTTGAACATTTTTCAAAAAATTGCAGTAACATTTTTATAATGTGCAAACAGTTAGTGTTAGAACTTTTTTTTATAACATCATGATTTTTAAATATGTTATGAACACTTTTTCAAATTGTGCGAACAAATGTTATGTTTCATTAACAACATTTTAAGACGTCTCGGATTATATTTTTAAACACTCAAAATATTTTTAAAATGTCATGATTTTCCTGAATGGCACAAACATTTTTTTTGCAAATTACATGAACTTGATCAAAAATAGCATGAAGAAAATTTAAAATAGGTGAACAATTTTTATTGTCATTATTTATTGTTAAAATTTCACAAATTCTTTTCTAAATATTACAGGAACAAACTTTTAAGCTACATGAATTTTTTTAAATGCACAATGAATTTTTAAAATAAAATAGAAAAATAATTTTTGAAATCCATATATTTGGAATAATTCAAAATATAAGAAAACTAAGAGGTAAAAAAGATCACTAGTTTTCGCCTAGAGGATTTCCGCTTAAGCATATTGGGCCCTGGCTAGGCAAGTGTGTTGTGGGTGACATTCCCATAGCCTTCGCTTTAAGCGAGTTATAGCCTTGCTCCCGAAGGCATGGCCCAGTGGCAAGGCAAAGCCATGGAATGTCCAAATGGTGCCTTATGGTACTCCCTCCGTCATAAATTTTTTGTCTTAAATTTGTTTAAATACGGATGTATCAAGTCACGTTTTAGTATTAGATACATCCGTATATAGGCAAATCTAATTACATACTCATGGTCGATGTATCGATGATTACATACTCCAATCACACATACCATATCTTTCTCATTATTCAAAACATTCTCATGCATTCTTATAGAACTAGAGCGTACAGTGCAATCAAGTTAATAAGAAGAAGTAAAAAAAATGTTGGTGCATGAAAAATATTCATATATATAATTAAATAAATTATGTAATTTCAGAAATTTTCATGTAGTATAGAATATGTTGGCGTAGTTTAAGAAAATATTCTTGTAATTTTTAAAAATATTCATGGAGAAAAAATTCACTTATTTTTTTTTTAAAAATCAGCTAACTTAAAAATTATTCACCTATTTCAAATAATGTGCGTGTAGTGATTCTTATACTTGTAGTTTTGGAAAGTTTTCATGCATTTTAAAAAGAATATCCATTGTGTTTTGTCAATTAGACATGTATATATATTTAACAAAAGGAAAAAAGAGTAGTAAGAAATAAAATGGATATGAAAAGAAAATGAAATCAGAAAAAGAATGAAAAAAATGGAAAGGGAACAGAAATGCGAATATGCCATCGTGAGCATGTCATGACAGCTCCTACACTGTTTTTTTTTCTTTTTTTTGGCTTTATTGCCTCGATTGGAAGTTTGCAAATTGCAACCACGGCTGAGGCCGTGAGGGGACCTCCTATGCGCTGCTCTTTGCGTCCGATTCGCACGCGCCGCACAGGAACAGCCCTCGAATGGGCCGGCCCATCGTCGCGACGAAACAGCAAAAAAAATCACCTAAAATGATAACGCGGAGCTAGTATACTCTTGTCGCTGACCAGGCGAGCTAACAAGCTCCTTTGGTCATATGTAATGCTGGTGCTTTAAAAGATCATCTACTACATATCTAACACCCCCACCTAGAAACCTTAAACATTGGATATGTTCCAAAAAATAAAAATTCAAAAATTGTTCGCGTTTGCTGAAAATGTTAGAAGAAAAACTAAAAGCTTGAACAAAGTTTTGATAAAATGAACACTTTATTAAATACCGAACATTTTTTGAATTTAGAGAACAAAATTTTGAAATAGAGAACAAAATTTGAACATGAACATTTTTTAATCTTGAGAACGAATTTTTAAACGGAGAACAAATTTGGAAGCGCGGAAATTTTTTTAAAGGATGTACATTTTTTTGAATCTTCAAAGCAAATTTTGAAACGTAGAACAAATTTGGAAGCGTGAACAATTTCTTAAAGCACAGACATTTTTTTGAATATTAAGAACAAATTTGAAAAATCTTGAACAAACGCGAACATTTTTTGAAGACGTGAACAAAAAAATGATGTCTGGTACATTATATTAATTTCGAATATTTTGAAATTTTTTGTGTAACAAGACAATTTTTTAGTTTTGAAAACATTTTTAAAAAAACTGAACATTTTATGAAAAGGCAAACAAAATTTGACTATTTTGAAAAAAAAAAGAGAAAAGAAAAAGAAATAAGAAACCAAAGAAAGAAAACAAACAGAAAAAACGAAAAAAGAAGAAAAGAAAAAAGAAATAGAAGGGAATTTGAAAATCTGAAGAACAAAAAGGAAATAGAAAGAGAAGAAAAAGGAATTGAAAAATGAACTAAAGAAACAGAAAAACAAAGAAAGAAGAAAAAAAGAGAAAGAAAAAAAAGAAACAGCAAAGGAAAAAACCAGTGAAAAATCGGTTCATGAACTTCCTGGAAGGTTCCCAAAACCGCCAGGAACCTTCCAGAAAGTTCCCAAAACCGGATACTACAGCGCCTGTACTATCTCGTAGTTGGGCAGGCCCATCTTGATCGCTAGGTCGCTCGCCTCTGTGTGTTCGCTCGACATTCTGGCACAATGGGCGTCCGTCAGGATATTCCGGCGGTGAGGCCTCATAGCCGTGAGGCCAGCTGCAGCCGATAGCCGTGAATAAACGGCCATCACAGACACAGATCCGGGAACATGCTGGGGACAACCCACATAGGCTGCATGTCCTGCCAAGGGCTCATGAAAACAAATTTGTTTCCACTGGAGGCGGACTTGCCCAGCTCAAATGCAGCCCAACGTTCAGAATCATGGGAATAGCAGTACATGCAGTTACTCCTACCTCCCCACCCCTCTGGGTTCATGAAAGATAACGTCTGGCTTCTCTGTCGGTGCTGATAAAGATCGCACAATTCCCCAACTCCTCCATCTTCACCCACTATGGACGATTACTCGATTGGTCAAGGCGAAAGGCTTCAAATGTATCCTCACATGCCATAAGCGACCCCCACCCGACCAAGACAAGCATATCACCAAACGCTACCAGATACGTGTTGGCAAAATGGTGAATGCTGATTTCTCCATGAAGCTCCATCCTTAGTATGTCAATCCGAGCTGTTCAATGCACACCAAAGAGCATGCCACAAGAGCTCGTGCCAAAGAACTGTTTACCCCTGGTAATCGTAGCGGGCCGGAAAAAATGTTTGCACGATCTCAATCCATTTTTCTACAAATCCAAACAATGTCACAAAAAATTTAAAAGCATTCAAAAATTTGAAAAACAAATGTTCATGAACCTGAAAAAATGCCCATGAACTTAAAAACATCACGATATCAGAAAATGGTTATGATATTCACAAAAAAAGATTGTGATTTTGAAAAAAAAATCACAAGCTGAAAAAATGTTCAGGTATCTAAATAAAATTTTTGAATTTCGAAAAATGTTGACAATGTTGAAAATATTTTTTAATTTCATAAAAGGTTTTGGAGTCAGAAAATGTTCGTGAATGCAAGAAATGATTGTGTATTGAAAAATGTTATTGAACAAAAATGTTCGCAAATTTTAAATGTTTGTAAATTTTTTTTGGAATTCTATAAATGCTCAACAGTATAAAAATATTTTCACATATTTAAAATACTTTCCAAATTTCAATAGATGTACATAAATTATAAAACGTTCAAAATGTTAAACATTTTTCCCATAATTAAAAAATGTTTAATAATTCTAAACATGTTCATAAGCGGAAAAAATGTTTCCGAATTTAAAATTGGAAAATGATTTTTTTATTTGAAAGAAAACAAGACATGGAGTCTCCTGGGAAAGTCTACTTGTGCCATCCCAATATCTCTATGTAGTGAGCACATGCCGATGTTCTAGAACCTTTCCAAAACCAGAAGTCTACTTCGGTGGACCCAATATATGCGTTTAGCGACTACATGGTGCCTGCTTGGTCGATAAAACTTGACCTACGCACTGAATAGGATTTCCCTGCTTAGTTCAACGTGGCCATGAGACCGTATGAGTGGACCTCAACATAACTTAGAAGAGCACGTAAAGGCTACCAAACATCGATATTTTGGTTTAATAGAGCTCATACAGGTATCCACGTCTTATTTCCACCCTTTCCCCGGGCTCCATCTTCCTTCACAAATCAACTTCATGGTGAGACTTGGGTCGTGCTTTTCTGGGCCGGCACAAAGCATATTTTTTTAATAGGTTATTTTTTTTTCAAAATTATGAATATGTTTTGAAATTCCATACCTTTTCGAAATCCAAGAACAATTTTTTAAATTTGTGCACTTTTTTAAATTCCATATACTATTTTTTTCAAATGTGTGAACATTTTTTAAAATAAAATTTGGAGAATTTTTCAAATTCATGAATTCTTTTTGGAATTCCAAACATTTGTCAAATTTGCAATATTTTTTTCTCTCATTTTGGAACAATTTTCCTATTTAGGGATTTTCTAAAGAAAAATTCAAGAAAAGTTTTCAAGACGTTTAAAAAAAGTAAAATGAAAAATTGGAACTTTTTGAGAAGTATTGAACATTTTTTAAATCTGAAAAAAAATTAAAAAATGAAAAGTAAACAAAAGAAAAAGGAAACGTAAAAAAACTGCCGCCAGAACTGGGCCGGCTCACTAGCTCTCGCTTCAGGTCTCCCTTCCCTCTGGCACCGCAGCTGGGGAGTGGGGACTCTGGACTGGACAGCGGAGACACGGAGGAGGCAGGCCACCGGCGGCGAGGGTTACATTTGGAGCGAAAATGCTGCGTCTAGTCTCCGGCCAACCCCGCCCCCGCCCTCTGTTGACGATGCGGCGACAGGACCTCCCTGGCCCCTGCCCGGCCAAATCACACCCCTCTCTTGCCCTGTCCGCCGCGAAGCAGATTCCCGGCCGGCGGCGCCGGCGACGAGGTAAGCCACCGAACCCGGCCTTACATACATCCATATGCCCTCTTCGTGTCGTTGGTAGGACTTGGGTGACAATATGAAATTACTGAATCTGAACCCAACTAAGCCCGATCTGTTCTTCTCTAAATCGGTAAATCCACGAGCTCGACCTTGTAATTAGTAAAGCATCTCACAAAGACAAAGGGTTGCCATCTTGAGCTGTTGCTGGCTTCGATTGCCATGGCAAATTTACTGGTAGTTGATTTGATATCTTGTTGCTTCATTCCAGTGACAAAACAAGACGTGTCCTGTGGCCAACTTGCGGTCAAACTAGACGTTACCTCGAGGAAATTCAGGCGCAAATATCTGCGAGGAAGCTGCTATCCATCTCGTTTATGTATTGGGGTCAACTACTTTCAGTGGAGATGCTTTTTCCAAGAACAAAAAATGCACATTTTTGTATTCGTTAGCAACCGCTGACCCTGAACAATGAACCAAATTCAGCATCTTGAGTTGCTCATTTTGTATAGCTGCACCTATTAACAATGCCTGCCAGCACCAACTATCATGACTAATTATTGGCAAGCATCCCAAGTTGTCTGTTTAACAACTTCAGTGGTAATGTATAGCAGGATCAAAACATTTTATACTAAAGATGCTTCCTGCTGCCTTCCTTGAGTTGCCCCCTTGTCTTATTCTCCAAACTTCAGATTAACAAATCTCAAGAAGGGTTGATACGAGCAATTATTGGGTTGGTAGGAGAAGCAGGAGCGATGCTAACCAGACATAAGTTGTGTATGCAAGTCTAAAGGGCATGCGGATATCTCCTTTTTTCAGAAGCCCATGAGGATTTCAAGAACTTTGGCAGGTTCTTGTTCGCTTCAAAACTAGACTACTGTTCCCAACTCACCAAGCCATGACACTGTTCTGATGATTTCAGATTCTTAAAGCGCACAAGGAGGTCAACGCAGATCCAAATCTGTCCGGATCTACATCGATTTCAAGCTAGGTGCGTTGCCATTAATTTGGTTTTCTTCCTAGTTCTCATGCAAATATCCTGAAATAAGTAGTTTTGCTTGCCGTTACAGGCACCTGAAATAAGTACTTCTCGGTTGTTCTTTGCTTCTAGAAAAACAAGGAACAACAAGGACATCTCAGTTTGAAGATTAAATCCAGCTAATTGTTATCAGCAACAAGCTAGCAGGTGCACACTCTCAATCATACCCATGACTCCATGAGAGTTCAGGATCTCTAGATTAGATTCATTGACAGCAAGATCAGCCAAGCCATCAGGTCTTCTTTTACTCCAGGATCCATGACATATTCCGATGGTTCCAAGTGCGGTGCCCTTTATTTGGTTTTCTTTCTATTCTTGTCATATTGTAGGCATCCATGTAGAAATAAGCAGTTTTCTCGCTATTACAATCCAGGTATGGTGGTTTATCTATTTTTAACGGGTAAAAGGAACAAGGTGGAGAGCTCGAGTTGAAGTTCAAAGCTGGTAATTATAACGAACAGCAAGCTAGCACACTCTCAGTCATACCATGACTCAGTGACAGTTCAGGATCTCTATGATTAAGCTTCAGTTACAACAAGACCAGCCGAGCACAAGATCTCTTTGTTTTCTGGGAGGATCCATGAAATTATTCTGATGGTATCAGATTCAGAACTGCACCAAGGAGGTCATCAAGATTGACTGAATCTAAGCAGGTGTGTCGTCCTTCCCTAAGCTAGTTTTCTGGCTATCTTGGATTGTAGTTAGCACATTCTCCCTCTGCATGAAACAAGAACAATTTCTGCTGTATCTTTCGAAATTTTGTAAGCCTACTATACTTTGTGAGTAATGCATTGGGATTTCTTCCACTACCTTATACGTGCACAATAAGATTTCTTTTGGAAAAAAGACGGGCTTCCTGATTTGTGACAACACCAATGTCTGGCGAGCTGGCAGGTTCCTCTTCTTTCTTCTTAAGTAACGAGGATATGTGTTTATGAGCATCAGAGCATGAGTACCATTAGTATGAATGTGTAGAGAGCATTTTATATACAAAAGAATCGCCATGGATTATTTTGCCAAAAGGGTGAGTAGGAATGGGTCTAACTCAGAAAGTTACATGAGGAAACACAGAACAATAGTTTTTAGTGGAAAGGAATTGCGCTCCATTATTTCCCTTTGATTGACAAAATGTCAGGAATCAATCAGTAGAGTAGTTGTTGTCGTGTTGATAATGCTCGTTACAGCTGATATACTTACCATCTGATGGGCATATGCTCTTGCACCTAATGTTTAAATTTCTAGCTTCCTAAAGTCATACATTGTTGTTGTATGAAATTCTCCTCAAATGAACATGGCTGCTCCCTTTAATTAAGGTCATTTTAGCTATGAGATATATTGATCTCTCCTAATGACTCCTATGACATTATAGATTTTCTTTCTTATTCTTTTTTTCTCTATTTGATACATCTTTCTTTCTTGCAGCTTAATCAACAACTCTAGATAGTTGTTTCTACATACATCTGGATATACTGTTAGATAAATGTTGAGGGAAATATGGAACTAAAATACCTGGAACTGTCACATTAGCCAACTCTGGGAAAGTACAATATTCATATTGGCCAGCTGGTGGGTATGTCAGATTTATCCCTCTTCGTCTTAATTGGGTAAAATTTCAACATTTCAGCAATTTTAACCTGAGATGTACCTATACAGAAGAATAGCACACATATTCAGTTATTGAGCAAATATGCTAAGTTACCTGGAACTTCCACATTAGCCAACTATCTGAAAGTAGAATATGCATGTTGGGGAGCTGCATGTATGTCAGATTCGTTTCCTCTTTGTGTCTTGGTTCAAATGTCAACATTTTGTGCATTTTTTCCTAATATTATCCCTACATGGAGTAGGAGCATGCATGATTGGTTATTTGGTCAAGTGCCACTGGTTCTTTTTAGTTAATAACATTAAGTTTGCCGCAGTTGACTAGTCACAAGTGTTTTGAAATTCTCATAGACATGCCTATCGAAAGAACTGATTTGTTTGGTTATGTGGGGTTTAAATTAGATAGGTTAACAATATGTAGTAACACTTTTGGAGGATTGCTTGAAAAGGCTCTGCTTATTTTCATTTTCCATTGTGCTTCAAAGTTTTCAAGTGTTTTGGCAAGTGATTTGGTAGTAGCAGAATTCACTGAGCATTTAATTGATGCACCATGTATGTCATTTTGCAGCGGTCATTCGGATAATATCGCAGTGGTCATTCTGATAAAATTGAGGATAATATACAACTCGGACACAATCCAACAGTGAGACACAAGCAATTCTGAAAGTAATGGCGGAGATTGTGATTCTTCTAGCCATTAAAAAGATCGGAATTGCCTTGGCAAAGGGAGCAATAGACCAGGCCAATGTGCAGTTAGGGAAGTATGTCACGCAATTACTAGAGCTACAAGGCAGCATGGGCCGTGTTGCCAGGGAGCTACGTGTAATGCATGATGTTCTTTGTCAAATGGACATTCGAAACCGCACCAATCAAGTATATGAAGGCTGGTTAGACGAGGTGCGAAAAGTAGCACATGTGATGGAGGATACAGTGGATGAGTACTTGTATTTAGTTGGTCTACAGCATGATATAGGTTGTGGCTTTTTCCTAAAGAAAGGGTTAAAGAAGCCAAGATCTCTGCGTTCTTTGAATCAGATAGCTTCCAAGGTGAAGGAAATAGAGAAAGACCTTACACACCTGTCAGAGATGAAGAACAGGTGGATTACCCTGATACATAATGGGGATACTAACAACTCAAATTACATTGTCAAGAGGGCCCAAGATCTAGCACACATTTCACGTTCGCTTGCTGATGAAGATCTAGTGGGGGTGGATGAAAACAGAGAAAAACTTGAGAAGTGGTTGGCAGGTGATCATCTGGAACGCTCCGTGGTAGCGCTGCTCGGAATGGGGGGGCTTGGTAAAACAACTTTAGCTGCAAATGTGTACAAGAAAGTGAGAGAGAAATTCCAGTCCCATGCATGGGTCTCCATCTCTCAGAGTTATTGCAGAGAAGATGTCCTGAGGAACATAATTAAGGAACTCGCAAAAGGTAAAGTTGGTGTTCTATCTGACACTGCATCTATGGACATCACGTGCCTTGAAGAGACACTAAAGAGATTTCTGGAGCGACGAAAGTATTTGGTCGTATTGGATGATGTTTGGACTTCAGAAGCATTTGATGACTTATCTAGGACCCTTATTCATAACGATAAGGGTAGTAGACTGATAATTACAACCAGGGAAGTTCGTGTTGCAGCACTTGCCTCCCGAGGGCATATCCTAACACTTGAAGCTTTACCAGAAGATAAGGCATGGGATCTCTTTTGTAAGAAAGCCTTTCCAAGTAGTGGTGGACTCGGAAACGAAGCCAGGGAGGGGCTGGGCAGGCAGTTGATGGACCAAAGGGTGGTGGGCTTCATGGGATTAAGATTATTGACCCAAATACTGCATAAATGTTCCTTTGGTTACTTGGGTTGGATATGTTATACATCCCTACCAAGAGATACAAATCATGACTGCCCTCCGGAGTTGAAGCTTTTGGCAAAGGAAATAGCTAACAAGTGCAAAGGCTTGCCTCTTGTTATTGTGTTAGTTGGTAGTTTCTTGCGTTTGTGTGAGAAAACTGTGGAAGAATGGCGAAAAATAAATGACCAATTGGGTTGGGAGCTAATTAATAATTCGAGCCTCGATCACATAAAGAATGTTTTGTATCTGAGCTTCGTCTACCTTCCAACACACTTGAAAAGTTGTTTCCTTTATTGCAGCTTATTTCCAGAAGACTATATTTTCAAAAGGAAAGAACTTGTAAGGTTATGGACAGCAGAGGGGTTTGTCGTGGAGAGGGGTGAAAGCACACTAGAAGAAGTGGCAGAAGGCTATATAAAGGATTTGATTGATAGAAACATGCTACAACTTGTTGAGAGGAACACATTTGGTAGGATGAGGAGATTCAAAATGCATGATACCTTACGTGAATTGGCAGTGGACTTGTGCCAGAAGAACCATTTTGGTGTTACTTATGACGATAGGTGTGGGCGGCCTCTTGAGGTGGATGGACGACGATTGGTGCTCCACAAACTAAAGAAGTGTAACCATCAGCCACTTTCTGGTATACACCAACTTCGTACGGTCATTACACTGGACAATAGCATGCCATCATCCACTATACCTTTGTTGTGCACAGAGTCAAGATATATGACAGTGCTTGAATTACGTGGTCTGCCCATGGAGAAGATTCCAGATGCTATTGGAGATCTTTTTAATCTTCGCCATTTGGGTTTGCGTGATTCAGATGTGAAGATGCTCCCGAAGTCCGTTGAGAAGCTTTCAAATTTGCTGACACTGGACCTTAATAGATCTGGCATACATGAGTTGCCAGGTGGGATTGCGAAACTGAAGAAGCTTAGGCACTTATTTGCTCAGAAAAGAAACGATCCAAGTTGGAGAGAGTTTGCATGTTTTACTGGTGTGTGTGTCCCCACTGGTCTTGGAAATCTAACAAACCTACAGACGCTGCAAGCATTGGAAGTGCATGATGAGTCTGTTGGGCATCTAGGGGAGCTGGGAGAATTGAGAAGTTTGAGGTTATTGAATGTGAAGGGTATCTACTGTGGACTCATTAGTGAGTCTCTAGTTAGGATGCAATATTTGTCCTTCCTAGATGTGACTGCAAGTGATGAGAACGAACTTCTCCAATTGAATGTCCCCCTGCCAAGCCTGCAAAAGCTAATTTTGAGAGGCCAACTAGTGGAAGGGGCATTGGGTGGGTCTCCTCTTTTCCAATATATTGGGGGGCAGAACTTGTATGAACTTGCTCTATATTGGTCACAACTGAGAGAAGACCCCCTGCCATCCCTTTCTCGTTTGTCAAACCTAACGTATCTATGTTTCACTAGAGCATACAATGGAGAGCAGCTGACGTTTCTCACTGGGTGGTTTCCCAAGCTGAAGGTTCTCTATCTATGCGACCTGCCTAATCTGAATCAACTAGAGATAGAAGAAGGAGGCATGGCGAGCCTGGAGGAATTAACCTTAACCAACCTCAGCAGCATGACGGAGGTCCCATTTGGCATTGAGTTCCTCATGCCCCTCCAGTATCTAGGCTTCCACGAAATCACCAATGACTTCTTGACGGTGCTGTGCCAACATTCTGTACTTGAAGAGCAGATGTGGCACTATTCTCTCCGAGACTGACCTGCGACACTGGCAGGAAATTTGTAGGTACGTAAGCTAGGCACTACTGTACTTTCTCATCTCTAATCTTACTACTGTACTTTAAGATGTTGACGGTGATATGGTGTTGGTCATGCAGGTCGCCGGCCGGAAGGGGGATGCTTAATTGTTTGGGCCGCATGCGTATTCGATTCAGTGTATGATGGGGGTCAATGCATCTGAAGGTGCATTATATTCGTGTTGCTGCTGCTGATATACCACTATACCTCCGTCCACCTACATCTCCTCTGCTTTTATGAGACGTGCTGTTATTAAATAAAAACGATGCTTGCTGTAAGGCTCCGAGCAAGCTGTATTTCCATATTCAGACTTATTTCTTTCCGTGTTGTTTGTTTTTCGAATTAAGGAGCTCTTCGCTCCAGATTTTATTTCAGAAACTGATCAAGCATAATTTGTTTCAGACTGATATTTGTGAGCATGCATGCTGTGGCTGTTGAATAAAAACACTTGGTTTGTGATTCATAATTCTGGCGCGTCGTCTCGCGGTTACTGCCTTTAGCTGATGCTGCTGTCCCTTTTCAAAAAGCTGATGCTGCTGTAACTCACTTGCTGGCTGGGGGAATCCTTGAAATGTGGTACCAGTGTACATATGCCTGGCTGCTCTGCAGCTAGCCTTGCTCTGTTCTTCGGTTCTTATTTTGGACACTTGGGCATATGATACTTTCTTTCTGGATTACGTCCCGCATTTTCTTGTTTACTTATGGATCATCATGCCAATACTGTACAGTACATGCTAAGGCAAAAGCCAGTGTACTTATGCTAAGGCATACTTACTTGCGTTACTTGTTTCCTTGATCAGCGCATTCATGCACTGACAATGTTTGGGAATGCAGAGGTAGGCTACAACATGTATGTCCACCAAGGGGCCAGGTTCGATTTGGCTCTGTTTAGTTAACCTCTTTTCTACACTGGTTTGCACTTTGCTCCTCTTTCAAGTTGGCCATTGTTCTTGGCATGTTTCTCAGTTTTGTCACCTTGTTAGGCAGTATAAATAAGAAGAAATTTGCATGATTCCTGTTGGGGTTGGCAACTTGTGATATTGATTATTACTACTTCGTCCCACAATGTTAGACGTTTTTGCAAGCTTGCTTACCTTGCAAAAACGTCTTATATCGTGGGACTGAGGGAGTAGTTCCTATTTCCTAGTCCAGTACGTAGTATTTACTAGCGATTGCCGACCCTGAACAATGAACCAGATTGAGCATCTCGAGTTGCTCATTTTGTATCGCCATCAGGTTGTCCATATCAACCATGCCGTCCAAGAGTGCGCCAGCACCAGCTATCATGATTAATATTTGAAAATATACAAGACGGCAGCATCTGATATGAAAGATGCTTCACTCTGCCTTGCTTAATCCGCACACCAAAGGCCACACCATAATTTTAATAGATTAGATTAACTTAAACAAATTGTCAGGGTCGTTAAAAGAACTAAGGACAACGATAGGTTGTTAACCGGCCAAAAAGTGTGTATGGGGATTCCTCGTTTTTTCCGAAACAGACGAGGATGGCAAGGGCCCTGCTGGCTGGTTCTTCTTGGCTTCAATAACTAGCGTTCCCCACTCAACCAAGCCAACACAATGGCATTGTTTTGTTGAGTTCAGATTCTCCACCGCAACAAGAAGGTCACCACGGCCAGGCATCCAAATCTGTCGGGATCGATATTCATATTGATTACAAGCAAGGTGTGTTGCCCTTAATTTTTGTTCCCGATTCTCTTGTTATTATCCTAGGGGTTACTACTGTCACCCTAGCTTGGTCGATGCAAAATTAAGCAGTTTTCATTGCAATTAAGCCAGGTACGCGATTACTGTTTGGTTAAAAGGAACAAGGAGGGCAACTTGCGTTGAAGATCAAAGCCAACTACTAGCCATCAACAACGTGCTAGCATACTGTCAGTCATACCCATGACTCCATGAGAGTTCATAATCTCCACCATTAAGCTCAATCGAATCTAAGCCATTACAAGGCAGGTGCGTCGTCCACCCCTTGGTTTCTGCCTATCTTAGGTCGTACTACCGTAGTGGCCAGTTATCATTGGGCCATTCTTTATTTTATTTAACGGATAGATGATACTTTTCATTTAATAAATGGTTGTGGGCATCATATGTGATGCAGAGGCCCGGGGTTTTCCTCCTTTTCCTGAACAATCTTCCTCGGTGCAAACATCGAAAATATATTGTGGAGCTTAGTATACTTTCACCCTTGTTGTATCTTCTGATATTGGCAAGCATAGTATAGTTTCTGAGAAATGCCTTGCTATTTCTTAGAGCATCAGAAGCATTGTAAAGGTTCTTCTGGAAAAAGGTCTGCTGAGCAGGCAGGCATGTTTAGGTTTTAGTTGCCATTTATTTCCTGGGATTAAATACAATATCCGGAATCAATCTACAGCGTTGTGGTTGATATACAATCTCAACATTTTCGGCATTTTAACTTGAGATTCCCCTGTGGAAGTGAAGCATGCACTGGCAATTGTTAGGTCAAGTATCACTTGTTTTTGTTCTACGGGAGCATCTGAAGTTATACAGTTGACTATGTCCATTCCAGGTGTCTAAAATTCATATGGACTTGCCTGCCGTAGCTGCTGTTTTTTTGGGTTATGTGGGTTGGAGCAAGATAGTTTTACCTGTATAAAATAAGATTTTAAAAGGATTAATTTGAAAGGTTTCAATTTTATATCGTGGCTGGAGATTTTAAATTGTTTCTGCAAGTGTGTGCTATTAACAGAATGTGCTGATAGTCTATTTAATACATCTATTACTTCATTTTGCAGTGGTAATCATACTGAGGAAAATGTACAGCCAGGCCACTGCCAAACAATTAAATTTTAATTAGCAATTATCAGAAAGTAATGGCAGAGATTGTGATTATTTTGGCCATTAAAAAGATAGGAAAGGCCTTGGCAAATGGAGTAGCAGATCCAGCCAGTACCCAGTTAGTGAAGTACAAGACACAACTAATAGAGTTACAAAGCAGCATGGGTCGCATTGAGAGGGAGCTTCGTGTAATGCATGACGTTCTTTGTGAAATGGACATTCAAACCGCAATGATCAAGTATATAAGGGCTGGTTGGAGGAGGTTCGAAGGTTGCACATGTAATGGAGGACATGGTAGATGAGTACCTATATCTACTTGGTCAGGACCGTGATATAGGGTGTTGCTTTTACGTGAAGAAAGGGTTAAGAAAACCAAGATCTCTGCATTCTCTGAACCGGATAGCTTTCAAGGTGAAACAAATAGAGAAAGACCTCACACACCAGTCAGAGACTAAAAACCGTTGGGTTCCCATGATAAACACCGGGGATCCTAGCAGCTCGAATTACATTGTCAAGAGGTCCCAAGATCTAGCGAACACTTCACGATCCCTTGATGAAGAAGATCTAGTCGGGATGGATAAAAGCCGAGAAAAACTTGAGCAATTGTTGGCAGGTGATGATTTGGAGCGTTGCAGATAGCCCTGCTTGGAATGGGAGGACTTGGCAAAACAACTTTGGCTGCAAATGTATATAGGAAGGAGAGACAAAAGTTCCAATGTCACGCCTGGGTCTCCATATCCCAAACTTATTCTACAGAAGATATCTTAAGGAACATAATCAAAGAACTTTTCAAACATGAAGTTGGTGTTCCATCTAACATTGCGACAATGGACATCACATGCCTTGAAGAGACATTGAAGACATTTCTAGAGCAACAAAAGTATTTGATCATATTGGATGATGTTTGGAATCCACAGGCATTTGATGACTTGTCTAGAGCCCTTATTCACAATGATAAAGGCAGTAGAGTAATAATCACAACAAGGCAGGGGATGTTGCTGCGCTTGCCTCTCGAGGACATATCTTAACACTAGAAGCTTTACCAGAAGAGAAGGCATGTGATCTCTTTTGTAGGAAAGCCTTTCCAAGAGATACAAATTATGAATGTCCTGCCGAGTTGAAGTCATTGTCAGCAGAAATAGTTTCCAAGTGCAAAGGCTTACCTCTTGTTATTTATTTACTAGCGATTGCCGACCCTGAACAATGAACCAGATTGAGCATCTCGAGTTGCTCATTTTGTATCGCCATCAGGTTGTCCATATCAACCATGCCGTCCAAGAGTGCGCCAGCACCAGCTATCATGATTAATATTTGAAAATATACAAGACGGCAGCATCTGATATGAAAGATGCTTCACTCTGCCTTGCTTAATCCGCACACCAAAGGCCACACCATAATTTTAATAGATTAGATTAACTTAAACAAATTGTCAGGGTCGTTAAAAGAACTAAGGACAACGATAGGTTGTTAACCGGCCAAAAAGTGTGTATGGGGATTCCTCGTTTTTTCCGAAACAGACGAGGATGGCAAGGGCCCTGCTGGCTGGTTCTTCTTGGCTTCAATAACTAGCGTTCCCCACTCAACCAAGCCAACACAATGGCATTGTTTTGTTGAGTTCAGATTCTCCACCGCAACAAGAAGGTCACCACGGCCAGGCATCCAAATCTGTCGGGATCGATATTCATATTGATTACAAGCAAGGTGTGTTGCCCTTAATTTTTGTTCCCGATTCTCTTGTTATTATCCTAGGGGTTACTACTGTCACCCTAGCTTGGTCGATGCAAAATTAAGCAGTTTTCATTGCAATTAAGCCAGGTACGCGATTACTGTTTGGTTAAAAGGAACAAGGAGGGCAACTTGCGTTGAAGATCAAAGCCAACTACTAGCCATCAACAACGTGCTAGCATACTGTCAGTCATACCCATGACTCCATGAGAGTTCATAATCTCCACCATTAAGCTCAATCGAATCTAAGCCATTACAAGGCAGGTGCGTCGTCCACCCCTTGGTTTCTGCCTATCTTAGGTCGTACTCGCCGTAGTGGCCAGTTATCATTGGGCCATTCTTTATTTTATTTAACGGATAGATGATACTTTTCATTTAATAAATGGTTGTGGGCATCATATGTGATGCAGAGGCCCGGGGTTTTCCTCCTTTTCCTGAACAATCTTCCTCGGTGCAAACATCGAAAATATATTGTGGAGCTTAGTATACTTTCACCCTTGTTGTATCTTCTGATATTGGCAAGCATAGTATAGTTTCTGAGAAATGCCTTGCTATTTCTTAGAGCATCAGAAGCATTGTAAAGGTTCTTCTGGAAAAAGGTCTGCTGAGCAGGCAGGCATGTTTAGGTTTTAGTTGCCATTTATTTCCTGGGATTAAATACAATATCCGGAATCAATCTACAGCGTTGTGGTTGATATACAATCTCAACATTTTCGGCATTTTAACTTGAGATTCCCCTGTGGAAGTGAAGCATGCACTGGCAATTGTTAGGTCAAGTATCACTTGTTTTTGTTCTACGGGAGCATCTGAAGTTATACAGTTGACTATGTCCATTCCAGGTGTCTAAAATTCATATGGACTTGCCTGCCGTAGCTGCTGTTTTTTTGGGTTATGTGGGTTGGAGCAAGATAGTTTTACCTGTATAAAATAAGATTTTAAAAGGATTAATTTGAAAGGTTTCAATTTTATATCGTGGCTGGAGATTTTAAATTGTTTCTGCAAGTGTGTGCTATTAACAGAATGTGCTGATAGTCTATTTAATACATCTATTACTTCATTTTGCAGTGGTAATCATACTGAGGAAAATGTACAGCCAGGCCACTGCCAAACAATTAAATTTTAATTAGCAATTATCAGAAAGTAATGGCAGAGATTGTGATTATTTTGGCCATTAAAAAGATAGGAAAGGCCTTGGCAAATGGAGTAGCAGATCCAGCCAGTACCCAGTTAGTGAAGTACAAGACACAACTAATAGAGTTACAAAGCAGCATGGGTCGCATTGAGAGGGAGCTTCGTGTAATGCATGACGTTCTTTGTGAAATGGACATTCGAAACCGCAATGATCAAGTATATAAGGGCTGGTTGGAGGAGGTTCGGAAGGTTGCACATGTAATGGAGGACATGGTAGATGAGTACCTATATCTACTTGGTCAGGACCGTGATATAGGGTGTTGCTTTTACGTGAAGAAAGGGTTAAGAAAACCAAGATCTCTGCATTCTCTGAACCGGATAGCTTTCAAGGTGAAACAAATAGAGAAAGACCTCACACACCAGTCAGAGACTAAAAACCGTTGGGTTCCCATGATAAACACCGGGGATCCTAGCAGCTCGAATTACATTGTCAAGAGGTCCCAAGATCTAGCGAACACTTCACGATCCCTTGATGAAGAAGATCTAGTCGGGATGGATAAAAGCCGAGAAAAACTTGAGCAATTGTTGGCAGGTGATGATTTGGAGCGCGTTGTGATAGCCCTGCTTGGAATGGGAGGACTTGGCAAAACAACTTTGGCTGCAAATGTATATAGGAAGGAGAGACAAAAGTTCCAATGTCACGCCTGGGTCTCCATATCCCAAACTTATTCTACAGAAGATATCTTAAGGAACATAATCAAAGAACTTTTCAAACATGAAGTTGGTGTTCCATCTAACATTGCGACAATGGACATCACATGCCTTGAAGAGACATTGAAGACATTTCTAGAGCAACAAAAGTATTTGATCATATTGGATGATGTTTGGAATCCACAGGCATTTGATGACTTGTCTAGAGCCCTTATTCACAATGATAAAGGCAGTAGAGTAATAATCACAACAAGGCAAGGGGATGTTGCTGCGCTTGCCTCTCGAGGACATATCTTAACACTAGAAGCTTTACCAGAAGAGAAGGCATGTGATCTCTTTTGTAGGAAAGCCTTTCCAAGAGATACAAATTATGAATGTCCTGCCGAGTTGAAGTCATTGTCAGCAGAAATAGTTTCCAAGTGCAAAGGCTTACCTCTTGTTATTGTTTTAGTCGGCAGCCTCTTGCGTGTGCGTGATAAAACTATCGAAGAATGGAGAAGAATAAATGACCAATTGAGTTGGGAGCTAATTAATAATTCGAGGCTTGATCACATAAGGAATATTTTACACCTGAGCTTCATCTACCTTCCAACACACTTGAAAAGTTGCTTCTTGTACTGCAGCTTATTTCCAGAAGACTATCTTTTTAAGAGGAAACATCTTGTACGGTTATGGACAGCAGAGATGTTCATCGAGGAGAGGGGTGCAAGCACATTAGAAGAAGTAGCAGAAGGCTGTCTGAAGGACTTGATTGATAGAAACCTGCTACAACTTGTTAAAAGGAACTTATTTGGTAGGATGAAGGCATTCAGAATGCACGACATCTTACGTGAATTGGCGGTTGAATTGTGCCATAAGAACTGTTTTGGTGTCACATACAAGGATGATTGTGGGGTGTCTCTTGAGACGGATGGACGTCGATTGGTACTGCATAGACCAAAGAAGGATATTCAGCTGCCGTTTTCCAGTATACACCGACTTCGTACGATCATTACTTTGAATGCATGCATGGTATCATTCACTCTACTACCTATGCTATGTAAGAAGTCGAGATATATGACGGTGCTGGAATTAAGTGGTCTACCCATCGAGAAGATTCCAGATGATATTGGACATCTTTTTAATCTACGCCATTTAGGTTTGCGTAATACAAAAGTGAAGATGCTTCCGAAATCCATCGAGAAGCTCTCAAATTTGTTGACACTAGACCTTCATGGATCAGACATACATGAGTTGCCTAGTTGGATTACCAAACTGAAGAAGCTCCGACACTTATTTGTTGAGAAAAAATTTAAGCCATATAGAGAGATTCAAAGTAACAATGGTGTGCGTATCCCCAATGGTCTTGGCAATCTAACAAACTTACAGACACTACAAGCATTGGAAGCGCAAGCTGCATCTGTTAGACAGTTAGGAGAGCTAACACAACTGAGAAGCTTGAGGTTATGGAATGTCAAGGAAATTGACTGTAGATGCATTAGTGATTCTCTAGTTCAGATGCGACATTTGTCCAACCTATATGTGAGTGCAAGTGATGACAGCGAGATTCTGTTGCTGAATTTATGCCTGCCAAGCCTGCAAAAGTTATCTTTGATAGGACGGCTAGTGAGAAGAACATTGGACAAGTCTCCTCTCTTCCAAGCTGTCGAAGGGCAAAACTTGTATTCATTGGCTCTATCTTGGTCACAACTGACAGAAGACCCCCTTCCATACTTATCTCCATTGTCCAATTTGACGTATCTACAGTTCACCAGAGCATACACTGGAGAGAAGTTGACATTTCTCACTGGATGGTTTCCAAGCTAAAGTTTCTCCATCTAAGAGACATGCCTAATTTGAATAGGCTAGAGATACAACAAGGTACCATGGTGAGCCTGGAAAGATTAGCACTAGTCAACCTTGAGAGCATGATGGAGGTTCCACTTGGCATCAAGTTCCTCATGCCCTCCAATATGTAGGCTTCCACGAAATCACCGTTACTTCTTGATGTTGCTCCAGCAATGTTCTGCGATTCGAGAGACACAATGGGGGTATAGTCTCCGACGTTGACCTACCACACTCTGGTGGGCAATATGTACATACGTAAGGTATAGCAACTCACCTCCCAACTAGTACCATCTTTTCGTCGTCCCTAATCTGACCACTTTAACATGTTGATATGATGTTGGTTATGCAGGTCACCGGCGGGAGGAAGACGCTCCATTATTTGGACCGCATGCAGAGCCGACTGAATGAGCTAAAGGCGTCAGTGCATCTCAAGATGAATAACTTTCGGGTTCCAAGACGTTTGCTGCTAGTTCCACATTAACACTACTTGTTCCAAGACATACATAAGGTATAGAGCCAACTATTAACACTACTTGTTTCCTCGTCTCTGATCTGACCACCATAACATGTTGATGTGATGTTGGTTATATGTAGGTATAGCCTGAAGGAAGAAGCTTCATTATGTGGACCACAGTGAGTTGAGGTGTCAATGCATCGCAAGATGCATATCCAGTGTTCATATGTCCTTTGTGCTGCGATGTTTGGAAAATGCATATCCAGTAAGCTGAAGCTGTGCTGCTTTCCGAAGACATGCTACCTCATTGTTTCCTGCTAGTTCCAGCTCCACCTGTGTTGTCCTTCACTTCTGCCCCTGCCCCTGTTTGCTGATGTTGTTGCTGCTGCTGCTGTTTGTGTGTTTTGCTTGTGCTATTGATTATTTTCAGCTGTGGCTTGTAAATAAGACGACACGTATTGTAAGACTGAAACTGAGTCATAGTGTCTTCATTTGTAGACCCTTTATTGCATTACCTGTTTGAACTATGTACTGCTATTCATGTACGCGCTTGTGTTGTATGATATCGCCTGTTTCGGGCTTTGGCTGTTAAATAAAAGACTTGGTTTGTGATTCATAGTGCTAAAGTATGGGTTGTGACCACCTCAATCAAGAATAAAATTTGTTTGTGATTCATAATGTCTCAGGTATTGGTTTGTGATCGCTTCAAAAACAAAATTAGTTTGGGATTCATTACTTCTGAGGAAAGCCTTTCCAAGAGATACAAATTATGAATGTCCTGCCGAGTTGAAGTCATTGTCAGCAGAAATAGTTTCCAAGTGCAAAGGCTTACCTCTTGTTATTGTTTTAGTCGGCAGCCTCTTGCGTGTGCGTGATAAAACTATCGAAGAATGGAGAAGAATAAATGACCAATTGAGTTGGGAGCTAATTAATAATTCGAGGCTTGATCACATAAGGAATATTTTACACCTGAGCTTCATCTACCTTCCAACACACTTGAAAAGTTGCTTCTTGTACTGCAGCTTATTTCCAGAAGACTATCTTTTTAAGAGGAAACATCTTGTACGGTTATGGACAGCAGAGATGTTCATCGAGGAGAGGGGTGCAAGCACATTAGAAGAAGTAGCAGAAGGCTGTCTGAAGGACTTGATTGATAGAAACCTGCTACAACTTGTTAAAAGGAACTTATTTGGTAGGATGAAGGCATTCAGAATGCACGACATCTTACGTGAATTGGCGGTTGAATTGTGCCATAAGAACTGTTTTGGTGTCACATACAAGGATGATTGTGGGGTGTCTCTTGAGACGGATGGACGTCGATTGGTACTGCATAGACCAAAGAAGGATATTCAGCTGCCGTTTTCCAGTATACACCGACTTCGTACGATCATTACTTTGAATGCATGCATGGTATCATTCACTCTACTACCTATGCTATGTAAGAAGTCGAGATATATGACGGTGCTGGAATTAAGTGGTCTACCCATCGAGAAGATTCCAGATGATATTGGACATCTTTTTAATCTACGCCATTTAGGTTTGCGTAATACAAAAGTGAAGATGCTTCCGAAATCCATCGAGAAGCTCTCAAATTTGTTGACACTAGACCTTCATGGATCAGACATACATGAGTTGCCTAGTTGGATTACCAAACTGAAGAAGCTCCGACACTTATTTGTTGAGAAAAAATTTAAGCCATATAGAGAGATTCAAAGTAACAATGGTGTGCGTATCCCCAATGGTCTTGGCAATCTAACAAACTTACAGACACTACAAGCATTGGAAGCGCAAGCTGCATCTGTTAGACAGTTAGGAGAGCTAACACAACTGAGAAGCTTGAGGTTATGGAATGTCAAGGAAATTGACTGTAGATGCATTAGTGATTCTCTAGTTCAGATGCGACATTTGTCCAACCTATATGTGAGTGCAAGTGATGACAGCGAGATTCTGTTGCTGAATTTATGCCTGCCAAGCCTGCAAAAGTTATCTTTGATAGGACGGCTAGTGAGAAGAACATTGGACAAGTCTCCTCTCTTCCAAGCTGTCGAAGGGCAAAACTTGTATTCATTGGCTCTATCTTGGTCACAACTGACAGAAGACCCCCTTCCATACTTATCTCCATTGTCCAATTTGACGTATCTACAGTTCACCAGAGCATACACTGGAGAGAAGTTGACATTTCTCACTGGATGGTTTCCCAAGCTAAAGTTTCTCCATCTAAGAGACATGCCTAATTTGAATAGGCTAGAGATACAACAAGGTACCATGGTGAGCCTGGAAAGATTAGCACTAGTCAACCTTGAGAGCATGATGGAGGTTCCACTTGGCATCAAGTTCCTCATGCCCCTCCAATATGTAGGCTTCCACGAAATCACCGGTTACTTCTTGATGTTGCTCCAGCAATGTTCTGCGATTCGAGAGACACAATGGGGGTATAGTCTCCGACGTTGACCTACCACACTCTGGTGGGCAATATGTACATACGTAAGGTATAGCAACTCACCTCCCAACTAGTACCATCTTTTCGTCGTCCCTAATCTGACCACTTTAACATGTTGATATGATGTTGGTTATGCAGGTCACCGGCGGGAGGAAGACGCTCCATTATTTGGACCGCATGCAGAGCCGACTGAATGAGCTAAAGGCGTCAGTGCATCTCAAGATGAATAACTTTCGGGTTCCAAGACGTTTGCTGCTAGTTCCACATTAACACTACTTGTTCCAAGACATACATAAGGTATAGAGCCAACTATTAACACTACTTGTTTCCTCGTCTCTGATCTGACCACCATAACATGTTGATGTGATGTTGGTTATATGTAGGTATAGCCTGAAGGAAGAAGCTTCATTATGTGGACCACAGTGAGTTGAGGTGTCAATGCATCGCAAGATGCATATCCAGTGTTCATATGTCCTTTGTGCTGCGATGTTTGGAAAATGCATATCCAGTAAGCTGAAGCTGTGCTGCTTTCCGAAGACATGCTACCTCATTGTTTCCTGCTAGTTCCAGCTCCACCTGTGTTGTCCTTCACTTCTGCCCCTGCCCCTGTTTGCTGATGTTGTTGCTGCTGCTGCTGTTTGTGTGTTTTGCTTGTGCTATTGATTATTTTCAGCTGTGGCTTGTAAATAAGACGACACGTATTGTAAGACTGAAACTGAGTCATAGTGTCTTCATTTGTAGACCCTTTATTGCATTACCTGTTTGAACTATGTACTGCTATTCATGTACGCGCTTGTGTTGTATGATATCGCCTGTTTCGGGCTTTGGCTGTTAAATAAAAGACTTGGTTTGTGATTCATAGTGCTAAAGTATGGGTTGTGACCACCTCAATCAAGAATAAAATTTGTTTGTGATTCATAATGTCTCAGGTATTGGTTTGTGATCGCTTCAAAAAACAAAATTAGTTTGGGATTCATTACTTCTGAGGTATTCATTCTATTATTATTATTGTTACTGACATAACTGATGTATTCAATCTCATTGTCATACGGTTACTGTCTTCAGTTGTTGCTGTTGTAACTGAGTTGAAGTGGCATGATGAGCGCGTTGTTCCATTTTACATGTGCAGTTTCTTTTCCGGATCAGGTTCCTTGTGAGCAACACATTCAGTCATATTTGTGCCTGGCTGTGGTCTGCGTGAGTGTGAGATCAGATTCAGTGCGCAGGGATCATGGGGACAATGATTCATTGACTAAAAAAACGCACTTTAAGAAACTGGTTCGTGCTCTCAGTATCCTAATTAAGGGGCAATATATATAGAGAGAGTAATTGTGCAGTGAGTCTGTCAGTGGGATGCGGCTCTGTCCCTTTGGGACTGTCCGCAACCTGTGCGGAGGCGGAGTGTGTTGGCCTGGATGAAAATCCTGCCTGGCATGTTCAGGCCGACGGAGGCGGCGCCCGAGGACGTCATCATCTTCTTGAAGACTCCGTTGTGGTTCCTCCATGTCCTCCAAGGTACCCCGGATGAAAATCTTGATCCTCCAGATTGGGTGGTGGCGTATCCTTCTTGAAGGCAGCGCCTTGGGGTTCATTGATCGACGACTTGCGGCTTGGTCTCCTCTCGGTGGCTTGTTCCCGGTGCCCCCTCGACTTCCTAGTGAGCCGAGCGTGTATCTGGTGTTGTCTTGGAATTTTTTTTGTTGGGGGGTTGTCTGCTTCTTAGCATCTTTGTATCTTACCTTGGGTGCGTGCGTGTCGTGTGGTGGTGTTGTATCGCTCGGTGTAAGTGGTTGTTGCTTTATAGTATATAAAGCGATGCGAAAGCCTTTTTCGGTATGATGAGCGCATTGTTCCGTTCTACATGTGTTGTTTCTTTTCTGGATCACGTTTCTTGTGAGCAACACATTCGGTCGTGTTTGTGTCTGGCTGTGGTCTGTGTGAGTGTGAGATCAGATTAAGTGGGCAGGGATCATGGGGACATTGATTTGACTAAAAAACGCACTTTAAGAAACTGGTTTTCTGCTCTCAGTGTCCTAATTAAGGGGGCAGTATATATAGCGCACTTGTGCAGTGAGTCTGTGAGTGACCCAACTGCTTTGCTGCTTATCATCATCTCTGATCTTGCGGCTTTGCTATCAATTAGTTCAACCGGAAACTCTAATCAAATTGGCACAACCCAACGGACAGAGCAGCAAATCAAGCAGCCAACACAGCACACGTCAAGCTTGGACTTGGTCCTGCACCGTCTCCTGCGGCATCCCCGTCTCTACACTCGTTCATGGCAAGGTCTCACTCGGGATGCTGTGGCACACATTTTCGCTCATGGCTCTGTTTTTCTTCAATGACAATCGATCGACGTCGGTTATGTTTTTTTTCTAGAATACACACTAGGGTGTGTATCATGCATTAAAGAAGGAGAGGGGAAGAGCCCCATCCACCAGAGTTTTAACAAGTTTACATACTATTACACGCGGGCAGACAGCCCAAGCCCTACCAAGCCCCACCCAAACAACCCTGATCTAACTATTCGTGGCATCCCACCTAGACAACACATACAGGAAAGGGGCCATGTCATTCTTGAACATGCCGGCTCGCGACCAAATGCTGCCCTCCGCCTCAATGCACGCAATCACCACTGCCGTCGAAGGGGAGGCGCCCTCAAACACGATCTTGTTCCTATGTTTCCACAATTCCCAAAGGCATAGCAAGAGCACGGTGATGACATCCCTCTTGTGGGTCCTCGGGGGCGAGCACGCCATGAACCACTCGACAATCAAGTCCTCCTGGCTGGGCGTCCAATCCGGCCTGCCGAGCGCCGTGAGCACCGCAACCCACACCACGCGCGCGAAAACACAGGACAGCATGATGTGATTGATTGTCTCTTCACTCTGATCACAAAAGGGGCAGGCTGCCTGATGAGGTAACCCTCGCCTCGCCAGCCTATCAGACGTCCAACACCGATTTCGGGCCACCAACCAGTTGAAGAAACGGCATTGGAGGGGAGCCTTGGAATTCCAAGCCATAGTGGCATAAGGCGCCCTCTCCCTGCCCCAAAATCTTGCCGTGTACGCGGACCTAGCCGTGAACTGGCCTGAGTCCTCCCCAAGCCCATCTGACAAAGTCGCACACGCCCGGCGTGAGCTGGATCACCGCCGTCGCCGACCACAAAGCCAAGTACTCCCGAAGGGTGGCCTCATCCATGTCCGGCCCGATGCAAGCAGCCCAGGTACCATCCTCTAACGCCCGAGCAACTGTCATAGCCTTCTTAATCCTCCGAGGAACGTGCTTCCACAGCCCTGGTGCGATCTCTAGGGCCCTGAGGCCAGCGATCCACCTATCTTGCCAGAATAATGCCCGCTGGCCATCCCCAATCGTAGTGTGCGCCGCAGCCTGAAATAGCTTCATGGCTTCCTCGGAAACCCTAATATCCATCCCTCTCCATGGTCGTTGCTCGTCCAGCTTCTGCAGCCATGGCCATCTCGCTTGAAGGGCAACATTCAGCCATTGTAGATCTGGGACACCTAGCCCACCCGCCCACTTTGGGGCACAAACAGATTTCCAAGCTACCTTACATTGGCCACCATTAGCTTCCTTTGATCCCGCCCACAGAAAGCCACGGTTTTGTTTTTCAAGCGGCTTACAGATAGCAAATGCGTGAAATTTATCTTTAAGAATTGTGACTGCCCATGGGCTCATTCCACAAACAAGAATAGTGAAAACGTGCATTTCCTCCATTTTCGTTGATTACGACCACCTCAATAGTTGAGCTTGATGTTGTGGTAAAATTTGTTTACTGAACCATCTGACAAGCAACCAAATCATTTTTCCCGAAAGTTTGAGCTGTTTGAAATTTTATACCAAATACATATCACCCACAATTGTTGAAATAAACTCACATAAGGTCTATAAGGAGGGTGTAGAAAAACAAGCAAAAACTACATAAAAGTAATTTCAAAAGGGTTTCACCCAAGTAATTTCAAAGGGTTTCAACCCGAGGGCCTGGCTTAGGGCCCTTGGACCCCCCACAACCCTAATTCTTGCTCCATAAATACCCAAATATTTTCCGAACATCACAGGGCACACCAAAAAAAATTCCAGCCGCCGCAAGCTTCTGTTCTCGTGAGATTCCATCTTGGGGTCTTTTACGGCACTCCGCCGGAGGGGGATTCGATCACGGAGGGCCTCTACACCAACCTTGCCGCCCTTCCGATGATGTGTGAGTAGTTTACCACAGACCTCACGGGTCCATAGCTAGTAGCTAGATGGCCTTTTCTCTCTTTGATCTTCAATACAATATTCTCCTCGATGTTCTTGAGATCTATGCGATGTAATCTTATTCTGCGGTGTGTTTGTTGAGATCCGATAAATTTTGGGTTTATGATCAGATTATCTATGAATATTATTTGAGTCTTCTCTGAACTCTTTTATGCATGATTAAGATAGATTTGCATTTCTCTTCGAACTATCAGTTTGGTTTGACCAACTAGATTGGTTTTTCTTGCCATGAGAGAGGTGCTTTCTTTTGGGTTCAATCTTGCGATGTCCTCACCCAGTGACAAAAAGGGTAGCGAGGCACGTATATATTCCCAGTGACAAAAAGGGTAGCGAGGAACAAATTGGTTTCCCTCCGCCACTGCTTGCATTCCCTGTGGGTGCTCTTTGAATATATCATTATTATTACTCAACAGTGGGTGCTCTTCATTATCAAAATACATGCACTGTATGTATATGTGCTTAAATTCTAAAAATGCTGTCATTCATGTCATTTCCAAACCTTTGAAATTTCTAAATCTTCTCCTATGCCCTTGCTAAAAACAGAGCAGAAAGAGCATACACACGAACGTCCAACCAGAGCACTGAAGCAAGCAGGAGTACATGGTTGCACATGGGCTGTTGGAGGCTTGGAGCTATTGCTCTGTGCCTCTCCACCACTATGTGCATACCATAGTACGGATTGCTGAGCACAGAGACATGTCTCACACAGCATTGGCCCCAGAAACGTTGGATGTGGACACAGGCACAGTGATTTCAAATAATGCAGCCTGTCGGAAAATAATTGGGCTTCAGCCACCACGACAAGCCTTGACTTGCATTCCCTGCTCTCACCAAGCCATAACTCTGTTTTGGTGATTTCAGATCCTGAAGCAAGCACACACGAAGGAGGTCACCACAGGTCCAGTTGCGTTGCCGTTAATTTGGTTTTCTTCCTAGGTAGGTAAGTAGATGCAGAAATGAGCAGTTTCCCTTGCCATTTCAATCCAGGTATGGTGACTCTTCTTTGGATTTGATGGGTAACAAGGCGGACACCTTAAGTTTAAGATCAGGCAGGTCCAAGTCATCATATCTGCTCCATTAGCTAGGTGTTTTCCTTCCTTCTTGTCATGTTACACAGTTTCAGTCTTAGACAAACAAAGGCTAGAAGCATACTCCCTCAAAAAAAAAAAAAGGTTAGAAGCATACTTGGTACATGTTGTGACCATTTCGTAGTATTCCTGTTTATGGGCTACGTCCATGTATCAAGTCAACTGACACGTTTTTGCTGAATCTGTTGGTAGATTTAATGAAAGGAAAGGCGAAAATGCAAGAATTACACGTTGCATAAACCTCTCTCCCTCTCTGTTGACGGCATCCATTCTCTAGGCATTCCTCCAACTTGCGACGTGTTGATTACTTCTTTTATCGAGAAATCAGCAAGAGAGGGGAGGGCGGGGGTGGAATCACGTCGAGAGCTAACAATTGGTATCGAGCCATTGGGATCATACGGAGTTCGATGGTGTGTATCATGCATTAAAGAAGGAGAGGGAAGAGCCCCATCCACCAGAGTTTTAACAAGTTTACATACTATTACACGCGGGCAGACAGCCCAAGCCCTACCAAGCCCCACCCAAACAACCCTGATCTAACTATTCGTGGCATCCCACCTAGACAACACATACAGGAAAGGGGCCATGTCATTCTTGAACATGCCGGCTCGCGACCAAATGCTGCCCTCCGCCTCAATGCACGCAATCACCACTGCCGTCGAAGGGGAGGCGCCCTCAAACACGATCTTGTTCCTATGTTTCCACAATTCCCAAAGGCATAGCAAGAGCACGGTGATGACATCCCTCTTGTGGGTCCTCGGGGGCGAGCACGCCATGAACCACTCGACAATCAAGTCCTCCTGGCTGGGCGTCCAATCCGGCCTGCCGAGCGCCGTGAGCACCGCAACCCACACCACGCGCGCGAAAACACAGGACAGCATGATGTGATTGATTGTCTCTTCACTCTGATCACAAAGGGGCAGGCTGCCTGATGAGGTAACCTCGCCGCCAGCCTATCGACGTCCAACACCGATTTCGGCCACCAACCAGTTGAAGAAACGGCATTGGAGGGAGCCTTGAATTCCAAGCCATAGTGGCATAAGGCGCCCTCTCCCTGCCCCAAAATCTTGCCGTGTACGCGGACCTAGCCGTGAACTGGCCTGAGTCCTCCCCAAGCCCATCTGACAAAGTCGCACACGCCCGGCGTGAGCTGGATCACCGCCGTCGCCGACCACAAAGCCAAGTACTCCCGAAGGGTGGCCTCATCCATGTCCGGCCCGATGCAAGCAGCCCAGGTACCATCCTCTAACGCCCGAGCAACTGTCATAGCCTTCTTAATCCTCCGAGGAACGTGCTTCCACAGCCCTGGTGCGATCTCTAGGGCCCTGAGGCCAGCGATCCACCTATCTTGCCAGAATAATGCCCGCTGGCCATCCCCAATCGTAGTAGTCGCCGCAGCCTGAAATAGCTTCATGGCTTCCTCGGAAACCCTAATATCCATCCCTCTCCATGGTCGTTGCTCGTCCAGCTTCTGCAGCCATGGCCATCTCGCTTGAAGGGCAACATTCAGCCATTGTAGATCTGGGACACCTAGCCCACCCGCCCACTTTGGGGCACAAACAGATTTCAAGCTACCTTACATTGGCCACCATTAGCTTCCTTTGATCCCGCCCACAGAAAGCCACGGTTTTGTTTTTCAAGCGGCTTACAGATAGCAAATGCGTGAAATTTATCTTTAAGAATTGTGACTGCCCATGGGCTCATTCCACAAACAAGAATAGTGAAAACGTGCATTTCCTCCATTTTCGTTGATTACGACCACCTCAATAGTTGAGCTTGATGTTGTGGTAAAATTTGTTTACTGAACCATCTGACAAGCAACCAAATCATTTTTCCCGAAAGTTTGAGCTGTTTGAAATTTTATACCAAATACATATCACCCACAATTGTTGAAATAAACTCACATAAGGTCTATAAGGAGGGTGTAGAAAAAACAAGCAAAAAACTACATAAAAAGTAATTTCAAAAGGGTTTCACCCAAGTAATTTCAAAAGGGTTTCAACCCAGAGGGCCCTGGCTTGTGGGCCCCTTGGACCCCCCCCCCCCCCACAACCCTAATTCTTGCTCCATAAATACCCAAATATTTTCCGAACATCACAGGGCACACCAAAAAAAATTCCAGCCGCCGCAAGCTTCTGTTCTCGTGAGATTCCATCTTGGGGTCTTTTACGGCACTCCGCCGGAGGGGGATTCGATCACGGAGGGCCTCTACACCAACCTTGCCGCCCTTCCGATGATGTGTGAGTAGTTTACCACAGACCTACGGGTCCATAGCTAGTAGCTAGATGGCCTTTTCTCTCTCTTTGATCTTCAATACAATATTCTCCTCGATGTTCTTGAGATCTATGCGATGTAATCTTATTCTGCGGTGTGTTTGTTGAGATCCGATAAATTTTGGGTTTATGATCAGATTATCTATGAATATTATTTGAGTCTTCTCTGAACTCTTTTATGCATGATTAAGATAGATTTGCATTTCTCTTCGAACTATCAGTTTGGTTTGACCAACTAGATTGGTTTTTCTTGCCATGAGAGAGGTGCTTTCTTTTGGGTTCAATCTTGCGATGTCCTCACCCAGTGACAAAAAGGGTAGCGAGGCACGTATATATTCCCAGTGACAAAAAGGGTAGCGAGGAACAAATTGGTTTCCCTCCGCCACTGCTTGCATTCCCTGTGGGTGCTCTTTGAATATATCATTATTATTACTCAACAGTGGGTGCTCTTCATTATCAAAATACATGCACTGTATGTATATGTGCTTAAATTCTAAAAATGCTGTCATTCATGTCATTTCCAAACCTTTGAAATTTCTAAATCTTCTCCTATGCCCTTGCTAAAAACAGAGCAGAAAGAGCATACACACGAACGTCCAACCAGAGCACTGAAGCAAGCAGGAGTACATGGTTGCACATGGGCTGTTGGAGGCTTGAGCTATTGCTCTGTGCCTCTCCACCACTATGTGCATACCATAGTACGGATTGCTGAGCACAGAGACATGTCTCACACAGCATTGGCCCCAGAAACGTTGGATGTGGACACAGGCACAGTGATTTCAAATAATGCAGCCTGTCGGAAAATAATTGGGCTTCAGCCACCACGACAAGCCTTGACTTGCATTCCCTGCTCTCACCAAGCCATAACTCTGTTTTGGTGATTTCAGATCCTGAAGCAAGCACACACGAAGGAGGTCACCACAGGTCCAGTTGCGTTGCCGTTAATTTGGTTTTCTTCCTAGGTAGGTAAGTAGATGCAGAAATGAGCAGTTTCCCTTGCCATTTCAATCCAGGTATGGTGACTCTTCTTTGGATTTGATGGGTAACAAGGCGGACACCTTAAGTTTAAGATCAGGCAGGTCCAAGTCATCATATCTGCTCCATTAGCTAGGTGTTTTCCTTCCTTCTTGTCATGTTACACAGTTTCAGTCTTAGACAAACAAAGGCTAGAAGCATACTCCCTCAAAAAAAAAAAAAGGTTAGAAGCATACTTGGTACATGTTGTGACCATTTCGTAGTATTCCTGTTTATGGGCTACGTCCATGTATCAAGTCAACTGACACGTTTTTGCTGAATCTGTTGGTAGATTTAATGAAAGGAAAGGCGAAAATGCAAGAATTACACGTTGCATAAACCTCTCTCCTCTCGTGACGGCATCCATTCTCTAGGCATTCCTCCAACTTGCAGCGTGTTGATTACTTTTTTATCGAGAAATCAGCAAGAGAGGGGAGGGCGGGGGTGGAATCACGTCGAGAGCTAACAATTGGTATCGAGCCATTGGGATCATACGGAGTTCGATGGTGGTGATCGGCGCTTGGCAGCGGCAGTGGGAGATACGCTCCAAAGAAAAGCGACAGCCGAGCAGCAGCGGCAGCGGTGGAAAGTAAGCGCCACGGCCATCAAGAGTCATGGTGCTTGCTGCTCCATCAAGAGTCACCAACGTGCTGGCCCAGTATCCAATGTTGACGGACTTAAATTACTCCCTGTGGGTTGTTAAGATGAAAGTGCTGATAAAGGTGCTTTGGGTCTGGTTGGCGATCAACGGCTCCAGCAAGTACGATCAAGCAGTGGATGAGGGGGAGTTCGGAGCACTCTCTCAGCCCGTTCCGGACCATGTAATGCTGCAGTTTGCGGACTACAGTACGCCATAGGAGTCATGGGAGTCGATTCGTTGTGCATGGGTCAGCGAGAAGTGAAGAAGGCACGCACGGGTCATCTGAAGAGTCAGTTCTGACTGCCTTGACATTGTAGACTGCAGTATTGTATACTAGTGCGCTAGATTTGATGATAGTACCATTTTGTAATTATGAAATGAAGTCGTCTACATATGTGTTTTCAATGAATTTGTCTTGAAATGTTTTTATGAGATTAAGTTTTAAGGAATCTTCTAGATGAAGAAAATTTTAATCTCTTAAGTAATTTGGGATTAAGTTTCATGATATCTGCTAGATGAAAAAAAATCTTTAAAAAATTTGACCTTTTCGAGAGAAATTACGGACTTTTAGTATCGCGGATCTTCTAGAAATGCTCTTATCAACTAAGCAACATAATCCTGTTTTTTCTAAAGACCATTGGAGTTGTCGACCCGGTTTGGTGAGTTGTTCTCGACGAGGATATCAAAGCTTGGCAAATAAAACTAGCATTTTTTTTAATTTTTTTTTGCATTGGAGTTTTTTGAACCTTTTGAAAAGGAAAAGAACACACACTAAATCAGTATTAGAGTTTTGCATGCCGTAAACTAAATAAAAATTATTTATGGTACAATTTATGCCATTTATGTTTCCTCTATTTGAGAAATTTAACCACACTAGGTATCGTGGTGCCGATCCAACCCGAGGAGAGGACCTGTAGCCAGCGCAAGGCCCCTGTGTTAGGACCAAAGACCACCACCGCCAAAGCTACAACAACACTGTGATTACTGCCTCCTCTCCTCGCTGTCCACATAGCCAATACAGAGCCGCCAAGTGTTGTCGCTTTGCTCACCACAGAGCCAATCCGCAACCTCACCACACCATTGAGTGTCGCGTGACATCCAAGCCCTGCCCCACACCACGCAAATTTACGCCACGCCGATCACCCACCGACAGAGGGACGAAAATCATCTTGTTTTTCCATGCCGAGATCCCAGCCAACCCTCCCAGAGAGGTCGAGAGGGGCCACACCGATGATGACGCACGAGAGGCAGATCGCAAGGACCAAGAAAGCCAAGCCAGCACACCTAGGGAGGGACTGTAGGAATTTATGGCTTACAACATTTTATATATACATTGTCCGAATTAAACTTCATGTGGAAATATCATGGAAATAACAAAGGAATTAATGATGTGGCATTGACTTAAGGAAATATACTTAAGGAAGCCGGTACAGCTATACTGGAACACAGTGTATATGAATATGCTGGAATTATACCCGGGAACAGTATAGAGTGGAAAACCAGGTTGTTCATATGTTGGCTATATGAATTGATTAAAGCCTGTGAATTTGGATTTAGATTCACAATTGCACGTGACTCACACACGGTGCTCGTGGGACTAATTGCAGATTGAGACTCCTAGATGGTTACTAATGATCGTGGTTGGTTTGGTTAACCTGGAGTTTCTGGAATAATTATCTGCGGAATTATGGTTTAAATAAACTGAAATTAAGACTATATAAAGGTCCCTAACCCCAAATTCAAGAAGGCTAGAAGCATACTCCCTCAAAAAAAAAAAGGTTAGAAGCATACTTGGTACATGTTGTGACCATTTCGTAGTATTCCTGTTTATGGGCTACGTCCATGTATCAAGTCAACTGACACGTTTTTGCTGAATCTGTTGGTAGATTTAATGAAAGGAAAGGCGAAAATGCAAGAATTACACGTTGCATAAACCTCTCTCCCTCTCTGTTGACGGCATCCATTCTCTAGGCATTCCTCCAACTTGCGCACGTGTTGATTACTTCTTTTTATCAGAGAAATCAGCAAGAGAGGGGAGGGGGGGGGGTGGAATCACGTCGTAGAGCTAACAATTGGTATCAGAGCCATTGGGATCATACGGAGTTCGATGGTGGTGATCGGCGTTTGGCAGCGGCAGTGGGAGATACGTCTCCAAAGAAAAGCGACAGCCAGAGCAGCAGCGGCAGCGGTGGAAAGTAAGCGCCACGGCCATCAAGAGTCATGGTGCTTGCTGCTCCATCAAGAGTCACCAACGTGCTGGCCCAGTATCCAATGTTGACGGACTTAAATTACTCCCTGTGGGTTGTTAAGATGAAAGTGCTGATAAAGGTGCTTTGGGTCTGGTTGGCGATCAACGGCTCCAGCAAGTACGATCAAGCAGTGGATGAGGGGGAGTTCGGAGCACTCTCTCAGCCCGTTCCGGACCATGTAATGCTGCAGTTTGCGGACTACAGTACGCCATAGGAGTCATGGGAGTCGATTCGTTGTGCATGGGTCAGCGAGAAGTGAAGAAGGCACGCACGGGTCATCTGAAGAGTCAGTTCTGACTGCCTTGACATTGTAGACTGCAGTATTGTATACTAGTGCGCTAGATTTGATGATAGTACCATTTTGTAATTATGAAATGAAGTCGTCTACATATGTGTTTTCAATGAATTTGTCTTGAAATGTTTTTATGAGATTAAGTTTTAAGGAATCTTCTAGATGAAGAAAATTTTAATCTCTTAAGTAATTTGGGATTAAGTTTCATGATATCTGCTAGATGAAAAAAAATCTTTAAAAAATTTGACCTTTTCGAGAGAAATTACGGACTTTTAGTATCGCGGATCTTCTAGAAATGCTCTTATCAACTAAGCAACATAATCCTGTTTTTTCTAAAGACCATTGGAGTTGTCGACCCGGTTTGGTGAGTTGTTCTCGACGAGGATATCAAAGCTTGGCAAATAAAACTAGCATTTTTTTTATTTTTTTTTTGCATTGGAGTTTTTTGAACCTTTTGAAAAGGAAAAGAACACACACTAAATCAGTATTAGAGTTTTGCATGCCAGGTAAACTAAATAAAAAATTATTTATGGTACAATTTATGCCATTTATGTTTCCTCTATTTGAGAAATTTAACCACACTAGGTATCAGGGTCGCCGATCCAACCCGAGGAGAGGACCGTGTAGCCAGCGCAAGGCCCCCAGGTTAGGACCAAAGACCAGTCACCGCCAAAGCTACAACAACACTGTGATTACTGCCTCCTCTCCTCGCTGTCCACATAGCCAATACAGGAGCCGCCAAGTGTTGTCGCTTTGCTCACCACAGAGCCAATCCGCGCAACCTCACCACACCATTGGAGTGTCGCTGTGACATCCGAAGCCCTGCCCCCACACCACGCAAATTTACGTCACGTCGATCACCCACCGACAGAGGGACGAAAATCATCTTGTTTTTCCATGCCTGAGATCCCAGCCAACCCTCCCAGAGAGGTCAGAGAGGGGCCACACTGATGATGACGCACGAGAGGCAGATCTGCAAAGGACCAAGAAAGCCAAGCCAGCACACCTAGGGAGGGACTGTAGGAATTTATGGCTTACAACATTTTATATATACATTGTCCGGAATTAAACTTCATGTGGAAATATCATGGAAATAACAAAGGAATTAATGATGTGGCATTGACTTAAGGAAATATACTTAAGGAAGCCGGTACAGCTATACTGGAACACAGTGTATATGAATATGCTGGAATTATACCCGGGAACAGTATAGAGTGGAAAACCAGGTTGTTCATATGTTGGCTATATGAATTGATTAAAGCCTGTGAATTTGGATTTAGATTCAAATTCGGCACGTGACTCACACACGTGTGCTCGTGGGACTAATTGCAGATTGAGACTCCTAGATGGTTACTAATGATCGTGGTTGGTTTGGTTAACCTGGAGTTTCTGGAATAATTATCTGCGGAATTATGGTTTAAATAAAACTGAAATTAGCACTATATAAAGGTCCCTAACCCCTAGCCTCAAGATAATCATTGTGAGCGGCACCACGGAAAAGGATTGAGGAATAGGGGTTAGACCGTATAGTGCTAAATCTAACAGGGACCACGAGCGCACTGGCCATGGATCCAGAATGACAACAGCCCAGTCGCTGGAATCCGGGGCCGGCAAGCTCCTATGGGCAGGGGCGTGACACATTTACATTACCAATATTTATTTCATTCATGTACATGGCACGTTAACAAGTGGGAGCAGCAAATCCGACGGCCATCGTTGCGTCGTGCGCTTATTTATTGGTATATACTTATACAACCCATTAACGGTAGCGGTAAGGGCGCCCCCTCGCTGCATCCACCTGTCTTTTACTGTGCGAATAGAGAAAAAAAGGTGTTACCTGAGTCGTCCCCTCCACCCCGATGCCCCCCATCTCTCTCACTTCTCTCTCTCCCGTTCCCTTTTTTCGCCGCCGCCTTCGTCGGCCGGTTGCGGCGAACGCTGGCGGTCTCCGCCGTCGTGGTGGCTACCAATCTCTTCCTCTCCTCGCGCTCTATATGATCCACCGCATCGATTCATCGATCCCATCCTCATGTGGTTGCCCGCATCGGATTTACCCGTCTAGGGTTCCGGTGCGGTCGACCTCTTCATCGCCGGCGATGCTCCGGCGCCTTGGTCCGGTCTTCTTTGTCTTCTGCCGTGCTCTCTCGTGCTGCTCTGCTTCCTAACGGCGCTCCCGTGCCTCAGATGCACGCCAGGGCGGCACGGTGAGCAGGTGGGAGGAGAAGGCGGCGTTGATTTCGATCTATTATCTGCGTCGACACGGGAGGCGGTAGAGCGGTCTGGACGAGATTCCTGGTGCCGGTTCCCTCACCATGCTGCGACCACCTGCATCGAGCAATGGTTGATGCCAAGGTGATCTTCTTCCCCATCTGCTCCTGATCTCTCTCTCCTTGTCATTGAATTTCTTACAATATAGAGTTTCTGAAGATTAATGCTGGCAGTTTTGTATAGCGAGAAACAAATCCCAGTGTACCTGTAGGCTGTAAAGCCAAGCCATTTGTTAAGCTTCTCCTCGTACTGCTGCTATCTTGCTACTTTATTTTGTGCTTGTTGCTAGCTCGTGCTACTGTCGCTGCTGTATAGATGCCAATATATGCGTAGACGTGAGTCACTCCTGCTGAACTTCCACAAGCTCAGGTGTCAGATGAAATGCCTATGAGATGCAGAGCGTCGAATAGATAGTAATCTTTGATGACATTGGTGGAATCTAGAGCAGTTAGCGTCCAGGGAGTTGGTGTTGTATTCACAGCAGCTTCCCTTCCAGTTGGATTGCATATTTAGCCGATCCTGCGGTGCAGAATGTTGTAGACAATTGGTTATGTTGAAGATTGTCTCTCCTATTTACAGTGAAGAGATGTTATGCGGGGAAATTTCCACAGTAGTTCAACTCCAATGCTCAACATGTCGAACCCTCTGCAAATTATTACTTGCTGGACCGTGGACATTTATTTCAGTTCCTATGTGAACCAAAATATATGTAGGATAGTCTGTGGGGACAGGAAGATGGGGTTGAGCCGGGTTGGTGAAGGGTGTTGTGGCTGGTCGTTGGCCAAGCAGCCGCCTCTCTCCTCCTCGTCTTTGACATCGTGAAGAATGATGTTGAAATGGATGCGTGCTGCAGGAGCAGCAGAGGCGTCGTGTGAGCCCTGGGTTCTTCATTAATTTGTTCGTGCGTGCCCTTGGTCGCATGCACGCCTCAGGTACAGCTTGCCTCTCGTCTCTCCTCCCTGTTATGGATCCAGCATGAGGATAAATTGTTGGGGCAGTAGGTAATATCAGGATTTTTTATTGTTGTTACTTCTATTTACGTTTATGTTCATGGTTGTTGGTGTATGGCGTTCACCTTTTACCTGGATGCCAGACCAAATAAGATCTCAATTCAGTTTCTTTATTTCGATGTTCATCTCGTGTATTATGAAGAAACTTCACCCTAAAGAAATCAGAGCTATTATCTCGACAATAGAAGCTAGATAAATTAATCCATGAGCATTTTCATGCATATTATTTAATATATTTTTAGGTGTGCTAATTTAATAACAGTACTATTTATAATGCTGATTTGGAGATATGTGCAATACACTTTCAGCAACTAGCCACAATGCATAGTAATATACACTAATAACATACACATATCCTAGACTATGTTACTACCTTCATAGTGGGTAGTAACATAAGTCTGATAACATGCAAAGCTTCATTTATTAGGTTATAGACTCATATTACATTGGGACATGTGATGCTAAGTTACTGTAACTATCTTTCTCCTCATTAACTCATTGCCACATAAGCAAATTTGCTGAGTTGGACTCGATGTTACTGCTGAAGTTACTCCCACTATGGCTAGTCTCAACAGTTCACCTACCTGTGTATTGTATGCATTAACTAGATTAATTAATGACAAAGGAAGGATTTATTCAAGTCAAGTTACTAAATATTTATGATGGTATCTTTTCCCTGAACTTCTTATCCAGGATCAGCTCGAGTTGAATACTTAACTGGTTCAGGAAAGCTTCAAATACAATAGTGGCAAACATCTCCATTGATGCTACAAAGCATCTCGATGATTTTGAAGCGAGTCTTCATGTTAATTACATTACTTTTTGTATCATGCCCTATTGATCGAAAAGTTATTTAGCCCTAATCATCCATGCTTAATAATGAGGATCGTTTTGGGATTTTGTTTAGCTTTCCAACACTTCTATAGTTTATTAGTACAGAGCTAGATCTCTCACTGTGCTGATCACACGTAATGAAGTCATTTTACTTGGCTTTCTAGCAACGGGCCAGCAAGTGGGTCATGATGAACCAATTTATGTTCTCTCTCTTGCATATAGATGCTCACGATCATACTGATCTGATAAATTGTAGGTTCCATAGGAACACTAAACTTGATTTTGTTGCCTCCTCGTAGCAGGGCCAGGAAGCAGTGTTAGGTGGATCCTGGAAGAGCACTGGTGTGGGATCCGCTGCTGCCAGGTATGCTTTTCTTCCTTCCGTCCTCTCGATCCACTTCCTCTCTTTGTTTCTGAATTTTGCACTCAAATTGTGAGGTGAGGCTCAAAAATACAGTGGTTACCGACGGCGGCATTTACGACGAAGATTGTCCCGGCATCTGGAACAGTGGATGCATTGAGCTCGAGATGACGATTAGCCACTCCATCCACGATCACTGTTTCCCCCCTTCTTTTTGTGGAGATGATTTCACTACTCTTTATCAATGCTGTAATAACCAAGGTGCATGTGTGACTCGTTCAATCAAGTGTGTAGTGAACCCTTCTTAATATGCCTATGATGCAATACCACTACATAGTTTAAAAAGGAAAGTGGAAGGGGAGCCTCCCACCTGGCACCGCCAAGTTTCCTCTCAAGCGGCGCCACCAGGTGGCGCCCCAAATATCAGATGTGGCAGTGAATAGAGATGCGTGGTTGCTAGGTGCGGTGGAGGATAAATAGATGCTTGCTGCCGGTAGCTGGTCTCTCTCACCACCCCATTCAGCAAAATGGCCGGTAGCGAAACAAGTAGTCTCCAGGCCCCCGTGGCGTTCAAGGACGCCGACGACGGCACCATCCCAGTGCGCCCTCGGACCGGGTATGCCGCCGCCGTCGCGTCCCTCCCCACGAACCCTGCCAGCAAGCTCAAGTTGCGCTGCTACCAGGGCGTGTGGGTGCTGGAGGACTGGGTACCAGGCATCATCGCCATGCAGCGCAGCTTCTCAACGACGTGGTTCTTGCGAGCTTTCCCAAGTGCGGCACCACTTGGCTCAAGGCTCTCATATTCGCCACCATGGCCCGCACCGCATACCCGCCGACAAGCCCCGCCCACCCACTCCGCCGCCTCAACCCGCACGACTGTGTGATTCTCTTGGACAGGCTCTTCGCCGTCGGCCGTGAGCCAGTGCTTGACAGGCTGCCCTCGCCGAGGCTAATGTGCACGCACATGCCTCTCTCGGTGCTGCCGCCGTCTATCTCTCGTGGCCCCGACTGCAAAATCGTCTACATATGCAGGTAATGTTGTCGATGTTATAATAGTACATATGTTTTACAATTAGTTTTATATATGTCCCTTCTGTTCGATTTCTGTTACTTTTGATGCTCTTTATACTGCCATTGCAATTGATGAATAGAGGGGAAGTTTTTCTAGAAAAAAAATGCATACTTCCTTCCTAGAAGATTTGGTTGCTATATATAATTTACCATTAAGTTTTATACTAGGAGTAAAGCTTTCGGTTAACATATCTGGAAGAGATTTCTAACTTCTTAAACATCTCATTTGTTTGGGATGCGAATTTTGATTAAAGATTGAAGCCAGTTAGCGGCAACTACTTCTTGGTCATTTTCAGCCTGAAAAAGCAGGGGATTTCAATAGGAAAACAGAGGAGTGTCAGCAAGAACTTGATGACATCGTATGGTGCATCAACAAAAATGCATTGCCACAGATTACTACTGCAGATTGACTCGGTATGATGCATCGCCAAACATGGCATGGTGAAGACCTGAAGATTGGCATGGAGATGTAGATGCCGTGGAGTCGCTGTGCACAGGTTGTCGGCTGCTTCCTGGAGGCCTGGTCACGGCCCTGTCGCCTTGCCCATCACTGCCTCCGCCTTTCGGCGAAACAGCCGTCAGTCCGCGGAGTGCTGCTGTGATGAACCCGCCGCCGCAACCTTTCTAGATGGCCGGGAAAGAGCGAATGAGAGACGGCGGCTAGATTTTCTGGGGGACCTGCTCTATCGGGCAAACTTGGGCCAAGATGTTTGGGCCTCTCTGTTTCGGCCCGCTTAAGCGAAAACTTGGACCGCTATTTTAATCTTTAATTTTAACCAAGTCGCTGATTTGCAGGGATCAGAAGGACATGGTTGTCTCGATGTGGCACTTTGTCAAACGTGCTCAACCTGACATGTCACTCGAAGAGGTGTTTGAGACGGTCTGTGAGGGCACATGTTTTGCCGGGCCTGTCTGGGACCACATCCTCGGATACTGGAGGGCAAGCAATGCAGAGCCAAGTAGAGTGCTCTTCTTAACTTATGAGCAGATGCTTCAGGATCCGGTTGACAAAGTCAGGAAGCTAGCTCAGTTCCTCGGGAGGCCATTCTCCGACATAGAGGAGGAGGCCGGTGCCGTCGCAGAGATTGTTGAGCTCTGTAGCTTCGAGAATCTGAAAAATCTAGAGGCAAACAAGAAAGGCTCGCAGGGGGTGTTCGTGAAGTTCCCGCATGACTCGTATTTCAGGAAGGGGGTGGTGGGAGATTGGGTGAACCACTTGACACCTGAGATGGCTATACGTTTGGATGCCATATTCCAGGAGAAGTTCAATGGATTAGGCTTTGGCTCTCTCTGTTAGAATAAATCCGAGGCACTCCGTCGATCATCCGAGGACCAAGCAATCACACGAGCACGACACTGAGATTTGTTAACGAGGTTCACCGATATGGCTACATCCCCGGGGCTTGACTATGGGTGCTCCTCCCCATGACACCGCTACAATACCGCACCCGGTCGCCCTGGACACCGGCACATGCCGCCGGCTTCCCCTGCGTTCCGGTGCTATTATTTTGGCATAGGTTACATCGTGTGTCTACCCCCGCTATATAAGAGAGGCCTAGGATACAAGTGTCCTATTAGGACACGACTCCATATCCTATCTAAACACAATACTACTCAGAGTCCAACTGTAACCTACCTTGTACATTATATTCGACACAACTCCAACAAACTCCACCTTGGCGAATATTCTCCACCACCATGAATTCGTCAATGCGTCAAACTTCCATGTACATTGGACTTGAGCTTATCCCGTGAGCACCGCTGCTACTCCAAGACTCCAGATGACTCCACCTGCAACTTGTAGTCCCTTCTTTTCTTGACCACAGTCAACACTCGAGCGAAATTAAGTTCCACATTACTCTAGTTTGCGCTCCCAACTTCCAGAGTATCAGTCCAACGCCATCACACACTGATCACTGACCTGCGTGAAAGTGAACAACTCACATATTGGATGTCACACATAAGAGTTACCTGAACTCAACATCACCGCTCCTTTCTTGACCGCCTGTCTAAAACTTGAAGGAATTTCACCATTGCTTGTAGTCATCCCGAGTCAAATTCGCAGTTGTCTCACCACATGTATGACCACCAAAGCCCTGGCCCGTCTCCATGTCCCTTGCATACCACACGCCTCGTCGCTATTACCGCGTCGAGCCTCCGCTGTCCCGGTCGAGTCTCAAGGGTCGCGAAACCACACCACTCAACCCCCATTGCAGAGTACCACCGATCACCACCGACCGATGACGAGTTTCATGCTTCCATCAGACCACTGGGCTCCAGTCCGAATTGCATGTTACTCGCTTTTTCCCAGCGTTGCTGAATAGGCTTCGATTCTCTGGATCCTTACACCGTAGCCTCTCAATCCAGCTCCACCTTCAACATGACTCCATGGTAGATGATCAGTCCACCCCGCGCCTTGTCGACATCAAGCTCCATGTGTACACCACTTTGAATCAACCCCGCGCCATAGCCTTGTCGAAGCTGCACAAGCCCTCAGGCCCGCGCCACGTGTTTCCACGCCCCAGAAGTCGATCACCATCAGCATCACGCTCCTATGTCGCTATTGCCGATCCCACCAACATCTTCTGTTCCAACCGACTCACGTCGATCCGTCAGACTGCCAAGTCCAACCCCGCCGAACTCGGTCGACTGTATGACACGCTCAAGGCTCCCAAATCGTCTTCTACGAAATTTCCATCCGTCACAAGATAATTCCATCTCAGCTGACATGACTTCCTGCAATGCCTTCAAGCATCCCTGTTGTGCCAACAAATCTTTCACTCTTGTCTGCCATAACCCAAGGTTTTCAGTTTCGTTGAACTTCTCCACCTCAAACCTGGTACCCGTTGGCGCCATGGTCCTTTGTACGGCTGACCCTGTGAAAAATTATCCGAGCTTTGCACGCGATGCCCCAAGTACACGAAATTTCCGCTAACTAACAGCAATTCCAACAAAAACTTTGGCCTTCACGTGATCTCCCTTGGCTCAACTCCCAATGCTAAGCAAATTGCTTTTGCCTTGCCAACCATCCTTGCTAGTCCCCGATGGATGTATCAATGGATTTTTCCTTTGCTCGATTTGATCTGCCTGTGCGTCCGTGCCTATGGAGACTCGGTCTCCTTTTGTTTATTTAACAACAAAATCTCAAGTACGTAACCCTCGTTCCAACTTGCTATCGGCCGCGCCTAGGCCTGCCTGCGCTGCCCCACATGGGCCAGTCCATGTCCTGACCTTCACAGGCCACGCCTTTGGACCACGCTACCCGCCTTGGCTTCAGCCACCTGCGCGCACGGCTACACAGCGCGTGCTGCCTGCACGTTCAGCCACCGCCGCGAAGCGCCGATAACCGATCTCGCCGATAACTTCCTGTGAACCGATTGCTCCTGTCTTGGACCAGATCGACTTGTTGCTCCCTACCGTCTTGTCCCGCACGATCACAGATACAAGATCCCGCCAACCAGACTAGCTTTCACAGCCACGATCTCTTCAAAACCTTCTCTAGATCAATGGATGCACAGCCTCATCGAACCTTGCTCATGATACCACTTGTTAGAATAAATCCGAGGCACTCCGTCGATCATCCGAGGACCAAGCAATCACACGAGCACGACACCGAGATTTGTTAACGAGGTTCACCGATATGGCTACATCCCCGGGGCTTGACTATGGGCGCTCCTCCCCATGACACCGCTACAATACCGCACCCGGTCGCCCTGGACACCGGCACATGCCGCCGGCTTCCCCTGCGTTCCGGTGCTATTATTTTGGCATAGGTTACATCGTGTGTCTACCCCCGCTATATAAGAGAGGCCTAGGATACAAGTGTCCTATTAGGACACGACTCCATATCCTATCTAAACACAATACTACTCAGAGTCCAACTGTAACCTACCTTGTACACTATATTCGACACAACTCCAACACTCTCGTGATGCTAGCTGCCTCTCCTCTTCGGCAATGGAGGTGCTCCTGATGCTATGTCGTCTATCTTTGTTATGCTGTGAATTGTTTTTTCTCCGGTGTTGTAGTATCTTACCTATATCGTCCAGCTGTTCCAAATAATTCAGATCTTAAATCATTATGTATGCATTGCAGTTATGATTTTTGCAAGTATATGTACTGAATTATTGGTTACTTCCAAGTTCCAACACTATTTACTTCTGAAATCTGCACATCTGTCTGGGAAAATACAATTGTGTCTCAACCTTGGGAGGACCAGCTGGAAATCCATGTACGGTAGGCGTCTCATTTGCCTGTATGGTTTGGTTTTCCACTTTCCCTTGCGTGCCGACGATGTGGCTTTTGCAGGTGTGCTCTTCTTGCGTTCACTCCATACATGCTGCATCCATATGAGTGTGGAAACCGAAAATGAGCGCCTCTCCTGTTGCCTGTGAACATGAAGATTGAGTGACTTGAACAGTCGAATGGATTAGCTACCATGTGCGTGCACGTGCGATTTGCTTGGGATGGAGTGTGTCGGGGAAAAGGATTTACCAAGAGCGGTAGGTACCGGCAGGGAATCCGTTGTTCCACATTGCTTTGAGGTGCATGCGGTATTTCTACATTTAAGACAATATGTTTTATATTTATTTTTCTACGAAAAGGCCTAAGGGTTGTTGACACCAGATTTTGGCACGGTCAGGAACTTCATTAATATGGCCTTAAATGGAGAAGTGATATATATAAAACAGTTTCGTGTTGTTGATACGAACATCTTTAAAGTTTGGGCCATCGCCATCCGATCTCATCTCGAAGGCCGAAGTTGTAATCGAAATACTGAGATTTTGTATTCAGAACACTATTCGGCTCTTTATGCCCCCAAGACTGCCCCATATGGAAAAATGATCTACATGAATTATCTTCGTCTCGTCGAAACGATTGATTTCGATATAAAGATCGTCCCGATCCGAGGCCGCATGCAAAAGTTAGAGCCTGCACAGCGCGACCCTCCAATGGGCAAAATATGACGCCCAGAACAAGACACATGTGTGGGTATGTCTGATGAGCTGCGTGAATACTTAGCTGTTTTGCGCGAGCAATTTGGCCCTGAATATGACCTCGGATCAAAAACCGTTCAACATGAAAATTGTTCGCCTCGTTGAAATGGTCAAGATTGCTTTTGGACTCGTTTTCATCCAAGGTCGTTTACCACCACAAAAAAGACCCGCAAGGTGCAATCAGTTTAAACCGAACAGTTTTGGAAAGTTCGGACAAAACCAATCCGAATTTGACTAGAGTTTTGGACGTGAATCCAAACCTTTTCCTTGCACGGGAATTTCAGCCACCTCTTATATACCCAAGGGGTGACGGCCGATTGAACAACAACACACACTCATAAAACGCATCTACTTTTTACCCTAGTTTTACATCTCTCCCTTGTTCTTTCCCTCTCGTTCTTCGTTCGTTCTTCATATTGAAGGGCCACGATCTTCGAGGCTCTAGGGACGGACGAACCGACCTAGGGAAGCACATAGCCGCCACGTATCCAGACGGGGTCCCTCCCGGGCGCGTGGGGTTTCAGGTCCTGAAAAGCGCCCGCTGGATTGCTTGCGTACCGCGCTTCCGGACGGGTCTCCTTCGATGTGAGCTGCGGTGCATCACCCTCGGCGTTGGAGGTACACGGTGACATGTTCGTATGCTAACAAGGGCATCTGAAGCCGTCCCCTAAAACAGTCCCATTATAAGTTCACATACACAGATATGGAAGCCGGCCATCCAACCGCATGTTGTAAATGTCTCTCCTAAGTTCGGCCTTCTTCCTTTCAAATGCATAGCAATCTGAGAAAATTAAATTGCGGTGTTCATAGTGCCAGGTCACAACCAAAAACAGACGGATGTTCATAGTTTTTACATGAACCCGAATTAAAAACTATCAATCCCGCAGTTTGTGGAAAAAACGGCATTTTTGCACTCCAACACCGGTTGTTTGTGCCTCCTCGCTCACTCAGCCGCCGATTCCTCTACAGAAGCAACCTCCTTCTGACCACCTCCATCTGTGTCGGCAGGTGCTTCAACATCCTAACACGGACGGTTTGCACGATCATCGCTGCATTGGGATCAAACTCGTCCATCTTCATGGTCAACATTTTGCTATCTTCCTTTTAGAATTAATCCGGGGTATGCAGTTGATTCACCGACAAACAAGCAATCATAGCATGATGACAACACCAGATGTTTAATAACAAGGTTCGGTGAACTCGCCTACTCCCCGTGGCAATGACTACATGCGCTCGCCTCGAGATATCGCAATAACGGCCGACTGGGGGCCGACACACGTCGCCGGCTCCCCCTGCGTGCATGTCGCTATCTAGCCCTCAAGGATTACAATGTGGGGTGCCCCTCATTATATAAGAGGCTAAGGGTATAAGGAGTCCATCTCTGACACCACGCATATCCTACACACACTACAACACCAAGTTCAAATGTAACCCGACTTGCACATAATATCCAAGATAAACTTAATAAACTCCGCCTTGGCGAATATTCTCCACCACCTTGAATTCGTCCATCTGTCAAACTTTCATCTACTCCAGACTTGGGTTGTCTTCTTCGTAGCTTACTGATAGATACATGACGTGTATGCCCGGACCTGATGCATCCACGAGACCACACTGCTACTCCCAAAACTCCAGTCTGCGTGACTCCATCTGCGATGTTGCTCCCGCAACATGTATAGATGTGAAACCGCCATCTCTCCCATCATCACTGTCACCTTATCTTCCATGATTTATTTGGTCTTCTTATCCTTATCAAAATGGAATACCATACCACTATCATGAAGAAGTCCAAGCGAAAATAGAATCCGCCTTAGCTCTGGCACATCTGTCAAACATCTTGATTTTGTTTGATGGTGGCAGAAAACCATTAGTACCCTCGGTAGGGTGGTGAACGTGGCAAAAGTACTAGAGGGGAGTTCGGACAAGGGCTTTACCCACACTTGGGCCCTCGTGCTGAGGTATTGCCCTATGTCATGCTTTGTTTTGTAGTTATGTAGGAGCACCTCATGCGAGGGGGTTACAAGATGATGATGAATACGACTACTAAAAGTATGGTCTAAGGAATAGATGGGAATGTCTACCCGCGGCCCTAACCTCTTCTTATACATGGGATGAGAGCTAGGGTTTAGAGAGTACCTAACTGGCCTTGCGTCGAGTTGGGCCCTTGGACCGCCTATGACCTGGTAGATCCAGTTTGGAAAGCAGGAAACTTCCCAGCCTTTTCCCCAAGAAGTGACCCTGAGTTATCCAACCCACGAGTGGATGTGCGGTATGATAGTGGCTCTAACAAGTTCTTGCAAGAGAATCTATTATATTATTAAAACAAGAGTCAAACAAGCCACCACAATCGTCCACATAAGGCAAAAATATATACTTCTTGTTGACATGGCTAAAATATATACTTCATTGATTCTTATTTTAACGTTCAAGATTAAAAGTTGAAAATTTTACATAAAGTATAAGCATGTACGCATTTCGTTGTTGACATGACTATTGGGAGTCTTATTTTTCTAAGGCCAACTCTAGCCAATTCCCTAAAAGGCGTTAGAGGAATTAAAATTAGGTTTTACTCCTCTAACCGGCACTAGCCAATCCCCTAAGGAAATTGTTACTCCGCCTTCTATCCGATGCCTATTTACTCGGCCGCCCACAAATGGAGAGAAAAATCCGCTCCCCTCCACTGCCTACCCACCCCACTCCCATGCCGCATCTATGCCGGCACCATCCTTCCCGCCCCTGCCAGTCACCACCCACCACCGCAGACGCTATGCAGGCCCCACCCACCAGGATTTGAGCCTCTCTCGCCGTCGTCGGCATATGTACGGCCACCACAACCGACAACGGATTTGACGCGTCCGGCCGCCGCCGACGGCGCCTTTTTCATGGATTAGCCTGGTACTGAACCGCATAGCCTCGGCAACGCATCTGCACCGCAGGTAGGTATGGCCTCCTCTATCCACTTGGATCTCACTCGTCAGTGATTCACCGACAAATATATGCCTGGCCGTCAGCCGAGCTCGGCACTGGCGCAGCAGCTCGTCGGCTCCCTGTTGCCGGTCATAAAGTCTGACGACTACGCGCGGCAGGTGGTCACTACTACGGAAAACCTTATACACAGAACTTTAGTAGTAGCACTTGTTAAAAAAGCATGCTAGTGCTAATTAGCAGTAGCACGTTGGTGAAAATCGCGCTACAAATATATTTGTAGCAGTAGCGCGTCTGAAGATAAAGGCGCTACTACTAAAATTCCCACTGGTAAGCCAATAGGGTACACATAGTAGTAGCGATCTAATAGAAACAGCGCTACCGCTACTTGTTTTGTAGCAGCACGTTTACGTAGAAAGGCGCTACTGCTAACTAAAATTAAATTAAATGAAAAGCAAATAGAAATGAAAATGAAAGAAATACAAAAAGGAGAAAGGAAAAAAATAAAATGTAAAGAAAAATAAATGAAAAAGGAAAAAAAAGGAATAGCAGTAGCGCATGTTAAACCGTGCGGTTCGTTCTTCCCCACAGCCACTTCCCCATAATTCCACCTCCTCCGCTGTCACCACCGTCGTCGCCCTGCATCGCCGCCCTCCGCCGCGCACTCTCCCATCGCTCTCCGCACACCCTCGGCGCTGCCCCCGACCCCGGATTCGACGCCGCCCCCAACCACGACCTCGACGCCGCCCCCGACCCCGACCTCGACGCCACCCTCGACCCCGACCTCAACGCCGCCCGCTGCCGTGCGCCCGAGCCCTGACCCCGAGCTCGACGCTGCCTGCCCCTCCCTCGCCGCAGGCACCCGAGGTGAGCGCGCCTCCTCCTCCCCTCCCCTACCTCTGCCTAGGGTTCTTCAAATTTTAGAGTGCATAAATTAGTTAGGGTTCATCAAATTAGATGGTAATTAGGGCAGTAGTTCCTAGCTAGGTACTAATTAGTTAGTAAGAACTAGGGCAGTAGTGTTTAATAGAATTAGTAAGAAATTTAATAGAACTAGTTGAACTAGTTTTTTAGTAAGAACTAGTTGGATTAATAGAACAAGTGTATTTTTAGTAAGAAAAATAATATAACTAGTTGAACTAGTTTATTTTTAGTAAGAACTAGTTTATTTTTATTTATAGTAATTTTATTTTTAGTAAGAACTAGTTGAACTAATAAAACTAGTTGAAGATGTCACATTTGTTGTTGTTTTTTTAGTTAAATCAATTATTCCCGCATCAATGTGGACGATGCCAATCCCGCATCCTCGTCGTCGACTCGGCGGAGGACACTTGCTTGACCAAATGGGCCATGTCCGGGACTGGGCTCCGCCGGGCTGGTACTGGGAGGCGCTACCTACGGGGGGCAGCTTGGTGAGGAGCCAGCCCGTCGTTGATCCGAACCTTCTTTAGTGGCAGTCGCGTGGGCCAGTGACGGTCCTGAGGCTTGAGGACCCCGCGGAGGTGGTACGTCACCGTGTCAGCGAGGAGGACGCGCATGTCCGTCGCTACTTGGTTGTGTTGGAGCACAGGTTCTCCAATACCTGGCAGGTTCTCCAGGGATCTCACTGGAGCTATGATCCTGTGATGGTTCCTTCTCTTTGGGTGTCCACCGCCCACGCTGATACCCGTCGTTCGCTAGGGTCTTAGTTGTATTAGTGATGTTATATGTATGATACTATTTGGGATATATTAGTGATAATATTCGATGATGTACGGACGCAAGAGATGATTTGCTTTTGCTTATTAAATGCATGCTAATTAGAATACTTATTTATTTTACGATTTGGTTTTGCTTATTGAATGCATGCTAATAAGATAATTTGAAATGTTTTTTCTCATATTTTCAACCATTGCAATGCAATGACCATCAAGTTTGAATGCTCATATGATGTAGATAATAAAAAAACATGTATATCTTGTGTTTCTCTAATAGGATATGTGCTTGCCCAAGTGGCCGGTCATGTTTGCAGGTTACACCTCCGAGTGGCCTATGTTTTGCCGGAGTGTTGATTTATTTCCGTTCTAGCAAATTTCAGGTGCTCGATATGTCCTATTTTAGCAAAGGTCATGCCGGATTTTTCCATGAATTTTTGCATGACTTGTGCTAGAACATGTAGGAAATATCGAGTTCCCCGGATTTGTGTGTTGAGTATCCTGGTAGTTGCCTTCGATCTATTTTCAATTAATGTTTCAACTATGAACATAGGAAATGTCTGACGACGAAAAGAATTTCGGTATTTGCGAATACTGCAAAGACGAGCGCGACCTGTGCGACAGAATCTTCCTAGATGATGATAGGAGCTTCAGCATCAAGCTGGACGAGAGCTTCAAAGTGGATACAGTAAGTCACAACAACAAGTCTGTTTTCGTAATTAAGCTGTTATGTTCTTCTGATAGAGTAAGATTTTGGCTCTTTCCTAAAAAAACGGGTTAAAGATACATGCAGGTCTGCAAGTATATGATAATTTGCTCTCAGTGAGTTGCAAAGCGATGTGATTGGAATTATATATGCGTGTGCTTGCTCAATCATAAATCATATATACCGTCTAAAGTTCAGCGCAAACTGGTACTAACTGAAGAGGAAGGCTTTGACTGACATTTATATATACATGTGATTGGAATTACTATGCAGTTTGTGACCTTCTTTATCCTTTAGGTCTTTAATATTATGGTTGTCTATCAGTTTAATATTATCTGGTTACTGACTGTTATAAAAAACAAAATTGTCATGCTAGGGTTCTCATTGTTTGCTCAAGTTCCACTGATATTATTGTGCCTTATCTTCCATACAGGTTTCTTGCATAAGTGTTTGTTGGTACTAGGTTGATGTATCTCATGTCAGTATGATATATTCTACGATCAGGATTTTTTGCTTGAAAGAGTGATATTCTTGTGCTCAACTAATATTGTCAATCCGGGAAAACAGAGCGCACATTAGCTTCTCTACTGTAAATATTTATTTATTTATATTGCAAAATGTGAAACACCAGTGCAACTTTCGTATATGAAAAATAATGTTTCTAAAAAAGTTCATAGCTTTAGACAACTTGTTGTGCTCAGCTTTGACTGTCTCAGTGGTGCACTTCATGTCGATATTCAGCTGTAGCAATTTATCAATTTGTTTTAGTGTTTGAAACAAATATTCAGCTTTGGTAATTAGCTAACTTGTTTTAGTGTTTGTGAATTAAAAATTGGACATGTGTCGGGTATAATATGTTCCCGACAAAGAGCTTCACAGTAACAATAGCATTACCTTGTGTTTGCATAATATGGTTGATAAATCAAAAATTATAAACCATCTAAAGTTTAACGCAATCGGGTACTAACTTATATCCGATTCTCTTTTTTTCAAAATAAAACTTAAGAGAACTAGATATAAGAAAACATCTCACTCTTACAACACTATTATATTGCAAAGTGGTTACAATTCCACTTTTTTCAAATAATTAACATTAATATTTCATGTCACCACATACTTACATAAATTTAGACCATTCTATTGCAAAAATAGATGGACGCGGCAACGCGCGTCATCAATGATCTAGTATGTGTATATAACCTGAAAGATGGCAGTCTTCGGCTTCAGCCCCCATGCATATAATGCGGGGGTGTTCGCAGAAGGCGCATTTTCACACTTGATCCAACGTCTTGGTCCTATTAATGAGGTGATATTGCAGCATACTAGGCAACCGAACTATAATGCTTTATCACTTTCACTTAGCCATAGGAATTTGACAGTGGGGCTACTATATAGCCCCTAGGGGCACCGTGCTCACCCGAATTCGGGGCGCGTGTGTGCTTGGCCGGGAAACGGCCCTTCGTTAATGCAGAGGAATCCTAAAGATTCTGGCGGGTCATCGAGTGGTTGACCAGTCTCACGCTATATCATGACAGTCAGTTTTCGGCTTTCTCTACTGAGGTGCTTGCCTGGCCGAACCGGGGCACAATCGCAGTAGTTCTCCGGGTGCCGCTTTAGCCAATAGAGCTGAACGTAAGGCAGCAAAAGACAGGAGCCGGGCAAACCCAACATTTGACCAAAGACATGATTCGGAGCTGATGCATATAAGGCCAAACTCACGATGCCGAACACTCCCTAAGGTATTCGGTCTTTATGAAAAGGGGCTGGACAATGGCCTTGGTAATAAGCCCCTGGTGTCCCGGTACGTGCAAAATTCTGACGTGGCCACATGCCAAGACGCCAGCCTCCTCCTCGGTTATACCAAGAAACCAGGGGATGTGTATCAACAAGAGACAGTGAAAAAGTTTTACACAGGGTCTTAATCTGAAAAGAATCCTTGGAACGGGTCCCTACTGCACGTCTGCGCCTGTGTCTCTGTTGTGCCGTATCCTGGACGGGTGTAGCACGGTGTTCATCTGTAAAAGAGAGGAACTTAGTTGAAAAAGATCGTGCGAAGATGAAATAAACAAAGTATAATTCAAAAAATGGGTAAAGTTGAGCTTTATTGTCTCTTGTTGTACATGCGAGGAGCCCCTTGTATGTTTACGCCGGACTCGTCTAGCCATGTCCGGGGTCTGAACGACCTGTTTAGGTGCTTTGATTAGTGAAGCCAGTTTAGTGTGTGGCTGTCAAGGCAGCCGCACAGTCTTCCGTGCTCGAGGAACACTTGATATTTCCCTTTAATGAGATGATGCCTCGCGGACCGGGCATTTTAAGCGTAAGAGATGCATAATGCAGTATTGCATTAAAGCGGGCGAAAGCTTCGCGTCCCAGTAGTGCTTGATAGCTACTTGTAAACGGGGTGATGTGGAAGCACTAGTAGAAAAGGGGGCAATGGTCCAGGCCGGTCCAGCCCATTAGTCCCGGTTCAAACTAGAACCGGGACCAATGAAACATCGGACCAGTTCATGAGCCCGGGGCGGCCGGGCCACGTGGGCCATTGGTCCCGGTTCGTCTGGACCTTTGGTCCGGTTGGTGGGATGAACCGGGACCAATGGGCCTCGCTCCGCCCACCACCATTCGTCGGTTAAGTGGCACGCACTAGTAGAAAAGGGGCAACGGTCCGGGCGGTCCAGCCCATTAGTCCGGTTCAATCGAACCGGGACCAATGAAACATCGGACCAGTTCATGAGCCCCGGGGCGGCGGCCACGTGGGCCATTGGTCCCGGTTCGTCTGGACCTTTTAGTCGGTTGGTGGGATGAACCGGGACCAATGGGCCTCGCTCTGGCCCACCACCATTCGTCCGGTTCGTGGCACGAACCGGGACCAAAAAACCCTTTAGTCGGTTCGATGCGGCCAACCGGGACCAATGGTGGTGCCTATATATACCCCTCGGCGCAGAAGCGAGCACTTTGCTCTTTTTTTTTCGCCGAGGGAGAGGGCTTGGTGGTGCTCTAGCTCACCTCATATGCACACAAGGTGTTCGATGGAATGCCCGAGCCACACTACTTAAGGTTTCTCCTCTCCAAGCTCGACCGCCAAGCTCCATTTTCCTCCATATTTGTCTAGGTTTAGCGGTCCGTCACGCCCCGTCCCCGTCTTCAACGTCGTCGATCACCCACACCGATCTCATCGGCGGCACCACCGTGGTGAGCCTCTTGTTCTTATCTTCTTTCCGAAAGGAAAAATATTCTTATTTGTATGTTTAGATAGATATATACTTGTATAATTTTCTTACTTTTATTATTGCATCTTATATAGTGCGATGGTTTTGGTATCCGCCCCCGTCGGCCCTCGTCCTGTCTATGATTCGGATGTGGTATATATTATCTTTTCATAACTATTAGTTCATTTATTGTTTATGACAATTATGCCGACCAATGTGACATAGATTTTATTCATCTAGGAGGTTGTTGAACGGAAATTCCAACCGACCCTATTGTCGAGAGGTTAAATTTAGTTGAAGAAGAAAACAATTTGTTGAAGGAAAAAATTAGAAAAATTGAGGAGGAGAAGATGATATTGGAGTTGCATGTTGCGGATGTAAATCGATGATCACAAGATCAAGATGGATGCAATGCGCTTGAAGATTAGAAAGATTAGAAAATATGCCATTCATACCGAGGCTTGGTATCATTATGTCGTTGGATCAGTTGTTACATTGGTTGCGATTATGATCGCATTTGTTTCGCATTGAAATGTTTTACATAGTTTGGTGTATGGTTTAATTAATTTAGATGCTCTGCAGAGCTTTATGTTGTTAGACAAGAACTATGTATGTACTTTGGTTTTAATGTGATGATGAACTTCTATTAATTTGGTCACTTAATTAATTATCTATTCATGATGTTCTCTAATGATTTTTGACACACTTAATTATATATAATGCACACAGATGAACCGCAATGGATATGCGGTTCAAGACACACCTCCGAGTACATTAAGGCGTGCATAATTTTCTCGAAGTGGCTGAGGCAAACAAGCGAGAATGGTTTTCTGTGTTGTCCATGCCCTATATGTGGGAATCTGAAGTCTTACTCGACCGGAAAATCCTGCACACCCACCGCTTTACAAGGGTTTCATGCCACACTATAATGTTTGGACGAGGCACGGAGAAATAGGGGTTATGATGGAAGACAGCGAAGAAGAAGAGTACGATGACAACTATGTGCCCCTGAATACGGTAATGCTCGGAAGATCAAGAGGAACCAGACGATGTGCACGATGATCTGCAGCGGGAGAAGCTGCTGAAGATCAAGAGGAACCAGATGATGTGCCCGATGATGATGATCTCCGCCGGGTCATTGTCGATGCAAGGACACAATGCGAAAGTCAAAAGAGAAGCTGAAGTTCGATCGCATGCTAGAGGACCACAAAAAGGGTTGTACCCCAATTGCGAAGATGGCAACACAAAGCTAGGTACCGTCTTTGGAATTGCTGCGATGGAAGGCAGAGAATCTTGTGCTGATAAAGGATTTGAGAAGCTACTTAAAATATTGAAGAAGAAGCTTCCAAGGATAACGAATTGCCCGACAAGTACATACACAGCAAAGAAGGTCGTATGCCCTCTAGGATTGGAGGTGCGCGAAGATACACGCATGCCCTAATGATGCATCCTCTACATGGTGCGTACAAGGATCGGACGCATGCCCGGTATGCGGTGCATTACGGTATAAGATCGACGAGATGACCTGGTGATGTTGTGGCGAGCCCCGGAAGAGGGTTCTGCGAAGGTGATGTGGTATGCTCCTATAATACCACGGTTGAAGCGTCTATTCGAAGCGGAGAGCATGCCAAGTTGATGCGATGGCACAGTGAGGACCGTAAGAAAGGCGGGAAGTTGAGAGCACCCACGACGGGTCGCAGATGGAGAAAAATCGAGAGAAATCTTGGGATGAGTTTGCAAGTGAGCCAAGGGCGTATGATTTGCTTTAAGCGCGGATGGCATTAATCCTTTCGGGAGCAGAGCAGCAATCACAGCACTGGCCCGTGACTCTATGTATGTATAACCTTCCTCCTTGGATGTGCATGAAGCGGAAGTTCATTATGATGCAGTTCTCATCCAAGGCCCTAAGCAACCCGGCAATGACATTGATGTGTACCTAAGGCCATTAGTTGAAGAACTTTTACAGCTGTGGAATGGAAGCGGTGTGCGTCGTGGGATGAGCACAAACAGGAGAATTTAACCTAAAGGCGTTGCTGTTCGTGACCATCAACGATTGGCCCGCTCTCGGTAACCTTCGGGACAAACAAACAAGGGATACCACGCATGCACGCACTGTTTACTTGACACGATAGTATATACGGCAAGCTGCGGGAAGAATGTGTACAGGCCATCGTCGATTTCTTCCGACCAACCATCAATGTCGAAAGAAAGGCAAGCATTTCAAAAGCGAGGCAGATCACCGGAAGAAGCCCGCCATGCGCATCGGTGATCACGTACTTGCTATGGTCAATGATTTACACGTAATCTTTGGAAAGGGTCGGCGGACTAGCTGTTCCGAGTACGCCGAGGACACGCACCCATGTGGAAGAAGAAATCTATATTTTGGGACCTACCCTCTTTGGAAAGACCTAGAGGTCCGCTCTTGATCGACATGATGCACGTGACGAAGAACCTTTGCGTGAACCTGCTAGGCTTCTTGGGCGTGTATGGGAAGACAAAAGATACATCGAGGCACGAGAGGACATGCAACGTTTGCACGAAAAAGGCGGCATGCCTCCAAAGCAATATGAAGGTCCTGCCAGCTATGCTCTTACCAAAGAAGAGAAGGAAATCTTCTTTGAATGCCTGCTTAGTATGAAGGTCCCGGCTTCTCGTCGAATATAAAAGGAATAATAAATATGGCGGAGAAAAAGTTTGAACCTAAAGTCTCATGACGCCACGTGATTATGGCGCAAGCGCTTCCGGTTGCATTGAGGGGCTTCTACGGAAAAGCGTCCGATTAGCCATTGTGAAGCTATGTGCATTCCTCAATGCAATATCTCGAAGGTGATCGATCCGAAACCATACCAAGGCTAAGGAGTGATGTGGTGCAATGTCTTGTCGGTTTGAGCTGGTGTTCCCACCATCCTTCTTCAATATCATGCCGCGTTCTTGTTCATCTAGTTGGCGAGATTGTCATTACGGGCCCGTATTTCTACACAATATGTACCCCTTTGAGAGGTTCATGGGAGTCCTAAAGAAATATGTCCGTAATCGCTAGGCCGAAGGAAGCATCTCCATGGGCCATCAAACGAGAGGATGTCATCGGGTTTTGTGTTGACTTCATTCCTGGCCTTAAGAAGATAGGTCTCCCTAAATCGCGGTATGAGGGGAGACTGACCGAAAAGGCACGCTTGGAAAGGACTCAATAATATGCGAGGACGGATATTCTTGGTCTCAAGCCCACTACAGTTCTCTGAGAACTCTACCTTGGTGACCTCGTATGTCGATGAACACAAGAACGATCTGCGCTTCAAACACCGGGCGGCGACGATGGATTATGTGAACACATCGGGACTTGTCAGAGTTGGTTGGAAGCACGTGTCGAGGTGACAGCACTGTTTGTGAGGAGCTGTACTTGTTATCGAGGGACCATCTTTGACCGTATTGATTTGGAAAGGATCTGAGATAAATGGGAATACATTTTACATGATTGACCAAGATCAAAAGAGCACCAACCAAAACAGCGGTGTCGCTTTGATGCAACAACCGAGAGGAAAGGACACATATTATGGTTACATAGTGGACATATGGGAACTTGACTACGGACATGATTTTAAGGTCCCTTTGTTTAAGTGCAAATGGGTCAATCTGTCGGAGGCGGGAATGCATGTAGACCCACGATGCGGAATGACAACAGTGAATCTGAAAAATCTTGGGTACACCGACGAACCGTTCGTCCTAGCCAATGATGTGGCACAGGTTATCTATGTGAAGGACATGTCGATGAGACCGAGAAAGAGAAAAGATAAGGAAGCAAATACATCATACGATGAGCCAAAGCGCCACATAGTTCTTTCGGGAAAAGGGACATCGTGGGAGTGGAGGACAAATGCAGACATGTCGAAGATTATGAAAAGTTTCATGAAATTCCTCCTTTAAAGTCAAGGCTGACCCCACATCCCGATAAGCGATGAAGATTATCCATGGTTACGGCGCAATAAGCAAATGACGCAAGCGAAGAAAAAGTGAAGACTTTCTCCGCAACTATTGTTCGTTTATGATACCATTATATTATGGCGATGAGTATGATACCATTGTTCGTTTTGTACATGAACATGCTATGTGTGGGTCAATTTATGATACCATGCCAACTTTCAACTTTTTCAGAGTTCATTTGAAATGTCTTATGGTTCGCCCTCGTAATAATTAAAAATAGCAACAATAAGTATTTTGTTGTAAGTAGAAACAAAATAAAATAAATAAAGCAAGAAAGAAAACAAAAAAATGTGTTTTCAAATTTGAAAAGTAATGGCACTAACAGAAAGTTTATAATTTTCCTAAAACTAAAAGCAAAAAGAATTAAAAATAAAGCAAAAAACAAAAGAAAATAAATAATGCAGAAAACAAAACAAAAAAACAACAATAAGTATTTTTTTGAAGTAGAAACAAAAAAATAAATATAGCAAGAAAGAAAACAAAAAAAGTGTTTTCAAATTTGAAAATTAGTAATGGCACTAACAGAAAGTTTATAATCTTCCTAAAACTAGAAGCAAAAAGATTTAAAAAATAGAGCAAAAAACAAAAGAAAATAAATAATGCAGAAAACAAAACAAAAAACAACAATAAGTATTTTTTGTAAGTAGAAACAAAATAAATTAAATAAAGCAAGAAAGAAAACAAAAAAAGTGTTTTCAAATTTGAAAATTAGTAATGGCACTAACAGAAAGTTTATAATTTTCCTAAAACTAGAAGAAAAAGATTTAAAAATAGAGCAAAAACAAAAGAAAAATGCAGAAAACAAAACAAAAAAACAACAATAAGTATTTTGTTCTAAGTAGAAACAAAATAAATTAAATAAAGCAAGAAAAAAATGCCACCTCTTGGGCGCCACGGCCTGAATACGACTTGTATCCTATTTGGGCCGAGATTCAGGCCCTTGAAGGCCAGAAGGTCCAACAGCAAAGAAGGAGCAAGTAGGCCCATAAGCTGCAGTACAAAGGAATTCAAGTGGGGAGGCGGCGGTGGGGCTTATAAACCACTGCGCTCCCTCTCAACTAGCGAGGTGGGACTAAACTTTGGCCCGACGCAGGCAGTGAGGCCTTTGGTCCCGGTTGGTGGCACCAACGGGACTAAAGAGGCTTTAGTCGGTTAGAGCCACCAACCAGGACCAAAGGGCATGACTTCCGCCCTTTGGGCTGCCGAAGTGAGGCTTTGGTCCCGGTTGCCACCAACCGGGACCAATGCTTCTTGTATATAAGTGGCACTTTGCAGTTTTGCGTTCATCGCCACATGCCCCCTCAACGACGCTTAAACGCATCGACGCCGCCAGCTGCCCTGACGCCGCCCGCCGCTCCGCCGTCCCATCGCCGTCGCCGTCGCCGCGCCCGTCGTCCTCGCCGTCCTCCCGAGCCCTTTCGCCGTCGTCGCCGCCGAGCTCTGCAGCGTCGCCGCCCGAGCTCCGCCAGCGTCGCCGCCGCCCGCCAGCGCCCTACGCCCCACGCCCGTCGCCGTCGCCGTCGCCGTCGCCCGCCCAGCGCTCCGCCACAGCTGTGAGCGCCGCCGCGCAAGACCGGCTCTTTTTCTTTCATTTTTATTAGTTTTCATTTTTTGTTCAATGTATATATATATATATATATATGTGTATGTATATATGTGTATATATATATATATATATATATATATATATATATATATATATGCTCTGTTTTTTTCATTTTATTAGTTTAGTTTTTTTCTGTTCATATGAACAATGCATATATGTGTATGTGTATGTATATGTTCATATATGTATATGTTTCATTTTTATTAGTTTTTTTCTGTTCATATATGTGTATGTATATATGCGGCTCTGTTCATATGTGGCTATATATATGCAAAAGATAGATTTTTAGAAAAGTTCGTTTTTTTTTTCTGTTCATAGATTTTTTTTGTTGATATTAATTATTGTAGAATATGCAAATGTTGGTATATTCATATGAACAATGCATTAGGCAAAACCTTTGTTTTTTTTTGGAATTTTCTATTTGAACATTTTTTTAAAACAAGCAATACTAAAAGAATGAGAGGGAAAAGGAAAATAAGAAGAGGAAGAAAGGAGAAAAAGAAGAGGAGAAGAGGAGAAATAAATAAGAAGAAGAAAAAGAAGAAAAAGAAGAGGAGAAGAAGAGGAGAAGAAGCAATTCTATTTTTTCTTCTTCTCCTCTATTTTCTTCTCCTCTTTTTTTTCTTCTTTTACTTCTTCTTCTTCTTCCTTCTTCCTTCTTCCTCTTTTCTTCCTTTTCCTTAATAATTTTCCTTTCTTGAGGGAGAAGAAGAAAAAGAAGAGGAGAAGAAGAAAGAAAGGAAAGGAGAAAGAAGAAACTTCAACACGAGGGGGTGGTACCGATACCCCCTCCTCGATATGTATATGTATGTCGCGTCGTCGTCGATATAATTAACCCCCTCTAGATACAACTGCAGCACCCCCCTCGGCCCTCTCGCTCGACCAAAACTCTCGAGGACACCCAAACCCTAGAGAGAAAGCGATGTTGCAGGTCTCCTCGTACCCCCCTCCCCGCGCTCCTACCCGACAAATTAACTCTCTCGATCGAGGCCACCCAAATTTATCAAGTTAAAAAGCGTTATCGTCGAGGCCACCCCAAACCCTTGAAGCTTTGTGTCGAGGCGACCCCAAACCCTAGAGAAGCAGCGTCGAGGCCACTAACATGATTCCTTATTGTGATTAGCTAGCTAGTTCTCGTTTGCCAAGTATGTACCATGTTTGAATAATAATTGACATGTTGTCAATATTTGCGAAACTATGGAGCACTCCGAGACGAAGAAAGCGAAGCGATGTTGGGGAAATAATCGCAAATGGAAGTGATGATGTTGCGTCATTTCTCATCGACACCGTTGGTCGATGGATGAAGAAGAGGGCTATGATTATGATGGCCGACTCATTAATGCCGATACAAGAGGAGGACTATGTTCATGATGGCTCCGTGACACAATGGAGGTACAAGGCGAAGGAGACCGTGCCGAGCGAGTCACCGAACCGAGTCCGGCCAGGTATATATATATTAGTTAAGCCCGTCTTGACAAGTTAATTGATGCATCCATTGTTTTGGTATATGTACACATATTAAGTCTCGTCGTCTTTCTTCCTTATAATTTCTAGCCCTCCGGATCGAGCACAACCGGTAAGGAGCGAGGCCCGAAGAAAAGTTGAGCTCGGATGAAAAGTTTGAGATCATAGAAATCGCGCCGACGGCGAACCGATTGAACCCATCCGGACAAAGAAGGCATTTTCGCTCGGTCGCGGGGTTCTTGTTAGGGACAGATCCCCATCGGCATCCAGCAATGGTATAAGCTGCTAAGGATGAAGACGCTGAGGTGTCTTATGTCAATGATATGCGAAAGAAGATCTTTGGAATGAGCTGAAGGCAAATTTCACCCTACCGCCAGAGGAGGATCCGGAGAAGCAGTTAAAGAGCAATTAATCAAGTCTTGTGCTCTTAAGAAGATGGCTGGCCTAATGAGGAGGTGGAGGAAAGAGCTGAACCAGTTTGTCAAGAAAAAGAGACACCAGAATTCATCGGCAAATATGAGAAGATCAAAGATCATCGGCCCGCATTTGTGGCCCACAAGACATCGGAAAAGAGTAAGAAGATGTCGGAGACAAACAAGAAAAATGCTGCGAAGAAGGCGCTTCACCATCGCACGGGTCGGTGGCTACCTCAAAGCCCGCCTAAGTGGTCCAAGGCTGAGCATGATCTGCTTGAAAAAGGGATCGAATCGAGAGGCGATCGTTGGCAGACCGTTGCGGACTTGGTTCTTGAGGCTGGCGGAACCTTGGACCTATAATGAGGCGATGTCGATGGGCGGACGAGCAACTGCAAACACCAATCAAGAAACTTCGACAATATATTGATGCTTTGCGCAGCGAGGGGCGTTCCTTCCAAACAGGAGAAGGGCGAGCTCACAATGGCCCTTGGGAATCCCGAGCACCTGGACGGACACGAGGCACGCCGAGCTCGCTTCGTGGAAGGTTGGTTTTCGGACGCAGGGGTTACAAAACCCACGAGAGGAGGAAGAAAGTGGAGCATGACCAAATGCGGCGCTGCTTGGAAGGGTAATGGGGCTAGAGGATCGAGAAGAGGAACGAAGAAGCGCAGATCGCAACAAGCGACATGCGAAGCTTCCCGGCTACCCGCCATCTCAGCGCGAAGCAGCGTTGCTTCCACCGAGCTGCTTCAGCGGAGCATGTCTTGGCGGCTCCTGCCAGCTATCCGTGGATGGTATCACGGAGTCTCAAAATTGCCACATTATGGCGCGATGCATGAATTTGAAGGTCAAGGCGGCTGTTGGCCAAGTTTATCCTAGTGGACCCGGTGTTGGGGAACGTAGTAATTTCAAAAAATTTCCTACGCACACGCAAGATCATGGTGATGTATAGCAACGAGAGGGAGAGTGTTGTCTCGTACCCTCGTAGACCCGGCGAAGCGATCACAACATAGAGGAAGTAGTCGACGTTCTCCTCGCGATCCGACCGATCCGGCGCCGTTACTCCGGCGCCCGAGTTCTTGACACACGTACAGCTCGATGGCGTCCCTCGTACTCGATCCAGCCAAGTGTCGAGGGAGAGTTCCGTCGGCCGACGGCGTGGTGACGATCTTGATGTTTCACGGCGCAGAGCTTCGCCTAAGCTTCGCGACGGTATGACCGAGTGGAATATGGTGGAGGGGGCACCGACACGGCTAAGGAGCGATCCAAAGATCAAACTTGTGTGTCCTAGGGTGCCCCTTGCCCCGTATATAAAGGAGGGAGGAGGAGGCCGGCCGGCCTAGCTAGAAGGCGCGGGAAGAGTCCTACTCCTACCAGGGAGTAGGACTCCCCCTTCCTAGTTGGATTAGGTTTGGGGGAGGGGGAAGAGGAGAGGGGGCGCCGCCCCCTCCTTGTCCTATTCGGACTGGGGGAGAGAGGCGCGCCACCACTTGGCCGGCCCTCCTCTTCTCCCTCAAGGCCCACCGAGGCCCATTTACCTCCCGGGGGGTTCCGGTAACCTCCCGGTTTTCCGGTAAATTCCCGTTTTTGCCCGTAACCATTCCGAACTCCAAACATAGGCTTCCAATATATCAATCTTTATGTCTCGGCCATTCCGAGACTCCTCGTCATGTCCGTGATCACATCCGGGACTCCGAACTTCTTCGATACATCAAAACTCATAAACTCATAATAACTGTCATCGAAACCTTAAGCGTGCGGACCCTACGGTTCGAGAATAATGTAGACATGACCTAGAACTATTCACGGTCAATAACCAACAGCGGGACCTGGATGCCCATATTGGTTCCTACATATTCTACGAAGATCTTTATCGGTCAGACCGCATAACAACATACGTTGTTCCCTTTGTCATCGGTATGTTACTTGCCCGAGATTCGATCGTCGGTATCAATACCTAGTTCAATCTCGTTACGGCAAGTCTCTTTACTCGTTCGTAATACATCATCTCACAACTAACTCATTAGTTGTAGTGCTTGCAAGGCTTGATGATGTGCATTACCGAGAGGGCCCAGAGATACCTCTCCGAGCAATCGGAGTGACAAAACCTAATCTCGAAATCGCCAACCCAACATCTGCCTTTGGAGACACCTGTAGTACTCGTTTATAATCACCCAGTTATGTTGTGACGTTTGGTAGCACCCAAAGTGTTCCTCCGTGGCGGAGTTGCATAATCTCATAGTTACAGGAACATGTATAAGTCATGGATAAAAGCAGTAGCAACATACTAAGCGATCGTGTGCTAAGCTAATGGAATGGGTCATGTCAATCAGATCATTCTACTAATGATGTGACCTTGTTAATCAAATAACAACTCTTTGTTCATGGTGCGGAAACATGACCATCTTTGATTAACAAGCTAGTCTAGTAGAGGCATACTAGTGACATCTTGTTTTGTCGTGCATTCACACATGTATCATGTTTCGGTTAATACAATTCTAGCATGAATGATAAACATTTATCATGAAATAAGGAAATAAATAATAACTTTATTATTGCCTCTAGGGCATATTTCCTTGATCTCCCACTTGCACTAGAGTCAATAATCTAGATCACATCACCATGTGATTAACATTGATATTTCACATCATCATGTGATTAACACCCATAGTTCACATCGCCATGTGACCAACACCCAAAGGGTTTACTAGATTCTGTAATCTAGTTCACATCGCTATGTGATTAACACCCAAAGAGTACTAAGGTGTGATCATGTTTTGCTTGTGAGAGAGTCTTAGTCAGCGGGTCTTTTACATTCAGATCCGTTATGTATTTTGCAATTTTCTATGTTTACAATGCTCGCGAAGCTACTCTAGCTAATTGCTCCCACTTTCAATATGTATCTAGATCGAGACTTAGAGTCATCGGATCGGTGTCAAAACTTGCATCGGCGTAACCCTTTACGACGAACCTTTGTCACTTCCATAATTGAGAAACATATCCTTATTCCACTAAGGATAATTTTGACCGCTGTCGATGATCTACTCCTAGATCACTATTGTACTCCTTGCCAAACTCGGTGCAGGGTATACAATAGATCTGGTACACAGCATGGCATACTTTATAGAACCTATGGCCAAGGCATAGGGAATGACTTTCATTCTCTTTCTATCTTACGCATGGTCGGGTTTTGAGTCTTACTCAATTTCACACCTTGTAACACAGGCAAGAACTCTTTCTTTGACTGTTCCATTTTGAACTACTTCAAAATCTTGTCAAGGTATGTACTCATTGAAAAAACTATCAAGCGTCTTGATCTATCTCTATAGATCTTGATGCTCAATATGTAAGCAGCTTCACCGAGGTCTTTCTTTGAAAAACTTTTATTCAAGTATCCCTTTATGCTATCCAGAAATTCTATATCATTTCCGATCAGCAATATGTCATCTACATATAATATCAGAAATGCTACAGAGCTCCCACTCACTTTCTTGTAAATACAAGCTTCTCCAAAAGTCTGTACAAACCCAAATGCTTTGATCACACTATCAAAGCGTTTATTCCAACTCCGAGATGCTTGCACCAGTCCATAGATGGATCGCTGGAGCTTGCACACTTTGTTAGCTCCCTTTGGATCAAAAAAAACTTCTGGTTGCATCATATACAACTCTTCCTCCAGAAAACCACTCAGGAATGCAGTTTTTACATCCATTTGCCAAATTTCATAAATTGTGGCAATTGCTAACGTGATTCGGACAGACTTAAGCATCGCTACAGTTGAGAAAATCTCATTGTAGTCAACATCTTGAACTTTGTCAAAAACCTTTTTGTAACAAGTCGAGCTTTGTAGATAGTAACACTACTATCAACGTCCGTCTTCCTCTTGAAGATCCATTTATTTTCTATGGTTTGCCGATCATTGGGCAAATCCATCAAAGTCCATACTTTGTTCACATACATGGATCATATCTCAGATTTCATGGCTTCAAGCCATTTTGCGGAATCTGGGCTCACCATCGCTTCTTCATAGTTCGTAGGTTCATCATGATCTAGTAGCATGACTTCCAGAACAGGATTACCGTACCACTCTGGTGCGGATCTTACTCTGGTTGATCTACGAAGTTCTGTAGTAACTTGATCTGAAGTTTCATGATCAACATCATCAACTTCCTCACTACTTGGTGTAGATGTCTCAGAAACCGGTTTCTGCGACGAACTACTTTCATGTAAGGGAGAAGGTACTATTACCTCATCAAGTTCCACTTTCCTCCCACTCACTTCTTTCGAGAGAAACTCCTTCTCTAGAAAGGATCCATCTTAAGCAACGAATATCTTGCCTTCGGATCTGTGATAGAAGGTGTACCCAACAATTTCCTTTGGACATTCTATGAAGATGCACTTCTCCGATTTGGGTTCGAGCTTATCAGGATGAAACTTTTTCACATAAGCATCGCAGCCCCAAACATTAAGAAACGACAACTTTGGTTTCTTGCTAAACCACAGTTCATATAGTGTCGTCTCAACGGATTCAGATGGTGCCCTATTTAACGTGAATGCAGCTGTCTCTAATGCATGATCCCAAAACGATATTGGTAAATCGGTAAGAAACATCATAGATTGTACTATATCCAATAAAGTACGGTTATGACGTTCGGACACACCATTATGATGTGGTGTTCCAGGTGGCATGAATTTGTGAAACTATTCCACATTGTTTTAATTGAAAACCAAACTCGTAACTCAAATATTTGTCTCCGCGATCAGATCGTAGAAACCTTATTTTCTTGTCACGATGATTTTTCCACTTCACTCTGAAATTCTTTGAACCTTTCAACTATTTCAGACTTATGTTTCATCAAGTAGATATACCCATATCTGCTCAAATCATCTGTGAAGGTCATAAAATAACGATACTTGCCACGAGCATCAACACTCATTGGATCGCATACATCGGTATGTATTATTTCCAATAAGTCAGTAGCTTGTTCCATTGTTCGGAGAAGCGGAGTTTTAGTCATCTTGCCCAAAAGGCACGGTTCGCAAGCATCAAGTGATTCATAATCAAGTGATTCCAAAATCCCATCAGCATGGAGTTTCTTCATGCGCTTTACACTAATATGACCTAAGCGGCGATTGCCACAAATAAGTTGCACTATCATTATTAACTTTGCATCTTTTGGTTTCAATATTATGAATATGTGTATCACTACGATCGAGATCCAATGAACCATTTTCATTGGGTGTGAAACCATATAAGGTTTTATTCATGTAAGCAGAATAACAGTTTATTCTCTTACTTAAATGAATGACCGTATTGCAATAAACACGATCAAATCATATTCATGCTCAAGCGCAAACACCAAATAACATTTATTTAGGTTCAACACTAATCCGAAAGTATAGGGGTGTGCGATGATGATCATATCAATCTTGAAACTATTTTCAACACACATCGTCACTTCACCCTTAACTAGTTTTTTTATTACGCAACTCCGTTTCAAGTTACTACTCTTATGGCTGAACCAGTACCAAATACCGAGGGGTTGCTATAAACACTAGTAAAGTACACATGTATATCAAATATACCTTTGTTTACTTTGCCATCCTTCTTATCCGCCAAATACTTGGGGTAGTTCGCTTCGATAACCAGTCCCTTTGCGGTAGAAGCACTTAGTCTCAAGCTTAGGTCAGACTTGGGCTTCTTCACTTGAGCGACAACTTGCTTGCCGTTCTTCTTGAAGTTCCTTCTAACCCTTTGCCCTTTTCTTGAAACTAGTGGTCTTGTTAACCATCAACACTTGATGTTTTTCTTGATTTCTACCTTCGTCGATTTTAGCATCACGAAGAGCTTGGGAATCGTTTTCATTATCCTTACATATTATAGTTCATCACGAAGTTCTACTAACTTGGTGATGGTGACTAGAGAATTTCATCAATCACTATCTTATCGGAAGATTAACTCCCACTTGATTCAAGCGATTGTAGTACCCGGACAATCTGAGTACATGCTCACTAGTTGAGCGATTCTCCTCCATCTTTTAGCTATAGAACTTGTTGGAGACTTCATATCTCTCAACTCGGATATTTGCTTGAAATATTAACTTCAATTCTGGAACATCTCATATGGTCCATGATGTTCAAAACATCTTTGAAGTCGATTCTAAGCCATAAAGCATGGTGCACAAAACTATCAAGTAGTCATCATATTGAGCTAGCCAAGCGTTCATAACGTCGCATCGCTCCTGCAATAGGTCTGTCACCTAGCAGTGCATTAAGGCCATAATTCTTCTGTGCAGCAATGAGGATAAACCTCCGATCACGGATCGAATCCGCATCATTGCTACTAACATTTTTCAACATAATTTTCTCTAGGAACATATCAAAAACAAACATATGAAAGCAACAACGCGAGCTATTGATCTACAACATAATTTGCAAAATACTACTAGGACTAAGTTCATGATAAATTTAAGTTCAATTAATCATATTACTTAAGAACTCCCACTTAGACAGACATCTCTCTAGTCATCTAAGTGATCACGTGATCCAAATCAACTAAACCATAACCGATCATCACGTGAGATGGAGTAGTTTTCAATGGTGAACATCTTATGTTGATCATATCTACTATATGATTCACGCTCGACCTTTCGGTCTCCGTGTTCCGAGGCCATATCTGCATATGCTAGGCTCGTCAAGTATAACCCGAGTATTCTGCGTGTGCAAAACTGGCTTGCACCCGTTGTAGATGGACGTAGAGCTTATCACACCCGATCATCACGTGGTGTGCAGGCACGACGAACTTTGGCAGCGGTGCATACTCGGGAGAACACTTCTTGATAATTTAGTGAGAGATCATCTTATAATGCTACCGTCAATCAAAGCAAGATAAGATGCATAAAGGATAAACATCACATGCAAATCAATATAAGTGATATGATATGGTCATCATCATCTTGTGCTTCATGATCTCCATCTTGCAGCATCACCATGATCACCATCGTCACCGGCGCGACACCTTGATCTCCATCGTAGCATCGTTGTCGTCTCGCCAAACTTATGCTTCTCGACTATCGTACCGCTTAGTGATAAAGTAAAGCATTACAGTAGGCGATTGCATTGCATACAATAAGCGACAACCATATGGCTCCTGCCGATTGCCGATAACCGGTTACAAAACATGATCATCTCATACAATAAAATATAGCATCACGTCTTGACCATATCACATCACAACATGCCCTGCAAAAACAAGTTAGGCGTCCTCTACTTTGTTGTTGCAAATTTTACGTGGCTGCTACGGGCTTAAGCAAGATCCAGTCTCACCTACGCATCAAAACCACAGCGATACTTCGTCAAATAGACTCCGTTTAACCTTCTCAAGGACGGGCGTATGCGCTCGGTTCAACTAAAGTGAGAGAGGCAGACACCCACCAGTCACCTTTAAGCAGCGAGTGCTCGTGGCGGTGAAACCAGTCTCGCGTAAGCGTCTGGCGTAATGTCGGTCTGGGCGCTTCATCTCACAATACCGCTGAACCAAAGTATGACATGTTGGTAGGTAGTATGACTTGTATCGCCCACAACTCACTTGTGTTCTACTCGTGCAAAACATCAAACCATAGAAAAACCTAGGCTCGGATGCCTTTGTTGGGGAGCGTAGTAATTTCAAAAATTTTCCTACGCACACGCAAGATCATGGTGATGTATAGCAACGAGAGGGAGAGTGTTGTCTCGTACCCTCGTAGACCAAGCGAAGCGATCTGGCGTAGAGGAAGTAGTCGACGTTCTCCTCGCGATCCGACCGATCCGGCGCCGTTACTCCAGCGCCCCGAGTTCTTGACACACGTACAGCTCGATGGCGTCCCTCGTACTCGATCCAGCCGAGTGTCGAGGAGAGTTCCGTCAAGACGACGGCGTGGTGGCGATCTTGATGTTTCACCGGCGCAGAGCTTCGCCTAAGCTTGCGACGGTATGACCGAGGTGGAATATGGTGGTGGGGGCACCGCACACGGCTGAGAGCGATCCAAAGATCAAACTTGTGTGTCCTAGGGTGCCCCTTGCCCGTATATAAAGGAGGGAGGAGGAGGCCAGCCGGCCTAGCTAGAAGCGGCGGGAGGAGTCCTACTCCTCAGGGAGTAGGACTCCCCTTTTCCTAGTTGGATTAGGTTTGGGGGAGGGGGAAGAGGAGAGGGGGCGCCGCCCCCCCCCCTCCTTGTCCTATTCGGACTGGGGGAGGAGAGGGCGCGCGGCCACCACTTGGCCGGCCCCTCCTCTTCTCCCTCAAGGCCCACCGAGGCCCATTTACCTCCCGGGGGGTTCCGGTAACCTCCCGGTTTTCCGGTAAATTCCCGTTTTTGCCCGTAACCATTCCGAACTCCAAACATAGGCTTCCAATATATCAATCTTTATGTCTCGGCAATTCCGAGACTCCTCGTCATGTCCGTGATCACATCCGGGACTCCGAAATTCTTCGGTACATCAAAACTCATAAACTCATAATAACTGTCATCGAAACCTTAAGCGTGCGGACCCTACGGTTCGAGAATAATGTAGACATGACCTAGAACTATTCACGGTCAATAACCAACAGCGGGACCTGGATGCCCATATTGGTTCCTACATATTCTCGAAGATCTTTATCGGTCAGACCGCATAACAACATCGTTGTTCCCTTTGTCATCGGTATGTTACTTGCCCGAGATTCGATCGTCGGTATCAATACCTAGTTCAATCTCGTTACCGACAAGTCTCTTTACTCGTTTTGTAATACATCATCTCACAACTAACTCATTAGTTGTAGTGCTTGCAAGGCTTGATGATGTGCATTACCGAGAGGGCCCAAAGATACCTCTCCGACAATCGGAGTGACAAAACCTAATCTCGAAATCGCCAACCCAACATCGCCTTTGGAGACACCTGTAGTACTCCTTTATAATCACCCGATTCGTTGTGACGTTTGGTAGCACCAAAGTGTTCCTCCGTAAGCGGAGTTGCATAATCTCATAGTTACAGGAACATGTATAAGTCATGGATAAAAGCAGTAGCAACATACTAAGCGATCGTGTGCTAAGCTAATGGAATGGGTCATGTCAATCAGATCATTCTACTAATGATGTGACCTTGTTAATCAAATAACAACTCTTTGTTCATGGTCTGGAAACATGACCATCTTTGATTAACAAGCTAGTCTAGTAGAGGCATACTAGTGACATCTTGTTTTGTCTGTGCATTCACACATGTATCATGTTTCCGGTTAATACAATTCTAGCATGAATGATAAACATTTATCATGAAATAAGGAAATAAATAATAACTTTATTATTGCCTCTAGGGCATATTTCCTTCACCCGGCACAACTTATCACTGCCAGCCGATTCTAGAAGGATTTGCTAAGGTGATGGTTGATGAAATAACGGAGGGATTTGAGGACCTCGCGCTTGAGCACCCTACCGGTGAAGGGGAGACTAGGCTGGGTTCTGCTCTGAAGACTCCATGCCTATGGCGGAAGGAGCTCATCGACCTTCTGAACTGGACGCCTCCGCCTCCTCCTCCTCATCCGGCGAGTCAGGGCACTCCGCCTCCTCCACCGCCTCCTCCTCCGGCGAGTGACGATCACGGCACGCATGGCGGCACTCCGCCTCCTCCATCGCCTCCTCCTCCGGCGAGTGAAGATCAGGGCATGCGTGGCGGCACTCCGCCCCCTTCTCCGGCGCGTGGCGGCACTCCGCCTCCTCCTTCTCCGCCTCGCTAGCATGTGCGGAAGAGACCCGCCGCCTCCTCGGCTGCTCCGACGCGTCGTAGTCCTTCTTCTCCGCCTCGTAAGCAAGCACGAAAGAAGACAGACGCCGCAGCCACTCCGTCTGCTCCGGCGTCTAGTAGCACAAGAAGAGAGAGGCAATACAGATACGGTCCACCTCTAAAGCCTGTAGAGAAGTTACCGTACGAGAGGAGCAAGGAGGAAAACGATACGATCGTGCAGACCCAAGTGAAGGAGTTCTTTGAAGGGGATAAAGCAAAGATACATCCACCTCCGGAGGAGAAGGTCGATCCGGTGAAAGCAAAGCGCACTCTCAATGCCCCGAGGAAACCACCAAAGTCTCCGCCGAGAACCAACTATGAGCGCATTCTTGAGCAGACATATCTCCAAGCCAAGCGGTCGGGAACTACCGTCGGTGATAAAAGGTCAAAAGAACAACGGGCAAGGGAAAAAAATTGCCCAGCTCGGCGAACAAGCACAACAATCGTGCCCCCGCTGAATGTGTCTAATCCTCCGGGGCGGTGGCGGTTATGGCAATCTTGGAAATTACCTGCTGACGATGCACTTCCTGATTTCATGGAGGTGGACTTATTCAGATCTGATGTACGGGAAGCCTCTCGTCAAAGATGAAAAGTCTCTGACAACAATGATGCGAAGATTCCATAGTTGGTACATGAAAACCTGCAGAGAGTCTGAGGGGACGAACACTTTGTATCTGAAAATTAAAGAGGAGCACGACCTCGTTTCAAATGATCTGTTGTCTATTCTTTTGAGGAGTTCTTCGAGTTCTTCAATCAAAAGGCCCTCGATAAATTAATGGTCTTTGCTACTGCTGTAAGTACTATTTCTGTCATTAGTGCGTATATATAGCTCGGCTCTTTCATTGCATGTATTTATAATTAATTATCCTCAATATATTATGCAGATTGAAGATAAATCGAGTGCAAAAAAATGAAATCTATGATATTGGGTTCATTAACACAAATATCATAGATGTTTTTCTAGTTAAAAAGCTACGAAGAGGCCGAGGACAACTTGCTACAATCATTGATCAAAATCAAAACAAAGATACCATACTCTTTCCTTACCACGGCCCGTGAGTGTTCTTTGTCGTGTGCATATTCGGTTTTCCTTATTACTCGGCGAGGTTAATGTAATTATTGAGTTATGCATGCGTGTAGGTACCACTATATTCTTACGGAGATTAAGCTTGGCGTGGACTAGTAACCGTCTTAGACTCGAGACGGAAAGATCCCAACACCTATGCGGACATGACTGAAATGCTCAGCAAGTAAGTTCAATCGATCATTATCGCACCATATCGGCAACTTTTTGTTCATTTCCTGATATCTCAAGTAATAACAAATATTTTCTTTGTCTTGCAGGGTTTGGAAACAGTTCACCGCACAAGCTCCGGGACTGCCGAAGGAGCTGCGATATACATACCCGAAATAAGTACTACTGGCGAGCATCTCCCGTTGATTCAATAGCTATACTTTCATCAATGCCATTTATATAATGCTTCATTATCAGTTTGATTGACCTCTATTTCTCGTAAAGTGCTTGTGGCAGGAGGAAGGGAATGGTTTCTGTGGATACTACGTGTGCGTGTTCATCCACAACGCGACTTTGAAAAACAAGCGGGGCTACTCTAGAAGACAATATGAAGTGCGTAAGCAATAATATTCACAATTTCATTTTATTACACCATCATTTCTGTTGAGTTTCATTCATATATATGTATTAATTAACTCCCTTCTTCAAATTAATTAGACGTGGCAGATGCAGGATGAACTCCTAGAACCAGATCGCATGAAAGCAATTCAAGAGGAATTGGCGGGATTCTTTCTTGAACACGTCATCGATAAAGCGGAGAATACCATGTGGAACTTGAATTCAAATGCTAGTGGTTTGTAATTAAGAGATCTTATATAGATTGTACATGTATGTAGCCAATAAAACTTGTTGTTCGACCAATCTCTCGAAGAAGGAGAGGTCGATCGATCACTTCTCTCGGTATGCATGCGAACTTCATCTTGAATGGTTCTCTCGATCACTTATGTATATATACTACGTGGCGTCGAGCAAGCACGGACATAATTAGAGAGGACACTTCTCTCTATTAATTAGCTAGCTAACACAATATCTGAAACACCTAAATTAACCCCCAAAACCCCCAAAACCCCCAACCCCCTCCTTTAAAAAAAACAAAACCCAGGCCATGGAATGCAGACACGTGGGCGCCTTTTGGTCCCGGTTGGAGCCACCAACCGGGACCAAAGGCCCCCGACTGGGCTCGGCGCCACAGGCCACGTGGAGGCACATTGGTCCCGGTTCGTGTTTGAACCGGGACTAATGGGTTGAGGTATTAATAACGACCCATTAGTCGGTTCCCGAACCGAGACTAAAAAACTCTGAACCGGGACTGATTGGTGGTTTTCTACTAGTGATGAACGGGACCAAAGGAAACCCTTTAGTCCCGGTTCGATGCGGCCAACCGGGACCAATGGTGGTGCCTATATATACCCCCCTCGCGCAGAAGCAGAGCACACTTTGCTCTGCTCCATTTTTTTCTTGCCGAGGGGAGAGGGCTTGGTGGTGCTCTAGCTCACCTCATATGCACACAAGGTGTTCGATGGAATGCCCGAGCCACACTACTTAATGTTTCTCCTCTCCAAGCTCGACCGCCAAGCTCCATTTTCCTCCATATTTATCTAGGTTTAGCGGTCCGTCACGCCCCGTCCCCGTCTTCAACGTCGTCGATCACCCACACCGATCTCATCGGCGGCACCACCGTGGTGAGCCTCTTGTTCTTATCTTCTTTCCGAAAGGAAAAATATTCTTATTTGTATGTTTAGATAGATATATACTTGAAGGAAATATGCCCTAGAGGCAATAATAAAGTTATTATTTATTTCCTTATTTCATGATAAATGTTTATCATTCATGCTAGAATTGTATTAACCGGAAACATGATACATGTGTGAATGCATAGACAAAACAAGATGTCACTAGTATGCCTCTACTAGACTAGCTTGTTAATCAAAGATGGTTATGTTTCCGACCATGAACAAAGGAGTTGTTATTTGATTAACGAGGTCACATCATTAGTAGAATGATCGATTGACATGACCCATTCCCTTAGCTTAGCACACGATCGTTTAGTATGTTGCTACTGCTTTTATCCATGACTTATACATGTTCCTGTAACTATGAGATTATGCAACTCCGTTTACGGAGGAACACTTTGGGTGCTACCAAAGCGTCTGGCGAAGCTGGGTGATTATAAAGGAGTACTACAGGTGTCTCCAAAGGCAGATGTTGGGTTGGCGTATTTGAGATTAGGTTTTGTCACTCCGATAGTCGGAGAGGTATCTCTGGGCCCTCTCGGTAATGCACATCACTGAAGCCTTGCAAGCACTACAACTAATGAGTTAGTTGTGAGATGATGTATTACGGAACGAGTAAAGAGACTTGCGTAGCGAGATTGAACTAGGTATTGGATACCGACGATCGAATCTCGGGCAAGTAACATACCGATGACAAAGGAACAACGTATGTTGTTATGCGGTCGACCGACAAAGATCTTCGTAGAATATGTAGGAACCAATATGGGCATCCAGGTCCGCTGTTGGTTATTGACCGTGAATGGTTCTAGGTCATGTCTACATTGTTCTCGAACCGTAGGGTCCGCACGCTTAAGGTTTCGATGGCGGTTATTATGAGTTTATGTATTTTGATGTACCGAAGGAGTTGAGTCCGGATGTGATCACGGACATGACGAGGAGTCTCGGAATGGTCGAGACATAAAGATTGATATATTGGAAGCCTATGTTTGGAGTTGGAATGGTTCGGGCGGCGGAATTCACCGGAGTAGGGAGGTTACGGAACCCCGGGAGGTAAATGGGCCTCGGTGGGCCTTAGTGGAAAGGAGAAGGGCAGCCCTAGGAGGCGCGCCTCCCCCTTCCCTAGTCCTACTAGGACTAGGAGAAGGGGCCGCCCCTCTCTCTCTTTCCCCTCAGGAATCCTAGTCCAACTAGGATTGGGGAATCCTACTCCCGGAGGAGTAGGACTCCAGGTAGCGCCTCCTTGGCCGCCGCCCCCTCCCCCTGCTCCTTTATATCTGGGGCAGGGGGCACCTGGAACACACAAGTTGATCGTGAGATCGTTCCTTAGCCGTGTCGGTGCCCCCTCCACCATATTCCACCTCGGTTATACTGTCGCGAAGCTTAAGCGAGCCCTGCGCCGTGAAACATCAAGATCGTCCACGCCGTCGTCTTGTGGAACTCTCCCTCGACACTCGGCTGGATCGAGTCTGAGGGCGTCATCGAGCTGTCGTGTGTCAAGAACTCGGGGCGCGAATGTGGCGCCGGGATCGGTCGGATCGCGAGGAGAGCGTCGACTACTTCCTCTACGTTGTGATCGCTTCGCCGGGTCTACAAGGGTATGTGGACAACACTCTCCCCTCTCGTTGCTATACATCACCATGATCTTGCGTGTGCGTAGGAAAATTTTTGAAATTACTCGTTCCCCAGCAGTGGCATCCGAGCCTAGGTTTTTCTATGGTTTGATGTTTTGCACGAGTAGAACACAAGTGAGTTGTGGGCGATACAAGTCATACTACCTACCAGCATGTCATACTTTGGTTCAGCGGTATTGTGAGATGAAGCGGCCCGGACCGACATTACGCGTACGCTTACGCGAGACTGGTTTCACCGCCATGAGCACTCGTTGCTTAAAGGTGACTGGTGGGTGTCTGTCTCTCTCACTTTAGTTGAACCGAGTGTGGCTCGCCGGTCCTTGAGAAGGTTAAAGCGGAGTCTATTTGACGAAATATCGTTGTGGTTTTGATGCGTAGGTGAGACTGGTTCTTGCTTAAGCCCGTAGCAGCCACGTAAAATTTGCAACAACAAAGTAGAGGGCGTCTAACTTGTTTTTGCAGGGCATGTTGTGATGTGATATGGTCAAGATGTGATGCTATATTTTATTGTATGAGATGATCACGTTTTGTAACGAAGTTATCGGCAATGGCAGGAGCCATATGGTTGTCGCTTTATTGTATGCAATGCAATGCCTGTAATGCTTTACTTTATCACTAAGCGGTAGCGATAGTCGTAATAGCATAAGTTTGGCGAGGCGACAACGATGCTGCGATGGAGATCAAGGTGTCGCGCCGGTGGCGATGGTGATCATGGTGGTGCAACAAGATGGAGATCATGAAGCACAAGATGATGATGACCATATCATATCACTTATATTGATTTGCATGTGATGTTTATCCTTTTATGCATCTTATCTTGCTTTGATTGGCGGTAGCATTATAAGATGATCTCTCACTAAATTATCAAGAAGTGTTCTCCCGGGTATGCACCGTTGCCAAAGTTAAATCGTGCCCGGACACCACGTGATGATCGGGTGTGATAAGCTCTCGTCCATCTACAGCGGGTGCAAGCCAGTTTTGCACATGAGAATACTCGGGTTATACTTGCGAGCCTAGCATATGCAGATATGGCCTCGGAACACGGAGACCGAAAGGTCGGCGTGAATCATATAGTAGATATGATCAACATACGATGTTCACCATTGAAAACTACTCCATTTCACGTGATGATCGGTTATGGTTTAGTTGATTTGGATCACGTGATCACTTAGATGACTAGAGATGTTTTTCTAAGTGGGAGTTCTTAAGTAATATGATTAATTGAACTTAAATTTATCATGAACTTAGTACTGATAGTATCTTGCTTGTTTATGTTTGATTGTAGATAGATGGCTCGTCTTTGTTGTTCCGTTGAATTTTAATGCGTTCCTTGAGAAAGCAAAGTTGAAAGATGATGGTAGCAATTACGGACTGGGTCCGTAACGAGGATCATCCTCATTGCTGCCGAGAAGAGCTACGTCTGGATGCACCGCTAGGTGCAGAACTCTTGCTAATGCAACTGCAGATGTTATGAGCGTCTGGCGAGCAAAGCTGATGACTACTCTATAGTTCGATGTGCCATGCTTTACGGCTTAGAACCGGGACTTCAACGGCGTTTTGAGCGTCATGGAGCATATGAGATGTTCAGGAGTTGAAGTTAATATTCAACAGAATGCCGGATTGAGAGATATGAAGTCTCCAATAAGTTCTATAGCTGCAAGATGGAGGAGAACAGTTACATTAGTGAGCATATACTCAGAATGTGCGGGTACTACAATCACTTGACACAATTGGGAGTTAATCTTCCGGATGATTGTGTCATTGATGAAATTCTCAATCACGCCACCAAGCTACAAAGGCTTCGTGATGAACTATAATATGCAAGGGTTAGTAAAGACTATGCTCGAGCTCTTCGCAATGCTAAAGGCTGCGGAGGTAGAAATCAGAAGGAGCATCAAGTGTTGATGGTCAATAAGACCACTAGTTTCAAGAAGAAAGGCAAAGGGAAGAAGAAGGGAATCTCAAGAAGAACAGCAAGCAAGTTGCTGCTCGGAGAAAAAACCCAAGTCGGCCCTAAACCTGGCCGAGTGCTTCTCTGCAAGCGGTAGTCCGAAGCGGAACTGCCCCAAGTATTTGGCGGATAAGAAGGATGGCAAGGTGAACAAAGGTATATGTGATATACATGTTATTGATGTGTACCTTACTAGAGCTCGTAGTAGCACTGGGTATTTGATCTGGTTACATTGCTAATATTTGCAACTCGAAGCAGGGACTACTGATTGCGAACTCGGCAAAGGGCGAGGTGACGATCTTGGCGTGGGAAATGGTTCCAAAGTCGATGTGATCGCGGTCGGCACGCTACCTCTACATCTACCTTGGGATTAGTTTTAGACCTAAATAATTGTTATTTGGTGCTGCGTTGAGCATGAACATTATATCTGGATCTTGTTTGATGCGAGGCGGTTATTCATTTAAATCAGAGAATAATGGTTGTTCTATTTATATGAGTAATATCTTTTATGGTCATGCACCCTTGAGGAATGGTCTATTTTGGTGAATCTCGATAGTAGTGATACACATATTCATAATGTTGAAACCAAAAGATGCAGAGTTGATAATGATAGTGCAACTTATTTGTGGCACTTGCCGTTTAGGTCATATCGGTGTAAAGCGCATGAAGAAACTCCATCTTGATGGACTTTTGGAGTCACTTGATTATGAATCACTTGGCACTTGCGAACCGTGCCTCATGGGCAAGATGACTAGAACACCGTTCTCGGTACTATGGAGAGAGCAACAGATTTGTTGGAAATCATACATCTGAGATGTATGTGGTCCGATGAATATTGAGGCTCGTGGCGGATATCGTTATTTTCTCACCTTCACAGATGACTTAAGCAGATATGGGTATATCTACTTAATGAAACATAAGTCTGAAACGTTTGAAAAGTTCAAAGAATTTCAGAGTGAAGTTGAAAATCATCGTAACAAGAAAATTAAGTTTCTACGATCGATCGTGGAGGTGAATATTTGAGTTCTGAGTTTGGTCTACATTTGAAACAATGCGGAATAGTTTAGCAACTCACGCCACCGGAACACCACAGCGTAATGGTGTGTCGAGCGTCGTGTCGTACTTTACTAGATATGGTACGATCTATGATGTCTCTTACAGATTTACCGCTATCGTTTTGGGGTTATGCTCTAGAGACAGCCGCATTCACACTGAATAGAACACCGTCGAAATCCGTTGAGGCGACACCTTATGAACTGTGGTTTAGCAAGAAACCAAAGTTGTCGTTTCTTAAAGTTTGGGGATGCGATGCTTATGTGAAAAAGCTTCAACTGATAAGCTCGAACCCAAATCGAATGTGTCTTCATAGGATACCCAAAGGAGACAGTTGGGTACACCTTCTATCACAGATCCGAAGGCAAGACATTCGTTGCTAAGAATGGATCCTTTCTAGAGAAGGAGTTTCTCTCGAAAGAAGTGAGTGGGAGGAAAGTGGAACTTGATGAGGTAATAGTACCTTCTCCCTTACTTGAAAGTAGTTAAATCGCAGAAACCAGTTTACGAGACACCTACACCAAGTAGTGAGGAAGTTGATGATGTTGATCATGAAACTTGAGATCAAGTTCTCGCAGAACCTCGTAGATCAACGAGTAAGATCCGCACGAGTGATGCGGCAATCCTGTTCGGAAGTCATGCTACTAGATCATGATGAACCTCACGAACTATGAAGAAGCGATGGTGAGCCCAGATTCCATAAAATGGCTTGAGGCCATGAAATCGAGATGGGATCCATGTATGAAAACAAAGTGTGGACTTTGGTTGACTTGCCGAGGGTAGGCAAGCAATAGAAAACAAGTGGATCTTCAAGAAGAAGGCGACGCCGGCGGTAATATTCTTGTCTATAAAGCTCGACTTGTGCAAAAGGTTTCGACAAGTTCAAGGGATTGACTACGATGAGACCTTCTCACCCGTGGCGATGCTTAAGTCCGTCCGAATCATGTTAGCAATTGCCGCATTTTATGATTATGAAATTTGGCAAATGGATGTAAAGACTGCATTCTGAATGGATTTACGGAAGAAGAGTTGTATATGATGCAACGAGAAGGTTTTATCGATCCAAAGGAGCTAACAAAGTGTGCAAGCTCCAGCGATCCATATATGGACTGGTGCAAGCATCTCGGAGTTGGAATAAGCGTTTTGATAGTGTGATCAAAGCATTTGGGTTTGTCTGAGACTTTTGGAGAAGCTTTGTATTTACAAGAAAGTGAGTGGGAGCTCTGTAGCATTTCGATCTTATATGTGGATGACATATTGCTGATCGGAAATGATATAGAATTCTGGATAGCATAAAGGGATACTTGAATAAGAGTTTTTCAATGAAAGACCTCGGTGAAGCTGCTTACATATTGGGCATCAAGATCTATAGAGATAGATCAAGGCGCTTAATTGGACTTTCACAAAGCACATACCTTGACAAAGTTTTGAAGAAGTTCAAAATGGATCAAGCAAAGAAAGGGTTCTTGCACTGTGTTACAAGGTGTGAAGTTGAGTCGGACTCAATGCCCGACCACTGCAGAAGATAGAGAGAAGATGAAAGATGTTCCTATGCTTCAGCCATAGGCTCTATCATGTATGCAATCTGTGTACCAGACTGATGTGTGCCTTGCTATAAGCCTAGCAGGAGGTACCAAAGTAATCGAGTGGATCCTTTGGACAGCGGTCAAGAACATCTGAAATACGAAAAGGACTAAGGATATGTTTCTCGTATATGGAGGTGACAAAGAGCTCATAAATGGCAGTTACGTTGATGCAAGCTTTGACACGATCCGGACGATTCTAAATCGCAGACCGGATCGTATTTACACTAAGCGGAGGAGCTGTCGGTTGGTGCAGTTCTAAACAAAGCGTCGTGGCGGGATCTACATGTGAAGCGGAATACATAGCAGCCGGAAGCAGCTAATGAAGGAGTGCGGATGAAGGAGTTCATATCCGATCTAGGTGTCATACCTAGTGCATCGGGTCAATGAAAATCTTCGTGACAATCTTGGAGCAATAGCCTTAGCAAAGGAATCCAGATTTCACAAGAGGACCAAACACATCAAAAGGCGCTTCAATTCCATCCGGGACTTAGTCGGGTGGAGACATAGAGATTTGCAAGATACATACGGATCTGAATGTTGCGAGACCGTTGACTAAGCCTCTTCCACGAGCAAAACATGATCAGCACCAAGACTCCATGGGTGTTAGAATCATTCTTGTGTAATCTAGATTATTGACTCTAGTGCAAGTGGGAGGCTGAAGGAAATATGCCCTAGAGGCAATAATAAAGTTATTATTTATTTCCTTATTTCATGATAAATGTTTATCATTCATGCTAGAATTGTATTAACCGGAAACATGATACATGTGTGAATGCATAGACAAAACAAGATGTCACTAGTATGCCTCTACTAGACTAGCTTGTTAATCAAAGATGGTTATGTTTCTAACCATGAACAAAGGAGTTGTTATTTGATTAACGAGGTCACATCATTAGTAGAATGATCGATTGACATGACCCATTCCCTTAGCTTAGCACACGATCGTTTAGTATGTTGCTCTGCTTTTATCCATGACTTATACATGTTCCTGTAACTATGAGATTATGCAACTCCGTTTACGGAGGAACACTTTGGGTGCTACCAAGCGTCACAGCGTAAGCTGGGTGATTATAAAGGAGTACTACAGGTGTCTCCAAAGGCAGATGTTGGGTTGGCGTATTTGAGATTAGGTTTTGTCACTCCGATAGTCGGAGAGGTATCTCTGGGCCCTCTCGGTAATGCACATCACTGAAGCCTTGCAAGCACTACAACTAATGAGTTAGTTGTGAGATGATGTATTACGGAGCGAGTAAAGAGACTTGCGTAGCGAGATTGAACTAGGTATTGGATACCGACGATCGAATCTCGGGCAAGTAACATACCGATGACAAAGGAACAACGTATGTTGTTATGCGGTCTGACCGACAAAGATCTTCGTAGAATATGTAGGAACCAATATGGGCATCCAGGTCCGCTGTTGGTTATTGACCGTGAATGGTTCTAGGTCATGTCTACATTGTTCTCGAACCGTAGGGTCCATGCGCTTAAGGTTTCGATGGCGGTTATTATGAGTTTATGTATTTTGATGTACCGAAGGAGTTGAGTCCGGATGTGATCACGGACATGACGAGGAGTCTCGGAATGGTCGAGACATAAAGATTGATATATTGGAAGCCTATGTTTGGAGTTGGAATGGTTCGAGGCGGCGGAATTCTGAGGAGTCAGGGAGGTTACGGAACCCCGGGAGGTAAATGGGCCTCGGTGGGCCTTAGTGGAAAGGAGAAGGGCAGCCCTAGGAGGCGCGCCTCCCCCTTCCCTAGTCCTACTAGGACTAGGAGAAGGGGCCGCCCCCTCTCTCTTTCCCCTCAGGAATCCTAGTCCAACTAGGATTGGGGGAATCCTACTCCCGGAGGAGTAGGACTCCAGCCAGCGCCTCCTTGGCCGCCGGCCCCTCCCCCCTGCTCCTTTATATCACGGGGCAGGGGGCACCTTGGAACACACAAGTTGATCGTGAGATCGTTCCTTAGCCGTGTCGGTGCCCCCTCCACCATATTCCACCTCGGTTATACCGTCGCGAAGCTTAAGCGAAGCCCTGCGCCGGTGAAACATCAAGATCGTCCACCACGCCGTCGTCTTGTGGAACTCTCCTCGACACTCGGCTGGATCGGATCTGAGGGGCGTCATCGAGCTGTCGTGTGTCAAGAACTTCGGGCGCCGAATGTGGCGCGGGATCGGTCGGATCGCGAGGAGAGCGTCGACTACTTCCTCTACGTTGTGATCGCTTCCGCTTCGGGTCTACAAGGGTATGTGGACAACACTCTCCCCTCTCGTTGCTATACATCACCATGATCTTGCGTGTGCGTAGGAAAATTTTTGAAATTACTACGTTCCCCAACAATACTTGTATAATTTTCTTACTTTTATTATTGCATCTTATATAGTGCGATGGTTTTGGTATCCGCCCCCGTCGGCCCTCGTCCTGTCTATGATTCGGATGTGGTATATATTATCTTTTCATAACTATTAGTTCATTTATTGTTTATGACAATTATGCCGACCAATGTGACATAGATTTTATTCATCTAGGAGGTTGTTGAACCGGAAATTCCAACCGACCCTATTGTCGAGAGGTTAAATTTAGTTGAAGAAGGAAACAATTTGTTGAAGGAAAAAATTAGAAAAATTGAGGAGGAGAAGATGATATTGGAGTTGCATGTTGCGGATGTCGTCGATGATCACAAGATCAAGATGGATGCAATGCGCTTGAAGATTAGAAAGATTAGAAAATATGCCATTCATACCGAGGCTTGGTATCATTATGCCATTGGATCAGTTGTTACATTGGTTGCGATTATGATCGCATTTGTTTCGCATTGAAATGTTTTACATAGTTTCAGATGTATGGTTTAATTAATTTAGATGCTCTGCAGAGCTTTATGTTGTTAGAGCGAGAACTATGTATGTACTTTGGTTTTAATGTGATGATGAACTTCTATTAATTTGGTCACTTAATTAATTATCTATTCATGATGTTCTCTAATGATTTTTGACACACTTAATTATATATAATGCACACAGATGAACCGCAATGGATGTACGGTTCAAGACACACCTCCGAGTACATTAAGGCGTGCATAATTTTCTCGAAGTGGCTGAGGCAAACAAGCAGAATGGTTTTATGTGTTGTCCATGCCCTATATGTGGGAATCTGAAGTCTTACTCGACCGGAAAATCCTCCACACCCACCGCTTTACAAGGGTTTCATGCCACACTATAATGTTTGGACGAGGCACGGAGAAATAGGGGTTATGATGGAAGACGGCGAAGAAGAAGAGTACGATGACAACTATGTGCCCCCTGAATACGGTGATGCTCCAGAAGATCAAGAGGAACCAGACGATGTGCACGATGATGCTGCAACGGGAGAAGTTGCTGAAGATCAAGAGGAACCAGATGATGTGCCCGATGATGATGATCTCCGCCGGGTCATTATCGATGCAAGGACGCAATGCGAAAGTCAAAAGGAGAAGCTGAAGTTCGATCGCATGCTATAGGACCACAAAAAAGGGTTGTACCCCAATTGCGAAGATGGCAACACAAAGCTCGGTACCGTACTGGAATTGCTGCAGTGGAAGGAAGAGAATGTTGTGCCTGATAAAGGATTTGAGAAGCTACTTAAAATATTGAAGAAGAAGCTTCCAAAGGATAACGAATTGCCCGACAGTACATACGCAGCAAAGAAGGTCGTATGCCCTCTAGGATTGAGGCGCAGAAGATACATGCATGCCCTAATGATCTGCATCCTCTACGCGGTGCGTACAAGGATCTGAACGCATGCCCGGTATGCGGTGCATTACGGTATCGAGCGAGATGACCACTGGTGATGTTGACAGCGAGCCCCCGGGAAGAGGGTTCTGCGAAGGTGATGTGGTATGCTCCTATAATACCACGGTTGAAGCGTCTGTTCGAAACGGAGAGCATGCCAAGTTGATGCGATGGCACAGTGAGGACCGTAAGAAAGGCGGAAGTTGAGAGCACCACGACGGGTCGCGTGATGGAGAAAAATCGAGAGAAATCTTGGGGCGAGTTTGCAAGTGAGCCAAGGGCGTATGGTTTGCTTTAAGCGCGGATGGCATTAATCCTTTCGGGGAGCAGAGCAGCAATCACAGCACGGCCCGTGACTCTATGTATGTATAACCTTCCTCCTTGGATGTGCATGAAGCGGAAGTTCATTATGATGCCGTTCTCATCCAAGGCCCTAAGCAACCCGGCAATGACATTGATGTGTACCTAAGGCCATTAGTTGAAGAACTTTTACAGCTGTGGAATGGAAGCGGTGTATGCGTCGTGGGATGAGCACAAAGCAGGAGAATTTAACCTAAAGGCGTTGCTGTTCGTGACCATCAACGATTGGCCCGCTCTCGGTAACCTTCGAGACAGACAAACAAGGGATACCACGCATGCACGCACTGTTTACTTGACACCGATAGTATATACCGGCAAGCTGCGGGAAGAATGTGTACACAGGCCATCGTCGATTTCTTCCGACCAACCATCAATGTCGAAAGAAAGGCAAGCATTTCAATGGCGAGGCAGATCACGGAAGAAGCCGCCATGCGTACCGGTGATCACCTACTTGCTATGGTCAATGATTTACACGTAATCTTTGGAAAGGGTCGGCGGACTAGCTGTTCCGAGTGACGTTGAGGACACGCACCCATGTGGAAGAAGAAATCTATATTTTGGGACCTACCCTACTGGAAAGACCTAGAGGTCCGCTCTTTGATCGACGTGATGCACGTGACGAAGAACCTTTGCATGAACCTGCTAGGCTTCTTGGGCGTGTATGGGAAGACAAAAGATATAGCTGAGGCACGAGAGGACATGCAACGTTTGCACGAAAAAGACGGCATGCCTCCAAAGCAGTATGAAGCTCCTGCCAGCTATGCTCTTACCAAAGAAGAGAAGGAAATCTTCTTTGAATGCCTGCTTAGTATGAAGGTCCCGACTTGCTTCTCGTCGAATATAAAAGGAATAATAAATATGGCGAGAGAAAAGTTTGAGAACCTAAAGTCTCATGATCGCCACGTGACTATGACGCAATCGCTTCCGGTTGCATTGAGGGGCTTCTACCGAAAACGTCCGATTAGCCATTGTGAAGCTATGTGCATTCCTCAATGCAATATCTCGAAGGTGATCGATCCGAAACCATACCAAGGCTAAGGAGTGATGTGGTGCAATGTCTTGTCGGTTTCGAGCTGGTGTTCCCACCATCCTTCTTCAATATCATGACTTGCGTTCTTGTTCATCTAGTTGACGAGATTGTCATTACGGGCCCGTATTTCTACACAATATGTACCCCTTTGAGAGGTTCTTGGGAGTCCTAAAGAAATATGTCCGTAACCGTGCTAGGCCGAAGGAAGCATCTCCATGGGCCATCAAGCAGAGGATGTCATCGGGTTTTGTGTTGACTTCATTCACGGCCTTAAGAAGATAGGTCTCCCTAAATCGCGGTATGAGGGGAGACTGACCGAAAAGGCACGCTTGGAAAGGACTCAATAATATGCAGGACGGATATTCTTGGTCTCAAGCCCACTACACGCTTCTCTGAACTCTACCTTGGTGACCCGTATGTCGATGAACACAAGAACGATCTGCGCTTCAAACACCCGGAGCGGTCGACGATCGGATTACATGTGAACACATCGGGACTTTCAGCAGTTGGTTGGAAGCACACGTCGAGGTGACAGCACTGTTTGTGAGGAGCTGTACTTGTTATCGAGGGACCATCTTTGACTGTATTGATTTGGAAAGGATCTGAGATAAATGGGAATACATTTTACACGATTAACCAAGATCAAAAGAGCACCAACCAAAACAGCGGTGTCGCTTTGATGCAACAACCGAGAGGGAAAGGACACATATTATGGTTACATAGTGGACATATGGGAACTTGACTACGGACATGATTTTAAGGTCCCTTTGTTTAAGTGCAAATGGGTCAATCTGTCGGGGAGGCGGGTATGTGTAGACCCACGAAGACGGAATGACAACAGTGGATATGAAAAATCTTGGGTACACCGACGAACCGTTCGTCCTAGCCAATGATGTGGCACAGGTTATCTATGTGAAGGACATGTCCGATGAGACCGAGAAAGAGAAAAGATAAGGAAGCAAATACATCATACGATGAGCCAAAGCACCACATAGTTCTTTCGGGAAAAAGGGACATCATGGGAGTGGAGGACAAGATGACATGTCGAAGATTATGAAAAGTTTCATGAAATTCCTTCCTTTAAAGTCAAGGCTGACCCCAGCATCCTGATAAACGATGAAGATTATCCATGGTTACGGCACAATAAGCAAATGACGCAAGCGAAGAAAAAGTGAAGACTTTCTCCGCAACTATTGTTCGTTTATGATACCATTATAACCCAGCGAGTATGATACCATTGTTCGTTTTGTACATGCACATGCTATGTGTGGGTCAATTTATGATACCATGCCAACTTTCAACTTTTTCAGAGTTCATTTGAAATGCTTTAATGTCTTATGATTCGGCCCTCGTAATAATTAAAAATAGCAACAATAAGTATTTTTTTGTAAGTAGAAACAAAATAAAATAAATAAAGCAAGAAAGAAAAATGTTTTCAAATTTGAAAAGTAATGGCACTAACAGAAAGTTTATAATTTTCCTAAAACTAAAAGCAAAAAGAAATAAAAAATAAAGCAAAAAACAAAAGAAAATAAATAATGCAGAAAACAAAACAAAAAAACAACAATAAGTATTTTGTTGTAAGTGGAAACAAAATAAAATAAATAAAGCAAGAAAGAAAACAAAAAAAGTGTTTTCAAATTTGAAAAGTAATGGCACTAACAGAAAGTTTATAATTTTCCTAAAACTAGAAGCAAAAAGAATTAAAAATAGAGCAAAAACAAAAGAAAATAAATAATGCAGAAAACAAAACAAAAAACAACAATAAGTATTTTGTTGTAAGTAGAAACAAAATAAATTAAATAAAGCAAGAAAAAAATGCCACCCATCGCCCCCACGGCCTGAATCGACTTGTTTCCCTAATTTGGGCCAGATTCAGGCCCTTGAAGGCCCGAAGGCCCAACAGCAAAGCAGTAGCAAGTAGGCCCATAAGCCTGCTTTGTAGGAAGGAGTTCAAGAGGGGGCGGCGGTGGGGCTTATAAACCACTGCGCGCCCCTCTCAACTAGCGAGGTGGGACTAAACTTTGGCCCGATCGCGGCAGCCTTGAGGCCTTTGGTCCCGGTTGGTGGCACCAACCGGGACTAAAGAGGCTTTAGTCGGTTGGTCCCACCAACGGGACCAAAGGCCGCAGCTTCCGCTCTTTGGGCTGCCGAAAAGAGGCCTTTGGTTCGGTTGGTGGCACCAACCGGGACTAAAGGGGCATTAGTCGGTTGGTGCCACCAACCGTGACCAATGCTCCTTGTATATAATCGGCACTTTGCAGTTTTGCAGTTCATCGCCACATTGCCCCGACGACGCCGAACGCACGACACGCCGCCAGCTGCCCAGCGCCGCCCGCCGCCCCGCCGTCTGCCGTCGCCGTCGCCGTCGCCGCGCCCGTCGTCGTCGCCGTCCTCCCCGAGCCCGCTTCGCCGTCGTCGCCGCCAGAGCTCTGCCAGCGTCGCCGCCGCCCAGCGCCCAGCGCCCGTCGCCGTCTGCCGCCCAGCGCTCCGCCACGCGCTGTGAGCCGCCCGCGCGCCACCGGCTCTTTTTTTTTTCTTTCATTTTATTAGTTTTATTTTTTGTTCAATGTATATATATATATGTGTATGTATATATGTGGCTATATATATGTGTGTATGTGTATGTATATGTTCATATATGTTCATATATGTATATGTTTCATTTTATTAGTTTTTTTTCTGTTCATATATGTGTATGTATATATATGCTCTGTTCATATGTGGCTATATATATATGCAAAAGATAGATTTTAGAAAAGTTCGGTTTTTTTCTGTTCATAGATTTTTTGTTGATATTAATTATTGTAGAATATGCAAATGTTGGTATATTCATATGAACAATGCATTAGGCAAAACCTTTGTTTTTTTGGAATTTTCTATTTGAACATTTTTTTAAAACAAGCAATATAATACTAAAGAATGAGAGGAAAAGGAAAATAAGAAGAGGAAGAAAGGAGAAAAGAGGAGAGGAAGAAGAGGAGAAATAAATAAGAAGAGGAAAAAAGAAGAAAAAGAAGAGGAGAAGAAGAAAGGAATAGAGGAGAAAGGATTAATTCTATTTTTTCTTCTTCTCCTCTATTCCTTTCTTCTTCTCCTCTTTTTTTTCTTCTTTACTTCTTCTTCTTCTTCCTTCTTCCTTCTTCCTCTTTTCTTCCTTTTCCTTAATTATTTTCCTTTCTCGAGGGAGAAGAAGAAAAGAAGAGGAGAAGAAGAAAGAAAGGAAAGGAGAAAGAAGAAACTTCAACACGAGGGGTGGTACCGATACCCCTCCCGATATGTATATGTATGTCGCGTCGTTGTCGATATAATTAACCCCCTCTAGATACAACTGCAGCACCCCCCCTCGGCCCTCTCACTCGACCAAAACTCTCGAGGACACCCAAACCCTAGAGAGAAAACGATGTTGCAGGTCTCCTACGTACCCCCTCCCGCCGCGCTCCTACCCGACAAATTAACTCTCTCGAGGCCACCCAAATTTATCAAGTTAAAAGAGCGTTATCGTCGAGGCCACCCCAAACCCTTGAAGCTTTGTGTCGAGGCGACCCCAAACCCTAGAGAAGCAGCGTCGAGGCCACTAACATGATTCCTTATTGACATGTTTGCCAGTATGTACTATGTTTGAATAATAATTGACATGTTGTCAATATTTGCAGAAACTATAGAGCACTCCCGAGACGAAGAAACAGAAGCGATGTTGGGGGAAATAATCGCAAATGGAAGTGATGATGTTCCGTCATTTCTCATCGACACCGTTGGTCGATGGATGAAGAAGAGGGCTATGATTATGATGGCTTCACCCATTAATGCGGTACAAGAGGAGGACTATGTTCATGATGGCTCCGGTGACACAATGGAGGTACAAGGCGAAGGAGACCGTGCGAGCGAGTCACCGAACCGAGTCCGCCAGGTATATATATATTAGTTAAGCCCGTCTTGACAAGTTAATTGATGCATCCATTGTTTTGGTATATGTACACATATTAAGTATCTGTCGTCTTTCTTCCTTGTAATTTCTAGCCCTCGGATCGAGCACAACCGGTAAGGAGGCGAGGCCCGAAGAAAAGTTGAGCTCGGATGAAAAGTTTGAGATCATAGAAATCGCGCCCGACGGCGAACCGATTGAACCCATCCGGACAAAGAAGGCATTTTTGCTCGGTCACGGGGTTCTTGTTAGGGACAGATCCCGATCAGCATCCAGCAATGGTATAAGCCTGCTAAGGATGAAGACGCTGAGGTGTCTTATGTCAATGATATCGAAAGAAGATCTTTGGAATGAGCTGAAGGCAAATTTCACCCTACCGCCAGAGGAGGATCCGGAGAAGCCAGTTAAAGAGCAATTAATCAAGTCTTGTGCTCTTAAGAAGATGGCTGGCCTAATGAGGAGGTGGAGGAAAGAGCTGAACCAGTTTGTCATGAAAGAAGAGACACCAGAATTCATCGGCAAATATGAGAAGATCAAAGATCACTGGCCCGCATTTGTGGCCCACAAGACATCAGAAAAGAGTAAGAAGATGTCGGAGACAAACAAGAAAAATGCTGCGAAGAAGAAGCTTCACCATCGCACGGGGTCAGGTGGCTACCTCAAAGCCCGCCCTAAGTGGTCCAAGGCTGAGCATGATCTGCTTGAAAATGGATCGAACCGAGGCGATCGCTGGCGAGACCGTTGCGGACTTGGTTCTTCGGGCTGGCGGAACCTTGGACCTATAATGGCGTGTCGATGGGACGGACGAGCAGCGCAAACACCAGTCAAGAAACTTCGACACTATATTGATGCAGCGCAGCGAGGGACGTTCCTTCCAAACAGGGAGAAGGACGAGCTCACAATGGCCCTTGGGAATCCCGAGCACCCTGGACGGACACGAGGCACGCCAGGCTCCCTTCCGTGGAAGGTTGGTTTTCCGGACGCAGGGGGTTACAAAACCCACGAGAGGAGGAAGAAAGTGGAGCAGGACCAAATGCAGGCGCTGCTTGGAAGGGTAATGGGGCTAGAGGATCGAGAAGAGGAACGAGAAGCAGCAGATCGCAACAAACGACATGCCGAAGCTTCCCCCGAAGCTACCCCGCCATCTCAGCAGAGAAGCAGCGTTGCTTCCACCGAGCTGCTTCAGCCGGAGCATGTCTTGACGGCTCCTGCCAGCTATCCCGTGGATGGTATCACGGAGTCTCAAAATTGCCACATTATGGCGCGATGCATGAATTTGAAGGTCAAGGCGGCTGTTGGCCAAGTTTATCCTAGTGGACCCGGCACAACTTATCACCGCCACCGATTCGGAAGGATTTGCTAAGGTGATGGTGGATGAAATAACGGAGGGATTTGAGGACCTCGAGCTTGAGCACCCTACCGGTGAAGGGGAGACTAGGCTGGGTTCTGCTCTGAAGACTCCATGCCTATGGCGGAAGGAGCTCATTGACCTTCTCAACTGGATGCCTCCGCCTCCTCCTCCTCCTCCTCCGGCGAGTCAGGGCACTCCGCCTCCTCCATCGCCTCCTCCTCCGGCGAGTGACGATCAGGGCACGCGTGGCGGCACTCCGCCTCCTCCACCGCCTCCTCCTCCGGCGAGTGAAGATCAGGGCACGCGTGGCGGCACTCCGCCCCCTTCTCCGGCGCATGGCGGCACTCTGCCTCCTCCTTCTCCGCCTCGCCAGCAAGGGCGGAAGAGGCCCGCCGCCGCCCCGGCTGCTCCGACGCGTCGTAGTCCTTCTCCTCCGCCTCGTAAGCAAGCACGAAGGAAGACAGACGCCGCAGCCGCTCCGTCTGCTCCGGCGTCTAGCAGCACAAGAAGAGAGAGGCAATACAGATACGGTCCACCTCTAAAGCCTGTAGAGAAGTTACCGTACGAGAGGAGCAAGGAGGAAAATGATACGATCGTGCAGACCCAAGTGAAGGAGTTCTTTGAAGGGGTTAAAGCAAAGATACATCCACCTCCGGAGGAGAAGGTCGATCCGGTGAAAGCAAAGCGCACTCTCGATGCCCTGAGGAAACCACCAAAGTCTCCGCCGAGAACCAACTATGGCGCATTCTTGAGCAGACATATCTCCAAGCCAAGCGGTGGGAACTACATCGCGATAAAAGGTTAAAGAACAACGGGCAAAGGGAAAAAAATTGCCCAGCTCGGCGAACAAGCACAGCAATCGTGCCCCCGCTGAATGTGTCTAATCCTCCGGGGACGGTGGCGGTTATGGCAATCTTGAAGATTACACCGACGATGCACTTCCTGATTTCATGGAGGTGGACTTATTCAGATCTGATACGGAAGCCTCTCGTCAAAGATGAAAAGTCTCGACAACAATGATGCGAAGATTCCACAGTTGGTACATGAAAACCTGCAGAGAGTGCGAGGAACGAACACTTTGTATCTGAAAATTAAAGAGGAGCACGACCTCGTTTCAAATATCTGTTGTCTATTCCATTTGAGGAGTTCTTGAGTTCTTCAATCAAAAGGCCCTCGATAAATTAATGGTCTTTTGCTACTGCTGTAAGTACTATTTCATCATTAGTCGTATATATAGCTCGGCTCTTTCATTGCATGTATATATAATTAATTATCCTCAATATATTATGCAGATTGAAGATCGTCGAGTGCAAAAAAATGAAATCTATGATATTGGGTTCATTAACACAAATATCATAGATGTTTTTCTGGTTGAAAAGCACGCGAAGAGGCCGAGGACAACTTGCTACAATCATTGATCAAAAATCAAAACAAAGATACCATACTCTTTCCTTACCACGGCCCGTGAGTGTTACTTGTCGTGTGCATATTCGGTTTTCCTTATTACTCGGCGAGGTTAATGTAATTGATGAGTTATGCATGCGTGCAGGTTCCACTATATTCTTACGGAGATTAAGCTTGAGCGTGGACTAGTAACCGTCTTAGACTCGAGACGGAAAGATCCCAGCACCTATGCGGACATGACTGAAATGCTCAGCAAGTAAGTTCAATCGATCATTATCGCACCATATCGGCAACTTTTTGTTCATTTCTGATATCTCAAGTAATAACAAATATTTTCTTTGTCTTGCAGGGTTTGGAAACAGTTCACCGCACAAGCTCCGGACTGCTGAAGGAGCTGCGATATACATACCAGTAAGTACTATTGGCGCATCTCCGTTGATTCTATAGCTATACTTTCATCAATGCCATTTATATAATGCTTCATTGTCAGTTTGATTGACCTCTATTTCTCGTAAAGTGCTTGTGGCAGGAGGAAGGGAATGATTTCTGTGGATACTACGTGTGCGAGTTCATCCACAACGCGACTTTGAAAAACAAGCGGGGCTACTCTAGAAGACAATATGAAGTGCGTAAACAATAATATTCACAATTTCATTTTATTACACCATCATTTCTGTTGAGTTTTATTCATATATATGTATTAATTAACCTCCTTCTTCAAATTAATTAGGCGTGGCGAGATCGGGATGAACTCCTAGAACCAGATCGCATGAAAGCAATTCAAGAGGAATTGGCGGATTCTTTCTTGAACACGTCATCGGTAAAGCGGAGAATACCATGTGGAACTTGAATTCAAATGCTAGTGGTTTGTAATTAAGAGATCTTATATAGATTGTACATGTATGTAGCCAGTAAAACTTGTTGTTCGACCAATCTCTCGGAGAAGGAGAGGTCGATCGATCACTTCTCTCGGTATGCATGATGAACTTCTGTACTGAATGGTTCTCTTGATCACTTATGTACATATACTACGTGGCGTCGAGCAAGCACGGACATAAGAGAGGACACTTCTCTGTATTAATTAGCTAGCTAACACAATATCTGAAACACCTAAATTAACCCCCAAAACCCCCAACCCCCTCCTTTCAAAAAAACCCAGCCATGGAATACTGAGACACGTGGATGCCTTTTGTCCCGGTTGGAGCCACCAACGGGACCAAAGGCCCTCGGCTCGGCTCGCGCAGGGGCCACGTGGAGGCACATTGGTCCCGGTTCATGTTTGAACCGGGACTAATGGGTTGAGGTATTAGTAACGACCCATTAGTCCCGGTTCCCGAACCGGGACTAAAGACCCTTACGAACCGGGACTGATTGGTGGTTTTCTACTAGTGAAGGTTAGCTTTTCGCGGTGGAAGTTGTCGGGGGAGCCGAACATAACTTCTAGCAGGAGAGAACCCGTACAATGGGCATCTGGGCCTGGCGTTACCCCTTGAAAGGAAGTGTTGCTATGGCGAATTTTTGTTGGGTTTATCCCCATTTTGCGGATTGTATCATGATATAATAGGTTTAGACCACTGCCGCCGTCCATTAGGACTTGTGTAAAGTGGAGTCCGTCAATTGTCGGATCTAATATCAAGGCAGTCTAGCCTGCGTTTCGGATACTTCTAGAGTAATCCTGATGGTCGAAGGTAATTGGTTTTAACAACCAGTGGCGGGACTCCTCTAGGATAGGCCGTATGGCGCGTATCTCTACAGGTGCCACTCTGTTTTTCCCTTTTGTCACGTGAAGTGAGTTTACTGTTTTGACTTCTTGTGGGAAATTCTTTTGTTTTCCGGTGCTCTGCTTGTGGGGTTCGTCATCGTCCTCGCTTGGTGTGTCGAGCCCCTTGTGTTCGGCGTTGAGTTTGCCGGATTGCTTGAAGACCCAACAATCTCTGTGGGTATGGTTTGCAGGCTTCCCGGGAGTACTGTGGATTTGGCATATCTTGTCCAAGATTTTGTTTAGGTTAGAGTGCTCGTCCCTGTTATCCTTGAGGGGCAGCTTTTTCTGATTCTGCCGAGAGCTTTTGAATCCGGCGTTGACTGCCGTGCTCTTCGGGCTGTTTCCCTTGGTCCGGCGCTGGTCCTTGCTGCGTCGCGGTTTCCCGTTTCCATCCCTAACTTCGGATATACTTGGGTCGCCGGTACTGCATCTTGCCAACCAGCTATCCTCTCCTGCGCAAAAGCGGGTTATGAGGCTTGTTAATGCGGCCATTGTTCTTGGCTTTTCTTGGCCGAGGTGTATGGCGAGCCATTCGTCTCGAACGCTGTGTTTGAAAGCTGCTAAGGCTTCGGCGTCCGGACAGTCGACTATCTGGTTCTTTTTAGTAAGAAATCTGTTCCAGAGTTTCTGGGCTGTCTCTCCGAGTTGTTGAGTTATATGACTTAAATCGTCTGCATCCGGAGGTCGGACATAGGTCCCTTGAAAATTTGCCCGAAAAGCATCCTCGAGCTCTTCCCAACTTCCAATGGTGTTTTCGGGAAGGCTTTCAAGCCAATGCCGGGCTGGCCCTTTGAGCTTGAGGGGTAAGTATTTTATGGCGTGGAGGTCATCTCCTCTAGCCATGTGTATGTGGAGGATATAATCCTCAATCCATACTCCAGGGTCTGTTGTTCCGTCGTACGCCTCTATGTTTACGGGCTTGAATCCCGCTGGAAATTCGTGATCCAGCACCTCATTGGTGAAACATAGGGGGTGTACGGCACCCCTATATTTGGGTGTGTCGTGATATTCGGATACTTGTTGCGTTGCATTGCTTACTAGAGCTTGCTTTCTTGGCCCATTGATAGATCTGGCTAGGCCATCTTTGTGATGCGAATCCTTGTGCGGATCGTGTGCCGGCTTTGTGTGCGGCGCCGTTTGCCGCTCTATGTTGGCCATGGGGTTGTTTATCCGACCGGGTGGCTTCCTTGTTTTTTTATTGGGGGGCTTTAAGGCCTCCTCATAAATTCTGGCAGTAATTTTCGCTTTGGATAGCTCTTTGGGTGGCGACTGTCGCCGTATTTGTCTGCGGTTGAGTACTTTCCTCCATCTAATTATGAGTGCATATTCCGCTGTTTTGAGCTTCCGCTTCTGCTTTTTCAGGCTACGTGCAGTGGCGACGAGCCTTTTGTGGAGGTTCTTCTGCTCCAGCAACTCGTCCGGCATGAGGTCATCTGGACTGTTATCTTCGCCGGGGACGGGTTGTTCGGTTTGTTTATCCAAGTTGCCCTGTTCGGACGGTTGCTCGATGGCATGTTCGTCGTCCGCCGGTTCGCCCTGCTCTATGGCTGGGTCTGTATGGCTGCTGTCTCTGTCAAGGTGGGGTTTGGAGCGGCGCTTACGCTGCCGCTTTGGCTGCTTTTCGAGGGAACGATCCCTCGTTGCGTCCCTTTGTTCCTCGTCGTCGTTTCTTTTAGGTGTGTCCACCATGTATACATCGTGAGATGAGGTGGTTGTCCAGTGCCCTATAGGCGCTGGTTCCTGTTCGTCTCCTACATCGTCGTCCATACCGTCGATGTCTTCGGAGTCGAAGTTGAGCATGTCGGTTAAATCATCGACAGTGGCTACGAAGTGGGTGGTGGGTGGGCTTTGAATTTCTTCATCATCCGCATCCCAACCTTGCTGACCATAGTCCAGCCAGGGCTCTCCTGATAAAGAGAGAGACTTTAGCGAATTTAGAATGTCTCCGAAGGGCGAGTACTGAAAGATGTCCGCGGCGGCGAACTCCATGATCGGCGCCCAATCGGATTCGATCGGCAGGGGCGCGGAAGGTTCAGAGTCCGGAGAGGAGTCCGGCACCTTGGAGTCACGAGCTTCGCAGAGGACAAGGCTGGTGTTCGGCTCGATCGTCGTAGAGATTGAAGCCCCCGAGGCGGTGTCCAACCACCCGTCCTCGATTGGCGCAGTCGGCTCCGAGCTAGGGGTTGGAGCGGACACGGGTACGGCCTCTAGGGCACTGTTCGGTGGCAGAGCTAGATCTTGCCCGTCGTGACAGTGCGGCGCGCTGGGCTGTGACTCGAACCCGTCGAAGATCAAGTCTCCACGAACATCAGCCGTGTACTTTAAACTTCCAAATCTGACCTGATGGCTAGAGGCGTAGTTTTCGATCTGCTCCAGATGGCCAAGCGAATTGGCCCGCAGTGCATGGCCGCCGAATACGAAGATCTGTCCGGGGAGAAAAGTCTCATCTTGGACCGCATCGTTGTTGATGATCGAAGGAGCCATCGGGCCTAAAGATGATGACACAGATGAACTCTCAATGAAAGCACCAATGTCGGTGTCAAAACCGGTGGATCTCAGGTAGGGGGTCCCGAACTGTGCGTCTAGGCAGATGGTAACAGGAGACAAGAGACACGATGTTTTTACCCAGGTTCGGGCCCTCTCGATGGAGGTAAAACCCTACTCCTGCTTGATTAATATTGATGATATGGGTAGTACAAGAGTAGATCTACCACGAGATTAGAGAGGCTAAACCTTAGAAGCTAGCCTATGGTATGATTGTTGTTTTTTCTACGGACTAAAACCCTCCGGTTTATATAGACACCGGAGAGGGCTAGGGTTACACAGAGTCGGTTACAATGGGAGGAGATCTACATATCCGTATCGGCAAGCTTGCCTTCCACGCCAAGGAAAGTCCCATCCGGACACGGGACGAAGTCTTCAATCTTGTATCTTCATTGTCCAGGAGTCCGGCCAAAGGTTATAGTCCGACTATCCGGACACCCCCTAATCCAGAACTCCCTCAGCATGCATTTAGGATAGCACAGAGCAATAGCTTTAACAGCCCAGCTGATGTGCAACCAAGGATTCCTACTTGAGTTTTCTACTATGGGCTCTCTTTTTGTTATGTTTTTACCAAGGTGGTAACCTCTGGGAGAAGATTTAGAAATTCTGAAACCTCAAAATGATGTGATGGATGGCAACATTTTCAGAATTTAAGCATATGAACATACAGTCCATGTGTTGCCAACCTCAAAAGATACAACTAGAACATATAGGCAATACCACACCTCACATCTTGTCTTGTCGGTGGAAGCAACATCAGATAAAAAAATACTTTGCTAATGCTGGCAATCGAAGCTAAGCAGCTCAAGATGTCACCACTTTGGAAGATGCTTAATTAAGATCGAGGCCATGGATACTGAAGATAATTAGTTCAGATTTAGTGACAAGTTCAAATTCTCAGCCACGTCATACGAACAGCGCAAAATGGGCGCTGTTATCTGCACTGACAAGAGAACTAGGAAGGATAACAAATTAAGGGCAACGCAGCTGACTTGTAGATGTAGAATCAGACAGATTTGGACTTGTGGTGGTCTCCTTGCGCGCGTCAAGAGCTAAAACATCAAAGCAGTGTCATGGCGTGGTGGGTGGGATATGCTAGCCTTGTTGAAGCCATCAGACAGAGAACCTGCAAGTCAAGCATGCTTGACTTGGTGAGTGGGGAATGCTAACTTATTTTTAAAGCAATCAACAACCAGACAGAGAACCTGCAAGTAAACTACGTATATGCTAATCTTCTTGTTGCTGAGGCTCAATTATATTCCTTATTTTAAAGCAGAGCACCGCGCCTGTGTGCACATCACTGCTTTGTGATGCTTAAATCGGTTCAGATTTAGTCGCAAGTTCCTCAAAGCGGCACCCGCGTCCTGCGGACAGCACAAAGAAGGCATGGCTGTTGACTGGCTTGCCTCTGGCGTCGGCATGAGTTAATTGCACAAAACCATCACATTTGAGGCATCATTTACGAAAAACAACTTGATCGCTAATTTTTTACGAAACTCACCACGCATTCAGTAATCTTTTTGTAAAAAGCACTAATCGAGTGTTTTAGCTCGTTTATTCACTTTCTAACAAGTGGGGCCGGATTGTCATGACCTGAATTGGCAAAACATTTACAAACACCCCCTTAGATCTAAAAAATAAAAGCAATCAAGCCCCTCCCCCTCCCCCTGCTGACAGCAGCTCCTTCCTCAAGCGTAGCAGTGGGTGGGCACACCAGCTGGCGAGCCATACGATGGTGTCGGAGATGTCCCCGCACGCGCCGGCCATCTCCGCAACCACGAGGGCCAGTAGCGCACTGTCGTCGTCGACCATGAGCCTCCACACGCCCTCGAGCCGCGCCACCTAGTCCTTTAGCACGCGCCACTGCGTGGATCCAGGCGAACGGCGGTAGGGTTGACCGGCGCCGCGGCCACGGCCACCCTCTTCCTCTCCGCTCCATCAGCCCCCGCATCTTGCCTCACTAGCATCCAGCAACCTCGGCTGGATGAGGAGAACTGTGAGGACGTCCGGGTGCCCGCACACTGTAGCGAGGTGCAGCGTCATGCCTCGAGGTGCCGCCTCGCCCACGTCGGTCCCTCTGTCCAACAGCAGCAGCCGGCGCCGCTTCTGCAAACTTGCCGCCCCCGCTGCTCCTCCCTGCGCCTGCAGCCCTCTCTTCCTCCGGCGTCGTCTGGGAGTCGATGTGGTCGGGCTGGCCAGACCACCCCAGCAGCGACGCCCACCACTTGCCACCCCTGCTCCTGTCCGCGCCGCCGGCCGCGGTGGCACACGAGCACGGCTAGCTCTCCGGCGCCCTGGGACGGAGGGAGAACGTAGTGGTGGTTCCTGGCGCAGCTGCCATTAGTGGGGGGAGGGGGAGGGGCATGATTGCTTTTATTTCTCTAGATCTAAGGGGGTGTATGTAAATGTTTTGCCAAGTCAGCTCCCGACAATCCGGCCCCACTTGTCAGAAAGTGATTAAACAAGCTAAATCACACGATCAGTGCTTTTTGCAAAAAGATTACTGAATGCGCGGTGATTTTTGTAAAAAAAATAATGACTGGGTAGTTTTCCGCAAACGAAGCCTCAAATGTGGTGGTTTTATGCAATTAACTCCATCGGCGCCGCCGGCCGGAAGTCTACTTCGTGGCGGCAACCGCGAGCGACGTGGCGAAGCCACTATAAGCTGGGTAGTCAATTGACTACCCAGCTTTTTGATAAAATCAACGTATGCATGTATACATGTTGCAAAAAATAAATAGAAATTCATATATTTGACTACACAATTTTTAAATTGACTACACATCATTGACATTCCGGCACCGCTAGCGAGGGGTGGCTTAGCCGTGCAGGGAGGCCCTGTTGCCGCCGGGGTTGGCCGGAGAGACAACGCAACATTCTCCCTCCTATCCTAACCCTCGACATCGGTGAAGCCATCTGCCTGCCAGCCATGAGTCCCCTCCATGGCGGCCGCAACGAGAGGGGTGACCTTGGCTGGGCTGGGAGGCCCTGTCGCCGCACCGTCGACAGAGGGCGTGGGTGGGGGTGGAGCATTGGCGGGGTTTGCCGGAGACCAGACGCAGCATTTTTCCTCCTAGCCTAACCCTCGCCGCCGGTGGGCTGCCTGCCTGTCTCCTCCGTGTCCGCTCTCCTTTTTTTTAGTCTAAACATACTTTGATTTTTTGCTTTATTAAGTACTTCCTCCGTCCCATAATGTAAGACGTATTTTGATACTACACTAGTGTCAAAAACGTCTTACATTATGGGACAAAGGGAGTACTAATCAGGTTCGTACGCCTCGCAGGCTGTTTTCCGCTCTCGAACGGAAAGTAAGCGGCGGCGGTTCCAAGGAGCACGGCGGTGATTCCGCTGCTCCCCTTCCTCTCCAATTGTTTTCTTGGCATCGCGAAGTGGAGGGAAGCCCCAGTTTCCTGTTCGGGCGTCTGTTGTAGTCCTATGTTTCTAGGTTTTCGAGTTTCCTTGGTCGGCGTCATGGTGGGGCTGATGTCGATGGTGCTCATAGGAATAATGGTCTTCCAGCCCGTGCTCCTGCTCGTCGGAGGTGTTGTTGACACCGGCAAGAGGCTCGTGGAGTCCAAGTTGTTCTTAGAGTACGACCGTGATGACTGTTACAGATATGCAGAAGATGGTGGAGGATCCGGCCGCCTGTTGATGGGCGGGTTGGTGTTGGCCCCGGATCTGGCGTTGAAGAGGCTCGGAGGGCTCCTCCGGCCGATGTTCTTTATCGGGCTAGATCCAGCCTTTCAGCGTTGGTGGCCACTACTAGGGAAAACCTTATACACAGAATCTTATCAGCAGCGCGGTTTAAAAACAGGTGCTAGCAGTAGCGAGCTTAACTTAACCGCGCTACTAATAACTAGGTAGCAGTAGCGCTCTAGGTGAAAGAAGCGCTACTACTATAGTTGCCACAGATTTGCCTCCAGGCTAGATATAGTAGTAGCGCACTTCCATGGACGCGCTGCTGCTAATGTACTTAGTAGCAGCGTTTTTCTGCAAAACTCGCTGCTGCTAAGTGTTGCACCTAATTAAGTTTAGTCTCATACTGCTAAGCGAACAAGGTGTTTACCACCTTAAATATGTTACTTCTCAAACTACCTCGAGCACTTGGTCTTCATTGAACTATATGTGTAGGATTTGTGGCTGCAATATGAATCCTCGCCTATACCTATACAGGTACAGTGAGGATTCATGTTGACTATTTAGATTCTACACAGAAAGATCAATGATGACCAATGTATATTTTTGATGCGTGCTTAGACTTAGCAGTAGCGTGTTTCCATAAAATGCGCTATAGCTACTTTAGCTATAGCGCGTTTCCTAAAGTGCGCTACTGCTAGTTCGACTTAACCACCCGCCCGCTCAAAATTTCGCCAAGTCCTCCTTCCTCCCCTTTCCCCTACTCCTCTGTCACCGCCGCCCGAGCCCGAGCCTGCCCTGACTGCCGCCGCCCGAGGCCGCCCTCAACCTCACCACCGCCGCCCGCCGCCGCCGCCTCCCCCACCCCCTCCGCTCTCGACCTCACCGCCGCTCTCGACCTCTACGTCGCCGCCTCCTCCTCCAATTAACCCCGCCACCGCCTCCCAATCCCGAGCCCGCCCTTGCCGCCCCTACCTCTCCGTCGCCGAGCGCCTCCCCGCCACCGTCTCTCCCCTCTCTGTAAGCCCCCCACCCCTCCCCCACCCCCGTTCTCTCTACTTAGTTAGTACTAGATGTTTTTTAGTAGTAGTAGATGTTAATTTAGTGTTCATAGATAATGATTTTTAGCAGTAGTAGATGTTAATTAGTAGTAGTGATGGTACTAGTTAACTATTGTATAATGTAGTTTGTTTTTACTGTTTTTAGTAAGTGTTTAAAATACTTAGTAAGTAAATTAATAAACTAGTTGAACTAGTTTAGTTTTAGTTGAACTAGTTTAGTAAGTAAATTAATAAGGGTTAATTATCCTTTTGCCCTCAGTGGTGTCCATGTGCTCAGTTTTGCCCTTAGATGCGAATTGTCCTCAGTTTAGCCCCTAGTCCGAGCACAACAACTACGACGAGGCCAAACGGCCATATTTGAGTCCATTCCGTCCGCCGGCGTTAGTAGTTGTGGGTCCGGAGCTTACACGTGAGACCGCGTGGACGTGGGTCCGGAGCTGACATGTAGGCCCGTGCAACTAAATCCCCACATCATTTGTAGCTCACACCCATCCGCCCGGCCGGCTGTCCTGCGCCGCCGCCGCCACACTGCTGCTGCCAGACTGCCCCACCACCAGCTGCACGGCCTGCTCCGTCGCTACCTCCCTGCGCCTACGCTCCACGGCTACTGTGGACGGCCACCACCTTCTGCGGCGCCACGGGTGGGCGCCCGCCACTGCTCGATCCATGGGCGCGCCTCCTTCCATGCACCCGGCCGGGCGCTCAAAGGTGGGGGCTGCTGGAGCTATTTGAACTAGGAGGAAGAACCCTAGGGCGAAATGGTGAGCAGCGGCGACCCCGGAGTATTTGGCGAGGCAGGCATCGGGCCGGAGATCCGCCGCGTCCATGACTGGGTTCCCGAGGGGTAAGTCTCGCCTCTTGTTTAGATTGAGCTTAGTTGTGCATTTGATTACTCGATTCGAGTAGGTTTGCCCAAATAGTGTGCTGATTGCGTCTCTGTTTTTTGCCGGTTAGGATGGAGTTGCGGTTTGCTTTCATGGTGCACATTAGAAGGGACCGGTACATGTTCGATGCAAAGATAAGAAGAAATACCAAGGAGGTTTTGATTATCGGTTGCCAATGGCTAGTAATTGGAGTTTCAGACAATTTGGGGAGGTAATTTGTAGCCAATATCCTTGGGGTTTTCTTGATGAAGTGGTATACAAATACTATGATGGGGAAAAGAATTGGGTGACAGTTAGTAATGATGAAGAGCTAGCTACCATGTTTGTTAGGCATAAAGAGAAAGATAATTTTCATGTGAGGCTGCAAGTTGATGTGCTTGAGCAGGCATTTGGACCTAGGATGGCGGGTGCAACATCTCGGGGAGAACCAAGTCGTCGTAATGGCATCTCTAGCCAGAACAGTTCAGTTGGTGCACGGCGACGTGGTGGCTCGACAAGTGTGGGCAACAGCAGTAGGGTCCCCCTTGAAGTTGAGCTGATGGCTACAATTCTTGGGTTGATGAAGAGAAGCTATATTCTGATGTTATTCGGAATTTACGACGGGCACCTCGGACTGAAAACCAAGATGAGGCTCACAATGCAGTCCGTGTGGATGATGACATGATGGGTGAGGACGAAGACCTTGCAGCTGTTGAATGGGACCCTTTGAACCCTCAAATGGAAGAAGGTACAGTTTTTGTATCCATGAATGAGTGTAGAAATGCACTTGTGACATACTGCATCAAGGTAGAACGTACTTTCAAAGTTGACAAGAGCGATCAAGCACGTTCTGAGTGCCTTTGTCCGTGAGGGTTGTCCATGGAGGCTGCTTGCATCTAAAATGCGGAATAACACTAATGTTCAGGTCAAAGTGAACCCTTTTAAGCACACATGCCAGAATCAACCCTTAGGAAGGATACAATCAAGAGAGCCAAGTCAAGATGGGTGGCGGAAGAAGTAAAAAGTGGGTGAAAGAAAACCAGCAAGTGGGTCCAAAGGAATTGCGAGAAGAACATCAAAAATAAGTTCAAGATAGATTTACCATACATGAGGTTGTTCAATGGTAAACAACATGCTATGGATTCTATTTATGGTAACTGACAGGAAAGTTTTCAATTGTTGTATTCATTCAAAGGTGAAGTCGAGAGGACAACCCCAGGTAGTATTGTAGATATTGATCACCACACCGTGGAGTACACATTCAGGGGAGTGACAAAGACAAAGGAGTGCTTTAGAAGGGTTTTTGTCTTCTTTGAGGCTTGTCGCCGGGGTTTTTTGGCAGGCTGCAGGCCTTATTTGGCTATTGATGCCACTTTTCTCACAGGGAGGTTTAAAGGACAGTTAGTAGCAGCTTGTGCAGTTGATGCACATAGTTTTGTATTTCCAGTTGCCTATGGTGTGCTGGAGAGAGAGTCTGAGGAGAGCTGGACTTGGTTTTTGCATAATCTCCGTCGGGCTATTGCACATCCCAATGGGTTGGTCATTCATACAGATGCCTGCAAAGGTTTAGAAGTGGCCGTGGACAATGTGTTCCCTGGAGTAGAGCATAGGGAATGCATGCATCACCTTGCTGCAAATTTCATGAAGAAATTCAAAGGAAAGGTGTATACCGACAATTTATGGCCATCATCTTTGACATGCAGTGTGAAGAAGCACAACTACCACTTGAGGCAGTTATACACTAGTAGAAAACGGAGCTTTAAAACCGGTTTGTAAGGGCCTTTAGTGCCGGTTATGGAACCGGCACTAAAGGGTGGTCACTAAAGGCCCCCCCCCTTTAGTACCGGTTCGGCACGAACCGGCGCTAAAGTGCCACCACGTGTCGTGAGCTCGCGCCCTGGTATGGGGGACCTTTAGTACCGGTTGGTGTTACCAACCGGTACTAAAGGTTTTTTTTTTTGAAAATTTTGGAATTTTTTTTATTTTTTTTATTTTTAATTTTTCTGAATTATTTGATGATTTAGTCTCTAATCACCTCTCTTAACTGCTCAAGTGTGGATCACTCATTCCAAATCATCTAACTTCTCGACCGGTCACCCATCCCTCTCAGGCTCTCACTACTCCAGCCCGAGCACGCTTAACTTTCGGGTTCTATTCTCCTTCGTTTCTGAGTCTGGACTTGTTGTTTTCCTGACAATAGTAAGATGTCAATCCTATTAACCCTCAGGAGTTTAGCTAAAGCATGAAGTCACACATTTCATCGTTTGAGTTTGAAACTATTATTCTAAAAAAACAGTAATTATTTAATAACGCTAATATTTCTTGAATAAGTTTGACCACAGTTTGACCAGATTTGACCAAAATTCAAAAAATTGAAATAATTATTTAGTAACACTAATATTCTTGAATAATTACGTAGTAACATTAATACTTCTTGAATAAGTAGTTTGACCAGATTTAACCAATTTTTTTTAAAAAAACTGAAATTTGACCATATCTTTTTTTCCTTTTGGAATTTGAGGATTCTAAAAAATTCCAAACAGGCCGAAGGCGGTCTCCATCGGATGCGGATTTTTGTGCTGAATTTTTTGATATATTATACGTTTTTTTCTGACGTCGTATGCAAAAGTTATAGCCGTTTTACATTTTCCCTACACTTTTTGCAAAACATGTCCAAGTTTAAGTTTTCAAATTTTCCTAACTAGTAGATGTAGTAATATAACTACCTCTCGAAGGATTTTATTTTTTTGCAGTTTTTATCATTTTCTTTTGATTTTTTCAAAACTGAAATGGTGATACAGGGGGGGTAGAGTTTGAAAATTGCCCTATAGTGCCGGTTTGTGTCACAAACCGGTACTATAGGTCAGACCCCTTTAGTACCGGTTCATGGCACGAACCGGTACTAAAGGTGATCATGGGGCCCCGGCCTGACGCCAGCCTGCCACCACCCCTTTAGTACCGGTTCGTTCCACGAACCGGTACTAAAGGTTCAACACGAACCGGCATTAATGCAAATCCGTTCGAACCGGCACTAATGGTACCATTAGTACCGGGCCAAAATCAAACCAGAACTAATGTGCTTCACGTGTGACCCTTTTTCTACTAGTGATACATGAATCTCAAAGTGAAAGAATACTTGGAAACACACCACTCCAAGTTATGGGCCAGAAGCCAATTCAGTGAAGTGAGCAAAGTTGACTATGTGCACAATAATCTAGAAGAGTCTTCCAACTCAACGTTCCGGAAACTAAAGGGTCATTATGTGGTGGATTTGGTTGACAGGATAAGGATAGAATACATGCAGAAATTTCATTATCGTGCAGGAATAGCCGAGGCAAAATTCATGGGCCACATTATCATCCCTGCCGTGATGAATGAACTGAAGCAGAAGACAACAGGCTTGGAAATGAACATGACGCTTTGCTCGGGTACCACAGCAGAGATATCATATTTGGATAAAGAGAAGAGGGAATGGAGATATCCAGTGGATTTAGAAGCTAGAACTTGCAGTTGTAGGCAATGGTAGATAACTGGGTTGCCATGCATTCATGCCTTGTTTTTCATCACTTCTCTCCCAGGTCCAGCAGGGAACATACAGCAGTATGTGCATGATTACTACTCTGTTGCAAGGTTCAAAGCCACATATGCTTATGCCTTGCCTGCTATGGAGGGAAAACAACAACGGGACATGGTGGACCCTGGATTCAAGCTTTGCGCTCCAGTTCTGAAGAGAGCAGCAGGTAGACCAAGGAAGAGTCGAATCAGACCTCGCAGCGAAGGAGCTGGACTTGGAGCGAGGAAGCGTAGGTGCACAAGGTGTGGTGGGTCTGGTCATTTTGGTAAGTACTGTGATAACAGAGTAGATCCAGCGTCCGAAGAGAGTTTCGATGAAGGCTTCGATGAAAATGTTGGTCAGCAGCCGGTTGCCTCAACAGATGATGAAAATGATGGTCAACAGTCGGTTGCATCAGATGAGGATTTTGACGAGGTTCCAAATGATGATGGTCAACAGCCGCATGATTTTGACGATGATCCAAATGGTGATCCAAGTGAGGCTCTAAATCGTGATCATGGTGATCCAAGTGAGGCTCCAAATGATGATCCAAGTGAGGCTCCAAATGGTGACCAACCTTCTATTGTTGTGAGTTCTGCTAGGTATGTAAATCTTGCAAGGGTCAAATACTACTGTACATCTATCACTTGACACGATCTCATTACCGTTTATGTTTTGCACAGCTCTATGGTAGGTTTGAAGAAGACGCGCAAGGTACCGACAACCAAGAGAAGAAGAGAAGAAACAATGAGCACAAGGTGCATGAGGAGCAAAGTGATGGCAAGAAGCTCAAGGAACAGACAGAAGCCCCAACGCTATCTATGAACAATTATGAAACATTATGAATAAGGAATGATGTTGTATTATGAAACATTTATCACTTGACATGTTGTATTTCTGTTGGATGATGATGGACCTATGTTAGAAGTATGTTTGACATGATGTTTAAATATCTGTTGGATGATGTTTGAATGAGCACATTGTTTTTCCTCTCTTTTTTTGATTTTTTTAAATTTTGTTTTGCTCATTTAAATTCTGGTCAAACCTAACTTTGACCAAGATTTAAACAAGTCTAAAACATCAAAATGAAAAACTAAGCCTGCATACGTCTTAGTCAATCCAAAATGAAGTTGTGGTAAGGTTTTTGAAATTTTCATGAAAAATGTACTAAAAAGAGGGGTCCAAAGGTAGGGTAAACGGCCTCATTTCTAAGCAAGGTTTTTTTCGACCTTATCTAAATCAGCCAAATAACTTTCCTACACATATATTCTATATGTACAGACTATGTGCGCTGGTTTTTCCATTTTTTAATTTTTTTAAATTTGTTTTGCTCATTTGAATTCTGGTCAAACTTAACTTTCACCAAGATTTAAACAAGTGTAAAACATCAAAATGAAAAACTAAGCACGAATCCTTCTTAGTCACTACAAAATGAAGTTGTGGTGAGTTTTTTGAAATTTTCATGTTCATTTCCCCAAAACACACCTCTTCACTTCATACAAGAGAGTTTGAGATACTCGAGATATCATACAATACACATGAACTTATCATTTAAATGTATGTAAAGCTTGTTTATCAACTTAAATCGTTAGTATATGACATAAGAAGACTATGTGCGCAGGTTTTTCATTTTTCTGATTTTTATTTAATTTATTATGCTCATTTGAAATCTGGTCGAACATAGCTTTGACTGCTCCAAACCCCTCCCAAACCCCTCTAACCCTAGCACTGAATAAGGACCGTTCATCTAACCCTAGCGGCGATCAAGGGCCGTCGATCTAACCCTTCTAGAAGGAATCTGCGGGAGGAGGGGGGACGATCCGCGAGATGCAATCTGATTGGCTGGGAGATTGTTTTTTTAACAAATATCGGGCGCGCTGGATGGACCGTTGGGCCGTCGCGTTGTCTGGGCCTGAGACCGCAGTAAATAGCCCATCTCAGCCTTTCCAGGCCTTGCATGCATGGAGGCGGCTACGTGGGTTTGCGCATGCGCGGGAGGCGGCTACGTGGGTTTGCGCATGCGCGGGAGGCGGCGACGTGCATGCATGCGAGTGAGGCGAGCGAGGCGTGCTAGGCGAGCTAGGCGAGCTAGGTGGTTCAGGGAAGTGGTTCAGGGCAGCGATTCACATGCACTGCCCGGTCAAAGATGCATCATTTTCGTGCAAACATTTAAGTGTGCAAAACGTAACAGATACACACACGCGTCCAGATTCACACACGCACCGTTCTCATCCTTTCTCTCTTCCTCTCCCACCCACATGCCTATAAATGGGGTGCCTCTCTTCCTCTCCCACCCACAAGCCAGATCCGATACTCTCCAACTTCAAACACCCAAGTGATCGAGCCCTCCCCAAGCGAGACCAAGTGAAGAAGATGCAGTTCAACGGGCCGACCTTCAGCCATCCGCCTGTGGTGCCGGAGCTACGCTACCCACCGGGCGTGCTTGTGGAGAGGGAGCTCCATGTGTGGGCTATTTCAAGGTGGAGGGGTCCCGTCGAACTCACCCGCGCCTTCCTCAGAGCCGGCTATGCCCACCTCCCACGGAGCTCGCCGAGGATGTTCACCCTCAACGAGGTTCGTGACCGCGGCGGCATCCTCCTACTACTCACGGTCACCTTCACCAACCCATTTTACGCGCGCGAGCTCCTCGGCCAAGTCTTTTGGTGCGGCTGCGAGGCCATCTTCTTCACCATCTACAACATCTACACCAACTATGAGCGCATCTTCCCCGCTCCAGGCCAGATGCACTCCCTTCCCTACGACGACGAGGAGGAGATGTGAAGATGAAGACGATGTTGAAGGGGCGCGCGCGGCCAAGGTGGAAGAAGGAGGTCAAGATGAGATGTTCAAGCCCGGAGTCAAGCTCGTCATGTTTGGTTTTTTATCTTGTTGCTTTTCTATGTGGTGTCGTGTCGTGTCATGTTCCGTCATGTGTCCATGAACTGTCCGTGAACTTATCTAAGTTATTGTAATGGTACGGTGTGTTCCATCTTATTATGTGTGTTAAAAAATGTCCGTGCCCAAACTTATCATTTCTTCCCTAAACAAGTCATGAAGTTCGAGAACTTGTGTTTTTCGGAGGGGGTGAGAAGCCCTCTATTTCATTCAAACAAAAAGTCATGAACTAACATGCAAATTTATTCCCTTTAAATCCTAAACCAAGTGCCACTCTAACCCTAAACCAAGTGCCACTCTGACCAAAATCATGTGGTAGTGCAACATACATTTTCAACATTCCAACCCTCCAAAATTTAAGTGCAAAGCAAAGGAAAACCACTCTCACGCATGTGCAAACATTCACGGTCTCACTATTTTTTTAAAAAAATTCACAGTCTCACTATGTATACCTTCCTTTCCTACCCATGTCAAAGTCTTGACATCTATCCTAGCGGTTACCAGCGCAGCCCTAAACACCACAAACCCACGCGGTCCTGGGTTCGAGTCCCTAGCCGCACCAATTTTTTGTGCATTTTCCACCCTTCATTTTTTTAGACATATTATGTTTTTCTCAATGTAATGCCCTTAAAAAATGTTCATTTATTTTGGCACCTGGCATAAACCTCTACCAGAGCTGAGGCACATTTTCCATGACATTTTGGTCTTTGATTTAAATCACGGTGTATTTGAATTGGACTAATTAACAGCTCCAAAAAATTTAAATCACGGTGTATTTAAATCACGGCCCAAGAGCAACCTTTTTTTTGGACAGAAAGGCAGAGCAGAGAGCTGCATTTCATTGATCAAAAGTTTCTGAATTCCTAATTTCTTCTCACTTTTTTCCAACATATTTAAATGTTGGTCACTTCTTCTCTTTTTGTTTCAACATTTAAACAACTTTAACCAACATTTAAACTAGGTGAATTTCTCAAACAATTTCAAGATTACAAATTCCTTCATAATTCATGCCTTTCCATACATTTTCAACATTACAACCAGTGCGATTACCATACCTACAAATGCTCAAAAGTATTTGCAAATGGGTATTGGTAGTGCTTGATCTTCAAGCTTCCTAACCTTCTTCTTCAACATCCTAAGCTCAATAGCTAGCTCTCTGTCAGTGCGTGCTTCGCCATCCATCTCTTCTTCCGGAGCTCGTGGTGTGGCCACTGCCGTTCGTGGCAGCATGCACAACCATTCTTCATGCTCTTCTTGTAGTTCATTCATCAGAGTCTTGGCTAGAGCATCGACCCAAAGAAAGAAGCATGTCACCTGCATGAACACCAAACAGATCAACCCATTGCTCAAACATCCCGACGACGAAAATGGTGCAATTGCCCCGATTCTTACCCCATTCTCGCTGCACACGTAGAACGGACGATTCTGGTTCCTCGGTATCTGAGAAACCCTTCGATCAACACCCGCCCGGCACCACGGAAAGACGAAGACAGGCATGTCCACACGCGCCCGGCTCTGCATCCGCGAGGTGGCGCGGGAGCTTGAGGAAGACATGGAGCTCGGAGCCGAAAGGGATCTCAACGCTGCCGCGCCCTCCACTGCTAGCTTCCCACCGCCGCGCCCTCCACAGCTAGCTTCCCGCCGCCGTGCTCTCTCTCTCGCCGTGGTCACCGCCGTGCTCTCTGTCGCCATTGTCACCACCGCTGTCGCCCGCTTATATAGCACACCCGCCAACGGCTCTCTGCTCAACGGCTCTTTGTTGGGTCCCACAAGCCACACGTGCAACGGTCTGAATAAAATTGGTTGTTTCTGCCGCCTGGTCCCACCTGTAAGGGCCGAGTCAAAAGGTTGACCTGACGGAGACGGCAGAGTTCACGGAACGAGTCGGTGCGCACGGACTAGGGGCAAAACTGAGTACAATTCGCATCTGAGGGCAAAACTAAGTACATGGACACCACTGAGGGCAAAAGGATAATTAACCCAATTAATAAACTAGTTGAATTAATAGAACTAATGTATTTTTAGTAAGATAATTAATATAACTAGTTGAACTACTTTATTTTTAGAAAGAATTAGTTTTTTTTATTTATAGTAAGTTTATATTTAGTAAGAACTAGTTGAATTAATAGAACTAGTTGAACATGTCATATTTGTTGTTATCTTTTTAGTTAAACAATTATTCGGGATGTATTAGTGATAACTTATAGGGTTTTTGCTTTTGCAGAAATCAAGGAGCCCCTCCATCATCCCCGCCATCGTCCCCCGACCTCGAGGTGAGACAGCCAAATCTCCATGTATATCTTGTGTTGCTCAAATAGGATATGTGGTTGCCCAAGTGGCCGGTCATGTTCAGGTTACGAGTGGCCTATGTTTTGCCGGAGTGTTGATTAATTTCCGTTCCGGCAAATTTCAGGCGCTTGATATGTCCTTTTTTAGCAAAGGTCACGCCGGATTTTTCCGTGAATTCTGGCATGACTTGTGCTAGAATATGTAGGAAATATCGTGTGGCCTGGATTTTCTCGAAAAATAATGATCTAATTTAGGTTTTGTAGTACATATATTTAATTGTACAAGTTTAATCTTTGAATTATGAACGTAGGAAGTGTCATACTCGGACGATGACAGTCTCCCGGGGGAGTGCAGCTGGAGTTGGACGATGGAACCAATCTGACATGCCAGCGCCAATATGAATATTCTAATTTCAGAGTTGGCAAATGTGATAGTTCCGGGTAACTTAGTTCCATATTTCCTTCAACATATATCTAATAGTATCTACACGTGTATGGAAGCAAATAGCTAGAGTTGTTGATTAAGCTGCAAGAAAGATGTATTGCAAATTTGCAATCAAGAAAATGAATGAAAACAACAATGCTATAACGCCATAGGAATGGCTGGAAGAAATCAATATATTGTTGCCATAATTAAAACAACTTAAATTCAAAAGGACCCGTCATGTTCACTTTAGGAGATGTTCACACAACAACAACGATGACTTTAGGAGGCTAAAAATTCCCATATTAGCGTATCTTTAATGCAAGAGCATACGCCCATGTGCTAATTATATCGCCAGTAACAAGCATTATCAACCCCTACACTACATATTGATTCTAGATATTTTGTAAATCCAAGGAAAACAACAGATGGCAACCAGAACCTGAACATGGCTGCCAACTCATCAGACAGCTGATCTAGAGGCTCGTCTTTTTTTCCAGAAGAAATATTTATTGTGCTGGACAAAATGGCAACACATTAATCAAAAAATATACTTGGCTTGCCAATTTCAATAGATACAGCAAAAGTGGCTTATCTTTGCATTAAGGAAGATTGTTCTAAGTACCTAAGATAGCCAGAAAACTAGGGAAGGACGTCACACCTGTCAATGGCTTATATCAAATCGCTGTTCGTGACCTCCTTGTGCAATTCTGAATCTGAAGCCATCAGACAATCTCACAGATCCTCACAAAATCTGGACGAACAGACTAGCAGTCACCGAAGCATCATGGAGATGCTAAGAGTGCGCTAGCTCGTTGGCGATGATAAGTAGCTCGTTGTTACCTTTGTTTTTCTTGACAGAACCAAAGAACAACCACCTACTGGCCTGTAATGGCAAGCAAAACTACTTATTTTTGTATCGACCTAGTTAGGATGATAGTTAGTGGTAGAACCTGGGATATTGACATGAGAACTAGGAACAAAACCAAATTAAGGGCATTGTATAATGGGCGTTGTATGCATCCACAGCGTCCATGCACCGAAGACCGCATCATCAGCTACACTGGTAGTTGCCCACCCATCACACAACTAGAGCACTTTGCAAAAGTGTTGTATCATTTTATTATTGGCACTAACACCAGTGGTCAATGTTCCAAGATGGTTTGATTTCAGGCTCTAGCACTATCTACAGTCACGTTTGAGGCCCTATATTACCTTTTGTGCAAGTATCAGTCGTTTCAATGTCCTTCAGTCGTTGTAACTTTGTTTTGCCAAGTTGTATTCAGTTGCAATAAATGTACTTTATCTGTATTGTAATCTTGTAAAAATGTATGGTTTATGGACGTTAATTATGAATGTAAAATTTCTATCTTTAGTTACTTCATACATGATTGTAACCCAATATTGGTCTCTAAATAAAATATAAAAAATAAACATAGTACATAAGCTTAATATGTAAACTATTTTATTGACCATTTTACAGCTTATGGTTCCTCCTGTATATAACGAAAATCAATCTTCGACATTCAATGAATACTTCATCTTGGAGGATTACCCTAAATGATTAGAGAGGGTGACAACAATCTGAAGCTTGCCGAATTTATATGTTATCGTTGTATCGATGAGACCTTGTGAAGCACTAATTTTTAGTTTGCCGCATACACAAACGATTTACTGACTACTAAACAAATATTGATTCATCTTGCAGTGACACTGATCGGTCATTCTCTATAAAAAAGCACATAATCGACAATTAGAACAACAACATAAATATATTACATAACATTCTTAACATGTGACTAGGTCAACAAACACAAATAATAAAACCCATGAAATCAGCAAGACGAGACCATGAAAATAAGAAACAAAAATAAAAGTAAATGAAGGAGAACACTATGATATCTCCTTGGTAGCGCGAGTAGAACACTACCAAACATACATGTCTCCAGTGGCGAAAGGCTAAAAAAAAGGAAGACAACAATATGATATATCTTACATAGTTCAGTTAGAGCACTACTAACCATATTTCCTTCCAGTAGCAGTGCCACCAGTGTCTCGGATAATCATCGCTCGGGCAGCAGCGTCATGGCGATCATCTAGGATCATTGCACACAAAAGCACACAAAAGCCGAGCAATGCTGCTCGCAGCCCAACTATGAGAACTAGGATAAACTCTGAGCTCACGTCCTCCATTGGAGCTCTCTTCTCGATCTTTTGTCACCGGAGAAAGGAACGAGGCACGTTGTGGGGATGGAGAAAGCGGACATAGTATGTGGTCATTTTTATAGCTTGAACTCGGTGTATGATGGACGAAGTTCACCAGCACCGCTCGCCGGTGTTCAGTAAACGAATCCACGAGTAGTGCCGACAAGATACTGATTTCTGAGGTGACTGCTCGCTGTATCGACAGCGAGCACGCCTTACACTACCATCGTACTGCCCTGGATGCTCTATGCCCTAGATGGTTCAAGTGGGAGGCGTGCGGAAAAGCACGCAAGGCTGGCATTCAGTAGGCGAATCTGCGAGCAGTGCCGAAAAGGTACTGGTCCGTGAGATGACTGCTATCCGTACCGGTTATGAGCGCGCCTACTCTACGCGCTAGGTAGAACAAATGGGATATGTCTGAGAAAACGAGCAAGAGAAAATTAGATGAGATCTTGCAAATAAGTTCATCGCTCTTTCTAATCTGAAGTTTATTTAGAATCATATTTAAAAAGATTTGTGCCCCACCCAAATTTTGTTTGGATTTTGACATGTGTAATTATTATAAATATGTATTTTTTTGATTTATGAGTTGATCGCCGGAGAGGGCCGGCGCGTAAAATTATGATTTTCAGTGCTCGATCATCGGTGCTCATGAGGCGAACTTATGAGAAATATAGCAGATACGCCTCGCACTACCGTGATACTGTCATGGATACTCTATGCACTAGACGGCATATAAGCGGAAGACTTGCCGAAAGTGTGCCACGGAGAATAGAGATCAGACACGAAAAAAAAAGCATCTGACAACAAATCTTACGTTTACCCTATAAAATTAAGGGAGAGTTGCTCAGTGAAGTGTAACAAACAAATATCTAAAATCTGAAAACAAATCGATCTTAATTGTATATTCCAAGGATCGAGTTAGTAATTATTCAGTTGCTTTCCAAGGGGCATAGATATTAATTAATTTTGTTTTTAAATAGAAGATGACAATGGAGTGTATGTGGCCATTACAAGGAATACACCGTATCCAATAGTTATTACTCGTTTGTAATTATATCAAATTTAAATAGTTTTGCCCTGCTTTAATTAATTATATTGCATGAATTTAATTATATTCTCGATTTACTATGTAATTTTCCATTCGTAATAATTATTTCATTTTAGACTATCAAAAAAAAGTGTGTGTGTATTTGTAACCTGTTTTATTTTTTTGCTACCATACTATATGGTTGAGTTTTTATTTTTTTATATCTTTTTCAACTTACTAGGCTTCAATCGGCCCATCTGGTTTCAGCCAGGCCACTTTACTTCAAGTTTCTGTCTATTCAACATTTAACATTGTGATACAGCCTATACGATCAACTTTCGTCGACCTGTATACACCATGCATGCATTTGAGTGATGCATTATGCCATGATTCTTTTGCCACCTATCATTTCATATCATTACAATAGCTTACAATGTTTATCTTAGCAATTGTATGTAGCACAAAGCTATAGACGGGCACGGCGTGCCGCCGCCCGCCGCGCGAGTTTCGCTAGTAAGATTCTAAGCAGCACCGGTCCCTGGTAAAACTGCATGTTAATTGAACCCGTCGATTGCCCCCTCTTTCATGAAAATGAATGACATAAGTACACTGGCTTTTGCCTTAGCATGTACTCTACAGTATTGGCATGATGATCCATATGTAAACGAGTATGGATCGCTCAAGAAAATGTGGGACGTAATCCAGAAAGGAAGTATGATAGGCCCACGTGTCCAAAATAAGAACCAAAGAACAGAGCAAGGCTAGCTGCAGAGCAGACAGACATATGTACAATTGTAGAACATTTCAAGGATTCCCCCAGCCTGCAAGTGAGTTACAGCAGCATCAGCTAAAGGCAGTAACCGCGGGACGATGAAAATGCATACCTGAGCCAGAATTATGAATCACAAACCAAGTGTTTTTATTCAACAGCCACAGCTGAAATGGGTTCACAGCAAGCACACTCACGAAATATCAGTGCACATATAGCTGAAACAAATCATGCGTTTAATCAGTTTCTGAAATAAAATATGGAGCGAAGAGCTCCTAAATTCGAAAAACAAACCACACGAAAGTAAGTCTGTATATGGAAATACAGACAGTAAGGACATAATAGACATCAACTAAGATTCTAAGCAGCAGTTGTCCTTGGTAAAACTGCAAGTTAATTGAACCCGTCGATTGCCTCCTCTTTCATGGAAATTAATGATATAAGTACACTGGCTTTAGCCTTAGCATGTACTCACTCCGTTCCTAAATAATTGTCTTTCTAAAGATTTCAACAAATGACTACGTACGGAATAAAATGAGTGAATCTACACTCTAAAACATGTCTACATACATCCGTATGTTGTAGTCCATTTGAGATGGCTAGAAAGACAATTATTTGGGAACGAAGGGAGTACAGTATTGGCATGATGATCCATAAGTAAACAAGTAAGTATGCATCGCTCAAGAAAACGCGGGACGTAATCCAAAAAGGAAAGGAAGTACCGTGCCCTCGTGTCCAAAATAAGAACCAAGGAACAGAGCAAGGCTAGCTGCAGAGCAGGCAGGCATGTGTACACTGGTACAACATTTTTCAAGGATTCCCCCAGCCAGCAAGTAAGTTAAAACAGCTAGCTCGCAGTCGTACAGTAAGCGCCGTCGTATTTAAAAGCACACTCACGGCCGCAGTAAAAGCAGTAGCACGTCTCATAAAAGCAGAGGAGACGCAGGTGGCCGGAGGTATATGTTGGAAATACGAGTAATTTACCAAATAATTTTATTAACAAAAATACTAGATAAAGCATGACTAAAATAGCAAATATAAAGCAATTCATGCAATCTGACAGAGAGAAGGTAAACATCGTCTGCATATATGATCTTGAGCTAAACACATCTAGAACAGACAGTAGATGAAGTTGCTTATACGACATAGAACCTAACATACGTAGGGCAGAAACTAGAAACAAGAACTGTAGCAGGACTTCTAGCAGAAAGGGGAAGAACACGTACGGCACAGCAGCAGCAGAAGTGCTGGACTTGGGGTCGGTGTCCTCGCCTGCCATGTCGTCGAGGAGGTCGTGGACGTCGGGGAAGAAGTCGTCGTCGGGGAAGTAGTCGTCGGCGACCGGATCGTCCGTGATGAAGCAGCCAGTAGTCCCGCTGAGCGCTCCCCAAAAACCTTATCACCCTTCTCCCGTACAGGATTCAAAGGGTGCGCTTCCGGAGGCCTACTGTCCCGACCAGCGGTGCACGCCGCAAGCCGGGATGAGGAAGAACGTAACAGCAACGCAGTGCTCAGGAACTTGTGGCGGCGAGAGGAGGAAGAGATTCTGGTGCGTCTCTCTGAGAGGAGCGACCTCCCTTTTATAGGCGCAAGAGAAGGAGGCGAGAGGGTGCGCCGGGAGCTGAAGGGAATGCGGGAGACAAAACAAACAGACAGCAGCCGAAGAGGCGCGCCGTTCGGATTCAGTGTCCACTACAGAAAAATTGTTTCAGCTTCCGAGTGACCTTTTGCATACCCGTAGTGCGTGGCAAAAATTTAGACATCGGCTCGGCTCATTCCGCAACCATGCTGGCGCTGGCGCTGGTGTGTGTGTGTGCTGGCGCCTTGTGGCGGGGCGGAGGAGGAGAGCGTGGATGTCCCTCTTGTTCTCATGCTCATACAAGTGGGGAAAGAACCTCCCTTATAAGGAGGTCCAATTCCCACTCAACTAGCAATGTGGGACTAAACTTTAGTAGTATCCCTTGCCTTGCACAAATGGGCTAAGTGGGCCTCTAGGATTTATAGGAATTTCTGAAATAGTTATTGGGCTGCCCCAATATAGACTAAATTCCAGCAATCCCTCACCAGATCCCAGAGGCACACAGAAATTTGCCTTTGGTTCCAAAACACTGTTTTATATACCGGTACTGCAGTGGAGACTGTTAAGTTGAGCTTCCACCTAGAACTCTATGCTACACTAGTAAGCAACTTGAACAGTGGACTGGGCCTTGAACTGCAAGTTTTCTGCGAATTTAGCTTCACATAAAGCCTTGACCGATACGTGGCTACCGTGGGTCTTCCCCGCGGGTGGAGCTTATGCGTCATACTCCGTGACCTTTCATGAGTTTACTAGAGAGAACCCTACTCTCATAGATTGCGACGTTTGACAATCAGACTCATATAGGTGTGTTCTTCAAAAGATGTTCTGCAGGATAACATCTCTGCTTAAATAAGCCACTTAGAACACATTAAGATATGCATCAACCTGCCATGCAGATTAGGAGAGTATTGCATCTTCATGGAGTGGTATTGTGAATAGTAAGGATACTCTCCTCTCAGTTGACCAACAGCTTGTCTTCCACATCTAATTCACGGGATCTCCGATCACAAAGAATAGGTTACCACTGTGAACAACTCATATTGTGGGTCTCATACCCATCTCCCTCGATGCATTATCTATCACATTACGCGATAGACCCTTAGTAAAAGGATCTGCTAGATTTTTAGACGTTTGGATATAATCCAACGCAATAACTCCGGAGTTTTTCATTTTTCTGACAGACTTTAACCTTCTCTGAACGTGTCTTGATGACTTCATGTTATCCTTTGAGCTGCTCACTTTTGTGATCACAGTTTGATTGTCGCAGTTCATAAGGACACCCGTTACAGGTTTCTCAACTACATGCAAGTCATTCAAGAGCCGGCGAAGCCAATCTACTTCAACCGTAGCTGTATCTAGTGCTGTGAGTTTTGCTTCCATTGTTGACCTCGTTAAGATGGTCTGCTTGCAAGACTTCCAAGAAACAACGCCACTCCATGAGTGAATACATATCCGCCGTGGCCTTTATCTCATCAAGATCGAGATCCAGTTTGAGTCACTATACCCTTCAAGCACCTTTGGGTGCCGGTGTAGTGAATTCCATAATTTGCTGATGTTTTCAAATAACGCAAAACTCTTTCTAGAGCTTTCCAATGCACATCTCCTGGTTTTGAGACAAACCGACTCGGTTTGCTAACAGCAAAAGAGATGTCAGTCTTGTAGCAGCTAAGTACATAAGCGAGCCAATAATCTGAGAATACTTCAATTGATCTCTAGCAATTCTTCGATTCTTTCAAGCAGACACTAGCATCATATGGTGTTGGAGAGGGCTTGCAGTCACTATAGCCAAAGCGACTCAAGATCTTTTCCACATAGTGAGATTGAAGCAATGTAATCCCACCATCATCTCTCTCAACAACTTGATGTTCAGAATGACATCAGCCACTCCTAAATCCTTCATCTCAAAACAGCGAGATAGGAACTCCTTGACCTCCTTAATAACATTCAGATTTGTTCCGAAAATCAGTATGTCATCAACATACAAGCAAAGCATAACTCCCTCGACCCCACCATGGCGATAGTACACACATTTGTCAGCTTCGTTCACAACAAAGCTTGCAGTTGTTAAAGTTCTTTCGAACTTCTCATGCCACTGTTTGGGTGCTTGCTTGAGTCCAGACAAAGACTTCAGCAACTTGCACACTTTCCCTTCCTGACCATCTATTATAAACCCATCTGGTTGTTCCATATAAATTTCCTCATCCAACTCTCCATTTAGGAAAGCAGTCTTAACATCCATCTGATGAACGAGAAGACCATGTGAGGCAGCTAGTGAAAGTAGAACTCGAATAGTGGTCAGTCGAGCCACAGGTGAGTAAGTATCAAAGAAGTCCTCACCTTCCTTTTGGGTATAACCCTTAGCCACGAGCCGAGCCTTGTACTTTTCGATAGTACCATCAGGCCTAAGCTTCTTCTTGAATACCCATTTGCACCCTATAGGTTTGCACCCATAAGGACGATCAGTTATCTCCCAAGTTTCATTCGCCAAGATGGAATCCATCTCGCCATTTAATTGCTTCCTTCCAAGAAGTCAAGCATCTTCGATGCATAGGCCTCTGAAATAGAACTGGAGTGTCATCTATGAGATACACAAGAAAATCATCACCAAAGGACTTTGCAGTCCTCTCAGATAGTAGGAACTTCATTGTTCTCCTCCACAGGACTTTCAAAGTGTTCCATCGAAATGCCAGTTCGGTAATTGTAATCGGTTCTGATTCGATGAACTAGGCATCTCCTGATTAGATGAGGTAGCCATATCCTTCATGGGAAAGATATCTTCAAAGAAAGTCGCATCATTCGACTCCATGATCATACCGACATGCATGTCAAGTACCTCAGATTTTACAACCAAGAATCTATAGCCACTGCTATGAAAAGCATATCCCAGGAAAACACAATCCACAGTCTTTGGTCCAAGCTTCCGCTTCTTTGGAATTGGAACATTGACTTTCGCCAAACAACCCCATGTTCGCAGATAAGAGAGTTTTAACCTTTTCTTCTCCCATTCCTCGAATGGAGTTATCTCTTTGTTCTTTGTGGGGACTCGATTTAGGACATGACATGCTGTCAATATCGCCTCCCCCACCATGCCTTGGAGAGACCCGATGTGTCTAACACGGCGTTAACCAAATCAATTAGAGTACGGTTCTTTCTTTCGGCCACCCCATTTGACTGAGGTGAGTAGGGAGGCGTCCTCTCATGGATTATACCATGTTCCGCACAAAAAGCATCAAATTCATTGGAAAAATACTCTCCACCATGGTCGGACCTAAGCCTCGTGATTTTTCGATCAAGTTGATTTTCCACTTCAGCTTTATAGATCTTGAAAAAGTTCAAAACCTCATCCTTAGATTTCAGAAGATACACACAACAGATCTAGTGGAGTCGTCAATTAACGCCATGAAATATTTCTTTCCACCTTTTGTCAAAACACCATTCATTTCACATAGATCTGAATGTATAACTTCTAGTGGTGCAAGATTTCTCGTCTCGCGGTCACGTGAGACTTACGAGGTTGCTTAGCTTGCACACACACTTGACACTTAGATCCCTTAACGGTGGTGAAACTAGGGATTAAGTTCAACTTCGCTAGTCGCGACATGCAACCAAAGTTAACATGACAAAGTCGTGAATGCCACACATTTAATTCACTATTGTTGCAAATATGATTAACAACTTTATTGTAAACGCGTCGATAAGGATAAACGAAACAAGCCTCCCGACTCATAGCCTTTACCAACAAAGGTTCCATACTTGGATATTACAAATTTATTCGACTCAAAGACAAGCTTGTAGCCATCTCTACACAGAAGAGACCCGCTAACAAGATTTTTATTGGCGGAGGGGACATAATGCACGTTCTTCAGCCGCACGATCTTCCCAAGTAAACTTCAGATCGACCGTGCCAACACCACAAACAGAAGCACTTGAACCGTTGCCCATCAGACGGTTGAAGTCCCTATGTCCGATAAGACGAAAACATGGAAATATCACCGCATACATGCACATTAGCACCCGTGTCAATCAACCAATCAGGAGAATGACATACTGAAAGAATAGTGGGAAATATACCATACCCAACATCCTTCATGTCAGTGTCTCCAATGACAACATTAGCGGTCTTGCCGCCTTTCCCAGGATGACGCTTGTCATAGCGATTAGGGCAACTAGGAGCCCAATGATCAGGATCTCCACACACATGACAAGCACCTTTCTTCTTGCCATTCTTCTTCTTGAAGTTCGTGTGTTGCACAACCTTGTTCTTCCCATTAAACTTTTCTTTACCATCAAACTTGCCCTTGTTCTTGAACTTGTGGGGCTGGAAGTTCTGCTTCTGTACCACATTGGCACTAGATCCTCCCTCAATACCTGGAGCACGTGTGTCCTTTGCTCTCGCCTTTTCTTCAACATCAAGAGTACCAATGAGATCCGGAACGGAAAACTCCTGTCTCTTATGCTTCAGTAAGGTAGCAAAGTTCCTCCATGAAGGAGGAAGCTTAGTGATGATACCCCCAGCAACAAACTTGTCCGGTAACAAAGTTCAACCACGGAGCGCTCTTCAGTCATCCTGTAATCATAGAATTGCTCCATGATGTACAGCTCAGTGCCTGCATCCGAGACCCCAAACTTGGCCTCGAGTGCGTCCCACATATCTTTTCCATTGTCAATTAATGCATAAGCATCAACTATGTTCTCACCAAGAACACTCAAGAGAGCAGCCTTAAACAAGGTATCCATTTTCTGAAAAGCTTGTGCATGTTGGGCATCTTGCTCTCCTTCAGGTTTGCCAAGAGTGGCGTCATAGCAACTCATGGTTTGAAACCATAAGACTGCTCTCACGCGTCACCTCTTATAGTGGATACCCTCAAACATAGAAGGTCTCATGGAAGCAGCAAAACCACTTGGGGTAAATTGCCTAAAATAAGGTTTTTGGATTGTTGGAAATATGAGCAATTTACCAAATGATTTTATTAACAGAAATACTAGATAAAGCATGACTAAAATAGCAAATATAAAGCAATTCATGCAATCTGACAGAGAGAAGGTAAACATAAATCGCATATATGATCTTGAGCTAAACACATCTAGAATGACAGTAGATGAAGTTGCTTATACGACATAGAACCTAACATACGAGGGCGTAAACTAGAAACAAGAATCTGTAGCAGGACTTCTAGCGTAAAGGGAAGAACACGACGGCACAGCAGCAGCAGAAGTGCTGGACTTGGTCGGTGTCCTCGCCGCCATGTCGCCGAGGAGGTCGTGGACGCCGGGAAGAAGTCGTCGTCGGGAAGTAGTCGTCGGCGACGGATCGTCCGTGATGAAGCAGCCAAGAGTCCCGCTGAGCGCCCCCAAAACCTTATCACCCTTCTCCGCACAGGATTCAAAGGTGCGCTTCGAGGCCTCTTGTCCCGACCAACGGTGCACGCCGCAAGCCGGGATGAGGAAGAACGTAACAACAACGCAGTGCTCAGAACTTGTGGCGGCGAGAGGAGGAAGAGATTCAGTGCGTCTCTCGAGAGGAGCGACCTCCCTTTATAGGCGCAAGAGAAGGAGGCGAGAGGGTGCGCCGAGCTGAAGGAATGCGGAGACAAAACAAACAGACAAAGAGCCAAGAGGCGCGCTGTTCGGATTCAAGGTCCACTACTGAAAAATTGTTTCAGCTTCCGAGTGACCTTTTGCATACCCGTAGTGCGTGGCAAAAATTTAGACATCGGCTCGGCTCATTCCGCAACCAGCGGCATGTGGCATGGCAGGCAAGGGCGGCGGAGGAGGAGCGCGTGGATGTCCCTCTTGTTCTCATGCTCATACAAGTGGGGAAAGAACCTCCCTTATAAGGAGGTCCAATTCCCCTCAACTAGCAATGTGGGACTAAACTTTAGTAGTATCCCTTGCCTTGCACAAATGGGCTAAGTGGGCCTCTAGGATTTATAGGAATTTCTGAAATAGTTATTGGGCTGCCCCAATATAGACTAAATTCAGCAATCCTCACGGATCCCGAGGCACACGAAATTTGCCTTTGGTTCCAAAACACTGTTTTATATACCGTATCTGCGGTGGAGACTGTTAAGTTGAGCTTCCACCTAGAACTCTATGCTACACTAGTAAGCAACTTGAATAAAGTGGATGGGCCTTGAACTGCAAGTTTTCTGCGAATTTAGCTTCACATAAAGCCTTGACCGACACGTGGCTACCGTGGGTCTTCCCATGGGTGGAGCTTATCGTCATACTCCGTGACCTTTCATGAGTTTACTAGAGAGAACCCTACTCTCATAGATTGCGACGTTTGACAATCAGACTCATATAGGTGTGTTCTTCAAAAGATGTTCTGCAGATAACATCTCGCTTAAATAAGCCACTTAGAACACATTAAGATATGCATCAACCTGCCATGCAGATTAGGAGAGTATTGCATCTTCATGGAGTGGTATTGTGAATAGTAAGGATACTCTCCTCTCAGTTGACCAACAGCTTGTCTTCCACATCTAATTCACGGGATCTCCGATCACAAAGAATAGGTTACCACTGTGAACAACTCATATTGTGGGTCTCATACCCATCTCCCTCGATGCATTATCTATCACATTACGCGATAGACCCTTAGTAAAAGGATCTGCTAGATTTTTAGACGTTTGGATATAATCCAACGCAATAACTCGGAGTTTTTCATTTTTCTCGACAGACTTTAACCTTCTCTCGAACGTGTCTTGATGACTTCATGTTATCCTTTGAGCTGCTCACTTTTGTGATCACAGCTTGATTGTCGCAGTTCATAAGGACACCCGTTCTGAGTTTCTCAACTACATGCAAGTCATTCAAGAGCCGTGAAGCCAATCTACTTCAACCGTAGCTGTATCTAGTGCTGTGAGTTTTGCTTCCATTGTTGACCTCGTTAAGATGGTCTGCTTGCAAGACTTCCAAGAAACAACGCCACTCCATGAGTGAATACATATCCGCTCGTGGCCTTTATCTCATCAAGATCGAGATCCAGTTTGAGTCACTATACCCTTCAAGCACCTTTGGGTGCCGGTGTAGTGAATTCCATAATTTGATGGTTTTCAAATAACGCAAAACTCTTTCTAGAGCTTTCCAATGCACATCTCCTGGTTTTGAGACAAACCGACTCGGTTTGCTAACAGCAAAAGAGATGTCAGTCTTGTAGCAGCTAAGTACATAAGCGAGCCAATAATGCGAGAATACTTCAATTGATCTCTAGCAATTCTTCGATTCTTTCGAAGCAGCACACTAGCATCATATGGTGTTGGAGAGGGCTTGCAGTCACTATAGCCAAAGCGACTCAAGATCTTTTCCACATAGTGAGATTGAAGCAATGTAATCCCACCATCATCTCTCTCAACAACTTGATGTTCAGAATGACATCAGCCACTCCTAAATCCTTCATCTCAAAACAGCGAGATAGGAACTCCTTGACCTCCTTAATAACATTCAGATTTGTTCCGAAAATCAGTATGTCATCAACATACAAGCAAAGCATAACTCCCTCGACCCCACCATGGCGATAGTACACACATTTGTCAGCTTCGTTCACAACAAAGCTTGCAGTTGTTAAAGTTCTTTCGAACTTCTCATGCCACTGTTTGGGTGCTTGCTTGAGTCCGCATAAAGACTTCAAAGAACTTGCACACTTTCCTTTCGACCATCTATTATAAACCCATCTGGTTGTTCCATATAAATTTCCTCATCCAACTCTCCATTTAGGAAAGCAGTCTTAACATCCATCGATGAACGAGAAGACCATGTGAGGCAGCTAGTGAAAGTAGAACTCGAATAGTGGTCGGTCGAGCCACGGTGAGTAAGTATCAAAGAAGTCCTCACCTTCCTTTTGGGTATAACCCTTAGCCACGAGCCGAGCCTTGTACTTTTCGATAGTACCATCAGGCCTAAGCTTCTTCTTGAATACCCATTTGCACCCTATAGGTTTGCACCCATAAGGACGATCGTTATCTCCCAAGTTTCATTCGCCAAGATGGAATCCATCTCGCCATTTAACTGCTTCCTTCCAGTAGTCAGCATCTTCAGATGCATAGGCCTCTGAAATAGAACTGGGAGTGTCATCTATGAGATACACAAGAAAATCATCACCAAAGGACTTTGCAGTCCTCTGTATAGTAGGAACTTCATTGTTCTCCTCCACAGGACTTTCAAAGTGTTCCATCGAAATGCCAGGTTCGGTAATTGTAACTGGTTCCTGATTCGATGAACTAGGCATCTCCTGATTAGATGAGGTAGCCATATCCTTCATGGGAAAGATATCTTCAAAGAAAGTCGCATCATTCGACTCCATGATCATACCGACATGCATGTCAAGTACCTCAGATTTTACAACCAAGAATCTATAGCCACTGCTATGAAAAGCATATCCCAGGAAAACACAATCCACAGTCTTTGGTCCAAGCTTCCGCTTCTTTGGAATTGGAACATTGACTTTCGCCAAACAACCCCATGTTCGCAGATAAGAGAGTTTTAACCTTTTCTTCTCCCATTCCTCGAATGGAGTTATCTCTCTGTTCTTTGTGGGGACTCGATTTAGGACATGACATGCTGTCAATATCGCCTCCCCCACCATGCCTTGGAGAGACCCGATGTGTCTAACACGGCGTTAACCAAATCAATTAGAGTACGGTTCTTTCTTTCGGCCACCCCATTTGAGTGAGGTGAGTAGGAGGCGTCCTCTCATGGATTATACCATGTTCCGCATAAAAAGCATCAAATTCATTGGAAAAATACTCTCCACCATGGTCGGACCTAAGCCTCGTGATTTTTCGATCAAGTTGATTTTCCACTTCAGCTTTATAGATCTTGAAAAAGTTCAAAACCTCATCCTTAGATTTCAGAAGATACACACAACAGTATCTAGTGGAGTCGTCAATTAACGTCATGAAATATTTCTTTCCACCTTTTGTCAAAACACCATTCATTTCACATAGATCTGAATGTATAACTTCTAGTGGTGCAAGATTTCTCGTCTCCGCGGTCACGTGAGACTTACGAGGTTGCTTAGCTTGCACACACACTTGACACTTAGATCCCTTAACGGTGGTGAAACTAGGGATTAAGTTCAACTTCGCTAGTCGCGACATGCAACCAAAGTTAACATGACAAAGTCGTGAATGCCACACATTTAATTCACTATTGTTGCAAATATGATTAACAACTTTATTGTAAACGTCTGATAAGGATAAACGAAACAAGCCTCCTGACTCATAGCCTTTACCAACAAAGGTTCCATACTTGGATATTACAAATTTATTCGACTCAAAGACAAGCTTGTAGCCATCTCTACACAGAAGAGACCCGCTAACAAGATTTTTATTGGCGGAGGGACATAATGCACGTTCTTCACCAAGACGATCTTCCCCAAGTAAACTTCAGATCGACCGTGCCAACACCACAAACGAAGCACTTGAACCGTTGCCCATCAAGACGGTTGAAGTCCCCGCGTCCGATAAGACGAAAACATGGAAATATCACCGCATACATGCACATTAGCACCGTGTCAATCAACCAATCAGAGAATGACATACTGAAAGAATAGTGGGAAATATACCATACCCAACATCCTTCATGTCGTTGTCTCCAATGACAACATTAGCGGTCTTGCCGCCTTTCCGAGATGACGCTTGTCATAGCGATTAGGGCAACTAGGAGCCCAATGATCGGGATCTCCACACACATGACAAGCACCTTTCTTCTTGCCATTCTTCTTCTTGAAGTTCGTGTGTTGCACAACCTTGTTCTTCCCATTAAACTTTTCTTTACCATCAAACTTGCCCTTGTTCTTGAACTTGTGGGGCTGGAAGTTCGCTTCATGCACCACATTGGCACTAGATCCTCCTCAATACCGAGCACGTGTGTCCTTTGCTCTCGCCTTTTCTTCAACATCAAGAGTACCAATGAGATCCGAACGGAAAACTCCTGTCTCTTATGCTTCAAGAGTAGCAAAGTTCCTCCATGAAGGAGGAAGCTTAGTGATGATACCCCGACAACAAACTTGTCCCGTAACAAAGTTCAACCACGGAGCGCTCTTCACCATCCTGTAATCATAGAATTGCTCCATGATGTACAGCTCAAGGCTCGCATCCGAGACCCCAAACTTGGCCTCGAAAAGGCCCCACATATCTTTTCCATTGTCAATTAATGCATAAGCATCAACTATGTTCTCACCAAGAACACTCAAGAGAGCAGCCTTAAACAAGGTATCCATTTTCTGAAAAGCTTGTGCATGTTGGGCATCTTGCTCTCCTTCAGGTTTGCCAAGAGTGGCGTCATAGCAACTCATGGTTTGAAACCATAAGACTGCTCTCACGCGTCACCTCTTATAGTGGATACCCTCAAACATAGAAGGTCTCATGGAAGCAGCAAAACCACTTGGGGTAAATTGCCTAAAATAAGGTTTTTGGATTGTTGGAAATATGAGCAATTTACCAAATGATTTTATTAATGAAATACTAGATAAAGCATGACTAAAATAGCAAATATAAAGCAATTCATGCAATCTGACAGAGAGAAGGTAAACATCGCTCAGATATATGATCTTGAGCTAAACACATCTAGAACAGACGGTAGATGAAGTTGCTTATACGACATAGAACCTAACATACGAGGGCGAAACTAGAAACAAGAACTGTAGCGGGACTTCTAGCGTAAAGGGAAGAACACGACGGCACAGCAGCAGCAGAAGTGCTGGACTTGGGGTCGGTGTCCTCGCCGCCATGTCGCCGAGGAGGTCGTGGACGCCGGGAAGAAGTCGTCGCCGGGAAGTAGTCGTCGGCGATCGGATCGTCCGTGATGAAGCAGCCAAGAGTCCCGCCTGGAGCGCCCCCAAAACCTTATCACCCTTCTCCGTGCACAGATTCAAAGGTGCGCTTCGAGGCCTCTTGTCCCGACCAACGGTGCACGCCGCAAGCCGGGATGAGGAAGAACGTAACAGCAACGCAGTGCTCAGAACTTGTGGCGGCGAGAGGAGGAAGAGATTCAGTGCGTCTCTCGAGAGGAGCGACCTCCCTTTATAGGCGCAAGAGAAGGAGGCGAGAGGGTGCGCCGAGCTGAAGGGAATGCGGAGACAAAACAAACAGAGACAGCAGCCAAGAGGCGCCGCTGCGGATTCAGTGTCCACTACTGAAAAATTGTTTCAGCTTCCGAGTGACCTTTTGCATACCCGTAGTGCGTGGCAAAATTTAGACATCGGCTCGGCTCATTCCGCAACTCAGCTGGCTGGCGCTGGGCCTGCAAGCGGGCGGCGGAGGAGGAGCGCGCGTGGATGTCCCTCTTGTTCTCATGCTCATACAAGTGGGGAAAGAACCTCCCTTATAAGGAGGTCCAATTCCCACTCAACTAGCAATGTGGGACTAAACTTTAGTAGTATCCCTTGCCTTGCACAAATGGGCTAAGTGGGCCTCTAGGATTTATAGGAATTTCTGAAATAGTTATTGGGCTGCCCCAATATAGACTAAATTCCAGCAATCCTCACCTGATCCCGTGAGGCACACAGAAATTTGCCTTTGGTTCCAAAACACTGTTTTATATACCGGTACTGCAGTGGAGACTGTTAAGTTGAGCTTCCACCTAGAACTCTATGCTACACTAGTAAGCAACTTGAACAGTGGACTGGGCCTTGAACTGCAAGTTTTCTGCGAATTTAGCTTCACATAAAGCCTTGACCGATCACGTGGCTACCGTGGGTCTTCCCGCTGGGTGGAGCTTATGCGTCATACTCCGTGACCTTTCATGAGTTTACTAGAGAGAACCCTACTCTCATAGATTGCGACGCTTGACAATCAGACTCATATAGGTGTGTTCTTCAAAAGATGTTCGCAGATAACATCTCGCTAAATAAGCCACTTAGAACACATTAAGATATGCATCAACCTGCCATGCAGATTAGGAGAGTATTGCATCTTCATGGAGTGGTATTGTGAATAGTAAGGATACTCTCCTCTCAGTTGACCAACAGCTTGTCTTCCACATCTAATTCACGGGATCTCCGATCACAAAGAATAGGTTACCACTGTGAACAACTCATATTGTGGGTCTCATACCCATCTCCCTCGATGCATTATCTATCACATTACGCGATAGACCCTTAGTAAAAGGATCTGCTAGATTTTTAGACGTTTGGATATAATCCAACGCAATAACTCCGGAGTTTTTCATTTTTCTGACAGACTTTAACCTTCTCTGAACGTGTCTTGATGACTTCATGTTATCCTTTGAGCTGCTCACTTTTGTGATCACAGTTTGATTGTCGCAGTTCATAAGGACACCCGTTACAGGTTTCTCAACTACATGCAAGTCATTCAAGAGCCGGCGAAGCCAATCTACTTCAACCGTAGCTGTATCTAGTGCTGTGAGTTTTGCTTCCATTGTTGACCTCGTTAAGATGGTCTGCTTGCAAGACTTCCAAGAAACAACGCCACTCCATGAGTGAATACATATCCGCTCGTGGCCTTTATCTCATCAGCATCTGAGATCCAGTTTGAGTCACTATACCCTTCAAGCACCTTTGGGTGCCCGGTGTAGTGAATTCCATAATTTGCAGTGCCTTTCAAATAACGCAAAACTCTTTCTAGAGCTTTCCAATGCACATCTCCTGGTTTTGAGACAAACCGACTCAGTTTGCTAACAGCAAAAGAGATGTCAGGTCTTGTAGCACTGGCTAAGTACATAAGCGAGCCAATAATCTGAGAATACTTCAATTGATCTCTAGCAATTCTTCGATTCTTTCGAAGCAGCACACTAGCATCATATGGTGTTGGAGAGGGCTTGCAGTCACTATAGCCAAAGCGACTCAAGATCTTTTCCACATAGTGAGATTGAAGCAATGTAATCCCACCATCATCTCTCTCAACAACTTGATGTTCAGAATGACATCAGCCACTCCTAAATCCTTCATCTCAAAACAGCGAGATAGGAACTCCTTGACCTCCTTAATAACATTCAGATTTGTTCCGAAAATCAGTATGTCATCAACATACAAGCAAAGCATAACTCCCTCGACCCCACCATGGCGATAGTACACATTTGTCACTTCGCTCACAACAAAGCTTGCAGTTGTTAAAGTTCTTCAACTTCTCATGCCACTGTTTGGGTGCTTGCTTGAGTCCGCATAAAGACTTCAAAGAACTTGCACACTTTCCCTTCCTGACCATCTATTATAAACCCATCTGGTTGTTCCATATAAATTTCCTCATCCAACTCTCCATTTAGGAAAGCAGTCTTAACATCCATCTGATGAACGAGAAGACCATGTGAGGCAGCTAGTGAAAGTAGAACTCGAATAGTGGTCAGTCGAGCCACAGGTGAGTAAGTATCAAAGAAGTCCTCACCTTCCTTTTGGGTATAACCCTTAGCCACGAGCCGAGCCTTGTACTTTTCGATAGTACCATCAGGCCTAAGCTTCTTCTTGAATACCCATTTGCACCCTATAGGTTTGCACCCATAAGGACGATCAGTTATCTCCCAAGTTTCATTCGCCAAGATGGAATCCATCTCGCCATTTAACCGCTTCCTTCCAAGAGTCAAGATCTTCGATGCATAGGCCTCTGAAATAGAACTGGGAGTGTCATCTATGAGATACACAAGAAAATCATCACCAAAGGACTTTGCAGTCCTCTGTATAGTAGGAACTTCATTGTTCTCCTCCACAGGACTTTCAAAGTGTTCCATCGAAATGCCAGGTTCGGTAATTGTAACTGGTTCCTGATTCGATGAACTAGGCATCTCCTGATTAGATGAGGTAGCCATATCCTTCATGGGAAAGATATCTTCAAAGAAAGTCGCATCATTCGACTCCATGATCATACCGACATGCATGTCAAGTACCTCAGATTTTACAACCAAGAATCTATAGCCACTGCTATGAAAAGCATATCCCAGGAAAACACAATCCACAGTCTTTGGTCCAAGCTTCCGCTTCTTTGAATTGGAACATTGACTTTCGCCAAACAACCCCATGTTCGCAGATAAGAGAGTTTTAACCTTTTCTTCTCCCATTCCTCGAATGGAGTTATCTCTTTGTTCTTTGTGGGGACTCGATTTGACATGACATGCTGTCAATATCGCCTCCCCCACCATGCCTTGGAGAGACCCGATGTGTCTAACACGGCGTTAACCAAATCAATTAGAGTACGGTTCTTTCTTTCGGCCACCCCATTTGACTGAGGTGAGTAGGGAGGCGTCCTCTCATGGATTATACCATGTTCCGCACAAAAAGCATCAAATTCATTGGAAAAATACTCTCCACCATGGTCGGACCTAAGCCTCGTGATTTTTCGATCAAGTTGATTTTCCACTTCAGCTTTATAGATCTTGAAAAAGTTCAAAACCTCATCCTTAGATTTCAGAAGATACACACAACAGTATCTAGTGGAGTCGTCAATTAACGTCATGAAATATTTCTTTCCACCTTTTGTCAAAACACCATTCATTTCACATAGATCTGAATGTATAACTTCTAGTGGTGCAAGATTTCTCGTCTCCGCGGTCACGTGAGACTTACGAGGTTGCTTAGCTTGCACACACACTTGACACTTAGATCCCTTAACGGTGGTGAAACTAGGGATTAAGTTCAACTTCGCTAGTCGCGACATGCAACCAAAGTTAACATGACAAAGTCGTGAATGCCACACATTTAATTCACTATTGTTGCAAATATGATTAACAACTTTATTGTAAACGTCTGATAAGGATAAACGAAACAAGCCTCCTGACTCATAGCCTTTACCAACAAAGGTTCCATACTTGGATATTACAAATTTATTCGACTCAAAGACAAGCTTGTAGCCATCTCTACACAGAAGAGACCCGCTAACAAGATTTTTATTGGCGGAGGGGACATAATGCACGTTCTTCAGCCGCACGATCTTCCCCGAAGTAAACTTCAGATCGACCGTGCCAACACCACAAACAGAAGCACTTGAACCGTTGCCCATCAGCACGGTTGAAGTCCCTGCGGTCTGATAAGACGAAAACATGGAAATATCACCGCATACATGCACATTAGCACCCGTGTCAATCAACCAATCAGGAGAATGACATACTGAAAGAATAGTGGGAAATATACCATACCCAACATCCTTCATGTCAGTGTCTCCAATGACAACATTAGCGGTCTTGCCGCCTTTCCCAGGATGACGCTTGTCATAGCGATTAGGGCAACTAGGAGCCCAATGATCAGGATCTCCACACACATGACAAGCACCTTTCTTCTTGCCATTCTTCTTCTTGAAGTTCGTGTGTTGCACAACCTTGTTCTTCCCATTAAACTTTTCTTTACCATCAAACTTGCCCTTGTTCTTGAACTTGTGGGGCTGGAAGTTCTGCTTCTGTACCACATTGGCACTAGATCCTCCTCAATACCGGAGCACGTGTGTCCTTTGCTCTCGCCTTTTCTTCAACATCAAGAGTACCAATGAGATCCGAACGGAAAACTCCTGTCTCTTATGCTTCAGTAAGGTAGCAAAGTTCCTCCATGAAGGAGGAAGCTTAGTGATGATACCCCCAGCAACAAACTTGTCCGGTAACAAAGTTCAACCACGGAGCGCTCTTCGGTCATCCTGTAATCATAGAATTGCTCCATGATGTACAGCTCAGTGCCTGCATCCGAGACCCCAAACTTGGCCTCGAAAAGGCCCCACATATCTTTTCCATTGTCAATTAATGCATAAGCATCAACTATGTTCTCACCAAGAACACTCAAGAGAGCAGCCTTAAACAAGGTATCCATTTTCGAAAAGCTTGTGCATGTTGGGCATCTTGCTCTCCTTCAGTTTGTTAAGAGTGGCGCCATAGCAACTCATGGTTTGAAACCATAAGACTGCTCTCACGCGTCACCTCTTATAGTGGATACCCTCAAACATAGAAGGTCTCATGGAAGCAGCAAAACCACTTGGGGTAAATTGCCTAAAATAAGGTTTTTGGATTGTTGGAAATATGAGCAATTTACCAAATGATTTTATTAACAGAAATACTAGATAAAGCATGACTAAAATAGCAAATATAAAGCAATTCATGCAATCTGACAGAGAGAAGGTAAACATCGTCTGCATATATGATCTTGAGCTAAACACATCTAGAACAGACAGTAGATGAAGTTGCTTATACGACATAGAACCTAACATACGTAGGGCAGAAACTAGAACCAAGAACTGTAGCAGGACTTCTAACAGAAAGGGGAAGAACACGTACGGCACAGCAGCAGCAGAAGCGCTGGACTTGGGGTCGGTGCCCTCGCCTGCCATGTCGTCGAGGAGGTCGTGGACGTCGGGAAGTAGTCGTCGGCGACCGGATCGTCCCCAAAAACCTTATCACCCTTCTCCCGTGACGAGGCGTGGCGGGCGGCGGAGGAGGAGCGCGCGTGGATGTCCCTCTTGTTCTCATGCTCATACAAGTGGGGAAAGAACATCCCTTATAAGGAGGTCGAATTCCCACTCAACTAGCAATGTGGGACTAAACTTTAGTAGTATCCCTTGCCTTGCACAAATGGGCTAAGTGGGCCTTTAGGATTTATTAGGAATTTCTGAAATAGTTATTGGGCTGCCCCAATATAGACTAAATTCCAGCAGTATAGTGGTATATATCAGCAGCAACAACATGAATGTAATGCACCTTCAGATGCATTGACCCCCATCATACACTGAATCGAATACGCATGCGGCCCAAACAATGAAGCATCCCCCTGCCGGCTGGCGACCTGCATAACCAACACCATATCACCGTCAACATCTTAAATGTAGAAAGATTAGAGATGAGGGATGAAGTAGTGGTACTGGCTAGTTGGCAGATTAGTGCTAGCTTACGTACTTACCTACACATTTCCTGGCCAGTATGGCTGGTCAGTCTCGGAGACAATAGTGCAACATCTGCGCTTCAAGTACAGAACATTGGCACAGCACAGCCAAGAAGTCATTGGTTATTTCATCGAAGACTAGACGCTGGAGGGGCAGGAGGAACTCAATGCCAGCTGGGACCTCCGTCATGCTGCTGAGGTTGACTAAGACTAATTCCTCCAGGCTAGCCATGGCGCCTTCTGCTATCCCTAGCCGACTCAGATTAGGCAGGTCTCTTAGCCCGAGAATCTTCAGCTTGGGAAACCACCCCGCAAGAAATGCCACTTAGTGACAGAGTGCCGCCGAAGGGGAGGGGGGCGGATTTCCATGGCCCCATTGTCATACGACTCGGCGGCCGTGGTCACATCACCCCAGTATCCCAGCGTGTCTGACCGCCGGTTCCAACACACGACGCACCCAGTCGCAGCACTGAAGCCGGTTCTAGCACACAACGCGCCCTGCAGAACTGGTGATTACTGCTTGCTGCTTTTTGTGGTTGAGCTTGTAAACGTAGGTATAAGTACAACCCTGCAGAACTGCAACGGGTTCAGCTTTGCTGTCAGAATCTAGATATTTTGAAGATCAGTACTGTCATTAGTTAAGAGTTATATACACACTACTTTCAACGGTGGAGAAAAATCTTCATACATACATATTGGATAAGAGAAGTTGCCTGAATGTTCAGGCTTGGTACTGTCTGAAACTGATCTGACAGACCAGTGAGCCACTTTGACTGTATAATCACGAAAAAAAAGGGCAATCTGATGGTGAAAAGAAAGCAATCGAACTTGTGCATGACTTGGTACACCCATCTATATCTGCATCATGCTTATAGGTTCACAAAGGGGGTGGCATGTGTGAGACTGCCTAGACACCTCTTGTTGCTAAGTACGTTTTCTGATGAAATCATTGATTAACACAAATGTATTATACATACACAAATGTGTCCCCGTATATGCGTTTTTGAAAAATTAGCGTGTCATGGTGTCCATATCCGTGCAATACAGATGTCAAATTTGTGTTTCTTCGGACCTTTTTCACGCCTGTTGTACCAGTTGCTAAGTTCAAGAATCACTGTTTTCAGGATCAGATTTCTCCCTTCGGATTCTTACACAACAGAAGTTCAAAGTTCGAACACATTATTGTGTGGCACTTTTTCATGTAGGCCTAGAAGTGACGAGGTTAAGAAACAGATTGAGAATGATCGCTTTTATAGACAAGAAAAGAGTGAGGAAGATGTTGGATGGACGACACGGGGAGGACATCTAGGATTCTAGGTATGCAAATCAGACTGGCTGTCAAAGACATCTAATCCTAGCTGCTCGCAAAGAGAAGGCATAATCTGAGACAGCTGATGGCGCTCAGCTGAAACGACATTCAGACAAACTTGGTAGGCAGTAATGAACATCAACTAAGAAGCAGCTGTACCGAAAACAATTGATGCGACATACATGTTGCTGTAGCCTTCATCAGATACATGGCCCCTCAGTTCACATTTTTAATGAATACCTGTGCATTAACGGATCATGAGCTAATTCTTCGAAAGGAAACGAATAGCTGGGCATTATGAATCACAAACCAAGCCTTTTATTTAACATCCAGAGCTGAAATGACGTACATAGTACTTCACAACAAGCACACACAAACAAGTAACAGTACAAAAGGTCTGAAAATGGAAACACGTCTCAGTCTTACAATAATCAATAGGACAAGCAAAAGCAAACGAACAGTAGAAGTAGAGCAGTAAACAGAGGCAGCAGCACAAGTGAAGCTGAAGCACCGTCAAAGGCAGAAGAATGGTAGCAGCCAAGGGTGCAGTAGACAGTGCAGTAGTACGTTTTGAAACAGCAGAGCAAACACCTCAACTCACTGCATCAAATCTGCATGCGGTCCAGCTAGTGAAGCTCCTTCCTTCCGGACGGTGACCTAGATAACAACCAACATTTTAAAGCAGTATGATTAGACACCAGGAAACAAAGAGTAGCGGTACTAGTTTGTAATTTGCAGGTAAGTGGCTGTACCTTGCGTAGGTACACTCATTTCTGACCAGTGTGGCAAGTCAACCTTGTCGGAGACTATACCAGAACTTCCCTCGAGTTGCAGAACATTGGTGCAACGATGTTAGGAAGTCGCGGGTGATTTCGAGGAAGCCTAGATACTGGAGGGGCAAGAGGAACTCAATGCCAGCTGGGACCTCCGTCATGCTGCTGAGGTTTCTTAGGAATAATTTCTCCAAGCTCGCCATGGAACCTTGTTGTATCTCTAGCCGACTAAGATTAGGCAGGTCTCTTAGTTCGAGAATCTTTATCTTGGGAAACCAGCCCGTAAGAAACGCCAGTTTTTCTCCGTTGTATGCTCTTGTCAAGTGTAGATACGTCAAGTTTGACAACCGAGAAAAGGACGGCAGGGGGTCTTCTCTCAGTTGTGACCATAATAGATACAATACACACAAGTTCTGCCCCCCAACAGCTTGGAAGATAGGAGACTCATCCAACATCCTTTCCGCTAATTGTCCTCTCAAAACTAGCTTTTGGCGAAAAAGGCTTTCGCCCCGCTTTATATATAAAGCAAAGATCCACATCATCCGATACAAACGCACACCAACACCACACACACCCAAGGCAGGATACAAAAGCGCTGAACGCAGCAACACCACCCCTAGCACACTACCACGAAGAGATGAAGCCGCATACAACGAACCGTGGACTCCAAGGCAGTGCCTTCAGGAAGGATACGACACTGGAGCGCCGCCACCGCCCGATCCGAGGATCAGAGTTTCCCCCGGAGCCACACGACGGGCGGTGAGAGCCGCGACGACGCCTTCAAGAAGGGAACGAGTTTCGCCGTCGCTGGTCCGTTCGATGAAAGAGCAGGTTTTCACCCCGGCCAACACTCACCGCCGCCGAACGCTACACCCCGGCAACCACGCCGCCCACACGGCCATGGTCACCGGGCAGCGCCAAGACACGGGCTTTGCCCAAGAGCACCGTGCACCGCCACCAGGGCCGCCGCCCAGGCATCCAAGACCTTGACACCTACGCACCCGAGACCCGCCGCTACCCCAACCAAAGAGACGAGCAAAAAAGAATCCGCCTTTGCACCCCTGGCCCACCCCTAGCATCGAGACCCAATAGGTCGGCCAACACTGGCATCCATCGACCCATCCTGCAGCCCGGAGCGCGAGACGAGATCGGTCCTGCAGCACCGTGGGGCGGGGACGAGGTCAGTCCTGCTGCACCGTGCGCGAGACGAGCTCGGTCCTGCTGCACCAGGCGCGAGACGAGCGATGGACCGTAGCTGGGAAAGGGCCAGCCCTTTGAAGGGAGTAGCGACCGAGCGCCGAGGATATGGAGTGAAGGCCGAAACAGTCCGATCGCAGAGAAGCCGACGCTGGAGAAGCTAGCCGCCGCCGCAAGCAGATCTGCCAAGCCACCATGGAACCGCCACGACACCGGGAGTCCATTAGCCGTGTTAACGAATAGGCTTGCGTGTAACGTGACAAGTGTCATGGTGTGGATGTATTGCGTGTGTATTGTATGTACATGGCAGGTTGTCAGGCTAGGAGATCTTATCTCTAGTATAGGTTGGAGTAGAGGTCAAGAATAGCTAACAACCAGCCGATCTTGTAGTGTCTTGCTATATATAAACACGCACGCATCCCTGTCGAGGTGTATACGCTTAAACCCTTTCTTTCTTACATGGTAATCAGAGCCTACCTCGAATTCATCCATGGCAAGCTCTTCGGCGAACTCCTTCCCCTCATCTCCGTTTGCACACACCGCAACAAAGAAGGTTACGAGAGGGAACGAGGCGCTATGGCACGCCACCGTGCTCTCGGCTATCCGAGGGGCGCAGATGGCGGCCTTCCTCAACGTCGAGCAGGTGGTGCCCCCGATGAACATTGAAGTCTCCAACGATGACGACAAGACCAAGTCCAAGGCTCCAAATCCGGCGTTCAGTGCGTGGTACACGCGCGATCAGCAGGTGTTCTCCTACTTGCTGACCACGCTACCCCGCGAGATGGCCATCCAGGTGGCAACGTGCCACACCGCAGCAGAGCTGTGGAACACTGTGCAGGGCATGCTGGCATCGCATACCCGTGCGCAGACCGTCAACGTCAGGATCGCGTTGGCAAATCTCCAAAAGGGCAACATGACTATCACTGAATATGTAGGTAAGGTCCGTACCCTTTGTGATGAACTAGCTGCTTCAGGGAAGAAGGTGGACGAGGAGGATGTTGTCTCTCACATCCTCGCAGGGACTAGACGAGGAGTTCGACCCCGTGGTGTCTGCCATGTGCTCTAGGGTTGAGCCTGTCGGGGTTCCGGAGCTGTACTCGCAGCTCCTAAGCTTCGAGACCCGCATGAATCTACGCGGCGGGTCCTCTCAGTCATCGGCAAACGCGGGGACACGTGGGCGCGGTCGCGGCCGCGGTGGTGGTGACCGCGGTGACTGCGGGCGCGACTGCAACAACAGGCAAGGCGGCGACAGTGATCATGGCCGTGGCCCCTTCCCCAAGCCACCGAACCGTGGAAACCCTGAAGGCAACAACGGCAGTGGCGGCAACTACAACAACAACACCGCAAAACCAACGTGCCAGATCTGTGGCAAGGTTGGTCACCCAGCATGGAAGTGCTGGAAGCGTTACGACTCCTCCTATCAAGGGGGGGAGGAACGTTCTGCAAACATGGCGGCTCCTCAGTATGGCGTTGACACCAACTGGTATCTGGACAGTGGTGCGACGAACCATACCACAGGAGATCTAGAGAAGCTCACCATCCGGGATCGGTACACAGGAGACGACCAAATCCACACCGCGAGTGGGTCGGGTATGACTATAGCACACATTGGTCAATCTCATATTTGTACTCCCGAATGTGATCTTCTCCTCAAAAATGTCTTACATGTTCCTGAGGCTGACAAGAGTCTAATCTCTGCAAGCCGACTTGCTATTGACAACAACACTTTCGTTGAAATTCACCCATGTTCTTTTCTTGTAAAGGATCGGGCAACGAGGAGGGTGCTGCTGCAAGGCAGGGGTAGGAGAGGCCTATACCCTGTCAAACACATGGGACAAGGCGCCAAGAAGCACGTGCTCAGTGCCATACCCTCCTCGGATAGATGGCACCGGCGCCTAGGGCATCCTTCATCAACCATAATTAGCAAAATAGTTAGCAAAAATAAGCTCCCATGTGTCAAATCTTTCAATTCTGAAGTTATTTGTGATTCCTGTCAACTGGGCAAAAGCCATTAGTTGCCCTGTCCAAACTCAATAAGTGAATCAAAGTTCCCTTTGGAACTTATTTTTTCTGATATGTGGGGTCCAGCTGTTGAATTAGTAGGTAGAAAGAAATACTACGTGAGCTTTATAGATGATTTCAGTAAGTTCACGTGGATCTACCTAATCAAACATAAGTCAGAAATTTTCCAAAAATTTCATGACTTCCAAAATCTTGTTGAACGACAATTTGATCGCAAAATTCTTGCTCTCCAAACAGACTGGGGAGGGGAGTATGTGAAGCTAAATTCTTTCTTCACAAAAGTTGGTCTCTCTCTTTTAGCTCAAGCAAGCATGCCACTTAAATTCTGGGATGAGGCTTTCATAGCTGCTACATATCTCATCAACAGACTACCAAGCAAAGTGATCAACTTTGAAACTCCTCTTGAAAAATTATCTCATGAAAAGCCTAATTATTCTTCTCTTCGCATCTTTGGATGTGCTTGCTGGCCGAATTTACGCCCATACAATACCCACAAGCTCCAGTTTCGCTCCAAACAATGCGTCTTCTTAGGCTACAGTAATTTGCACAAAGGTTTTAAGTGCTTAGACATCTCCTCTGGCCGAGTCTATATTTCTAGGGATGTTGTGTTTGATGAAACAGTGTTTCCTTTCTCCACTTTGCATCCTAATGCCGGTGCACGTTTACGTGCTGAAATCCTTCTTCTTTCACCAGAACTTTTGAATCCAACTGATCATGGGGGAGATAAATATGCTGATGATCATTTGGCTAATAGTCATAAACCTGATGCTAATGGAAACAGTGAAAAAAATGTTGTTCAAATCTGTGATTTCATGCAGAACTTGGCTGGTAGTACAGGCGCAGGACACAAGGATGATCCGGCTGACACAGTCCAGGGCGCGGATCCCGAGAGATTTGGTGCAGGTGGCGCAGGAGCAGGTGCGGCGGATCCCGGCGCGGATTCTCCTGCACGCAACGGGACAAGCCAATCCCCGCCTGGCACGTCACCAGATGCTGCGGCGCGGTCGGGCGGAACGGCCCCGCGCCTGTCGCCATCCGCCAGTGGCACTACGGCGCGGTCGGGCGAAACGGCCCCGCGCCTGTCGCCATCCGCCAGTTGGCACGAGCCGGCTGGGCGTGGATCACCTGGCGCACGGATGCATGATGGCGCGGACAGCTCCGTGCGGGCCACTGATCGCGCGGATTTTGAGGAGTATTCGTCCTCACCAGTACGAGGAGGCGGCTCGCCCTACGGATCTTCTGCGGCTGCAGGATCGCCTATGGCTACTGAAGCTGGATCCACCGTGGCTGCTGGTGTGTCCAGCACGAGTACAACTACACGCGTAACACGCTCTCAACGAGGTATTGTCAAACCGTTGGTACCCAAGGATGGCACTGTCAAGTACAATAAAAATTTTAAGTTTGCAAACTTTGCTTCCACCGGTGAACCAGAAAATGTGATAGAAGCTTTGAATGATAAAAGTTGGAAAAATGCTATGAATATTGAGTATGATGCATTGGTGAAAAATTAGATGTGGCATCTTGTTCCACCTAAGTCAGGGAGGAATATTATTAACTACAAGTGGGTGTATAAAATCAAGAAGAAAGCTGATGGTACAATAGACAGATATAAAGCTAGGTTGGTAGCTAAAGGGTTTAAACAACGTTATGGTATTGACTACGAGGATACTTTCAGTCCAGTAGTAAAGGCTGCTACTATCAGGTTTGTTCTGTCTATTGTTGTTTCCAGGGGATGGAGCCTTCGCCAATTGGATGTACATAATGTGTTTTTGCATGGCGTTCTCGAGGAAGAGGTCTACATGCGGCAACCACCAGGTTTTGAGCACAGTTCTAAGCCACATCATGTATGCAGGTTGGACAAGGCTTTGTATGGTTTGAAGCAGGCACGAAGAGCATGGTACTCGAAGCTGAGCTCAAAACTGCAGCAACTTGGCTTTCGGCCATCAAAGGGAGACACTTCTCTGTTCTTCTTCAGGAGAGAGAAGGTGACAATGTTTATGTTAATTTATGTTGATGGCATAATTGTTGCTAGCTCTTCACGAGATGCCACTTCAGCTTTGTTAAGAAACTTGAAAAATGAATTTGCACTTAAGGACTTGGGAGAGCTACACTATTTTCTAGGCATTGAGGTTAAAAAGGTGCAAGATGGTATTTTGCTCACTCAGGAAAAATATGCCTCAGATATACTAAAGCGTGTTGGAATGAAAGATTGTAAGCCTTCCAGCACACCCATGTCCACTACTGAAAAACTGTCATTGCATGAAGGAAATTTATTAAGTCCAGAAGAGGGAACCAGATATCGTAGTATAGTTGGGGCACTTCAGTACCTAACACCGACTAGGCCAGATATTTCATTCTCTGTTAATAAGGTCTGTTAGTTTTTACATGCACCTACTTCTGTACACTGGACATCTGTAAAAAGGATTTTAAGATACATACAAGGTAGTGTTGGAACTGGTTTGAAATTATGCAAGTCTCCATCAACTGCAGTAAGTGCCTTCTCTGATGCAGACTGGGCTGGATGCCCTGATGACAGAAAGTCCACGAGAGGTTTTGCTGTTTTCCTTGGTTCCAACCTTATATCTTGGCATGCAAAGAAACAGGCAACTGTCTCATGTTCCAGCACTGAAGCAGAATACAAGTCTTTGGCAAATGCAACGGCTGAGGTAATGTGGATTGAAACATTGCTTGATGAGTTGGGCATTCACATATCACATGTCTCATGTTTGTGGTGTGATAATCTTGGTGCAACTTATCTGTCAGCAAATCTTGTGTTTCATGCAAGGACAAAGCATATAGAGATTGATTTCCACTTTGTTCGTGAAAGAGTTGCACAAAAATTATTGGAGATAAACTTTATTCCAACTGGAGATCAAGTTGTTGATGGTTTCACTAAACCACTTCAAGTTCGACAATTGCAAGCCTTCAAGAACAATCTAAACCTTGACATGTTGAGATTGAGGGAGGATGTTAACGAATAGGCTTGCTTGTAACGTGACAAGTGTCACGGTGTGGACGTATTGCATGCGTATTGTATGTACATGGAAGGTTGTTAGGCTAGGAGATCTTATCTCTAGTATAGCTTGGAGTAGAGGTCAAGAATAGCTAACAACCAGCCGATCTTGTAATGTCTTGCTATATATAAACACGCACGCGTCCCTGCCGAGGTGTATACGCTTAAACCCTTTCTTTCTTACAAGCCGGACCTCCACAGGTCGCCGCCCACGGCTGGAGCAACGGCCACGCCCGGCCGCTGCCCTACCCACGTCGCCCGGCGAGCTCATAGCGCCGGAGCCGCCGGGGACGCACCACCGCCACCACGCGCCGCCGGCCGAACCCCACCACCAGATCTGGCTGGATCCAGTAGGGGGCCGACCGCGCCACCTCCCGAGATGGGAGCGCCGCAGCCGCCCCGCCACGCACGAGACCAGGGCACCCGCGCCGCCACCAGTCGGCTGCCCCGCGAGCCCGCCGCCGAGCTGCTGAACCCCGTGAAGTCCAGCACCGCAGCTCGAGGAGGCTGCCCCGCGCCGGCGTCCCACGAGAAGGGGGGAGAAGGGCCCCACCGCTGCCGCGCCCACCGGGCTTTGCCCGACGGAGCTCACCGGCGACGGGGGGGGGGGAGTGGAGGAAGGAGTGACCGAGGCGCAGCAGAGCGGTTCCCCCTGGCGCAGGGAGGCCTGGGGGGTGGGGAGGAGAGGGGAGGGGAGGGGGTGGGGAGCGGGCGAGCCAGGAGGCGCGCCTTCGCCGGCCGACGGCGGCGGAGGCAGGCGAGGAGGCCGGCGGCGGCGGGAGGGGAACCCTAGCGGGGGAGCGGGGGAGCAGGTTTTGGGTCGTTCCTCGGATTCAAAAATTACCAATGCCCTCAAAACTAGCTTTTGCAGGCTTGGCACGCAGACATTCAATGAGAGAACCTCATTCTCGTTGCTCGCAACCACATCTACGTAGGACAAATACCGCATCTGAACTAGAGACTGACTGATACTTCTACAGTAAATTCCCTTCACGTTCCACAACCTCAAGCTTCTCAGTTGTTTCAGCTCCCCTAAATGTCCAATCAGGCTCATCTTGTGCTTCGAGTGATTGTAGTGTCTGTAGGTTTGTTAGATTTCCAAGACCATTTGAGATACACATACCACTACCGCTTTTCCACCCTCTCCCTTCTGGATCAAGTACTCTCTCAGCAAACAAATGTCTGAGCTTCTTCAGCTTCACGATTCCACTAGGCAACTCATGTATGTCAGATCCAAAAAGGTTCAGCGTCAACAGATTTGAAAGCTTCTCAATAGATTTCGGAAGCTTCTTCACTTTTGCATTACGCAAACCCAAATGATGGAGATTAAAAAGATCTCCAATAGCATCTGGAACCTTCTTGATGGGCAGGCCACGTAATTCTAGCACTGTCATGTATCTTGACTCGGTGCATAGCAGAGGTATAGTGGATAATGACATGCTATTGCCGAGTGTAACGACTGTGCGAAGTTGTTGTATACAAGAAATTGGCTGATCACCATCCTTCTTTGGTTTGTGGAGTACCAATTGTCGTCCGTACATATCAAGAGAACCACCACATTCAGCATCATAAGTAACACCAAAACAGTTCTTCTGGCACAAGTCCACTGCCAATTCATGTAAGATATCGTGCATTCTGAATGCCTTCATCCTACCAAATGTGTTCCTCTCAACAAGTTGTAGCATGTTCCTGTCAACCAACTCCTTTAAATAGCCTTCTGCCACTTCTTCTAATGTTCTTTCACCCCTCTCCTCGATGAACGCCTCTGCCAACCATAACCGTTCAAGTTGTTTCCTATGTAAAAGATAGTCTTCTGGAAATAGACTACAATATAAGAACCAACTTTTCAAGTGTGTTGGAAGGTACATGAAGCTCAGATACAGAACATTCCTTATGTGGTCAAACCTTGAATTATTAATTATCTCCCAGCTCAGTTGGACATTTATTCTTCTCCATTCTTCCACGGTTTTCTCATGCATACGCAACAAGCTCCCAACTGACACGATAGCAAGAGGCAAGCCCTTGCACTTGCTAGCTATTTCCTTGGACATTGGCTTCCGTTCTATAGGACATTGATGATTTGTATCTCCTGGAAATGCTTTCTTACAAAAGAGATCCCATGACTTGTCTTCTGGTAAAGCTTCTAGTGTTAATATATGTCCAGGAGAGGCAAGTGTAGCAACATCACTTTCCCTTGTTGTGATTATGAGTCTACTTCCCTTATAATTATGATTAAGCACCCTAGAAAAATCGTCCAAAGCTTCTGGAGTCCAAACGTCATCCAATATGATTAAACACTTTTCTTGCTCTAGATAGTTCTTCATTGTCTCTTCCTGGCAAGTGATATCCATAGCCAAAGTGCTAGACAGAACACTGACATTATCTTCTAAAATTTCATTGATTATACTCCTCAAGGCATCTTCTCTGGAATAATTCTGCGAGATAGATATCCATGCATGGCACTGGAATTTCCCCTTCTCCTTCTTGTAGACATTTGCAGCTAAAGTAGTTTTACCAAGACCTCCCATTCCAAGCAGAGCTATGACAGAGCATTTCAGGTCATCACTTGCCAACCATTGCTCGAGCTTTTCTCTGTTTTTATCTAGCCCCACTAGATCCTCATCATCAAGGGATCGTGAAATGTTAGCTAGATCTTTGGATCTGTCAACAATGTAATTCAAGCTGCTTGTATCACCGTTGTTTGTCATGGGAACCCAGCGGTTTTTTGTCTCTGGTAGGTGTGAAAGGTCTTTCTCTATTTCCTTCACATTAAAAGCAATCTTGTTCAAAGAGAGTAGAGATCTTGGCTTTTTGAACCCTTTCTTCAGGAAAAAGAAAAAACCAACATCAAGTTCCTGACCAACTAGATACAAGTACTCATCCACCATGTCCTCCATCAGATGTGCTACTTTTCGTACCTCCCCCAACCAGCTCTCATATGCTTGTTTCTTGCGGTTTCGAATGTCCATTTCATACAGAAATTGATGCATTACACGAAGCTCCCTCACAACACGATTCATGCTGCGTTGTAACTCTGGTAGTAGTGTCCCGTACTTCACAAACAACGTGCTGGCTTGGTTTGCCGCTCCATTTGCTAAGGCAATTCCAATCTTTTCAATGGCATGAAGAATCACAATCTCCGCCATTAGTTTCTGATATGTGCTAATGTCTCACTGTTGGGTGGTAGCCCAGTTGTATATTTTTCCTCAACGTAATTAAAATGACCACTGAAAATGAAGTAAATGATGTATTGATTAACGTTAGTATATTTTTCTAGCATTTTCCATAACACTTTTAAATTCTCCAACCACAATACTCCCTCTATTCCACAATATAAGGTGTATCAATTTTTGTGCAAGTCAAACTTGTGTATGTTTGACGAAAATTATAGAATAAAATGTCAACATGTACAACACAAAATAAATAAAACATAAAATACATTTCATGATGGTCTAACGATACAAATTTCATACTGTAGATGTTGATTTTTTTTTTTTGAAAAGTTGGTCAAACATGCACATGTTTGACTTTTGAAAAAGCTAATGCACCTTATATTTTGAAACCGAGAAAGTAGAAAAGTGAAATAAACAAAACCTTTGAAAGTAATCCTCCTATGCTCGTATTTCATGATGTTAACCTATCTAGGTCTAACACGCGTAATTAACCTATCTAAGTCCAAGAGAATTTTAAACACTCAGGGAGTCAGGACTATGCTATAGTCAACTGCAGCAAACTTAATTCATTAACGGACAAGAACGAGTGAAACTCGAACAATAACTGACCATACATGCTCTGTTTTTGTATAGGGACATCTCTCACATTAAAATTCCCCAAATGCTGAAGTTTTAACCAAGTAAGGCAAAAAGGAACCAAGATGACATACCTGCCAGCTCGCCAACATGAAACTAGGCTAATGTGACTGCTGCAGGTCGCTTACTTCCATATTTTTGTCAACATCCATCTAATAGTAACTCCAGACGTATGTAGTTGTTGATTAAGCTGCAAGAGAGAAAGAAATATTGAATCAAGAATATACTCCCTCCGTCCCAAAATTCTTGTCTTAGATTTATCTAGATACGATGTATCTAATACTAAAATGTGACTTGATACATCCGTATTTAGACAAATATAAGACAAGAATTTTGGGATGGAGGGAGTATTAATTAAGAAAGCAAAGTTGTAATGTCATAGGAGTCATTAGGAAAAATCAATATAAAGTATATGGCCTGTAAAGAGCATTATCAGGCTTGCAAACTTCGTACATCTTTGTACAATATCGTAACTAAAACGACCTTAACTAAAAGGATCAGTCATGATTACTTCAATATATTTTCAATGCAAGAACATAAGCCCATCAGGTGCTAAATATATATTGCCTGTTAACGAGCATCATCAGGTTTGCAAACTTTGAAAGATACAGCAGGAATGGTTTTTGTTTTGCACAGAGGGCGACTGTTCTAAGTACAACCTAAGATAGCCAGAAAACTAGGTGTGCAGTTCCATGGTTTTCAATTTCAGTTTCAACAAAATTTCAGCACCAACTGAAATCACTGAAATTCAGTTATTTCAGTTTGCATTTCTGCCAAAAGGCCGAAATATTCATTTGAATTTAATTAAATATTTGAAATTTACAAAAAATATTTTTGAAAAATATTTGATTTCCTGTGTACTACAGAATTTGCTGAAATATTTTGACCGAAATGTAATATTTCAGTGTCTACTGAAATTAATGAAATTCAGTGAATTTCAGTGAAATCTCACTGAAAGTGAGAACCATGTGCAGTTCTGAATGTGAAACTATCAGGATAGTCTCAGTGATCCTCACCCAAAGAATGACCTCTGTTCTTGTTGTCATTGAAGCTTAGTCATAGAGATCCTGAACTGTCACGGAACTACCGACATGACCTAGAGTGTGGTAGCTTGTTGGTGAACACAAGTAGCTGGCTTTGATCTTCAACTTGAGTTTCCTCCTTGTTCTTCTTACCCATGGAACCGCAGAAAAAAAACACCTATATGGTCTGTAATGACGAGCTAGAATATTGAAAAGGGAACTAGGTAGGAACGCACCTGGCCAGTAATCGATGTAGATCTGGAGCTCCTCCTTGTGCGCTTCAGGACTTGAAATTCTTCAAAACTGTGTCATGACTTGGTGATAGTATGGAATACTAGTCTTGTTGCTGAAGCCGTCTCAAGAGAGGCAGCTACTGAACCTGCAAGTCAGGTCAATGCTAGGTGTGACTGAAAGTACTTTGAAATTGCTGTTTTCTCTGGTGACCACGCAGTTCTGATGGAGCCTTATCTCTGGCAATCTGTAGCAAGAGCCAAACTAAATATGTTTTCTGGTGGAATTATTAGCCATCGCTTGAGTTTTGATGACATACGCATCTCCTTCAAGCTCCAAGGAACAAAGTGCAACTCTTACCCAATGTAAGGAGACCACTCTTGCATACATGCTGCTCCTGTACTTCTCTCTCTGTGATGTATTGCGTTGCTGAATCTCGCTTTCTTCCACACTCTGCACTCATCTCTCAGACTGCATTTGAGCTGGGCAAGCCCGCCTCCAATCCAAACAACTTTGTGTTCATGATCCGTGCCAGAGTGATGCAGCCTAGCTATGTGGGTTGTCCCCACCATGTTCTCTCATCTGTGTCTGTGATGGCCGTGCATTATTTCTGTGCACGGCTACTATTATTTGCTAGCTGGAGCGACTTGTTCTATGAGGGTGTGAGAATGTTTCGAAATCTCTATAGGAAAATTACGTAATCATCTACTCCCTCCTTCCATCTATATAGGGCCTAATGCGTTTTTTAAGACCGCCTTTGACTGTTGACAAGATTAATAGTACATGACATGCACAATGTGAAAATTATATCGTTGAAAGCTCCTTCCACACACGAATTTAACGGTGTGCTTTGTGTAAGTTGCATGTCATATATTATTGCTCTAATATTTGGTCAAAATTAGCCTCGAAAAACGCATTAGGCCCTATATAGATGGAAGGAGGGAGTACCAACATTTCCGCTCAACTGAGTACCCAGATCAAAAGCATGTGCATCTGAAACGGGCACCTTCAACACTTGGAGAGCTATAGCAAATGTTTACAGGATGGCATCGTATAGTATCAGGTATGGGACATACTGCGCGCATCAAGAATTTCCAGTCCCTGCTAGGAGCGAACCCCTATGCCAAAATGAACTCACTTGACGGACCAGCACAGAAATGACGACCGGTTATGCGGAGCAATTCCTCTCTGCAGTTAGTTGTAAAGAGGGGAAATCAGGAAACAACACGCACGGATGTCCAAGCATGCATCACAAGCCAATTCTGTGAAGACGAAATGAATAGCTGAACATTATGAAGCACAACACGAGCCGCCGTTTATTTAACAGCCACAGCTTAAATACGTAGGCGACATCATACATTGTTCACAACTAGTGCAGACAGACGCGAATGGAACAAGTACACACATAGTTCATCAAATAGGTACTGCAAAAAAAATGAAAATTAGTCTCAAAGATGAAAACACGACTTGGTTCCGGTCTTATTACAACAGTATAAGTGCAGTCTTACTACAAGCAAAAGCACACAAATACATAGTAGCAGGAGAAGTGGTAAACAAAGTAGAGGCAGTATGCCTTGAAATAAAAGCAGAGGAAGCCCACAAACAGAGTTTTATGGTGCTTCCTCAAAAAAGCAGAGGAAACCTTGAAATGGTGTACAGTACTACATCAGCTGCACCACTGCACTGAAGTATACCAACACTGCATATGATGCATCTTGAGAACCATGTATTGACGCCCCGACTCCTTTGCGACCAATCTGCATGCGTGCGGCCCAAGTAGAGAAGCATCTTCCTTCCAGTTGGTGACCTACAGAACAAACATCGCATCACATCAACATGGTAAAGTAGCAAGATTAGAGGCGAGAGGAAGGAAGCCAGTAGTGGTACTGGTTGGCAGGTGAGTAGATATATATAGCTTACCTGCATGCACTTTCCTAAACGGTGTGGCACGTCAACGTCGGAGACTATGCTGCCACTGCGTCCCTTGAATTGCAGAACATTGACGCAGCAACGTCAAGAAGTCACCGGTGATTTGCCAGAAGCATAGATACTGGAGGGGCAGGAGGAACTCAATGCCGGCTGGGACCTCTGTCATGCTGCTGAGGTTGGTTAAGATGAATCTTTCCAGGCTCGCCACGGCGCCTTCCTGTATCTCTAGCCGATTCAGATTAGGCAGGTCCCATAGCCGGAGAACCTTTAGCTTGGGGAACCACCCCGTGAGAAACAACAACTGCTCTCCGTTGTATGCTCTGGTGAGATCTAGAGACGTCAAGTTTGACAACCGAGAAAGGGATGGCAGGGGGTCTTCTCTCAGCTGTGACCAAGATAGACACAATTCATACAAGTTCTGCCCACCAACAACTTGGAAGAGAGGAGACTCATCCAACGCCCCTTCCGCTAGTCGTCCACTCAAACTTAGCTTTTGCAGGCTTGGCAGGCAGACATTCAACAAGAGAACCTCGTTCTTGTCACTTGCATTCACATCTAGGTAGGACAAATAGCGCATCTGAACTAGAGATTCACTAATAAGGCCACAGTAAATTCCCTTCACATTCCATAACCTCAAGCTTCTCATTTGCCTCAGCTCCCCTAAATGCCTAAGAGACTCATCTTGTGCTTCCAATGCTTGCAATGTCTGCAGATTTGTTAGATTTCCAAGACCATTGGGGATACATACACCACTGCGACATTTAAGCTCTCTCGCTTCTGCATCAAGTACTATCTCAGCAAATAAGTGCCTCAGCTTCTTCAGCTTCACAATCCCACTAGGCAGCTCATGTATATCAGATCGACAAAGGTCCAGTGTCAACAAATTAGAAAGCTTCTCAACAGACTTCGGGAGAATCTTCACTTTTGAATCACGCAAACCCAAATGGCGGAGATTAAAAAGGTCTCCAATAGCATCTGGAATCTTCTTTATGGGTAGGCCACTTAATTCTAGCACTGTCAAATATCTTGACTCCTTACATAACAAAGGTATAGTGGTTGATGGCGTACTATTGCCCAGTATAATGACTGTACGAAGTTGGTGTATACCAGAAATTTGCTGATGTTTGTGGAGTACCAATCGTCGTCCATCCATCTCAAGAGACCCCCCACACTCATCGTCATAAGTAACACCAAAATAGTTCTTCTTGCACAAATCAACTGCCAGTTCACGTAAGAGATCGTGCATTCTGAATTTCTTCATCCTACCAAAGTGGTTCCTCTCAACAAGTTCTAGCATGTTTCTGTCAGTCAACTCCTTCAGATAGCCTTCTGCCACTTCTTCTAATGTGCTTCCACCCCTCTCCTCGATGAACCCCTCTGCCATCCATAACCGTGTAAGTTGTTTCCTATGAAAAAGATAGTCTTCTGGAAATAGACTGCAGTACAAGAAGCAACTTTTCAAATGTGTTGGAAGGTATATGAAGCTCAGGTACAAAATATTCCTTATTTGGTCAAGCTTCGAATTATTAATCATCTCCCAACTCAGTTGGTCATTTATTCTTCCCCATTCTTCCATGGTTTTCTCACGCACACGCAAGAGGCTGCCAATTGACACAATAGCAAGAGGCAAGCCTTTGCACTTGCCAACTATTTCCTCGGACAATGGCTTCAACACTGTAGGACATTTATGATTTGTATCTCTTGGAAAGGCTTTCTTACAAAAGAGATCCCATGCCTTGTCTTCGGGTAAAGCTTCTAGTGTTAAGATATGTCCTGGAGAGGCAAGTGTGGCAACACGGACTTCCCTTGTTGTAAGCATCACTCTACTGCCCCTATCATTATGAGTAAACAACCTTGACAAATCATGAAATGCTTCTGGATCCCAAACATCATCCAATATGATCAAGTACTTCCTTTGCTCCAGATATTTCTTTAGTGTCTCTTCAAGGCACATGATGTCCATATCCAGGGTGCTAGATAGAACACTGACATTATCTTTAAAAAGTTCCTTGGTTATATTTCTCAATATAACTTCTCTAGAATAAGTTTGAGAGATGGAGATCCAGGCATAGCACTGGAATTTCTCCCTCTCCTTCCTGTAGACATTTGCAGCTAAAGCAGTTTTACCAAGACCGCCCATTCCGAGCAGAGCTATCACAGAGCATTCCTGATCATCACCCGCCAACAACTGCTCGAGTTGTTCTCTGTTTTTATCCACCCCCACTAGATCTTCTTCATCAAGTGAGCGTGAAATGTTTGCTAGCTCTTGGGATCTCTTGACAATGTAACTGAGGTTGCTAGAATCCCCGTTGTTTATCATGGGAACCCAACGGTTTTTTGTCTCTGATAGGTGTGAAAGGTCTTTCTCTATGTCCTTCACCTTGAAAGCTATCTGATTCAAACAAAGCAGTGATCTTGGCTTTTTGAACCCTTTCTTCAGGAAAAACAACAACCTATATCATGTTCTCGACCAACTAGATACAAGTACTCATCCACCACGTCCTCCATAACATGTGCTACTTTTGCACCTCCTCTAACCAGCCCTCATATACTTGATTGCTGCGGTTACGAATGTCCATTTGACAAAGAACATCATGCATTACCCGAAGCTCCCTGGCAACACGACCCATGCTACCCTGTAGCTCCAGTAGTTGTGCCCTGCACTTTGCAAACTGAACGCTGGCCTGGTCTGCCGCTCCTTTTGCCAAGGCAATTCCAATCTTTTTAATTGCTAGAAGGATCACAATCTCCGCCATTACTTTCTGAGGTTTGCTAATGCCTCGTTGGTTGGTGGCGTTCTAGTTGTATAGTTTCCTCAGTACCATCAGAAAGTTCACTGCAAAATGAAGTAAGTGATGTATTAATTAATCTGCTAGCACATTCTGGTAGTAGTAAGCACTTGGCAAAACAGTTCAAAACTCTACAGCCATAATGGAAAAGAGTAAGCAGAAGCCGTTAAAGTAATCCTCCTAAACTCTTATTTCATGTTGTTAACCTATATAATTCTAACCCACATGATCCAACAAAACAGTTCCTACAACATGAGAATTTAAGAACACTTGGGACTGTAGTCAACCGCTGCAAATGTGATGTTATTATCTGACAAGAGTGACACTCGTATAGGAACATCTCAGGTTAAAATGCCCCAAACTCAACGCTTCCGTATAGGAACATCTCAGGTCAAAATGCCCCAAACTTTGAAATTTGAACCAAGACAAAGAGGGAACCAATCCGCATACCTGCCAGATTACCAAAATAAATATTTCACTTTCAGAGAGTTAGCTAATGTGAAAGTTATGGGTAACTTAGTTCCATACTTTCGTCAATATTATCAATCTAATAGTATTTCCAGATGTATGGACAAACAAATAAATAGCTATAGTTGTTGATTGAGTTGCAAGAAAGATGTATTGCAGTCAAGAAAATGAATATGTAAACAAAGCTATATTGCATTAGGAATCATTAGGAGAAATCAATATATTATTATTAACAACTATGCTAGAGGTTAATTCCAGATTATTTGTGAATCCAAGGGAAAGAATGGGCGGCAACTAAAACCTGAACATACCTTCTTGCTCGCCGGACCTTGTCGTCGTCACAAATTAAGAAGCTCGTCCTTCCAGGAGATAATTTTATTGTGCTTGCACAGTGCTGGGAGAAACGACAATCCATTAGACACAAAGTATACTTTTTTTGCTAACTTCAAAAGATATAGCAGGAGTGGTTTTTATTTGCACCAAGGGAAATTGTTGTGAGGACAGCCTAAGACAGCTAGAAACTAAAGGAAGGATGACACACCTGCCTCGTAATGGCTTAGATCCAATCAACGTTGGTTACCTCCTTGTGCTTTTCTGACTATGAAACAATCGGAATAATCTCAGGGATCCTCCCAAAAAACAAGACCTCATGACTTGGCCGTTGAGGTTGTCAACTTGTCATCGAAGCTTAACCATGGAGATCCTGAACCCTCATGGAGCCATGGGTACGACTGAGAGCGTGCTAGCTTTTTGTTGATGAAACGTTTGATCTTCAACTTGAAGAATCCTCCAGAACCACCAGCATACCTGGCTTCTGATGGGTGGTCGACTAGTTGTATACTTCTCAAATATCAATGGAATGACCACTGTAAAATGAAGTGAGTGCTGTATTAGTGAAATTGTTAGTTTATTCTGCTAGTACCAAGCACTTGCCGAAACATTTTAAAACTCTCCAACTACAATGAAAAAATTAAATAAACGGAACATTTCCAAGAAATCGTCCCAAACTCTTATTACTTGTTGTTAACGCAGCTAACTCTAACCCACACAATCAAGCAAAGATGTACTTAGAATAGGCAGGTCAATGAGAAATCTAAAACACTTGGGACTGTGCAATAGTCCACTGCAACAAACTTAATGATATTAACTGACCACGACAAGTGACAATGAACAAAATGCCGGTCGTACATGCTCTTCCATACAAGGGCAGCTCAGCTTAAAAAGGCCCAAAAGTTTAAATTTGAACCGAGCAAGTCAAAGAGGAAATATAATTGATATACATGCTAGCTCGACCGATATGAATATTCTTAATGTGAACCGAACAGGTAAGTTTCTCACATCTATCTAATAATATTTCCAGATTTATTGAGCAAATAGCTACAGTTGTTTAATTAAATCAAACTGTTAGTGCATTGTGCTTCTAGCAAGCACTTGCCAAAACTCTCCAACCACAAGAGAAACGTGAATTCAGAAGAACCTTTCAAAGTAATCCCTCTACAGTATTATTTCATACTGTTAACCTATCTAACTCTAACCCACATAAGCAAACAAAACCGTTCTTGCAATATGCATGTCTTTGAGAATTTTGAAACACTTGGCACTGTGCTATAGTCAACGGAAGCAAACTTTCATGTTATGAGCTGACAAGAATGAGTGAACTTGACCAAATAACTGACAATGCATGCTCTGCTTCCCTAAGGGGCATATCAAGTTAAAATGCACAGAATATTGAAATTTTAACCAACTAAGACAGTGCGAACCAATCTACTTGCAAGGCCGGCTCAGCTCACCAATATGAATATTCTAATTTCAGAGAGTTGGTTAATGTGACAGTTCCAGGTTTACTTGGTTCCACATTTTTCTAAACCTCTATCTAATAGTATCTCCAGATGCATGGAGAAACAAAATAGGTAGCTGTTGCTTAAACTGCAAGACAGACTTATCCCAATCAATAAAATGAATGAGACCACTTGCAAAAAAGAAAAGAAAATGAATGAGAAAACAAGGATGTGATGCATAGGGGTCATCAATTAGGGGAAACGAATAAATTTTGTTGTAACTAAAATGACTATAGATAAAAGGAGTCTCAATTTCACTTTAGGGGATCCTCACACAAGTATGCTGACTTTAGGAGACCAAAGTTCTCACATTATTGTAAGTTAAGTGCAAGAGTAGATGCCTGTCATGTGTTAAGTTTGTCTCAGTAACATGCAACAACAACACTTCATATAAATTAATTCCAGATTATTTGTGAATCCAGGGAAAATGATGGATGGCAACTAAAACCTGAACATACCTTCACGCTCGCCAGACCTTGGTGTTGTCACAAATTAAGAAGGTCGGCCTTCCAGGAGAAATCTATATTGTGCTTAGGAAGCTGGAAGAAATGGCAATACATTAAGTCACAAAGTATAGTAGGCTTGCTAACTTGAAAAGATACATCAGGAGTTTTTTCTGTTTGCATCAAGGGAGATATATTATTCTTACTACATAGCCAGAAAATTAGGAAGGAGAACACACCTGCCTCGAAATGGCTTAGATCTGACTGATGTTGGTGACCTCCTTGTGCGTTTCTGAATCTGAAACTGTCCAAATAATCTGACAGATCCTCACCAGGAAGAAAACCAAATTAAGGGCAGCGAACCTGGCTTGTGATCGATGTAGATCCTGCTAGATATGTACCTGTAGTGACTTCCTCGTTGTGAGCTTCAGTATCTGAAATCATCAAAACAGCGTCATGGCTTGGAGAGAGTGGCGAATGCTAATTTTATCGTCGATGCCATCTCAAGAGCCAGCCAGTGAACCTGCAAGTCAAGTCAATGCGTCCTCCTGTGGGTACAACCTAAGATAGCAAGAAAATTAGAGAAGGACCACACACATACCTCGGTGTGCACTTCTGAATCTGAAACCATTACAGCAATCTCAAAATAAAGAGGCCTCAACGATCGCTTGGATGGCCTGATGCTAATTGAAGCTTGAGAGTGGAGATCCTGAACCCTCATGGAGCCATGGGTTATTGGGTATGATCGAGAGTGTGCTAGCTAGTTGCTGATTATGGATTTGACCTTCAACTTGAGTTGGCCCGTCAAAACCAGAGAACCACCACCATACCTGGGTTGTGATGGCAAGGAAAACTGTTTATTTTGGCATTGAGCTAGCTGCCTAGGATATTGGCATGAGAACTGAGAACACAACCAAATTAAGGGGAACGCACCTGGCTTGTAGTCGATGTAGATCCGGAAGGATTTGGTGAGAGCTCGTCCTTGTGCGCTTCAGGATTTGAAATCACCGAAACAGTGCCATCGCTTGGTGAGAATGGGGGAATGCTAGTCTAGTTGTCGAAGCCAACAAGAAGGAGCCAAAGCCCTTGCAATGCTCATGTGTTTCTGAGAGCCCTTTAGACGTACATACACACCGCACGTTCTGGCAACCCAACAATTGCTCTTACCAATGCATGCTCTTGAGATTTACTATCCTAAACTTTGGAGAACAACAAGACAAGTGAGCAACTGAAGGAAGGCAGCAGGAAGCATCTTTGCTAATCTAAACATTGGAGAACAGGACAAGTGAGTAACAATGAAAAAATGTTACCGTGGTGCTATTATACATAGCATACTAGCTGTCACCACTTGACCACTGGAATCATTGTTACTATCTAGACAAGTTGGGGTCCATGGGACTAATTAAACATGGTAGCGGTGCTGGCAGGCACGGTTAACAGGGAAAACGATACAGACAGAGTACTAGGCAACTCAAGATGCTGAACTCTTGATGAAAAGGTGTGCCACAGGCATGGTTAACCGTGTGCTTTATGGAATTTACCGATGGTATTTGATTCCAGTAGATGATAAACTAGTTGGTATCGGTTTGGTCCCATGGTAGCCACTGGACACGTTTCGTCATGTCAGTGGAGGCACCATCAATCGAGTAGATAAAACAATTCCCCTTGGCTAATGGCTAACACTGGCTCAAGATGGGAATGCTTAACTAACTAAGGTCGAGGCCATGGATACATACAAAGAATAACAAATTGGGAGCTTAAGCTGGCGCAGATCTACTGGCAGTAAGTTTAAATCGTCGCCCATGTCGTACCAACGAAACAAAGGGGCATGGATGTAGTGTATGTAGGGGCGATTTGGGTATCAGGGAAGCTGGCTGCCTAGCTTACCTCGCCGTTGCCGCCGCCCGCCGGGGGTTCTGCTTCGCGGCGAGAGAGAGGGGAAGGGGCTTGGCCGGGCAGGGAGGTCCTGTCGCCGCGCCGCCGGGAGGAGGGGTTCTTCTACCCTAACCCTCGCCGGCCGGTGGCCTGCCCCTGCCGCAGTCTCCGCTCTCCATTTTTTCTTTTCCTACTAGGGTCGCTCTGCAGTCTCCAGTTCGGCTGGTAGATCTTGACCGGGTCAACGGACTGATGTATACACAAAATTTTTAGGGAAAAAAAGGTTGGGTGATGGCACGGAGCGATGGGCCCGGTATGCGTGTGGTGTGATGCGAGGTTGGTGAGGTGACCGGCGTGCGTCGGTCGTGATCGACACTCGACACTCGACACACCCAAGTGTGTATGAATTCGGGAAAGAACGCGAAATAAATTGGTAGCAAATTCTGCAACCGGGACATTCGGTATAATAATCGTCAGATTGCGGGATGAAGCCTATAAACCTGGTCCAAATTGATCCTTCAAATCCGGACGCTTTGATTTATTTTTGTGAGATCCCAAATCCGTGAGCACATTTTCTTCATATCTACAGGATTTCGCCCGATTTTGCTGGCTTCCCTTTTCCTCGGCGCCAAGGCATTTTCGCCGGCTTCAATTCCTACCTCCCACGCCGCCACCGCCTCCAACCTCGCCGTCCGGCCCACCGGCACCGGAATTCGGCGGGATGGAGTACACGCCGCTCCTGGGGTGCCCCATGCCACGCGCCATCGCCGCCTTCACCGTTGCCATTCCATCCGCCGTCTCTCGAAACGCTGCTAGCCTGCTATGTTTGGACACTTTGTGCCCTTCAACGTTATCCATCAAACGTTTATGGATTGGTCCGGTTGTTTGAATTCCGACATCACGGAAGCAAATCAGTATGAAGTTTGCGGGTGTTCGGACGGTTTGTAACGTACGCATCTGACAGGGCAGTTTCAATGTGGCAAAGTGATGCAACCTGCTATAGTCAACTGCATTAAACTTAATGTTATTAACTGCAGCAAACAACAACTGACCATGCATGCTACACTTCCAAATAGGAACATCTGAGGCTAAAATGTCCAAAATGTTCATTGTTCACGGACGTACGGTGATCACTAATGAATACTAAAATGTGCATTATCATTTTCTTTTTTGTCTCTTGATGAAAAGTTGTGCCACAGGCATGGTTAACCGTGTGCTTTATGGAATTTAACGATGGTATTTGATTCCAGTAGATGATAAATTGTTCGAATTTGCGGATCCGAACAGCTCCCAATTTTAGTTGGGGTGACTTCAACACCATTAGGAGGAGAGAGGAAAAGAGTAATGATAATTTTGACGGCAGATGGTCGTTTATGTTCAATACCATTATTGAAAGCTTGGATCTGAGGGAGACAGAGCTTTCCGGTAGAAAATTTACCTGGGCTAATGCTTTGCCAAACCCGACGTATGAGAAGCTTGATCGAGTCCTCGCGAGTGTCGAGTGGGAACAGAAGTTCCCTCTCGTAAACGGTTCAGGCTCTCTCGCGCGGAATCTCGGATCACACACCTTTATTCGTGGACTCAGGTGAGCCAAACCACGCGGGAAAAAAAAACACCTTTTCTTTTGAGCTGGCATGGTTTGAACGAGAAGGTTTCTTAGATCTGATTGCCAAGGGATGGGCTAAGGATGCGGGAGGTACGACTTCTGTCGAGCGTTGGCAGAATAAGATTAGGCATTTGAGAAGATTCCTACGGGGATGGGCTAAACACCTTAGTGGGATTTATAAGATTGAAAAGGAAAGGCTCCTTTCTCTGATTCAGTCCCTAGATATAAAAGCGGAATCCACGATTTTGCAAACCGCAGAGCTCCAGATTAAGCTAGATGCGGAGATGAGATTGAAAGAACTTCTCCGCGAAGAAGAATTGAAGTGGGCGTTGCGGGCTAAGGTCCGCAGAGTGGTCCAAGGGGACGCAAACACTCAATTCTTTCACTTGATTGCTAATGGCAAGCACAGAAAGAAGAGAATCTTTCAGCTCGAACAAGATGAAGGAACTATTGTAGGGCAGGACAACCTGAAACTTTACACCACCGAGTATTATAAGCAGTTATTTGGACCTCCGAAGGATAGTTGTGTGTCCCTCGATGAGTCCAGGATTGAGGATCTGCCTCAACTAACTGCTAATGATAATGATATTTTGGTTGCCCCTTTCTCGGAGATGGAGGTGTTTGATGCTATAGCGCAGATGAAAAACAATAAGGCTCCCGAGCCTGATGCATTCCCGGTGGAGTTTTACAAAAAGTGTTGGCATATTATTAAGGGGGATTTACTACCAGTGTTCCATGATCTTTTCTCTGGACAGCTTCAGTTATTTCACTTAACTTTTGGAACAATAACACTGCTTCCTAAGAAAATGGATGCTGTGAGAATCGAGCAGTTCAGGCCGATCTGCCTTCTCAATGTTAGTTTCAAAATTTTCACCAAGGTTGGGACTAATCGGCTCACACAGATTGCGCATTCTGTGGTGCAGCATTCCCAAACTGCTTTCATGCCGGACAGAAACATCCTAGAAGGGGTGGTGGTCCTGCATGAAACGCTCCATGAAATTCACTCGAAAAAATTGGATGGAGTTGTCTTTAAGGTGGATTTCGAGAAAGCGTACGATAAAGTAAAATGGCCATTCCTACAACAGGAATTGCGTATGAAAGGTTTTGATGAAGTCTGGCGCGGCCAGGTTGAATCATATACGCAAAAGGGAGTGTTGGAATTAAAGTGAATGACGAGATAGGTCATTATTTCCAGACACATAAGGGCCTGAGACAAGGGGATCCGATGTCCCCTATCCTGTTCAACATTGTAGTTGATATGTTGGCAATTATGATAGGAAGGGCTAAGGAAGCTGGTCAAGTGGGGGGCCTGGTACCTCATCTCGTTGACGGAGGTGTGTCCATCTCCAGTACGCCGATGATACAATCATCTTTATGGAGCATGACTTGGCTAAAGCGAGAAATATGAAGCTGGTGTTATTCTTATTTGAACAATTGACCGGGTTAAAGATTAACTTTCACAAAAGCGAGTTGTTCTGCTTTGGTAGAGCCAATGACGAACAAGAGGCATATAGGCAATTGTTTGGGTGCAATTTGGGGGCTTTACCTTTCACCTACTTAGGGATACCAATCCACCATCGTAAGATGACAAACAGAGAATGGAAGTGCATCGAGGACCGATTTGAAAAGAAACTCAGTTGCTAGAAGGGCAAGCTCATGTCATACGGAAGCCGATTAATTCTGATAAATTCGGTTCTCACGAGTATGCCTATGTTTCTTTTGTCATTCTTCGAAGTCTCAGTTGGAGTTAGGAAAAGACTAGACATTTATCGATCACGATTCTTTTGGCAGGGTGATGAGCTAAAAAGGAAATACCGTTTAGCCAAATGGGATATCATCTGTAGACCGAAAGACCAAGGGGGTCTTGGTATTGAGAATCTTGAACTTAAGAACAGATGTCTTCTCAGCAAGTGGTTGTGGAAGTTATCGAGTGGGACTGACGCCACTTGGGCGGAAATCCTCCGTAGCAAGTATTTTCAAACCAAAACTTTGTCTCAGGTGACAGTAAGACCGACTGATTCACCATTTTGGAAAGGGCTTATGAAAGTCAAACTTTCACTGTTTAATAGGACAAAATTTATTGTTGGTAACGGTGCTAGTACGCGATTCTGGAAGGATACTTGGCTCGGAGAGGCACCCTTAGCCATCCAATACCCGTCTTTGTATCGTATTGTTCAATGACGTGAGGTTTTTGTTGCAATGGTACTTCAATCTATCCCCCTTAATATTCAGTTCAGAATGGCGTTAATGGGCAATCGTTGGGGAGAATGGCTACATCTAGTAAGTAGACTGATGAAGGTTGAACTTTCCCAACAACCCGATGAATTACGCTGGAAGCTTACTAGGTCTGGAGTATTTACAGTTAAATCAATGTATGTTGATGTTATCAGTTCAAGCTCGATTCGTAGTTCCAAACATGTTTAGACTGTCAAAGTCCCTTTGAAAATCAAAGTGTTTATGTGGTTTGTCCATAAACATGTTATTTTAACCAAGGACAACTTGACAAAGCGTAATTGGACAGGACCTACTAGGTGTAGTTTCTGTGATCGGGATGAGATGATCAAGCACCTTTTTCTTGATTGCCCGCTAGCCAAAGTTTTATGGAGGACGGTTCATATTGATTTTAATATTACTCCACCGAGTTCTGTCAACACGTTATTTGGAACGTGGCTTAACGGGATAGAGCCCGAGTTAGCGAGACATATTCGTGTAGGAGTCTGCGCCTTGTTGTGGGCGCTCTGAAATTGCATAAATGATTTGGTTTTTAACAGGACAACACGCATTCATTTTTTGCAGGTTATTTTCAGAGCCACGACGTTGATCCGTTCGTGGTCGCTACTCACTCCGACGGAGGCCAGGGAGCGTTTGGTTACTGGATCTATCCGCTGGGAGATGGTAGCTCGGGATATCTTCAACTGGTTTGGACGGCGGTCATGTAATAGGATAGGCAATTAGTTTACCTATCTCTTTTTTGCCAGCCGGTTGTGGCGTCCTTTTTTTGGCTAGTTTGTTTTCTAGCCCTTTTTGGCTCTGTGTGAGCTACTTTTTACTCTTCTTTTGGAGACTTTGAGACCTTGTTGGAACCTATTTATTTGCTTTAATAAGATGGCCGTATGCATCGTTCGCCGGGAAGTCCCTTTTTAAAAAAAGAAGATGATAAACTAGTTACCATCTGGTTTGGTCCCATGGTGGCCACTGGACACGTTTCGTTATGTGAGTGGAAGCAGCATCAATCGAGTAAATATAATAGTTCCCTTTGCTAACGCTGGCTCGAGTTGGCAATGCAGCTTAACTAAGGTCGAGGCCATGGATACAGTCATACAGAGAGTAATAAATTGGGAGCTTAATCTGGCGCATAACTACTGCTAAGTTTAAACCGTCGCCCACGTCCTACGAACGAGAGTAACAAAGGGGCATGGATGTATGTAGGGGCAATTTGGGTATCAGGGATGCTGGCTGCCTAGCTTACCTCGCCGTCGCCGCCGCCGCCGCCCACCGGGGAGTTTTGCTTCGCGGCGATATAGAGGGGGAGAGGTCCTGTCGCCACACCGCCGGGAGGAGAGGTTCCTCCACCTTAAGCCTCGCCGGCGGCGAAGACGTCTGCCTGCCCCTACCGCCGTCTCCGCTCTCCATTTTTTTCTCTAGGGCCGCTCTGCAGTCTCCAGTTGTGGCATCACTGTTAGGCTAGTCATAGTGGGAGTAACCTAAGTAGTAACATAGATGCCACATAAGCAAAAAAGATGGCGTGTCATGTAATTAAAGAGAAGAGAGAGAAATAGAGTAACATAATATGTTACCATCACATAGCGGTTTTCAATACAAAATGAGTCTACAAAGCAATAAATGAAGATATGCATGTTACTACACCTATGACACTTCCCACTATGAAGGTGGTAACATGGATATATGTTACTAGTCTAAGTTACTCCCTACTATGACTAGCCTTAGAGTTAGATCTTGACCGGGTCAATGGACCGATGTACTATACACAAATTTCGGGGGTGAAAAAAAAGACGAAGAAAAAAGGGTTGGCCGATGGGCCCGGCATGCGTTGGTGCGAGGATTGATGAGGTGACCGGCATGCGTTGGTCCTGGTCGAGACTCGAGACACCCAACTGTATTGAACAATCTGGGCAAGAATCTACTACTTCAGTACTAATGCCCTCTTTGTTTGGGCTACTGATTCATGAAAATCACCATGCCTGTGGATTTCTGAAAATCAGTTGTGGCTGTGGATTTCTCAGAATCAGAAGCTGGTTGTTTGTATACCCTATTGTTGGATAGGTGTGGAAACTGTAGGGGTTGTGAAATAGGACGCAGATTTTTGGAACATGATGGTGAAGGAAATATGCCCTAGAGGCAATAATAAAGTTATTATTTATTTCCTTATTTCATGATAAATGTTTATTATTCATGCTAGAATTGTATTAACCGGAAACATAATACATGTGTGAATACATAGACAAACATAGTGTCACTAGTATGCCTCTACTTAACTAGCTCGTTTATCAGAGATGGTTATGTTTCCTAGCCATGGACAAAAGAGTTGTCATTTGATTAACGGGATCACATCATTAGGAGAATGATGTGATTAACTTGACCCATTCCGTTAGCTTAGCACTTGATCGTTTAGTATGTTGCTATTGCTTTCTTCATCACTTATACATGTTCGTAACTATGAGATTATGCAACTCCGTTTACGGAGGAACACTTTGGTACTACCAAACGCCACAACGAATCGGGTGATTATAAAGGAGTACTACAGGTGTCTTGAAGGTACATGTTGAGTTGGCGATTTGAGATTAGGTTTTGTCACTCCGATTGTCGGAGAGGTATCTCTGGGCCCTCTCGGTAATGCACATCATTATAAGCCTTGCAAGCAATGTAACCAATGAGTTGGTTACGGATGATGCATTACAGAGCGAGTAAAGAGACTTGCGGTGACGAGATTGAACTAGGTATTGATACCGACGATCGAATCTCGGGCAAGTAACATACCGATGACAAAGGGAACAACGTATGTTGTTATGCGGTTTGACCGATAAAGATCTTCGTAGAATATGTAGTAGCCAATATGGGCATCCAGGTCCCGCTATTGGTTATTGACCGAGAATAGTTCTAGGTCATGTCTACATAGTTCTCGAACCCGTAGGGTCCGCACGCTTAAGGTTTCGATGGCGATGTTATATTATGAGTTTATGAGTTTTGATGTACCGAAGGAGTTCGAGTCCCGGATGAGATCGGGACATGACGAGGAGTCTCGAAATGGTCGAGACGTAAAGATCGATATATTGGACGACTATATTCGAGTTCGGAAAGGTTCCGAGTGATTCGGGTATTTTTTGGAGTACCGGGGAGTTACGGGAATACGGGGAAGAATATTGGGCCTTAATGGGCTTTAGTGGGAAGGAGCCAGGAGGAGGCGCGCGCCCCTCCCAAGCCCAGTCCGAATTGGACAAAGGGTTTGGGCGCGCCCCCTCTTCCTTCCTTCTCCACTTCCCTTCTTTCCCCTTGACCTAGTTGGACTAGGAAAGAAGGAATCCTACTCCCGGTGGGAGTACGACTCCCTTGGCGCGCCCTCCTCCTAGGGCCGGCCTCCTCCTCCCTCCCTCCTTTATATACGGGGGCAGGGGGCACCCCATAGACACACAAGTTGATCTACGGATCGTTCCTTAGCCGTGTGCGGTGCCCCCCTCCACCATATTCCACCTCGGTCATATCGTCGCGGAGTTTAGGCGAAGCCCTGCGCCAGTAGAACATCATCATCGTCACCACGCCGTCATGCTGACAGAACTCATCCCCGACGCTTTGCTGGATCGGAGCCCGGGGATCGTCATCGAGCTGAACGTGTGCTGAACTCGGAGGTGCCGTATGTTCGGTACTTGGATCGGTCGGATCGTGAAGACGTACGACTACATCAACCGCGTTGTCATAACGCTTCCTCTTACGGTCTAGGAGGGTACGTGGACGAACACTCTCCCCTCTCGTTGCTATGCCATCACCATGATCTTGCATGTGCGTAGGAAATTTTTTGAAATTACTACGTTACCCAACAGATGGCACGCAAGGATGATATCCAGGCAGTCCACTGAAGCTTTGAGATGCATACTTAATATAGTGATTAATTGAATACGAGGGGATACACAATCATAGAGTTGCAAATACACAATGTAAATACATATAGTGGGCCAGCACACATAATTGGCAATAAATGCTGCCCAACATCAGGTGAGATGTGATGGGATATGAGTCCCCCCTCCCTCTCTCTCACGTAAGTGGAGCAGCGAGCACAGGAGCACCGCGGTAGTGAGGAGAGGAGTTGGGTGTTGTCCTTGGTGCGGACAAGATGGATCCAGTGAGAGATGTTACCACTGAAGAAGAAGCTTCTCTTGATGTCGTCTACCCCTTCCATTCATTCTCTTCTGGAGGGACTCCGCTAGTTCATCTCATGGTCGAAGCTCTAAGTTTGTGAGCTGCTCCATGTTGCCCTCCAGTTAATCATCTCCTAAAAGAAGCAGTTATATCTAAGTATTGTATATTACCGTCGTGTGCATCAATGTTGAAAAAAGGCTTAAGCAATCCAATTCATACGAGTTTTTATGCTAAACTAAGTACAATGTCCATTTGAAATGTTTATCACTTCATAATATTGACCCACTGTATATGTCAACCATTAAGAAGATTGCATGCATTTTCAATGCACTGGCAGAAATATTAATTCGCCAACATCATGCGCTCATGCATTTAATCGGTGGAGTTATTCGCCAACAGGTTTCAACTGCCCAGTATGAATGAATCAAGCACCATGTTCTGCTCTTGGCAGCTACTCCTAGTAGGTTTCAACCGCCCACTGTTAGATGCGAATGAATCAAGCTTGAATCTACTGTTGCCTCCTCGCATCATGCTAATTGATTCATGTCGTAGAGTAGCTGGTCCTAAGTCAAATAGTCTATTTTAGTCGATGTGAGTTATTTTGTTTTTTTATTTAGCACTCTAGATGTTAGTGAGCACACTAGACAACGTAATTCAGGATTGAAAGAAAATGTTGTGTGCCGTTTGTAGCGAGTTATATCTAACTGATGACATAGTCGGCAGCTAAGTGGTGATTAATACTTAGCACAAGTAGGGCCAACCTTAATGGAAATACTAATTGGATGATTAGCTGAACAGGAAGAGCTGGATCCTCATGTAGAACAAACTAGTCTATCTTCCCTGTCCTGTACTGTGCACAGCGCCACAAAGTTGCTCAGTCACAAGAACAAAAGAAAATGGCCAAGGGGAAAAGGAGGAATGAGAGGGGATGAGCTATGAGCTGGGCCGGGGGATTTTTTTTTTCTTTCCAAAAGGGACTCCATATCACCATGGATGAGTTCTAGCTAGCCATGCATATGAACTGGAGAAGCAGGATGAGTGAAAGACGAGCTGCGTGATGGATAAGGGATGGTCTGCATGTTCCCTTTAAACCGGTGGTGCAGATTGCTGTTGGTGACCTGCTACAAATAAAGGATCTGCTCTTGTGAGCCTGGTGGGCATCTGGTTGGTGGTGTGGTGTGATGCAGGAGGTAAGCCGTTGGGACGGGGATGCTAGTGGCCCACGCCTCCATTCAATGCCTGGCCTGCCTTGCAGGCCATCTATTGTATGTGTCAGATGCAAATACGCAGCTATACTAGATGCTATACGGGGAGGCGGAAAAATCGTTATATGGCCTGCAGGTATTCAAGTTGCACGAATCACGAGGCAGCATGCGGTGTGGATATCGACCGCGCGTGGCCGCATGTCCACTCGCCATTATTCGTTGTGAAATATCAATAGTGTCCCTAAGTCATGATTGTTGCTTTAGCTCTATTTCAAAAACTGTCATGAATCAATCAGCTAGATCATCATGATGCATATTTTCAGAGGGAAGAGCTAAGCTCATCCCTAGTCCAGTCCAGTTCGATGGTGATCTACCTGAGTCTGAACTAACTGTAAACCAGCATCAACTCTCCCCAACAAGTAGCTAGAAACATTGAGCAAAATCTAGTTTAACCCACGATGTGTTGTCTCCCTCTGCAACTGAAGTGCAGATGCTAATCTAACCTGGTCCTGAAGGAACCACATGGACGAATTAACCTGGTCCTAAAGGAACCACGCCTTGGTGTCCCCATGATTAGTGGCGCTAAGCATGTGCCAAAAGTGTCAGGGGAGCGGGCGGAGGCGTCGTTTACTAAGGAGAGGCCGAGATAGTCAGGCAGAGGACAGGTGCGGGCGGCGCGCGCGAAGCCTCTGGGCGATGTAGAGATACTCCCAGGCGTCGTTGCCGCCGTACTTCGCATGCTCCTTCAACCGCAGGAGGCGCGCCTCCTCCATTGCCGCCGTCGCAGTCGTGGCCGCCATGGGGGAGGGAGACGGGACGAGGGGGTTCGGGCGTTGGTTGACTTGGCCGATGGCGTGGAGAGTGGAGACTGGAATAGGGTCACGGTGGCAGTTTTGTTGTAATTCTAAAAAGAAATAGGGCAAGGGCTTAAAGTTGGCCATAGTGGTGGTATCATAGCTCATATGATGCATTCGGGAATAGCAAACATACTGATGTGGCAAAGAATTAAAGAAGATCATCTATGATACTTTATCATGTTAAATGCTATGCTACTTTGTGTCATGCATGACAATAAATATGATCATCTATGATACTACTCTATGATATACTATGCACTATGGAGGTAGTACCATATACTAGTATCGTATGCATGACACAGTGAATCTAAGAGACCTGTCTTTGGCAAAGAGAAGATGGAACTAGACTTTTAAGTGTTCAAAGTCTTACACAGGGACATAATAAAGACTGAACTTGTATGTTGGGTCACTTGTGAAGTCTTACCCTTTCACCCACCGGTCGAGACGGATCTAGGCCTAACAATGCTTACAGAAATTATTAATTCCAACTTGAGAGTAAGATAAGAACGAAACTGCCAAGCACCAAACAGTCTGATCCAAGTCTGAACAACTCTTTACAGGGTTTTGTCAACCAAATAAGATCAAATGATGAACAAGTTGGCTATCAGATAGATCTGGCCTTACCCTGTAATGTACACCAAATAATGTATGATCAAGTTGAGTGCTGAAATTGTTAGGGGTTCGGTTTGAGCGATGCATGTACTGTATTTATTTATGATGGTCAACTACCAAGGGCCAATTAATAGTTACAGTTGACTTTTTAAAACAGAAAGACTTGAGCAGAGAACACTTGGTCATTACAAATTAAGATGGCCTGCTGGTGGCTGCCTTGATCAAGTCTTCCTTCAGAAATGTGAGACAACTGTAATAATATAGTGTTATGTGTTATGTTTCATTTAAAAGTGTTACCGTTAGAAATATCTTTGAATGCAATTCTAATAGTACGATTTTTTGTGTATCTAACTCGTATATTCTTAGTTAAAGTGGTTGTCAAATTTAGAGTCAAAACACAACGGGGGCATGTATATCGGATGGGAGTATAGCTTGCAGGCAACGGCAATTAGTAGAGCTACAAAATGATAAAATTAATGTGTATTAATTAATGCAACGCCCATGGGACATGCTGTACTTTTTTATTATTTTTTTGAAAAGGAGGATAAACCCCGGCCTCTTCATCTGGACGATGCATGCAGTCATTTTACTAATTATTCACAAAGACCATACAAAGCAATACATCAGTCATCCTGAAGCCATCATCTAGGAAACACCTGTTGCTACTCCTATTCCCTTGATGAAGGTGTGCCGAATATCCTGGCCAAATACCAAACTGACATTGCACTAAACCCTAACATCTATAGCCGAATGCCCCAGCCCAGCCACACACCGGGACTGGTTCCCATACCGGTTCGGCGCACTCTGAGAGAATGCCGCCGCCATCTGCCCGGCCTGCCGTCGACGCCACCACGGCGCCAGACAACTCCACCACCCTGCACGTATCCGTCCACACACGCCCGCCGCCGAACCTCCGCAACACCATGCCATCGGGATCCGTCGGCCTTGCAGTGAATGCGACACCGCTCGTCCGCTTTTCCCGTCCAACCAGCATTTGCTCCAAAACGATGCTCCCAGGAGGAACGACGGCATCGAAGGTGCCATCATCGTCTGATCCAGTAGATCCAGATTTAGGGTTTCCCTCGGAGCATCACGAGTGGGGTGCCAGGACCTGCAACAACGATGCCTCGAGAAAGGAACTACGTCATGGACGCCGCCATCATCCACCATGACTGATGTCGGCGCGATTTTCACCGGAAGTCGCGTCTCCCCGAACGCGCAGCTGAGTGGAACCGAACGGAGCCTCACTGTGGAGACAAGGGCCGTCGTCGGCGTGTCGGCAGGGAGCCTCAAGCCGCCCCTCACCGGTCCTCCTCGCACCACCGACCGGCCAATGCCAAACCGGGATGGATTTGGACAGGACGCCAGATCCCCAGCCATCAAAGCCACCCATGAGCACGCAGCCGCCACACCGCCGGACATGGACAATCGCCGCCGCGCAATAGGGTCGCCACCCTGACTGCCGCCCGCGTCGTCTGCAAGCCCCTGGATTCCAGATTGGGCCAGATCGGCAATAGTGCAGACATGCCCCTCCACCGAGAGATAGTCCGGGCTGCAAACGAGTCGAGCTCGAGCGAGTTGGAGTTGGCTCAGCTCAACTCATATGAAAATTCGAGTGAGCTCAAACTGAGTGAAGCTCATGATCGAGCTGTAGAACAGGACTCGTGCTCAGCTTGTAACGATCTTGAGTCGATCTCGAGCTAGTTTCAAGCTAAATGAGATGGTAAAAAATATGAATCTATGGATGAAAAACTAAAAAATTAATGTGAATATGCTGGGAACTTTGCCAAAAATATAGGTTATTTAACACATAGTCGACCACGTGCCACAATGAGGCCTAAATCTTCTCTGCACTTAGTTAAGTTTCCATGTTTGTTGGTAAATAAAATGGAGAAAAATTATGCACAACATAGATGGTACTAAATTATCGTATTTTCATTTAATATAAGGCATGATTACTTAACATAACGATATTCTATCGAGCTATCGAGCTAAAATCGAGCGAGCCAACATTGGCTCAAGATCGGCTCGTTTCTCGTGAAGGAAATATGCCCTAGAGGCAATAATAAAGTTATTATTTATTTCCTTATTTCATGATAAATGTTTATCATTCATGCTAGAATTGTATTAACCGGAAACATAATACATGTGTGAATGCATAGACAAACAGAGTGTCACTAGTATGCCTCTACTACACTAGCTTGTTAATCAAAGATTGTTATGTTTCCTAACCATGAACAAAGGGTTGTTATTTGATTAATAAGGTCACATCATTAGTTGAATGATCTGATTGACATGACCCATTCCATTAGCTTAGCACACGATCGTTTAGTATGTTGCTACTGCTTTTATCCATGACTTATACATGCTCCTATAACTATGAGATTATGCAACTCCCGTTTACCGGAGGAACACTTTGGGTGCTACCAAACGTCACAACGTAACTGGGTGATTATAAAGGAGTACTACAGGTGTCTCCAAAGGCAGATGTTGGGTTGGCGTATTTCGAGATTAGGTTTTGTCACTCCGATTGTCGGAGAGGTATCTCTGGGCCCTCTCGGTAATACACATCACTTAAGCCTTGCAAGCATTACAACTAATGAGTTAGCTGTGAGATGATGTATTACGGAACGAGTAAGGAGACTTGCCGGTAACAAGATTGAACTAGGTATTGGATACCGATGATCGAATCTCGGGCAAGTAACATACCGATGACAAAGGGAACAACGTATGTTGTTATGCGGTCTGACCGATAAAGATCTTCATAGAATATGTAGGAGCCAATATGGGCATCCAGGTCCCGCTATTGGTTATTGACCGGAGACGTGTCTCGGTAATGTCTACATTGTTCTCGAACCGTAGGGTCCGCACGCTTAAGGTTTCGATGACGGTTATATTATGAGTTTGTGTATTTTGATGTAGCGAAGGAGTTCGGAGTCCCGGATGTGATCACGGACATGACGAGGAGTCTCGAAATGGTCGAGACATAAAGATTAATATATTGGACGGCTATATTCGGACACCGGAAAGGTTCCGGAAGTTTCCGGAGAAAACCGGAGTGCCGGAGGGGTTACCGGAACCCCCCGGGGAAGTTATGGGCCTTAGTGGGCCAAGAGGGGAGAGAGAGGGCCGCACCAGGAGGTGGCGCGCGCCCCCAGGGGAGTCCGAATAGGACAAGGAGGGGGGGGCGCGGCCCCCCTTTCCCTCTCCTCTCCTTCCTTCCCCCTTCCTCCTTCCTAGTTGGACTAGGAAAGGGGAGTCCTACTCCCACTAGGAGGAGGACTCCCCCCTCCCTTGGCGCGCCTCCTAGGCCGGCCGGCCCTCCCCCTTGCTCCTTTATATACGGGGGCAGGGGGCACCCTAGAACACACAAGTTGATCCTTGAGATCGTTCCTTAGCCGTGTGCGGTGCCCCCCTCCACCATAATCCACCTCGGTCATATCGTAGCGGTGCTTAGGCGAAGCCCTGCGTCGGTAGAACATCAAGATCGTCACCACGCCGTCGTGCTGACGGAACTCTCCCTCCCCGAAGCTCTGCTGGATCGGAGCCCGAGGAGCGTCATCGAGCTGTACGCGTGTCAAGAACTCGGAGGCGCCGGAGTAACGGCGCTGGGATCGGTTGGATCGCGAGGAGAACGTACGACTACTTCCTCTACATTGTGAACGCTTCCGCTTCGGTCTAGGAGGGTACGTAGACAACACTCTCCCCTCTCGTTGCTATACATCACCATGATCTTGCGTGTGCGTAGGAATTTTTTTGAAATTACTACGTTCCCCAATAGTGGCATCCGAGCCTAGGTTTTTATGGTTTGATGTTTTGCACGAGTAGAACACAAGTGAGTTGTGGGCAATACAAGTCATACTACCTACCAGCATGTCATATTTTGGTTCAGCGGTATTGTGAGATGAAGCGGCCCGGACCGACATTATGCGTACGCTTACGCGAGACTGGTTTCACCGTTACGAGCACTCGTGCTTAAAGGTGACTGGCGGGTGTCTGTCTCTCTCACTTTAGTTGAACCGAGTATGGCTACGCCCGGTCCTTGAGAAGGATAAAACGGAGTCTATTTGACAAGGTATCGTTGTGGTTTTGATGCGTAGGTGAGATTGGTTCTTGCTTAAGCCCGTAGCAGCCACGTAAAATTTGCAACAACAAAGTAGAGGACGTCTAACTTGTTTTTGCAGGGCATGTTGTGACGTGATATGGTCAAGACGTGATGCTATATTTTATTGTATGAGATGATCATGTTTTGTAACCGAAGTTATCGGCAACTGGCTGGAGCCATATGGTTGTCGCTTTATTGTATGAAATGCAAACGCCCTGTAATTGCTTTACTTTATCACTAAGCAGTAGCGATAGTCGTAGAAGCAATAGATGGCGTAAACGACAACGATGCTACGATGGAGATCAAGGTGTCGCGCCGGTGACGATGGTGATCACAACGGTGCTTCGGAGATGGAGATCACAAGCACAAGATGATGATGGCCATATCATATCACTTATATCGATTGCATGTGATGTTTATCCTTTATGCATCTTATCTTGATTTGATTGACGGTAGCATTTTAAGATGATCTCTCACTAAAAATTATCAAGAAGTGTTCTCCCTGAGTATGCACCGTTGCCAAAGTTCGTCGTGCCCAGACACCACGTGATGATCGGGTGTGATAAGCTCTACGTCCATCTACAACGGGTGCAAGCCAGTTTTGCACACGCAGAATACTCAGGTTATACTTGACGAGCCTAGCATATGCAGATATGGCCTCGGAACACGGAGACCGAAAGGTCGAGCGTGAATCATATAGTAGATATGATCAACATAAGATGTTCACCATTGAAAACTACTCCATCTCACGTGATGATCGGTTATGGTTTAGTTAATTTGGATCACGTGATCACTTAGATGACTAGAGAGATGTCTGTCTAAGTGGGAGTTCTTAAGTAATATGATTAATTGAACTTAAATTTATCATGAACTTAGTACCTGATAGTATCTTGCTTGTCTATGTTTGTTTGTAGATAGATGGCTCGTGCTGTTGTTCCGTTGAATTTTAATGCGTTCCTTGAGAAAGCAAAGTTGAAAGATGATGGTAGCAATTACACGGACTGGGTCCGTAACCTGAGGATTATCCTCATTGCTGCACAGAAGAGTTACGTCCTGGATGCACCGCTAGGTGCCAGGCCTGCTGCTGATGCAACTGACGACGTTAAGAACGTCTGGCAGAGCAAAGCTGATGACTACTCTATAGTTCAGTGTGCCATGCTTTACGGCTTAGAACCGGGTCTTCAACGACGTTTTGAACGTCATGGAGCATATGAGATGTTCCAGGAGTTGAAGTTGATATTCCAACAGAATGCCCGGATTGAGAGATATGAAGTCTCCAATAAGTTCTATAGCTGCAAGATGGAGGAGAATAGTTCTGTCAGTGAGCACATACTCAGAATGTCTGGGTATTACAATCACTTGACTCAACTGGGAGTTAATCTTCCGGATGATTGTGTCATTGACAGAATTCTTCAATCACTGCCACCAAGCTACAAAGGCTTCGTGATGAACTATAATATGCAAGGGTTAGTAAAGACTATACCTGAGCTCTTCGCATTGCTAAAGGCTGCGGAGGTAGAAATCAAGAAGGAGCATCAAGTGTTGATGGTCAATAAGACCACTAGTTTCAAGAAGAAAGGCAAAGGGAAGAAGAAGGAACTTCAAGAAGAACAGCAAGCAAGTTGCTGCTCAGAGAAGAAACCCAAGTCTGGACCTAAACCTGAAACTCGAGTGCTTCTCCGCAAGCAGATCGTCCTTTGAAGCGGAACTGCCCCAAGTATTTGGCGGATAAGAAGGATGGCAAGGTGAACAAAGGTATATGTGATATACATGTTATTGATGTGTACCTTACTAGAGCTCGCAGAGCACTGGTATTTGATACTGGTTACATTGCTAATATTTGCAACTCAAACAGGACTACGGATTGCGAACAACGGCAAAGGACAAGGTGACGATCGCGTGGGAAATGGTTCCAAAGTTGATGTGATCGCAGTCGGCACACTACCTCTACATCTACCTTCGGGATTAGTTTTAGACCTAAATAATTGTTATTTGGTGCCTGCGTTGAGCATGAACATTATATCTGGATCTTGTTTGATGCGATACGGTTATTCATTTAAATCAGAGAATAATGGTTGTTCCATTTATATGAGTAATATCTTTTATGGTCATGCACCCTTGAAGAGTGGTCTATTTTTGATGAATCTCGATAGTAGTGATACACATATTCATAATGTTGAAGCCAAAAGATGCAGAGTTGATAATGATAGTGCAACTTATTTGTGGCACTGCCGTTTAGGTCATATCGGTATAAAACGCATGAAGAAACTCCATACCGATGGACTTTTGGAGTCACTTGATTATGAATCACTTGGCACTTGCGAACCGTGCCTCATGGGCAAGATGACTAAAACCCCGTTCTCCGGTACTATGGAGAGAGCAACAGATTTATTGGAAATCATACATACAGATGTATGTGGTCCGATGAACGTTGAGGCTCGTGGCGGATATCGTTATTTTCTCACCTTCACAGATGATTTAAGAAGATATGGGTATATCTACTTAATGAAACATAAGTCTAAAACATTTGAAAAGTTCAAAGAATTTCAGAGTGAAGTTGAAAATCATCGTAATAAGAAAATTAAATTTCTACGATCTGATCGTGGAGGTGAATGTTTGAGTTACGAGTTTGGTCTACATTTGAAACAATGCGGAATAGTTTCGCAACTCACGCCACCCGGAACACCACAACGTAATGGTGTGTCCGAGCGTCATAATCGCACTTTACTAGATATGGTGCGATCTATGATGTCTCTTACAGATTTACCGCTATCGTTTTGGGGTTATGCTCTTGAGACGGCCGCATTCACACTGAATAGAACACCGTCAAAATTCGTTGAGACGACACCTTATGAACTATGGTTTAGCAAGAAACCAAAGTTGTCGTTTCTCAAAGTTTGGGGATGCGATGCTTATGTGAAAAAGCTTCAACCTGATAAGCTCGAACCCAAATCGGAGAAATGTGTCTTCATAGGATACCCAAAGGAGACAGTTGGGTACACCTTCTATCACAGATCCGAAGGCAAGACATTTGTTGCCAAGAATGGATCTTTTCTAGAGAAGGAGTTTCTCTCGAAAGAAGTGAGTGGGAGGAAAGTAGAACTTGATGATGTTATTGTACCTTCTCCCTTATTTGAAAGCAGTTTGTCGCAGAAACCGGTTTCTGAGACATCTACACCAAATAGTGAGGAAGTTGATGATGTTGATCATGAAACTTCAGATCAAGTTACTACAGAACCTCGTAGATCACCAGAGTAAGATCCGCACTGAGTGGTGCGGTAATCCTGTTCGGAAGTCATGCTACTAGATCATGATGAACCTACGAACTATGAAGAAGCGATGGTGAGCCCAGATTCCATAAAATGGCTTGAGGCCATGAAATCTGAGATGGGATCCATGTATGAAAACAAAGTATGGACTTTGGTTGACTTGCCCGAGGGTCGGCAAGCAATAAAAACAAGTGGATCTTCAAGAAGAAGACCGACGACGACGGTAATGTAACGTCTACAAAGCTCGACTTATCGCAAAGGGTTTCCGACAAGTTCAAGGGATTGACTACGATGAGACCTTCTCACCCGTAGCGATGCTTAAGTCTGTCCGAATCATGTTAGCAATTGCCGCATTTTATGATTATGAAATTTGGCAAATGGATGTAAAGACTGCATTCCTGAATGGATTTATGGAAGAAGAGTTGTATATGATGCAACCGAAGGTTTTATCGATCCAAAGGAGCTAACAAAGTGTGCAAGCTCCAGCGATCCATTTATGGACTGGTGCAAGCATCTCGGAGTTGGAATAAACGCTTTGATAGTGTGATCAAAGCATTTGGGTTTATCTGAGACTTTGGAGAAGCTGTATTTACAAGAAAGTGAGTGGGAGCTCAGTAGCATTTCGATATTATATGTAGATGACATATTACTAATCGGAAATGATATAGAATTCTGGATAGCATAAAGGGATACTTGAATAAGAGTTTTCAATGAAAGACCTCGGTGAAGCTGCATACATATTGGGCATCAAAATCTATAGAGATAGATCAAGGCGCTTAATTGGACTTTCACAAAGCACATACCTTGACAAAATTTTGAAGAAGTTCAAAATGGATCAAGCAAAGAAAGGGTTCTTGCCTGTGTTGCAAGGTGTGAAGTTGAGTAAGACTCAATGCCCGACCACTGCAGAAGATAGAGAGAAAATGAAAGATGTTCCTATGCTTCAGCCATAGGCTCTATCATGTATGCAATGCTGTGTACCGGACTGATGTGTGCCTTGCTATAAGCTTAGCAGGAGGTACGAAGTAATCCAGAGTGGATCATGGACAGCGGTCAAGAACATCTGAAATACCGAAAAGGACTAAGGATATGTTTCTCGATATGGAGGTGACAAAGAGCTCATCGTGAGCAGTTACGTTGATGCAAGCTTTGACACGATCCGGACGATTCTAAATCGCAGACCGGATCGATTTACACTAAGCGGAGGAGCTGTCGGTTGGTGCAGTTCTAAACACAGCGTCAGAGCGGAATCTACATGTGAAGCGGAGTACATAGCAGCTTCGGAAGCAGCTAATGAAGGAGTCGGATGAAGGAGTTCATATCCGATCTAGGTGTCATACCTAGCGATCGGGTCCAATGAAAATCTTCGTGACAATCTTGGAGCAATTGCCTTAGCGAAGGAATCCAGATTTCACAAGAGGACCAAGCACATCAAGAGACGCTTCAATTCCATCCGGGATTTAGTCCAGGTGGGAGACATAGAGATTTGCAAGATACATACGGATCTGAATGTAGCAGACCCGTTGACTAAGCCTCTTCCACGAGCAAAACATGATCAACACCAAGACTCCATGGGTGTTAGAATCATTACTATGTAATCTAGATTATTGACTCTAGTGCAAGTGGGAGACTGAAGGAAATATGCCCTAGAGGCAATAATAAAGTTATTATTTATTTCCTTATTTCATGATAAATGTTTATCATTCATGCTAGAATTGTATTAACCGGAAACATAATACATGTGTGAATGCATAGACAAACAGAGTGTCACTAGTATGCCTCTACTAGACTAGCTTGTTAATCAAAGATGGTTATGTTTCCTAACCATGAACAAAGGGTTGTTATTTGATTAATAAGGTCACATCATTAGTTGAATGATCTGATTGACATGACCCATTCCATTAGCTTAGCACACGATCGTTTAGTATGTTGCTACTGCTTTTATCCATGACTTATACATGTTCCTATAACTATGAGATTATGCAACTCCCGTTTACCGGAGGAACACTTTGGGTGCTACCAAACGTCACAACGTAACTGGGTGATTATAAACGAGTACTACAGGTGTCTCCAAAGGCAGATGTTGGGTTGGCGTATTTCGAGATTAGTTTTTGTCACTCCGATTGTCGGAGAGGTATCTCTTGGCCCTCTCGGTAATACACATCACTTAAGCCTTGCAAGCATTACAACTAATGAGTTAGCTGTGAGATGATGTATTACGGAACGAGTAAAGAGACTTGCCGGTAACAAGATTGAACTAGGTATTGGATACCGACGATCGAATCTCGGGCAAGTAACATACCGATGACAAAGGGAACAACGTATGTTGTTATGCGGTCTGACCGACAAAGATCTTCGTAGAATATGTAGGAGCCAATATGGGCATCCAGGTCCCGCTATTGGTTATTGACCGGAGAAGTGTCTCGGTCATGTCTACATTGTTCTCGAACCGTAGTGTTGGGGATATGCCCCGCGGTGTAAACCGGCCGGAAGGATAAACCGGCCGGACTTGGCGATTCACCGGCGACCTGCACAGACCAGACGGTGTATAGCTCATTGGTAATCCGGCAGGCGGGCCAGAGGAGCAACAAGACCCGGTGGCCTGTCTGGCGGTTCATGAAGGCCGGTTCATACTATGGTGGGCCGGTTTAAGAGGAAAGGAATATTTGCCTTATAAGGAGTTAAGACTAGGACTTGTATCCGCTTTGTATTAGAGATAGACTAGTCCTAATCCTAATAGGACTCCACATGTAAACCGCCCCTTCAGCATATATAAGGAGGGGCAGGGCTCCCCAAAGAGGGACAAGTTATGAGTTACAAGCTACAAGCAACAAGAAACAATCTTAGGGCTAGAGACAAAGAGGAGAGCCGATTTACAGCGACTCCCTCGTGATGATAATGAGACCTAGCCTCAAACAGCATGTAGGGTTTTTACCGGATGATGTTTCCCGGGGCCCGAAGCTGTCTAAATCCCTGTCTTGTGTTGCGTCTCTCGATTCCGCTCAACCCCTCTCAAGCTACCACATAGATGCGTTGGCCTCGCGACTAAGTCCTGACACTAAGGACATCTGCCGTGACAAATCCACGACAGTTGGCGCCCACCGTGGGGCCTGCGCACGGTGGTGTTGAGCTCTTGGAGGGCGCTATCCTAGGGATCGAGAAGCTCCGTCTGGCTCAATGAAAAAGTTCCGTCCGGTTCATCGGAGAGTTTCAGCCGGCTTGCCGAAAAAGTTCCGTCAGGCTCATCGAAAGGTTCCGCCGGTTCGTCGGAAAGTTCCGGCCGGATTATTGGAAAGTTCCGACCGCCTCGGCGAAAGGTTCCATGCGAATCGGCGAAGGTTCCACCGCTTGACGAAAGGTTCCGTGTGAATCGGCGAAAGGTTCCGACCGCCTTGACGAAAGGTTCCGTCTGAATTACCAAAGAGTTCCGATTGCCTCGACGAAAAGTTCGGTCCGAATCGCCGAAGGGTTCCAGCTGAATTGCCGAAAGGTTCCGACTGAGTCATCAAAGAGTTCCGACTTAGGCTACAGAAAAGTTCCGGACAGATTATCAAAAGCTTTCGGTTCAAAGATTCCGGATTATCAAGAGGTTCCGATTCAAAGATTCCGGATTATCAAGAGGTTCCGATTCAAAGATTCCGGATTATCAAGAGGTTCCGATTTAAAGGTTCCGGATTATCAAGAGGTTCCGGTTCAAAGGTTCCGGATTATCAAAAGTCCTGGCCGGATTATTAAAGGTTCCGGTTCAAAAGTTCTAGATTATCAAAAGTTCCGGTCGGATTATCAAGAAGTTCTGGTTCCAGAAATTCCGGCTCAAAAAGTACTGGCCAGGTTATATGGAGAGCTCAGGCACTAGAAGACACAGAACCAATCAACTCTTAGTCAAAAACAAAAGCAGCACTATGCATTATTCAGCGCCAGCATCCGGCAAAATATACCAGGTGCTACCCTCCAATGTATTTTATCAGTACATGTTAATTCATCCGACAACAGTTACTCTGGCCTGTAATATTTTTATGCAGGACGACTATTAAAAAAGGGGCGGTATTATACCGTGGAGGCACGTTCGGCTGTGCCGTGCAGCTTTACGAACACGCATATAGCGATCCGGTTTACATCAACGCGCCGGCCGGCTCGCCCGTCCGCACCATTTACAACACTTCGGACGGCTCGCCCGTCCGCCCTCGCGGCCGGTTCACGCGTCCACGCCGGTTTACAACACGGAGAACAATTTGCTCGTCCGCACCGGCTTACAACGCTACGGCCGACTCATCCATTTGCTCCTACGGGTGACTCATCCGTGGCTGATTTTTAGTTTCACCGTGGTGACCATCAACTCGACGGTGGATAATTTCCGGCCTAACATATGAGGTGACATCTATCTAAGTCTATTTTTGACATATATTGTTTTTATAAAAAGAACAATTACTTTGGTTTTGCATATTTCTATATGCAGGACAATTATTCGCCACAACATTGGTGTTACACCATGCATATGGAGCGTGCACCGGCGTCATTATATACTGGTTTTTGACCATTCCACACTGCTTAATGGACGCGCGTAAAAAGCCGGTGGTCCGGTTTACAAACACCCGCGGCCGACATTCATCCGCACCGGCTTACAACACTTGCGGTTCAGCAATCTCGCGTTGCAAAGTTTTTAAAATGCCGGCTCTCGCCGCTGTCTCGAGCCGTCAGTCAGGTTAACTGCTTACGACTCCTGCTGGACCATCTCCGACTTCGCCGGCTTATGCCACATCATAAAACAAGCTAAGTCACTTTTATATTTAAGTTTCATTTTCTCCAGCCAATTAAATATATCCGGCACCTTTGAGTTAATCTTGGGGGCTATCATTTCTTCTCATAAAATTGAGTTGTAAGGTTACCAAAGAGGACTATTTGCCACGATGCACAGTTCAAACATGGGTGCCCTACATATCAGCGAAATAATTTTATGTTTGTTCTTTGCTAAGTCAGATGCAACTCGTAACTGACCAAGTAGTGGGTATTGTATTGTCAATCGACTCTGATGCCTGTCATGGACTTTGTCGACCCTGAACATATCATATTCCATGAAAAAAGTCCATGCGAAAGCCTACTTCGTCGAGTCGACTGATTAGCAACTTGAACACAAGTTGACAAAGTCATCAAAATTATTATTTAAATTTGTTTTATATATCACGAACGGTATAATGCATTCATGTGTTTTATTCCAGGAACAAAGAGCTTGAAGATGACTCCTCGAGTCGCCTCAAGCCTCGGGGGCTATCAAGCCAGAATTTGTGAAAAAAATGGATTTTGTTCGTGACCAAAACACAAGTTCACATACTCTCTCGTCCGCGCCGGCTTACAATGCCGTGTCCGGTTCATCTGTCTAAGCCGCTTCTAAGGATGCTGTGGTCATCTTTACCGACCGCCTCTCGTGGCCTGGTCTACATCAACACACCGGGCCGCACCTGTCTGCATGAGCTGTTTATTGAGTATGAGCAAGTCACAGCTTGGGTAGCCCGGTTTTCTTTCAAATTGGAGGCAAATTATCATCAACCGCCGTTTGCACTGGATGATTCAATGGGCAGGCGCACGAGTCGCCGCCACTACAGTTTTGATTAACTTCAAATCGCCAGTTGGAAGGAACCATTGGCCGAGTTGCTGACACGGCTCATATGGGATCATTTACAACCCGCCGCAGTCACCTCAACCTTCTATGGATTCACATCGTGCTATCAACGCCAATGATATACAAGTTATGCCGGTTTATATGGCGGTCAAATATGGAGAATCTCAAGCCAACTCTTCGCGTCACCTTGAGACTCGGGGGCTACGATGATATGACGCAACAAGTCTTGCCAGTTTCAGCAAATTTAAAAACTCCAGGACAATGGAGGGAAAGATAACCCGGTCCCGGAGGCTACTGTGATGTGAAGGCCATCAGAAAATTTCCAGTTTTGAAAGTATATGACAATTACAGAATCCCGGCTCAATGAAGAAGTTCTGGGTCATCAGAAAAGATTCCGGTTTAAAATCCGGCTCAAGGGAAGCCAGTCAAACTGAAGCTCTCAAATCCGGTTTAAGAATTTCCTGTTCGAAAAGGAATTAACTTCTCGCCAGTTCGAGTTTAAAGGCCGTCAGAAAATTTCCGGCTGAAAATGAAGATTCCGGTTTAAAATCCGGTTCAAGGGAAAGATGTCCCACAAAGCTTTGAAGCTCTCCATATCCGGTTCAAGATCCCGGTTCAAGAAGAATTTATCTCTTGCAAAAAAGTTAAAAATTACCGAAGAGGACCTGTTGCTATAATGCTCGGTTCAAACATGGGTATCATGCCTTATTGGCCTAATATATTATTGATCACATGGGGGCTTCTGCTTCATAAAGCGGGGTCTCTGTTCTTTTTTACATCATGTGTGGTTACATGGAGTGTTTCTGTTTTTAAAGCGGCCTCCGGTTTACCCCTTGACAGTTATATTTATCATTTGGGGGCTTGGTCGTATCCGAACCAACGCAACACCTCTTGATAGGCGTAAGCCACCAGATCACAGGGGCTTGGTCGTATCCGAACCAACATAACACCTCTTGACAGCGTAAGCCACCGGATCATTGGGGACACGGTCACGTCTGAACCGGTCAGGCCTCTTGGTCGGCCAATAGGGCCAGCGTCACTTGGAGGCTTGGTCGAACCCGAACCAATGTCATGCCACTTGGCCGGCGTACTCGCCACGAGTCTTTTGGGGACCTGGCCGACTAGCACCATCGCTACGCCTTCGGGGGGCTTGGTTGTGTCTGACCATGGTAATGCCATCTGACCAGCTCCATGAAGCTTTCCTTTTACAAAGAGTTATTGCCTTTGTTGCCATATTTTTTCATAATTGGTATTCGATTTTTGTTGCGTTTTTAAACCGACAACGTTTCAATCCGGTTCGACTGTCAATTGACGGAACACGGTCAATTCTTAATCCGGAGACTATCTGCCCGGTTTGATTTTCTGTTACCATCCTATTATGAAGTAAACCGGTGTTCATCAACCCGGTTCGGCTATCAGCTACAAGCTGTCAGTACATGATCAAATCATAATCCGGAGACTATCAGCCCGGTCTGGTTTGACTACGAGTCGCCAGTATTATATATGGATAATCCGGTGTCTATCACAACCCAGTACGGTTTTATCATAAACCGGCACAATATGGAAGGAGTTATCAGTACTCAAGATTGGGATTATCACCCTTACTACAAAAAGTTGGTAAACCAACGATGTGATTCAATGTCACAGGTATGATATATTTCATATTTGATTTTTCTTAAATGCAACCTTGGTTATAAACCTGGGTTATATGTTGGGCATTATGACCCGTCCGGCGGTAAACCGCCAGGACACTTTAAACTTGTTGTATGCAGAAACAGGTTGAATAAAGCATGATGATAAATTATCCGGTGTTTATTGAACCGGCCTGGCTTTAAGACGATAAGTCGCCAGTATATGATGAGAAATTATCCGGTGTTTGTTAAACCCGGCCTGGCTATGGATTATAAGTCACCGCTACATATTTGGATTGCGCCATTGGAATCATGCGCTTATAAATCATTGAGTTATATTATTCAAAATAGCCAAACTTGGCTGGATTTTCATGATGATATTGAGTGATTGAGGTTTCATACCGGATTATATTATCTTGAATAGCCAACATGGCTGGATTTTTATTATGGTTATTAATATTATGATTGAGATTTTCAAAGTCGCTTTAGCGCAATGGATATTATGTTATCAATGGATATATTCTACAATTGAAGGAATAGTCCCGAGTTGCTGCAGGCTTACAACCCGGCACTTGGGGGCTACATTATTGAAGTTGAGATTACATCAAATGTGCAAGTCTCATGTCGCTGCAAGCATGCACCATGACACTTGGGGGCTAATGCAAAGTCATTCTTTGTTCATCTTATTGAAGACCCGGCTCATCACATTATACTGAGCTGGCCCTTGGGGGTTACCAATTGCTCCTATTTAACAATTCAAGGTACAAAGCTTGTTATTCGTTATATTGAAGGGTCCACTGCTCAGCTGGTAAAGCACAAAGCTCTTAACCTTGTGGACGTGAATTCAAGCCCCATGATGGGGGGTTACATCATATGATGTTATTTTCATTGAAGTATATATTAAAGTCCCTACTCATTATTGCATAATGACCCGGCCCTTGGGGGATACACTGGTTGAAGTTTTTATGAGCATCAGGAAATTACAAGTCCCAGGTTGCTGCAAGCATAACAACCCGGCACTTGGGGGCTACATAATATGGAGTGTTCAGTTTTACTAAGTGACTGGTATGAACAACATGGATTTCTTCAAAGTGGCAGTAATTATATGAAAACAAGTCTCAAATCATCACTTTGTTCTGGTCAAGACTTGGGGGCTACAGGTAATATGGATATAAGGGAGAAAAATCTTCAAATTCTCAGTTTTGAGCAATAATTATGACCTGGAGTTGGTGACAATTATGACTTGGTGCCATCCATATTTACAATCCGGCAATTTTGGTAATATTAATCCGGCAAATTTTACATCTTCAAGCCGGCTGAATATCAGATGAGTATGTCAAAGACCAATATTTCTTAACCGGCGCTTTGGAAGCCGGTTCAGGTGGATTATTTTTCACAATATTTTTCTATGAGAAGCCAACATCAGCAATTTGAGTATGAAGCTGGTTATTGACCCGGATTTTCTAGGAGGAAATAACAAGGACTTAAGGATGATCAGTGTCGGTCCACAAGAATTTTTAACCCGGAGCACAACCTGTCAAATTTGTTTTGGTGTTTATTTTGCAGCATAAGTTTACCATGGATAAATCCAAGCTAAACTTGGGGGCTAATGTTGGGGATATGCCCCGCGGTGTAAACCGGCCGGAAGGATAAACCGGCCGGACTTGGCGATTCACCGGCGACCTGCGCAGACCAGACGGTGTATAGCTCATTGGTAATCCGGCAGGCGGGCCAGAGGAGCAACAAGACCCGGTGGCCTGTCTGGCGGTTCATGAAGGCCAGTTCATACTATGGTGGGCCAGTTTAAGAGGAAAGGAATATTTGCCTTACAAGGAGTTAAGACTAGGACTTGTATCCGGTTTGTATTAGAGATAGACTAGTCCTAATCCTAATAGGACTCCACATGTAAACCGCCCCTTCAGCATATATAAGGAGGGGCAGGGCTCCCCAAAGAGGGACAAGTTATGAGTTACAAGCTACAAGCAACAAGAAACAATCTTAGGGCTAGAGACAAAGAGGAGAGCCGGTTTACAACGACTCCCTCGTGATGATAATGAGACCTAGCCTCAAACAGCATGTAGGGTTTTTACCGGATGATGTTTCCCGGGGCCCGAAGCTGTCTAAATCCCTGTCTTGTGTTGCGTCTCTCGATTCCGCTCAACCCCTCTCAAGCTACCACATAGATGCGTTGGCTTCGCGACTAAGTCCTGACACTAAGGACATCTGCCGTGACAAATCCACGACACGTAGGGTCCGCACGCTTAAGGTTTCGATGACGGTTATATTATGAGGTTGTGTATTTTGACGTACCGAAGGAGTTCGGAGTCCCGGATGTGATCACGGACATGAGAGGAGTCTCGAAATGGTCGAGACATAAAGATTAATATATTGGACGGCTATTCGGACATCGGAAAGGTTCCGGAAGTTTCTGGAGAAAACCGGAGTGCCAGAGGGGTTACCGGAACCCCGGGAAGTTATGGGCCTTAGTGGGCCAAGAGGGAGAGAGAGGGCCGCACCAGGAGGTGGCGCCCTGTGGGAGTCCGAATAGGACAAGGAGGGGGCGCGCCCCTTTCCCTTCCTCCCTCTCCTTCCTTCCCCTTCCTCCTTCCTAGTTGGACTAGGAAAGGGAGTCCTACTCCCACTAGGAGGAGGACTCCCCCCTCCTGGCGCGCCTCCTAGGCGGCCGGCCCTCCCCTTGCTCCTTTATATACGGGGCAGGGGGCACCCTAGAACACACAAGTTGATCCTTGAGATCGTTCCTTAGCCGTGTGCGGTGCCCCCCTCCACCATAATCCACCTCGGTCATATCGTAGCGGTGCTTAGGCGAAGCCCTGCGTCGATAGAACATCAAGATCGTCACCACGCCCGTCTTCTTGACGGAACTCTCCCTCCCGAAGCTCTGCTGGATCGGAGCCCGAGGAGCGTCATCGAGTTGTACGCGTGTCAAGAACTCGAGGCGCCGGAGTGCTTGGCGCTGGGATCGGTTGGATCGCGAGGAGAAGCGTCACGACTACTTCCTCTACGTTGTGAGCGCTTCCGCTTCGGTCTCACGAGGGTGCGAGACAACACTCTCCCCTCTCGTTGCTATACATCACCATGATCTTGCGTGTGCGTAGGAATTTTTTTGAAATTACTACGTTCCCCAACATCTCGGTCGAGCTACATAAAGTGTTCAAACTCAGTTCGTTTCTTTTCGAGTCGATCTCGAGTCGAGTCAAAAAACGAGTCGATCTCGAGCGGCTCACGAGCCTCGAGCTTTTCTTGCAGCCCTAAGTCCAGGCCGCCGCCCTCCTACGGGTGCAACGAGGGAGGGGTACGGGACCCTCAATAATAAATGCGTGAGTACCAGAAAAATCTGGTCCTTAAAAATAAATAGGAACCTAAATTTGCCTCTATGAGGAGTTGAACGCGGGTGTTGGGTTTGTACATCCACTTTCCCAACCAGTTGAACTAGGCTCACTTCCAATGAGACATGCCTGTATGTGTTACAACTTGCTCGTTGAGATGCCATCTAGCGATCCACTCGATACTTGTTAAAGTAAGATGCTTAGAAGTTTTGCTGGGTGGGAGAAGTAATGCTTAACTAGATGTGCTCACCTCTGCTCATGGAGCATGCAGTTGTATATAGTATATACTAGAACATCAGCGCGGCTTGACGGGCATGGTTATAAGGTTTTTTTTTCAACAAATAACCTGGACTCTGATACCAAGTTGGAAAGATTGATTACTATTGCCACAATGAGCTGAGTTACAATGTACACAATATATCCCCGTAGGGAGAGAGCACAAGCGCTCCTGAAAAAGAGGCACGCAGGCCACGAGCGTTGTGAGATCCTACAAAGTAGGAGAAGACTCAGTTTACACTACAAATACACATGTACACGTTTAACAGACACGCCGTGAAAGTAGGTGTAGACAAAGGCCGTAGTGAAATAATTGGCAGCTAAACATATGGTAGTAGAGCGTAGTAGAGCAAACATAGGAATATGTTACACACGTCGATCATTATTCAGTTCTAGAGCAATATAGCCTACACTTAGATACACTTAATATGATGAGGGGCGACCTCTTGTGAGCTTTGCCACAAATCAATCAGATAGCTATTGCTGTCACTTGGATTATTGGATACAGATCCGACCTCTTGTGAGGTTTGCCGCACGTCCTGGTCCCCCGCTCAACCTATCTCTCCTCCTGCCGCCGCCGGCAAAACTAGTGCATGCGTATGACGGCGGCGGCGAGGTCCTTGCTTGTGGCTGTTCTTCCCGAGGCCACGAGAACCCAAAGAGATTGAATCCATCCAAGGCGTTAGTGAAAGCCAGATTTTCAATCGGCCAGACGTACGTGCATGTGTCGCTAGCTAGTCAAGAAATCAATGAAGGTGCCTATGTGCTTTGCTTGAGCCTGGCACGTACGCTCTCATCAACGGCGACGGAGAAGCCCTGCCTTCATCCTTGCAGCTCGTACGACTCTGCGCTTGAGGCGGCGGCTATCGCTGGTGTGGCTGCTACACCTAGATCTGATGCGCCGCTGCCTGTTGGGTTCCGCTCACGGTTGGGCCATCTCGCCCGATGGCGGCCTCGATGTGGACCGCGGTGGCCACCGAAAGATCTTCATGAGGGTTTCTTCCTCTATATCCAGTGGTTGACATCGCGGTGAGATGCAAACTATGGACAACGTCTTGACGCAGAGGGACGGTGATACAACGGTGGTGGTCACATCGCACGTAACTACTGGGCTCATGGAAAAGTGGCGGCGACAACACTTAAGTGACTTGATGGTGGTGCTACTAGGCACCCGGTCTCGATCTCCGAGGTGAAAACCTAGGTGACCCGAGTTGGTTATGCCTAGCAATGGCAATGTTTTTACATCTTTATCTTATTGAAGGCATTGCTCGGATATGTTCGGACTAGTTCTTCAGGGTGAAAACCTAGATTCTGACCTTAGGTGGTTGGATCCGGTGACGGCGACTATTGAGTGTCGCTCCCTTCTTGAAGGCATTGCTATTGAAGAATCTCGTCGTTTGCTTGGTGTAATAAGATGGTTGATGAGGATATGGTCATTGATGTAGCTTGCCGATTGTGGATTTGGGGTTTTTTCCTCACCTACGCATAGCTCTGGTCTTATATGAGTTTGCTATTTGTTGGCGTGTTCTTGTTTGCATGTGTTGGTGTTGTCTATGTGTATCCTAACTACGCAGAGGCCAGATGTGCTCTACTTTGAGCCACTAAATTAACCCTTTGTCAAAAAAAGCTATTATTGTCACTTTCTAAGTCAGATAATTAAAGGTGAGGCCTTCCATACATGCACATAGCAACTTGTCATAGATTGTAGCATTTGACTGCAGCCAATCTTTCGTCAATCTCATTACTGCTAGAAAGGCCAGCGACCATCAGGCCATGGCCCCGTGCTCGCAAATGACCACCTCTGCTATTGCATCCATGTCAAAAAAAATTTTTGCAGGGAATAGCAAATTTTAGTTGTATAGCTGTACATTTTGTAAAGGAGGGAGTACACACAAATATGAACATATATATTTGGTCACCCTATGAAGTCTTTCTCTTTTTGAATGCAAAAAAAAAAGTCTTCCTCTTTCATCCCATTGCTTGATATGTACCCAAGTCTCATGAAACGGTAATTTGAAATTGAGAGTAAGATATCAAAAGCGCCAACCATGTTGTACTACTCTTTCTTAGAGTGCATAAAACACATCTCCCCTTTATTTTACAGGAACCGAAACAAGTTGCCGTATTTGTGTATGCATGAAACAATTTTGTAGTTACAATTGACTGCATAAAACAAGGAAACAAGCAGAAGACGCACCTTCCTCGCTAAATATGTAGTCCTAAACAAAGACAGCGGACCAGCATCGTCTCCTTGTAAATTCAAGTCAAATGAATATAGATCAAAAGACGCTAGCTAGAGCCTACTGGCAATTGATGGTGATCAGGAGATATATATATATATATATATATATATATATATATATATATATATATATATATATATATATATATATATATATATATGTGCCAAATGAATGACGAAGTCCACGGTACTATTTTTATGCCTACGAGATGTTGTCATCTAGCAACCACTAGGTATTTAGAACAAACTAGCACAGTGGATCACCCATATAAGCCAGGGCAACATCTTAATTATCTATTGTTTAAGACAAGGTACTAAGTATAAGAACATGCACATTCTTTAAGCCATAGAGATATCTTACTTCGTTGCCGTAGTTACGTAAGTACTTCCTTAATAACTATATTGCTTTTACCATTAATTTCTTTTGAAAAGTGTAGTACACTACACACTATTAAAAAGGGGTTCTACCCTCCTTTTTGAGAGGGGGGTGGACTGATTCATGTATTATATTATGTATGTATGTGATTTTTTCTCTTTTTTGGTGTGGGTGGGTGGGTGTGTGTGTGTGGGGGGGGACCGTAGCCATGTGTAGTTGCGAGTTTTAGGGCATATTCGGTAGATTGGTTCTCGATGTGTTGTTTCTAGTCGGTTAAATGTTATGTGCCATGATCCATCCAATAGAGTGGGTACGATTACATAAACCTAGCGGTTATCCTATATTAGGTTTAACATGGAAATCGTACAAAAATAGTATTGAGCAAAATAGACATGCGATTTGCTAGATAGGTCGTATATGGTTTGGCGGTTGAAGATGCCCTAGCATCACATCGGCATCGGCAGCAACATCATCCCTCGAAGAAGACATGCCTGGGAAATAGTCCAATTGTGCAGTAACTTCAGATGACTTGTGCGAGCATCATGCAAGTGTGCTCCCCAAAACTATATCCCCTCTACATTTCTCTCCTACAGGATTGCAAGAGGCACGGTTCCGAAGGTCTTCTCCACCTGTTCGCGGTGCACATCAAGAGGTGGGGTGGTGATGACCTAAGGGGCGCAAAGACCTTGATTGAAATGGGGAAGGGTCCATTGGAACAGTGATCAAAGGCTTTCCTTTCTATAATTTTCAATATATTTTTTCTCTTCACAGTAGTACTCTTGGTACTCCCTCCATCCGGATATATAGGACATAGCTAATACATATTTTCTGACTTTCTTTGGTCATCAATAAGTTCAATAAATTGCGAGTTCTATATCACAAAAAGTATACCATTGAATTCATATATGAAAAGAGTTCAGAATGCTATGAATTTTATATTACACATCTCATATATTAACTATGGACTTCATGTGCCCTCCCTGGTTTCCCTGGCCTGAACGATCATTTGCCCTGGGATGCTCATTCGAGCGAATGGCACCACCAAAGAGCTAGGGTTTCATTAAAAAAATCACTTCCTGAAAACATTTCAGTAATTGCCATGCTATGATGGTGAGATTTGCAATGTTATAACAGAGATTTGCCATGCTAACAAAAAAATAATTGCCATGTTATAGGAGAAAGAATTATTATTACTATAACAGTGAAAATTGATGCATTTCAGGGATTGGCCATGCTGCGGTAGGGATTTGCCATGCCTAAGAAAAGAGGAAGTTGCCCACTAGTAACTATCATGCTACAGCAGGGAGAGTTGTCATGCTACATAGAGAAGTTGTCATATAGACAGACATATGTAAGTAATTTTCATGATGCTATGTAGAGAAATTGCCTACATACTTAAATAATTGCCACGCTACATCAAGTAAGTGCCATGCTACACATGGGCCGGGGTTGTTCGCTCAGAGGGTGTATGGGAGCGAACGTTTACATTGTTCGTTTAGGAGGATGCATGGGAACGAATGGTGCACCCATGGGGATTGCCACACATGTCATGTTGAGATTCACGTGCGGGATTGGACGCATCATAGAGTGTTTCGTAAGAACTACTCAGAAGAAACGTTTGCTCAATAAATATGTATTAAACCCTATGTATTTGAATGAAGGTAGTACATGATAAACGATGCTTTGTTGAACCCACGGGGTTGTCTTACTCTTCAGATTTGACAGCAACGCATATGAGGCTAGCAGTCGGGGTACGAAGACCGTCATATTATATACGCATATGTCGGGCATCAATCATCGTGGTTACAGCGGACCAGATGCATATGTTACTCCCAATGAAATTGCACCATCAGTTAATCATTTCAGTTAGTGGGAGTATTTTATATGAATCACCTAAGGCTGTTTGTAGAGGAGAGTATCTTACACAAATATCATGCATATATACTAGTGTATGATGTTATCTCCGTCGTGCATAGATAATTTTATTTGTTGTCATTCATGACACATAGTAATGCATTAGTTATTATAGGAGTATGATGCAATATTACCATATGATAGTGAACACTTTTTTTCTTCTTTTAATTGTATGTCACCTTGATTAGTTGATATACATGATACTTGCTGTTGCTGGTATGACACTTGAGTATGAAAGTCTTAACTGAGCAGCTAGCTAGCTATCCACAGCTACTACACCCGTCCCGATCGATATCCAAGTCCAACAACAAAAGGCCATTGCCATGCCACACCCTTGGAGAGAAACTAAGTAGAGAAGAAAGAGAGGGGTGAAAAGAATGGAGGGCGTGGCGCAGGCCCTTGTGGGCAACCTTGGGCAGCTTGTGGGCTCGGAGTTCCAGAAGCTCCGCGGCGTGGGCAGCGAGGTCGCCCAGCTGAGGGACGAGCTGGCCACCATGAACGCCATCCTCCGCATGCAGTCCGAGGCGGACGACAGCGCCGTCGACCATTTCGTCCGGGAGTGGATGAAGCAGGTCCGCGAGCTCGCCTACGACGCCGAGGACTGCGTCGACCTCTACGTCTTCCGCATCCGCTGCCTCCTCAGCGACGCCTTCCTCGCCCGCCTAAGGCGCGTGCTCACCACGCTCTCCCTCCGCCGCCGCCTCGGCAGCGACGTCGAGGCCCTCCGCGCCCGCGCCGTCATCATCAGCGAGCGCCACGCGCGGTACGGCGTCAGCCGCGAGGCGCTGCGCCGCTCCCCGCATCTGGCCCCCGTCTCCACGGGGTCTGCGGCGTCCGCGCGTGCGCTGCGCGCTGTCAACCATCCCGACCAGTTCGTCGGCATGACGGACCAGGCTAGCACCCTGGCCGAGAGGGTGAAGGGTGCCGTGGAAAGCAACGACGTCGTCCCTGACCGGAAGCTCAGTGTGTTCTCCATCGTCGGCTTCGCGGGGCTTGGGAAGACCACGCTGGCCATGGAGGTGTGCCGGCGGCTGGACACGGCGTTCCAACGCCAGGCGCAAGTGTCCGTGTCGCAGGCGTTCGACGGCAGGAACGACGTCGGGGGCCTTCTCAAGCGCGTGCTGCAGCAGATCGTCAAGCCCAAGGCCGGAAATGAGAAAGGCATCAAGGAAGAAGACTCTGCGGGTGACATCGACCACATGGATTCGGACACGCTCGCCAAAACGCTCAAGGAGCTTCTCAAAGACAAGAGGTACATCTCTACTTTCTTCTACTTAAAATATGTACTACCAGAATTAACTTTGATCGCCACTGCATATTTAGAGCTGCCAAAAGTACTTCCTCCATTTGATCTATAGTGATTTTATTAAGTCAAGAATTGATTTTTTAACCAAATTTATAGAAAACTTAATAATTGTCTAGACTACCAAATCCATAACATTAAATTCATTATGAAATATCTTTTCTTATTGTATATATTTGGTACTGTAGGTCTGGATAATTTCTCTAAACACTTGGTCATAATTTACGAAGGTTGACTTTTATATAAGAACACCAATATGCATAGTTCTCCGTATCGTACACCCTCAGACAACCAATGTAGAGTTTGACCAAGTTTAGATAACAACAGTATGAGTATGTCTCATGATATACCTAGTGATATTTAGTTGGTATTGTAGATGTACATATTTTTTATAAACTTGGCCAAAGTTTGCAAATCTTTACTTTTAGAAAAATATGTACACACTGCATAATAAAACAGAGAAAGTATGTACCCCTCCGATCCATATTACTTATCGCTCAAACGGATGTATCTAGACATGTTTCAGCGCTAGATACATCCATTTGAGTGACAAGCAATATGGATTGGAGGGAGTAATAATATATGATGATGTGAGATTTTAGGAGTACAATGACAATTATTAATGAACATATAATTTAAATCATCATTGCATCAATCTTATGTCGTGTTTGACCTAACTTTAATTGCTATTGAAATTTAAACCCTAGTTTTCTCGAACTAAAACCAAGAATTTTAAAAACTTCATGAATTTGGGAAATATTTATGAATTAAAAAATGTTCACATATTTAAAAACTCATGAATTTGCAAAGTTCAATAATTTGAGAAAAAATCAATAATTTGAAAAGTTCTCATATTTGAAAAAATGACGAAATTTAAAATTATAAAAGAAAACAAAACAAAAAAGAAGAAGAAATATAAAAACATGAAAAAAAAACAAATCGCTCAAAAGCTTCTAGAAGCTTCACGAAACTAGACGAAAGCTTCTAGAAGCTTCAGAACCGGTTTGGAGCACCAATGTAAAGCGATAGTACATGGGACACCCATTAGAAAAGGGAACGTATGAGGTGTGAGCACCCCGAAATGGCGCAAAATGCAAAATGAGGACGGGCTCATTAGAGATAAAAAAAACATATTTTCACATCACAAAAAAGTCGAAAACAATTGTACATACACAAATACATATGTAACATGTTCAAGGAAATTTTCATAACAACATACTTTCATACGTGGTGTAGAAAAAAAACCAAATTCGTACATGAAAATGTGCCTTTTCTTTTTATTGGGCTGGGATTTTTTTTTTGTGTGTGTGTAGCTTGCAAATCACAATAATTTTTAATGAAATTTGACAGATCCGTTGCGAATATGTACAAGTTCTCACAGATTTTGTCTGCCTTTTTTTTAAAACTTGAAAACATCATTGTTTTTAATCATTTGAAAAAAGGGCTCCATCGAGCCCATCCTCATTAACTTCAATCTCCAGATTTAGGGACTACTATTACTAGATTCTATTTGCACTCCTTGTTTTGGCTTACAAAGGCAGCTTGGATTCGAGGCCAATGGCCATAGTCTTTACTAACAAAATATTGAGTAAATGTCATAAAAATATAATGTGGATTATCAATGATTGTCCATACACTCTCTATATATACGGGGTTTGAATAGTGTTATGCAAAAGAGTGAATCAATCATATTGTCTAACCCAAAAGCACAACCTCGCCATCTCAAAGTTTATGTATGGAATTTCTGCAATCCCCTGCCCCCAAGTCGCTCCGCCTGGTTAGTATGATAGAACCTACCCCTAACAAGACCATAACATCACTATTTACAGGCTACGCCATAGTGGCAATGACCCTCGCGGCCTAAGAACGAGGGTTGGTTTTCTTCGCTCCACTTCACTCAAGGCGGTAATTATAGGATGGTGTTTTGGGGCAGCATTGGTAGGTTGATAGGCATACAGTAGCCAGGACAACATCCATGTGTCGGGTTTGATCAAAAGCTCATAGCTCATGAGCTTAATGAGTGTTCGATAGCTCAGCTCATTAAGCTCATAGCTCGCTTTTAATGAACATAGCCAATCACTGATTTCAGCTCGTTAAACTTAACGAGCTTAACAAACGAGCTGACAAGTTTAACAAGCAGCTCGTAAGCTCGTTAGTACAGGACAACACATTTTATTATCTTACATGATAAAATTTCATGACATCTGAACCCATCTACTCAATCTAACCAGCCAATACCAAGCTATAGGAGGCAACAAACTAGCGTACCTCCTCCTTAAGTAATTATATTCCCTTGTAAAAGTTAGAACCAAAATCTCATCCAGTAGGACGTAACACATTGCAGTCGGTTAACAAGCACTCATGAGCTTAACAAGCTTTAAACGAATAGAGGTGAGCAGGATTTTTTTGCTCGTTAAGCTATACGAGCTTAATGAGCCAAAGCCTTAACGAGCTGAGCAGCTCATTAATCCACCCATATCTATGAGCAGTTGTGCCAAGGGGGTTGCCATTTAGCGATTCCATGGTGTTTTTTTGACTGTGTTGGTAGTTGGGTATCATCTTGGTCCACATATGTTAGTTAGGCTTGTTTGGTAGCATGGCTTGCACAAGTCAACAATCGGTGGATAGGAAGCTTTATGTCATGTGGGCAGTGGGGTGCAAGAGGCCGTATTGGGCCGTAGTTGTGTGGCACGGGAGAGTTAGATCCGGCTTGATATGGTTGGTAATGATTTTGGGTTGGGGCGTGAAAAACGAAAATCCCTATTCGCCGCATGATGCGGCAAAGTGTCGACCTGCCGCACACCCATCGATCATTCGCGGGCCGGCCCATGACGGATGCTTCCTACAGAGAAAATCCCAAAAAACCAAAGAGAGCAAGGAATCGAACCTCAGACCTCCCACTCGTGGAGGTGGGTTGCTAGCCACTGGAGCTTGACAACGCTAGTGTCATACTGTGCAAGAGGGCGTCTATTATCTCTTTTTCCGCGTTTTTTCGTTTTTGTTTTTCTGTTTCTTTCTTTCTTTTCTTTTTTGTTTTATAAAAATTGCAATTTAAAAAAAGTTCAGCATATTCAATACTTTGTTTGGTTTTAAAAAAATGTTCGATTTTTTTTTCAGGATTCAAAAAAAATTCATTCATTTCAAAAAATGTACAAAATTTTGGTGGTGTTATCAAATTTTGTCCGTGATTTTCAAAAAGTGTTCGCGTTTTCAAATTTGTTCAATTTTTCATTTTTTTGGAATTTCACATTTGTTCCCATTTTTCAAAAATTGTTCGTGTTTTTCAAAAAATTGTTCGCATTTTCAAAAAATTGTTCGCAGATTCAATAAATGTCAGGTTTTCAAAAAAATCAGAAATTTTGACAAAAAAAAGTTCCTATTTTTAAAATTGTTCACATATTCAAAAAAATTGTTTGGAGTTTCAAAATTTGTTCGCGTTGTTTGACAAATGTTCAAACTTTGAAATATTACTTACCTTAAAATTGTTCATAATTTCCAAGATTTGTTCGAACAGAATCAAAAAGTGTTGAGTTCTGGCACTGTTGTTATTCTTAGATATTAGCGCTGCAAATCAGACAGTTGGAATTATTAGCTCGCATGGCAATTTACAGGACCTTGTTACTTGAGGCCGTCCTCACATAGCCCTCACACCACAAATCCTCAAAGAAACTTCGGGAGGACACTTTAGGACCAACTCACATGTCCGGCAACTGTAATTTGCACGAAGACCATAACAAAACCCTTTCTAATGGTGAATAACCAACCACCAAACATACTACCTATACAAATCTGAGGAACTATGCCTGAAGCCGTATGGATAACATCCCCCCCCCCACACACACACACAGAACATGCTTATTGGAAGTCGAAAAAATATGTTGTATATTCTCCTCTTGGGAGCAGAACCAACATAACTCTTGTTTCTATAGGTACCCCTAGACTTTAATACTATAGAAAGATTTTGATTTTGGGCAATACTTCAATCTTCTAGACCCGCTTATTGATGAGTGTCGCATCCCGGTGAATCATGTGGAGATATTAGACATGTGACGTGCTGTTTTATTCTTAATACCCACTTCTTAAGTGGCAATGACCCCGCACACAGACACAACATGCTTATTAGCAATTAAAAAAAAGATATTTTTATATATTTTCCTCTCCGGATCGCTCCAGGGCTCCCTCGATCGCTCCCTCCAGGGCGATCAGGGGGCCAACCCCAGCGCGCCGGCCGCCGCCCCCTCCCCCTCTCCTCCACCTCATCATCCCCAGAGACGTGCGCCGGCTAAGCCCGGGCGCCGCCGGTGATGGGGATAGCAGGGATCTAGGCTACAACCCCGCGATCTGGATGGACCAGCGGCGCAAGATCTCCCTTCGGTCTTCGTCTTTCCCGGCGGTTCGGCGCTGCTCCGGCGGCTTCGTGGGGAGGGTGGATCAAGAGGGGATGTGGCTATGGTTGACTGGTCGGCGGCGCCTCCGGTCAGATCTAATCTGGCCGGTGCCGCTTGTGGTGGTGGCCATCTCCTCCATCGGAGGTGGTCGGCTTGAGGCTGGATGGTCCGATCTCGAAATCCGCCATCTAGTTTCGGCTGTGAGTCGGCACTACTAGGGAAAAGCCTAGTAGTAGCGCGGGTTAAACAGCTAGTAGTAGCGCGGGTGCCCGCGCTACTACTACGGCGCTACAGCTAACTTGTAGTAGCAGCGTGGGTGCACCCACGCTGCTACTACGTCTGTTACTAGTAGCGTGGGTGCTACCCGCGCTACTACTATTAATTTCAAAAACAAAAAGGTTCTCGATCCCGTGCATGCTGTCTATGGCAGCAATGGTTCGATCCAGTGCCGGCAGGGGTTGACAGAGGTGCCGAAGGACAGCGGTAGACCAGATCCAGCGACGGCTGCTGCAGAGGGCCCGGATCCATGGCCGAGCAAGGCGGCGGCATGGGGCTCCTCTTCCCAGCCAAGGCAACAAGCTCCTGGTCGTCCATCGCGACGACCTGCATGGGCAAGTGTTGGGGAACGCAGTAATTTCAAAAAATTTCCTACGCACACGCAAAATCATGGTGATGTATAGCAACGAGAGGGGAGAGTGTTGTCTACGTACCCTCGTAGACCCAAGCGAAGCGATCTGGCGTAGAGGAAGTAGTCGACGTTCTCCTCGTGATCCGACCGATCCGGCGCCGTTACTCGGCGCCCCGAGTTCTTGACACGTGCAGCTCGATGGCGTCCCTCGTACTCGATCCAGCCGAGTGTCGAGGGAGAGTTCCGTCGAGACGATGGCGTGGTGACGATCTTGATGTTTCACCGGCGCAGGGCTTCGCCTAAGCTTCGCGACGGTATGACCGAGGTGGAATATGGTGGAGGGGGGCACCGCACACGGCTAAGGAACGATCCGTAGATCAATACTTGTGTGTCCTAGGGTGCCCCTGCCCCGTGATATAAAGGAGGAGGGAGGAGGAGGCCGGCCTAGGAGGAGGCGCCATAGGGAGTCCTACTCCCACCGGGAGTAGGATTCCCCTTCCTAGTCCAACTAGGGATCCTTCCATGTATTAGGAGTAGGAGACTAGGAAGGGAAGAGAGAAGGAAAGGAAGGAGGGTGCGGCCCTCCCTAGCCAATTCGGACTAGGGCAAGGGGGGCTGGCCTGCCTAGGGCAGCCCCTCTCTCTTTCCCGTATGGCCCATAAGGCCCAATACTTCTCCCCGGCGAATTCCCGTAACTCTCCGGTACTCCGATAATTACCCGAATGACTCGGAACCTTTCCGAACTCCGAATATAGTCGTCCAATATATCGATCTTTACGTCTCGACCATTTCGAGACTCCTCGTCATGTCCTCGATCTCATCCGGGACTCCGAACTCCTTCGGTACATCAAAACTCATAAACTCATAATATAAATGTCATCGAAACCTTAAGCGTGCGGACCCTACGGTTCGAGAACAATGTAGACATGACCGAGACACGTCTCCGGTCAATAACCAATAGCGGGACCTGGATGCCCATATTGGTTCCTACATATTCTACGAAGATCTTTATCGGTCGAGACCGCATAACAACATCGTTGTTCCCTTTGTCATCGGTATGTTACTTGCCCGAGATTCGATCGTCGGTATCCAATACCTAGTTCAATCTCGTTATCGGCAAGTCTCTTTACTCGTTCCATAATACATCATCTACAACTAACTCATTAGTTGTAATGCTTGCAAGGCTTAAGTGATGTGCATTACCGAGAGGGCCCAGAGATACCTCTCCGACAATCGGAGTGACAAAACCTAATCTCGAATACGCCAACCCAACATCTGCCTTTGGAGACACCTGTAGTACTCCTTTATAATCACCCGATTCGTTGTGACGTTTGGTAGCACCAAAGTGTTCCTCCGTAAGCACGGAGTTGCATAATCTCATAGTTACAGGAACATGTATATGTCATGGATAAAAGCAGTAGCAACATACTAAGCGATCGTGTGCTAAGCTCATGGAATGGGTCATGTCAATCAGATCATTCTACTAATGATGTGACCTTATTAATCAAATAACAACTCTTTGTTCATGGTTAGGAAACATAACCATCTTTGATTAACAAGCTAGTCTAGTAGAGGCATACTAGTGACATATTGTTTGTCTATGCATTCACACATGTATCATGTTTCCGGTTAATACAATTCTAGCATGAATGATAAACATTTATCATGAAATAAGGAAATAAATAATAACTTTATTATTGCCTCTAGGGCATATTTCCTTCAGTCTCCCACTTGCACTAGAGTCAATAATCTAGTTCACATCTCCATGTGATTGAACACCAATAATCATATCTGTATATGATTAACACCCATAGTTCACATCGTCATGTGACCAACACCCAAAGGGTTTACTAGAGTCAATAATCTAGTTCACATCGCTATGTGATTAACACCCAAAGAGTTCAAAGGTATGATCATGTTTTGCTCGTGAGAGAAGTTTAGTCAACGGGTCTTTCACATTCAGATCCGTTATGTATTTTGCAATTTTCTATGTCTACAATGCTCTGCACGAAGCTACTCTAGCTAATTGCTCCCACTTTCAATATGTATCTAGATCGAGACTTAGAGTCATCGGATCGGTGTCAAAACTTGCATCGACGTAACCCTTTACGACGAACCTTTGTCACTTCCATAATCGAGAAACATATCCTTATTCTACTAAGGATAATTTTGACCGTTGTCCAGTGATCTACTCCTAGATCACTATTGTACTCCCTTGCCAAAATCAGTGCAGGGTATACAATAGATCTGGTATACTGACATGGCATACTTTATAGAACCTATGGCCAAGGCATAGGGAATGACTTTCATTCTCTTTCTATCTTCTGCCGTGGTCGGGTTTTGAGTCTTACTCAATTTCACACCTTGTAACACAGTCAAGAACTCTTTCTTTGACTGTTCCATTTTGAACTACTTCAAAATCTTGTCAAAGTATGCACTCATTAAAAAAAACTTATCAAGCGTCTTGATCTATCTCTATAGATCTTAATGCTCAATATGCAAGCAGCTTCACCGAGGTCTTTCTTTGAAAAACTCCTTTCAAACACTCCTTTATGCTTTGCAGAATAATTCTACATTATTTCCGATCAACAATATGTCATTCACATATACTTATCAGAAATGTTGTAGTGCTCCCACTCACTTTCTTGTAAATACAGGCTTCACCGCAAGTCTGTATAAAACTATATGCTTTGATCAACTTATCAAAGCGTGTATTCCAACTCCGAGATGCTTGCACCAGCCCATAGATGGATCGCTGGAGCTTGCACACTTTGTTAGCTCCCTTTGGATCGAAAAAAACTTCTGGTTGCATCATATACAACTCTTCCTCCAGAAAACCATTCAGGAATGCAGTTTTTACATCCATTTGCCAAATTTCATAAATTGTGGCAATTGCTAACATGATTCGGACAGACTTAAGCATCGCTACAGTTGAGAAAATCTCATTGTAGTCAACATCTTGAACTTTGTCGAAAACCTTTTTGCAACAAGTCGAGCTTTGTAGATAGTAACACTACTATCAACGTCCGTCTTCCTCTTGAAGATCCATTTATTTTCTATGGTTTGCCGATCATCGGGCAAATCCATCAAAGTCCACACTTTGTTCTCATACATGGATCTCATCTCAGATTTCATGGCCTCAAGCCATTTTGCGGAATCTGGGCTCATCATCGCTTCTTCATAGTTCGTAGGTTCATCATGATCTAGTAGCATGATTTCCAGAATAGGATTACCGTACCACTCTGGTGCGGATTTTACTCTGGTTGATCTACGAGGTTTTGTAGTAACTTGATCTGGAGTTTCATGATCAACATCATCAACTTCCTCACTACTTGGTGTAGATGTCTCAGAAACCGGTTTCTGCGACAAACTACTTTCAAGTAATGGAGAAGGTACAATTACCTTATCAAGTTCTACTTTCCTCCCACTCACTTCTTTCGAGAGAAACTCCTTCTCTAGAAAGGATCCATCTTAAGCAACGAATATCTTGTCTTCGGATCTGTGATAGAAGGTGTACCCAACAATTTCCTTTGGGTATTCTATGAAGACGCACTTCTCCGATTTGGGTTCGAGCTTATCAGGATGAAACTTTTTCACATAAGCATCGCAGCCCCAAACTTTAAGAGACGACAACTTTGGTTTTTGCTAAACCACAGTTCATATAGTGTCGTCTCAACGGATTTAGATGGTGCCCTATTTAACGTGAATGCAGCTGTCTCTAATGCATGATCCCAAAACGATATTGGTAAATCGGTAAGAAACATCATAGATTGTACTATATCCAATAAAGTACGGTTATGACGTTCGGACACACCATTATGATGTGGTGTTCCAGGTGGCATGAATTTGTGAAACTATTCCACATTGTTTTAATTGAAGACCAAACTCGTAACTCAAATATTTGTCTCCGTGATCAGATCACAGAAACTTTATTTTCTTGTTATGATGATTTTTCCACTTTACTCTGAAATTCTTTGAACCTTTCAACTATTTCAGACTTATGTTTCATCAAGTAGATATACCCATATCTGCTTAAGTCATCTGTGAAGGTGAGAAAATAACGATATCCGCCACGAACCTCAACATTCATCGGACCACATACATCTGTATGTATGATTTCCAACAAATCTGTTGCTCTCTCCATAGTACCGGAGAACGGGGTTTTAGTCATCTTGCCCATGAGGCACGGTTCGCAAGTGCCAAGTGATTCATAATCAAGTGACTCCAAAAGTCCATCAGTATGGAGTTTCTTCATGCGCTTTACACCGATATGACCTAAACGGCAGTGCCACAAATAAGTTGCACTATCATTATCAACTCTGCATCTTTTGGTTTCAACATTATGAATATGTGTATCACTACTATCGAGATCCAATGAACCATTTTCATTGGGCGTGTAACCATATAAGGTTTTATTCATGTAAACAGAACAACAGTTTATTCTCTTACTTAAATGAATAACCGTTTTGCAATAAACACGATCAAATCATATTCATGCTCAACGCAAACACCAAATAACATTTATTTAGGTTCAACACTAATCCCGAAAGTATAGGGAGTGTGCGATGATGATCATATCAATCTTGAAAACTATTTTCAACACACATCATCACTTCACCCTTAACTAGTTTCATTTTATTCGCAACTCCGTTTCGAGTTATTACTCTTAGCAACTGAACCAGTACCAAATACCGAGGGGTTGCTATAAACACTAGTAAAGTACACATCAATAACATGTATATCAAATATACTTTTGTTTACTTTGTCATCCTTCTTATCCGCCAAATACTTGGGGTAGTTCTGCTTCCAGTGACCAGTCCCTTTGCAGTTGAAGCACTTAGTCTCAGGCTTCGGTCCAGACTTGGGCTTCTTCACTTGAGTAGCAACTTGCTTGCCGTTCTTCTTGAAGTTCCCTTCTATCCCTTTGCCCTTTTCTTGAAACTAGTGGTCTTGTTAACCATCAACACTTGATGTTCTTTCTTGATTTCTACCTTCATCGATTTCATCATCATGAAAAACTCGGGAATCATTTTCATCATCCCTTGCATACTATAGTTCATCACGAAGTTCTACTAACTTGGTGATGGTGACTAGAGAATTCTGTCAATCACTATCTTATCGGAAGATTAACTCCCACTTGATTCAAGCGATTGAAGTACCTGCACAATCTGAGCACATGCTCACTAGTTGAGCGATTCTCCTCCATCTTTTAGCTATAGAACTTGTTGAAGACTTCATATCTCTCAACTCGGGTATTTGCTTGAAATATTCACTTCAATTCCTGGAACATCTCATATGGTCCATGATGTTCAAAACATCTTTGAAGTCCCGATTCTAAGCCATAAAGCATGGTGCACAAAACTATCAAGTAGTCATCATATTGAGCTAGCCAAACGTTCATAACATCTGCATCTGCTCCTGCAATAAGTCTGTCACCTAGCGGTGCATCAAGGACATAATTCTTTACTGCAGCAATGAGGATAAACCTCAGATCACGGATCCAATCCGCATCATTGCTACTAACATTTTTCAACGCAATTTTCTCTAGGAACATATGAAAATAAACATATGAAAGCAACAACGCGAGCTATTGATCTACAACATAATTTGCAAAATACTACCAGGACTAAGTTCATGATAAATTTAAGTTCAATTAATCATATTACTAAAGAACTCCCACTTAGATAGACATCCCTCTAATCCTCTAAGTGATCACGTGATCCAAATTCAACTAAACCATAACCGATCATCACGTGAGATGGAGTAGTTTTCAATGGTGAACATCTTATGTTGATCATATCTACTATATGATTCACGCTCGACCTTTCGGTCTCCGTGTTCCGAGGCCATATCTGCATATGCTAGGCTCGTCAAGTATAACCCGAGTATTCTGCGTGTGCAAAACTGGCTTGCACCCGTTGTAGATGGACGTAGAGCTTATCACACCCGATCATCACGTGGTGTCCTGGGCACGACGAACTTTGGCAACGGTGCATACCAGGGAGAACACTTCTTGATAATTTAGTGAGAGATCATCTTATAATGCTACCGTCAATCAAAGCAAGATAAGATGCATAAAAGATAAACATCACATGCAAATCAATATAAGTGATATGATATGGTCATCATCATCTTGTGCTTCGTGATCTTCATCTCCGCAGCACCACCATGATCACCATCGTCACCGGCGCGACACCTTGATCTCCATCGTAGCATCGTTGTCGTCTCGCCAATCTTATGCTTCTCGACTATCTCTACCGCTTAGTGATAAAGTAAAGCATTACGAGCGATTGCATTGCATACAATAAGCGACAACCATATGGCTCCAGCCGATTGCCGATAACCGGTTACAAAACATGATCATCTCATACAATAAAATATAGCATCATGTCTTGACCATATCACATCACAACATGCCCTGCAAAAACAAGTTAGACGTCCTCTACTTTGTTGTTGCAAATTTTACGTGGCTGCTACGGGCTTAAGCAAGAACCAGTCTCACCTACGCATCAAAACCACAACGATACTTCGTCAAATAGACTCCATTTAACCTTCTCAAGGACCGGGCGTAGCCACACTCGGTTCAACTAAAGTGAGAGAGACAGGCACCCACCAGTCACCTTTAAGCAACGAGTGCTCGTAGCGGTGAAACCAGTCTCGCGTAAGCGTACCGGCTTAATTTGGTTCTGGGCGCTTCATCTCATAATACCGCTGAACCAAAGTATGACATGCTGGTAGGTAGTATGACTTGTATCGCCCACAACTCACTTGTGTTCTACTCGTGCAAAACATCAAACCATAAAACCTAGGCTCGGATGCCACTGTTGGGGAACGCAGTAATTTCAAAAAATTTCCTACGCACACGCAAGATCATGGTGATGTATAGCAACGAGAGGGGAGAGTGTTGTCTACGTACCCTCGTAGACCCAAAGCGGAAGCGATCACAACGTAGAGGAAGTAGTCGTACGTTCTCCTCGCGATCCGACCGATCCCGGCGCCGTTACTCCGGCGCCCCCGAGTTCTTGACACACGTACAGCTCGATGACGTCCCTCGTACTCCGATCCAGCCGAGTGTCGAGGGAGAGTTCCGTCAGCACGATGGCGTGGTGACGATCTTGATGTTTCACCGGCGCAGGGCTTCGCCTAAGCTTCGCGACGGTATGACCGAGGTGGAATATGGTGGAGGGGGGCACCGCACACGGCTAAGGAACGATCCGTAGATCAATACTTGTGTGTCCTAGGGTGCCCCCCTGCCCCCGTATATAAAGGAGGGAGGGAGGAGGAGGCCGGCCTAGGAGGAGGCGCGCCATAGGGAGTCCTACTCCCACCGGGAGTAGGATTCCCCCTTTCCTAGTCCAACTAGGGATCCTTCCATGTATTAGGAGTAGGAGACTAGGAAGGGGAAGAGAGAAGGAAAGGAAGGAGGGTGCGGCCCTCCCCCAGCCCATTCGGACTAGGGCAAGGGGCATGTGGCCTGCCTAGGGCAGCCCCTCTCTCTTTCCCGTATGGCCCATAAGGCCCAATACTTCTCCCCGGCGAATTCCCGTAACTCTCCGGTACTCCGATAATTACCCGAATGACTCGGAACCTTTCCGAACTCCGAATATAGTCGTCCAATATATCGATCTTTACGTCTCGACCATTTCGAGACTCCTCGTCATGTCCCGATCTCATCCGGGACTCGAACTCCTTCGGTACATCAAAACTCATAAACTCATAATATAAATGTCATCGAAACCTTAAGCGTGCGGACCCTACGGTTCGAGAACAATGTAGACATGACCGAGACACGTCTCCGGTCAATAACCAATAGCGGGACCTGGATGCCCATATTGGTTCCTACATATTCTACGAAGATCTTTATCGGTCAGACCGCATAACAACATCCGTTGTTCCCTTTGTCATCGGTATGTTACTTGCCCGAGATTCGATCGTCGGTATCCAATACCTAGTTCAATCTCGTTATCGGCAAGTCTCTTTACTCGTTCGTAATACATCATCTCGCAACTAACTCATTAGTTGTAATGCTTGCAAGGCTTAAGTGATGTGCATTACCGAGAGGGCCAGAGATACCTCTCCGACAATCGGAGTGACAAAACCTAATCTCGAAATCGCCAACCCAACATCTGCCTTTGGAGACACCTGTAGTACTCCTTTATAATCACCCGATTACGTTGTGACGTTTGGTAGCACCCAAAGTGTTCCTCCGGTAAACGGGAGTTGCATAATCTCATAGTTACAGGAACATGTATATGTCATGGATAAAAGCAGTAGCAACATACTTAATGATCGTGTGCTAAGCTCATGGAATGGGTCATGTCAATCAGATCATTCTACTAATGATGTGACCTTATTAATCAAATAACAACTCTTTGTTCATGGTTAGGAAACATAACCATCTTTGATTAACAAGCTAGTCTAGTAGAGGCATACTAGTGACATATTGTTTGTCTATGCATTCACACATGTATCATGTTTCCGGTTAATACAATTCTAGCATGAATGATAAACATTTATCATGAAATAAGGAAATAAATAATAACTTTATTATTGCCTCTAGGGCATATTTCCTTCAGCAAGGACATGGGAGGGTGAGTCAAACCAGAGGGAGAGAGAGAGGGAGAAAAATAAAAATGAGGAAGAGAGGACGGAGATGGAGGTAGCAGCGGGGTTGGTCGTCGGTGGTGAGGTGCTCCGTCATGGTGGCATAGAGGTGAGGTGAAGACGGGCGAGCTCCTGGACGCAGCGACGCGAGGATGTGAACTTGTTGGGAGCCATGGAGGAGGAGGTGTGCTTGGGCAGGAGCACCATAGGAGAGCCTATGGAGAGAGGGGGGAAAGTGGGAGAGAGAGAGAGAGAGAGGAGGGATTCGGTCTAGGATATGGGGACTTCACTTGCCTTGTACTTAGTAGTAGCGAGGGGTATAAACATTCGCTACTACTATCAAAACTTAGTAGTAGCGCTGGTTTATACCCCTCGCTACTACTATGGCATGTCCCGGAGGGGGGGAGGGGGGCACGGTAGAGACCACTTAGTAGTAGCGAGGGTTATAGACCCGCGCTACTACTATCAACTTAGTAGTAGCGGGGGGTATAAACCCACGCTAATAGTAAGTAGCAGTAGCGAGGGTTATAAACCCGCGCTACTAGTAATCGTCTACCTATAAGCTTTTCCCTAGTAGTGCGGGGAGACATAGTTGCCGGTGAAAACCGAGCCGATGGCAGGCGATGGCGGCGTTCTGCGTCATTAAATTGATGAAGGCATCATCATGTAACTACGGTCGATCCACTCGTGCTGCTCCGAGGAAAACCCTAGGATCTGGTCTTCCAGATCGGATGATGGCGGTACTACGTTGTCGTTTTCTCTCTTCAGAGCATCGTTTGTGGAGCAGAGCTGGAAGACAGAGGCAGGAGATGGAGCGGCTTTGTCTCGCATAGAGCTTTCGGTGGAGATGTCAAGTCATGCTTGGCCGACAGGTGCTATGCTGTGTCATGCCTGGTCGGCAGGTGCTACGCATGACAGATCTTCCAGAATCTTCACGGCTGGACGGACGAGGGCGGGATGGTGGCGCCGTTGGGCACCGTGGTGGCGTCGACGGATGGACGAACTAGCAAGGATGATGCAGATCTCTCTCTTGAAGATGGGTCAGTGGTTCAATGATGATGGCGGCCTCTAAAACGTGTGCATGTGTGGTGTATGTTTTAGATCTGCTGCACCGACTGTGCGTTCTGATACGTTATGTGGGTGAATTGGCGACGGCACCGGTTTTAGATATGGGGAGTGAGAGGACTCCACATTATCGAGTTTTGTAGGTGTGAGTGGTGGCTTCGGATGGCTTGATGTATGTTTTTGTTAGACCTATGTTGACTAATAAATAAAGATGGCTGTATGCATCGATTGATGCAAAGGTCGAGGGACTTAACCTCCTTTTCCAAAAAAAACTCTTGTTTCCATAACTAACCCCATACAGTAGTACTATAGAAACGTTTTGATCTTGTAGATGTTAGTAACAGATACATCATGACGAATCAAGTGCAGATATCACACATGTGACGTGTTATTCTAACCACCTATTTGGCGGCAAATGAGTATTACGTGTGGAAAGTTGAGATAGATGTTTATCCCCTTGTTTGGGTAGCAGGGAATTCATAAAGGGATTACCCAAACGATGACAACATAAAACATAAGTCACAATGAAGGGTCAAGATATTCTATGTAAATCAATTCCTTTTGTTCTCACCCTCCCCTGTAAAATAAAATGGTGGGAGTTAGACTCTAGACTCCCACGTGTAATCCCTTCTAAATTCATTAGCTTTTTAGAGCATCCCTAGCCGGTCTCTGCCATGTTCTCCACTTTAAATGCTCCAACCATGGGCGCTTATAGGCGCCGGTGCCCCGGCGGAAAGTTTCGGCCGGTCGAGCCTAGGCCGTTGGATGTGAGCCGCGCGGCCGCTGGATCTAGGCAAAAAAAAAAAATAGATCGCCCCCAGCTTCTTCTTACTCTGGCAGTCGGGCTGGATCCGCATGTCCGGCTCGGGGGGCGCGGCGCCACGCCTCCTGTCTCGTTTGGTGGTCGTCCCTGTCGTCAGTCCCCACCCTTGCCGGTCTTCCTCGTCGCCCGCCCTCGCCGGCCATCCTCGTCATCGGTCCCCACCCTCCCTGGCCTCATCATCGCCTCGACCCATGCAACAGCCCACCTGCGGTTGCAACTCTTGACGACGACAGTTGTAGCTCCGCCGCGCCCCTCGCCATTGATGCTCGCTGCAGGGAATTATGTCGACGACGGCCGCCAGTCAATCAACGTCATTTGAATGGATGTAGCAAAAAACTTCACCAGTAGTAGCAAAATCAAACTACGGGTGCAGTAAAAACATCGTCACCGCCTTCGTGAGGTCGCAGCTCCGCCTTACATGGGTGTAGCAAAAGCCTCAAACGGTAGTAGCAAAATCCTACTACGGTTGCAGTAAATCGTCGTTGTCATCGTCTCGAGGTCGCAGCTCCGCCTGATGGATGTAGCAAAAAACTTCGCCGGTAGTAGCAAAATCCAACTACAGTTGCAGCTTCCCCTTGTTGTGAAGTGCCATTATTGAAGCTTTCTGTGTCTATGGTTGAAGCTTTTTTCAATAGCTGTTGAAGCTTTTCTAGGTGACGGTTGCAACACTTGTATACGCGGGTGGATCCAGCCATGGCGGCCGGCGAGGGAGCGCCTGACCATTGGCGATGGAGCCTGTGGTGGCCCAGTCGCTGCCTGATAGGAGAGGGGGAGGGGATGTGCGCATATGAAGGCTGTAGGTAGGGGATGGATCTGGCCATGGCAGCAGGTAGCCATGGCGGGTGGCGAGGGAGCGCCTGGCCGTCGGCGATGGAGCTCGTGGTGGCCCCAGCCACAGCCCGGGGGAGGGGAAGGGGATGCGCGTGTGAGGGCTGGAGATAGAGGATGGGGGCGCGCGGGGCCACTACGTATTGCGCGTTGGGCCAGCGTGGCATGCGAGCTTTCGGCCGGTGCACCGCGCCCGAACGTTTCCCTAAGAATAATGCTTGGAGAAATAAATTATTTTTTTAAGTATCGATGCTTATTTGTAGAGGATAGACACTCTATTATCCTGGGGAGAAAGCAGTAGTGCTTATAGAAAAACTAAAAAATGTACCAAGCAACTTGTTGAGCACTACAGGAACCAAAAGATTCCCGTTCCCTCTCTATGATTATCCCCCGACCAAACACACTTTCCTCTTTCGATGGGATGCTACTGCCGGCGCCTGAGGCTGCACGGCGACGGCGGCACCGCTCCCAACCCAACCTGATCGCTGCCGCCGCGAGCGCCCCGTTCCTCCTGCAGGTATCTTCCTGGATCGATTTTCATCTCAAGTTAGGGATGGATTTGCTTCGTTTCTTGATCTGCGATTTTTGCACGGGGAGGAGGTGGTGAGGCAAGAGGAACGAGTTAATAGTTTGCACAATCAATTTTTTGAACTGGATCGAAAGTGATTAGGGATGGGGAAAATACTCTCTGTGTTTTTTTACGGGAAAAATACTCTGTATGTAAGCAGCAACGCCAGCCATGCTTGATTGATTTAGCCTGTGAGAATACTCTCTGTGAGCTTGGTTTGCGTTAGAGACGGGAAGCTTAATTAATTATCTTTGCTCTTAATTCCTATCAAGGTGGGTGGTTTCAGTCCTGATTGTTGCGATGTTGTGTCTTTATCACAAAAAATTGCAAAACGATATATTGTACGTTATTTTTTACGAAATTCTTCTTGGCATTATTCCCACCTTGTCAATCTGAATTAGCTTGTGGAAATACTAGTCAATCTACTAAATTAGCTGAATATCAGACATTTTAAGGAAGCTTCCTTCTCGTAAAAGTTTTCTGACACTAGCATACTTATATCCGGATCAGGTACCTCATTGTGATTGATGATGTATGGACAATAGCTGCGTGGGATGCTATCCGATCCACGCTGCCAGACAACAACCTCGACAGCAGAATCATGGTGACCACTCGGATAGAGGCCGTGGCCGTAGCATGCAGTGATGCTAGTGAAATTTGTGGAGACAACATCTATCACATCGAGCCCCTCAATCCAGAAGACTCCAAGAAGTTGTTCCTCAGCAGAGCATTCGGCTCCAAGGATGCCACTTGCCCCACAGAGCTGGAAGGTGAAATGAACAAAATTCTGAAGAAATGTGGTGGGCTGCCATTGGCCATTGTCAGCATTGGCAGCCTTTTGGCCAGCTATAAATCACCAGAGCACAAGGATATGTGGGACAGAGTTTGCAAGTCAATTAGTTATCATATGGATACCAATCCCACCCTTGACGGGATGAGGCAGATACTCACACTCAGCTACGACCACCTGCCCTATCACCTCAAGGGTTGCATGATGTATCTTAGTATTTTCCCGGAGGATTTTCTCATCAACAAGGATCGGCTAGTATACAGATGGATCGCCGAAGGATTGGTTGAGGAGAAGCGGGGGATGACCCTATTGGAGGTTGCGGAAGCCTACTATGACGAGCTGGTGAGTAGGGGCATGATTAATCCTGCTGGTGAAATAATTAGCCATGTCTATGGAGCTGTCGACACATGTCGGGTGCATGACTTGATGCTGGAGGTCATGGTGTCCAAATCCTTGGAGGCCAACTTTGTCAGCCTGATAGGTGGGCAGTATGATGGGATGTCCTATGACACAATACGCCGCCTCTCCATCCATGGTGGTGCGCAGATGCCCAAGGAATCTCCATCCAAGAAGGACTCTCCATCCAAGAGACCCAAGGAATCCACATCCAAGAAAATGGTTAAGAAGAATGACTTAAAAGACATTAATGTGCAGCATGTACGATCACTGAGTATGTTTCAGCTCGAAGGGAACAAGCAGCTGCTTGATCGTCTGGGTGAGTTCACCCTGCTGAGAGTACTTGACCTGGAAGATTGCAAGGGCGTAGAAAACAAGCATATGGTCCACATCTGTCGGATGTACCTTCTGAGGTATTTGTCCCTGAGAGGTACAGATATCAGTGTGCTGCCTCCCAAAGTCTGTGATCTGGAGCATTTGCAGACACTTGATGTACGTGCCACCGGCCTTGCTAGACTTCCAGAAACTCTGATAAAACTAGAGAAACTTGAGCGCTTGTTCTTCTCCCAGAAGGATGTTTGGTCTACCATGTGGAAGCCACCTCAGGGTCTCTGGAAAATGAAGGCGCTGCGGGAGGTGGGCTGGGTATTGCTGGAAGATGATGCTGTTGAGGTTGCCCAAGAGGTAGGTGAACTAGAAAATTTGCAAAGGTTAAGTATCTACGTCGATTGTGAGAAGCCCAATGGTCCCAAGGTTCTTGAAGAGCTTGCCCTGTCCCTGAGCAGGACGCACTCTCTCCGGTCGCTCGACATGGGGACCATGAGTTATGAGGCGAATGCATTGAACTTTCTCCTTGAGCTCCCCTCTCCGCCGCGCCTCCTCCGATTCCTCAGGATCGCTGGTGGCATTGACAAATTGCCCAACTGGGTTGAATCACTCACATATCTTGTTGAGTTTCACATGTCATGGGCACACTTTATCGATGACCAACTATTTGGGGTTCTGTGTAAGTTGCCCAACCTGAAGAGCATCTGGATGCAGCGGAACTGCTACACCGGTCTAGAGTTGGTTGCACGTGCTGCGCACAACTTTCCGGCGCTCAAGAATCTCAGAGGGACCTGTGATCAGGAAATGCCCAGAGTCTACAAATTTGAGGAAGGATCCATGACAAAGCTGGAGAAACTTTCACTGAATTTCGACAACTGTAGTGAGAAGAGCATTGAGGGCATCGAGCACTTGACGAGCCTTAAAGAGGTGCAGCTCGCAGGTAAGAGAGGGAACCCTGCGCTGGACCGGACTCTGGAGCTGCTAAAGGCGGAGAGTGGGAGGCACCCCAATCATTTCACAGTTGGAGTGAAGTACGACTGACCTCGTCGCTCTGCTTGCTTGCTTGCTTGCTGTAAGTTTGTTGTTTGTTACCCTTGCTATTTCTGTTGGTCGTTTTGGTGTGGTTGCTTCTTGCGTTGTAAAAGCTGGAGCATCCAGCAGTTTCAGAATTGTGGTTTGTAATAAATAAACCTAGAACAATTGGACTGTGGCCTAGGAAAAACAAAAACAAGCGATCCCTCTACCAGCCTGCATTATAACTGCATGCTCTGTTCCTTCAAAGAAGGGTTTGCTTTTTTGCATTTCAATTCTGGTCTCATGTATATTTCAATGGTGCCGGTGACAAAGAGGTTAGCGAACTTCCCTAGCGAGGTCAGCATAAGTCGCTCAATGCAGATTTATGTACCCTTGCTGTGTTGCTCGAAACATGTGGATGAGAATTTAAACTTTGTATCCGTGAACTCGGCCTACCATGGCCATCTTGAGTTGTTGGCTCCGATTTTAGCTAATATGAAATTGTTTTGTTCATTTGATTTGGTGTTGCGTCCACTGACAAAACAAAAAAGGTCAAGTCTGGTATTGCGTACATATTCTGGTTGCTACTGAGCAGTAGGCCGCATTTGGTGATGGTGAGATTGTTTATCCATGTGCATTCACCACACATTTGGCATCTTATATATGAGTCCCTGGATGCATATTTTTCTTCTGTGGATCCTTTTCAATAACAGACCTCTAACAAAGGATAATTTCAACTCACGTAGGCCCCAATAGCCCTGTCCTTTTTTTCATCGACCTGAGAATGTTAACCATATTTTGGTTTTGAGTTTTCAGTTGGTCAGTCAAACGGTCAACAGATGTGGGCTTATAGATAGATCTTTGACTTGATAACAGCTCATATTCTGGTTGCATATATGTCAGTAGGGTCACTCCAATCTACTGGAATCCTTGAGGCTGAGCCTGCATCAGTAAAGTATATATGGCAGTAGGGTTGGATGCCGTCATTGGGTCATTGCTCAAGAAAAATAGTGTGGCACCATATGCTGAAGAAAGAGGTTGTGGTTATTTCTCACCTAACTTTGCTGCAGGTAATGGGCAACATGCCGCTGCTGAGCATCTGGAGTTCGTCCCGTTTATTTCACGCTCGACTGCGGCAGCCCATTTCCAGTGGACTGGCGCCCTCGATCTTCGTCAGGCTGGTGCGACCACCCTTCCACAACGCCTGACCGCTGCTGAGCTATTTTTCCTCTTCTTCTATATTTATTCCTAGTATATACAAATATATGTGGTCGATGATTGATTTAGACATGGCGCAGCTCTTAATTAATCAATCGATTAATTTGGGGATGCATCATTCATGTCATTCAGAAATAAATGGAGGAAAATCTTGCAACCCTTCCCTGTGTTTTCCTCTCAAAGGTGCCAGCAATCATATCCCGGGTCAAGCACGAACCAGCTGTGCAGTCAAAAATTTAAGTAAGCATACAGTGCCTTTCTGTTATGGCAAATGAACGCTGAATTTCAGCCTGTCAGAATTAGCTGAATTTGGTTCAGAGAAGTGTGAATTTGGTTCAGCCTGCCATCTATTAATGGATTATCAGTGCTCTGTCTCTCTTCGATCTACTCCCTCCGTTCCTAAATATTTGTCTTTTAAAGATTTCAAATGGACTACCACATACGGATGTATATAGACATACTTTAGAGTGTAGATTCACTCATTTTGCTTCGTATGTAGTCACTTGTTGAAATCTCTAAAAGGACAAATATTTAGGAACGGAGGGAGTAGCTGCCAAGCACCTGTGATAACAGTTATGGTGTAAATCTCAACTGAGATTTACACCATAGCTGTTATCACAGGTGCTTGGCAGCTAGATCGAAGAGAGACAGAGCACTGCTAATCCATTAATAGATGACAGAGTTTATGTACAGAGAGGTGGACAAGAATTTGTGCTGGTAAGATAGCTGTTCCTTGTTTGACGGATGCTCTGTCAAAAGTTATCACCTTATAGATCTCACTTAGCAACTTAACAGTGGGTATTTCACAGCCTCTTGTAAGATTCCATTGCTACTACTACTCATGTCATTTCCAAACCTTCATAATTTGTAATTCTTCTCCTAGAGAATACTCCCTCCGTTCCAAAATAGATGACCCAATTTTATACTAACTTTAGTACAAAGTTAGTAGTACAAAGTTGAGTCATCTATTTCGGAAAGGAGGGAGTACCTATCAGGACCCACCCGTGAGGTTTTCACTCAAACTGTTCTAATGGAGCAATCAGTGCTTTTCACAAAACTATCAGCACAATGGTGAGTTGGTGACTGATTTTTGCAAGAAAAACGAAACCTGGTGTCTTTCTTAATTTAGGGTCCACAAATGTGATGTCTTTTTCTTCTTGCAATTTACTCCCTCCGGAACCAACCCAACAGACCCAACAGGAGAGCGGACACCTGAAAGAAAAAAAAAACTGCGGAGCTGACACCTGAATTTCAAACTGTGGGAATTAGCTGAATTTGGTTCAGAGAAGTGTGAGTAGATACTAAACTGAGATTTCCACCATACTTGTTATCGGCAGGTGCTTGGCAGCTAGATCGAACAGAGATGGAGCACTGCTAAACTGAGATTGATAGACGACAGAGTTTATGTAGAGAGAGGTGGACAAGAATTTGTGCTGGTAATATAGCTGTTACTTGGTTGATGGATGCTCTGTAAAAGCAACTTCCTTATAGATCTCACTCAACAGTGGGCATTTCACAAGCTCTTGTAAGATTCCATTGCTACTGCTCCTCATATCATTTCCAAACATTCAGAATTTCTATTTCCTCTCCTAGAGAATACCTTGGTGGAAACCAAACAAAAAGACAACTCCAACTGTCATATGGCTATATGCTCCAAGCTGAAAACTGAAGCAGGGCTACTTGGCTGCACATTGTAGGCTGTTCAGGGTTTGAAAGCTAGTGCTCTCTGCCTCTGTATCACTGTGTGCGTGCTGCAGTACAGACTACCAGCACAGAGAGCTATTATCATCACAGAGCTAAATCACTTTTAATTCATGCTGTCCATGAATGTTGAAGTGATTGGATGCGCACACAGGCAGAGTGGCTTCAATGATGTAGCATATCGTGAAATAATCGAGCTTCAAGCAGAAGAAGACTAGCGTCGAATTGACTCTCACCAAACCATAACAGTGTTTTGATGATTTCAGACCCTGAAGCCCACAAGGAGGAGATTAATCACAGGTCCAAATCTGGCCGGATCTACATCGATTAGAAGCCAGGTGTGTGGCCTTTTGGTTTTGAACCTAGTTCTCTTGCCCAGGCTTATCTAAATATCGCCCTGTCACTTAATAGTGGGTGTTCCAATACCAATTCACTGTATGTGCACAATTTATAATTCTAAAAAAATTCGGTCCATCGCATAATTTCAGAAGCTTCATTTCTGGATCTTCCCCTAGAGGTTACCTTGGTAAAAACAAAACAAAAAGCGAGTCACGTCAAACATGAAACCAGAGCCTCGCAAGATTGAACCCAAAGCTAAGCACTTCTCCCATTGCAAGAAAGATCAATCTAGTAGGCCAAACCAAACTGATAATTCGAAGAGACTTGCAAAGATAACCAATCATACATAAAAGATTCAGAGGAGATTTAAATATTTCTCATAGATAAACTTGATCATAAACCCGCAATTCATCGGATCTCGACAAACACACCGCAAAAAGAGTTACATCGAATAGATCTCCAAGAAGATCGAAGAGAATTTTGTATTGAGATTCAAAGAGAGAGAAGAAGCCATCTAGCTAATAACTATGGACCCGAAGGTCTGTGGTAAACTACCCACAACTCATCGGAGAGGCAATGGTGTTGATGTAGAAACCCTCCATGATCGATTCTCCCTCTGACGGAGCGCCGGAAAAGGCCCCAAGATGGGATCTCATGGGTACAGAAGGTTGCGGCGGTGGAAATAGGGTTTTGTGGTGCTCCTGGATGTTTTCGGAGTATGTTGATATATATAGGCGAAGGAAGTCGGTCAGGGGAGCCACGAGGGGCCCACGAGGGTGGGGGCGTTCCTCCCTGCCACATGGCTTCCTCAATTACTTCTTGACGTTCACTCCAAGTCTCCTGGATTGCGTTTGTTCCACAAATAACTCTCTCGAAGGTTTCATTCCGTTTGGACTGCGTTTGATATTTCTTTTCTGCGAAACACTGAAATAGGCAAAATAACATCAATTTGGGCTGGGCCTCCGGTTAATAGGTTAGTCCCGAAAATAATATAAAAGTGCTTAGTAAAGCCCATAAACATCCAAAACGGGTAATATAATAGCATGAAACAATCAAAATTATAGATACGTTGGAGACGTATCACGCCACTAAAGTGCCACCACGTGGCACGAGCCAGGGCCGGGTGCGGGGAGACCTTTAGTACCGGTTGGTAACTCCAACCGGTATTAAATGTTTGGGGGGTTTTGGTTTTATTTTTTATTTTTCCTTTAATTTTGTGATTTCAATTTAATTTAGAGATTGTTTTACCTTATAATGAGTTGTTAAATCATTAGGTGAAAGTATCGCAGATTAGTTTCAACTGGATGCATGCATGGATCCTAGCTAAGTGATCAAAGTATATGCCATATCCATATTACTTGTGAAGGAAATATGACCTAGAGACAATAATAAAGTTATTATTTATTTTCTCATATCATGATAAATGTTTATTATTCATGCTAGAATTGTATTACCCGGAAACATAATATATGTGTGAATACATAAACAAACATTTTGTCACTAGTATGCCTCTACTTGACTAGCTCGTAAATCAAAGATGGTTAAGTTTCCTAACCATAGACATGAGTTGTCATTTGATTAACGGGATCACATCATTAGGAGAATGATGTGATTGACTTGACCCATTCCCTTAGCTTAGCACTTGATCGTTTAGCATGTTGCTATTGCTTTCTTCATGACTTATACATGTTCCTATGACTATGGGATTATGTAACTCCCGTTTACCGGAGGAACACTTTGTGTGCTACCAAATGTCACAACGTAACTGGGTGATTTTAAAGGTGCTCTACAGGTGTCTCCAAATGTACTTGTTGAGTTGACGTATTTCGATATTAGGATTTGTCACTCCGATTGTCGGAAAGGTATCTCTGGGCCCTCTCGGTAATGCACATCACTATAAGCCTTGCAAGCAATGTAGCTAATGAGTTAGTTACAGAATGATGCATTATGTAACGAGTAAAGAGACTTGCTGGTAACGAGATTGAACTAGGTATTGAGATACCGACGATCGAATCACGGGCAAGTAACATACCGATGACAAAGGGAACAACGTATGTTGTTATGCGGTTTGACCGATAAAGATCTTCGTGGAATATGTAGGAGCCAATATGAGCATCCAGGTTCCTCTATTGGTTATTGACCGGAAACAGTTCTAGGTCATGTCTACATAGTTCTCGAACCCGTAGCGTCCGCACGCTTAACGTTACGATGACATTTATGATATGAGTTTATTGTTTTTGATATACCGAAGGTTGTTTGGAGTCCCGGATGTGATCACAGACATGATGAGGAGTCTCGAAATGGTCGAGACATAAAGATTGATATATTGGACGACTATATTCGGACACCGAAATAGTGCCGGAGGTTATCGGATATATATCGGAGTACCGGGGGTTACCGGAACCCCCCCCCCGGGAACTAATGGGCCTTGTTGGGCCCTAGTGGAGAAAGGAAGGGGGGGCGGCGCCTCCCTTGCCTTTCCCCTCTCCCACTCCTTCCTTCCCCCTCCTTCTTGGACTAGGAAAGGGAGGGGCAAACCTACTTGGAGTAGGTTTCCCCCTCCTAGGGTGCGCCACCCCCTTGGCCGGCCCCCTCCTCCTCCCCCCATTATATACGGAGGAGGGGGGGCACCCCATGACACACAAGTTGATCTTCGTGATTGTTCCTTAGCCGTGTGCGGTGCCCCCCTCCACCATATTCCACCTCGGTCATATCGTAGCGGTGCTTAGGCAAAGCCCTGCATCGGTAGAACATCATCACCGTCACCACGCGGTCGTGCTGACGGAACTCATCCCCGACACCCTGCTGGATCGGAGTCCGGGGATCGTCATCGAGCTGAACGTGTGCTGAACTCGGAGGTGCCGTACATTCGGTACTTGGATCGGTCGGATCATGAAGATGTACGACTACATCAACCACGTTGTTCTAACGCTTCCGCTTTCGGTCTACGAGGGTACGTGGACAACACTCTCCCCTCTCGTTGCTATGCATCATCATGATCTTGCATGTGCGTAGGAATTTTTTTGAAATTACTACGTTCCCCAACAGTGGTATCAGAGCCTAGGTTTTATGCGTTGATGTTATATGCATGAGTAGAACACAAGTGAGTTGTGGGCGATACAAGTCATACTACTTACCAACATGTCATACTTTGGTTCATCGGTATTGTTGGATGAAGCGGCCCGGACCGACATTACGCGTACGCTTACGCGAGACTGGTTTTACCATCGTGCTTTGCACACAGGTGACTAGCGGGTGTCCGTTTCTCCAACTTTAGTTGAACCAAGAGTGGCTACGCCCGGTCCTTGCGAAGGTTAAAACAGCACTAACTTGACGAACTATCGTTGTGGTTTTGATGCGTAGGTAAGAACGGTTCTTGCTCAGCCCGTAGCAGCCACGTAAAATTTGCAACAACAAAGTAGAGGACGTCTAACTTATTTTTGCAGGGCATGTTGTGATGTGATATGGTCAAGACGTGATGCTATATTTTATTGTATGAGATGATCATGTTTTGTAACCGAGTTATCGACAACTGGCAGGAGCCATATGGTTGTCGCTTTATTGTATGAAATGCAATCGCCCTGTAATTGCTTTACTTTATCACTAAGCGGTAGCGATAGTCGTAGAAGCAATAGTTGGCGAGACGACAACGATGCTACGATGGAGATCAAGGTGTCGCGCCGGTGACGATGGTGATCATGACGGTGCTTCGGAGATGGAGATCACAAGAACAAAATGATGATGGCCATATCATATCACTTATATTGATTGCATGTGATGTTTATCTTTTATGCATCTTATCTTGTTTTGATTGACGGTAGCATTATAAGATGATCTCTCACTAAATTTCAAGATAAAAGTGTTCTCCCTGTGTATGCACCGTTGCCAAAGTTCGTTGTGCCCAGACACGAGGTGATGATCGGGTGTGATAAGCTCTACGACCATCTACAACGGATGCAAGCCAGTTTTGCACACGCAGAATACTCAGGTTAAACTTGACGAGCCTAGCATATGCAGATATGGCCTCAGAACACTGAGACCGAAAGGTCGAGCGTGAATCATATAGTATATATGATCAACATAGTGATGTTCACCATTGAAAACTACTCCATTTCACGTGATGATCGGTTATGGTTTAGTTGATTTGGATCACATGATCACTTAGATGATTAGAGAGATGTCTATCTAAGTGGGAGTTCTTAAGTAATATGATTAATTGAACTTAAATTTATCATGAACTTAGTACCTGATAGTATTTTGCTTGTCTATGTTTGTTGTAGATAGATGGCTCGTGTTGTTGTTCCGTTGAATTTTAATGCGTTCCTTGAGAAAGCAAAGTTGAAAGATGATGGTAGCAATTACACGGACTGGGTCCGTAACTTGAGGATTATCCTCATTGCTGCACAGAAGAATTACGTCCTGGAAGCACCCATGGGTGCCAAACCTGCTGCAAGAGCAACACCTGATGTTGTGAACTTCTGGCAGAGCAAAGCTGATGACTACTCGATAGTTCAGTGTGCCATGCTTTACGGCTTAGAACCGGGACTTCAACGATGTTTTGAACGTCATGGAGCATATGAGATGTTCCAGGAGTTGAAGTTAATATTTCAAGCAAATGCCCGGATTGAGAGATATGAAGTCTCCAATAAGTTCTATAGCTGCAAGATGGAGGAGAATAGTTCTGTCAGTGAGCATATACTCAGAATGTTTGGGTATAACAATCACTTGATTCAACTGGGAGTTAATACTCCGGATGATAGCGTCATTGACAGAATTCTTCAATCACTGCCACCAAGCTACAAGAGCTTCATGATGAACTATAATATGCAAGGGATGGAAAAGACAATTCCCGAGCTCTTCGCAATGCTAAAAGCTGTGGAGGTAGAAATCAAGAAAGAGCATCAAGTGTTGATGGTCAATAAGACCACCAGTTTCAAGAAAAAGGGCAAAGGGAAAAAGAAGGGGAACTTCAAGAAGAACAGCAAACAAGTTGTTGCTCAGAGAAGAAACCCAAGTCTGGACCTAAGCACGAGACTTAGTGCTTCTCGCAAGCGATCGGTCCCGGAAGCGGAACTGCCCCAAGTATTTGGCGGATAAGAAGGATGGCAAGATGAACAAAGGTATATGTGATATACATGTTATTGATGTGTACCTTACCAGAGCTCGCAGTAGCACCTGGGTGTTTGATACTGGTTTTGTTGCTAATATTTGCAACTCGAAACAGGGACTACAGATTAAGTGGACACTAGCTAAGGACGAGGTGACGATGCGCGTGGGAAATGGTTCCAAAGTCGATGTGATCGCCGTTGGCACGCTACCTCTACATCTACCTTTGGGATTAGTTTTAGACCTAAATAATTGTTATTTGGTGCCAGCGTTGAGCATGAACATTATATCTGGATCTTGTTTGATGCGAGACGGTTATTCATTTAAATCTGAGAATAATGGTTGTTCTATTTATATGAGTAATATCTTTTATGGTCATGCACCTTTGAAGAGTGGTCTATTTTTGATGAATCTAGATAGTAGTGATACACATATTCATAATGTTGAAGCCAAAAGATGCAGAGTTGATAATGATAGTGCAACTTATTTGTGGCACTGCCGTTTAGGTCATATTTGTGTAAAGCACATGTAGAAACTCCATACTGATGGACTTTTGGAATCACTTGATTATGAATCACTTGGTACTTGCGAACCATGCCTCATGGACAAGATGACTAAAACACCGTTCTCCGGTACAATGGAGAGAGCAACTGATTTGTTGGAAATCATACATACTGATGTATGTGGTCCAATGAATGTTGAGGCTCGTGGCAGATATCATTATTTTCTCACCTTCACAGATGATTTGAGCAGATATGGGTATATCTACTTAATGAAACATAAGTCTGAAACATTTGAAAAGTTCAAAGAATTTCAGATTGAAGTTGAAAATCATCGTAACAAGAAAATAAAGTTTCTACGATCTGATTGTGGAGGAGAATATTTGAGTTATGAGTTTGGTTTACATTTGAAGCAATGCGGAATAGTTTCACAACTCACGCCACCCGGAACACCATAGCGTAATGGTGTGTCCGAACATCGTAATCGTACTTTACTAGATATGGTACGATCTATGATGTCTCTTACCGATTTACCGCTATCGTTTTGGGGTTATGCTTTAGAGACAGCCGCATTCACGTTAAATAGGGCACCATCAAAATCCGTTAAGACGACGCCTTATGAACTATGGTTTGGCAAGAAACCAAAGTTGTCGTTTCTTAAAGTTTGGGGCTGCGATGCTTATGTGAAAAATATTCAACCTGATAAGCTCGAACCCAAATTGGAGAAATGTGTCTTCATAGGATACCCAATGGACACTGTTGGGTACACCTTCTATCACAGATCCGAAGACAAGACATTTGTTGCAAAGAATGGATCCTTTCTAGAGAAGGAGTTTCTCTCGAAAGAAGTGAGTGGGAGGAAAGTAGAACTTGATGAGGTAATCAGACTCGCTTCTTTATTGGAAAATAGTTCATCACAGAAACCAGTTCCTGTGACGACTACACCAATAAGTGAGGAAGCTAATGATGATGATCATGAAACTTCAGAACAAGTTACTACATAACCTCGTAGGTCAACCAGAGTAAGATCTGCACCAGAGTGGTACGGTAATCCTATTTTGGAGGTCATGTTACTTGACCATGGCGAACCTAAGAACCATGAGGAAGCAATGATGAGCCCAGATTCCGCAAAATGGCTTGAAGCCATGAAATCTGAGATGGGATCCATGTATGAGAACAAAGTGTGGACTTTGGTTGACTTGCCCGATGATCGGCAAGCCATCGAGAATAAATGGATTTTTAAGAAGAAGACTGACGCTGATGGTAATGTTACTGTCTACAAAGCTCGACTTGTTGCGAAAGGTTTTCGACAAGTTCAATGGGTTGACTACGATGAGACTTTCTCACCCGTAGCGATGCTTAAATCTGTCCGAATCATGTTAGCAATTGCCGCATTTTATGATTATGAAATTTGGCAAATGGATGTAAAAACTGCATTCCTGAATGGATTTCTGGAAGAAGAGTTGTATATGATGCAGCCGGAAGGTTTTGTCGATCCAAAAGGTGCTGACAAAGTGTGCAAGCTCCAGCGATCCATCTATGGACTGGTGCAAGCATCTCGGCGTTGGAATAAACCTTTGATAGTGTGATCAAAGCAATGGTTTTATACTGACTTTTGGAGAAGCCTGTATTTACAAGAGAGTGAGTGGGAGCTCTGTAGCATTTCTGATATTATATGTAGATGACATATTGTTAATTGGAAATGATATAGAATTTCTGGATAGCATAAAGGGATACTTGAATAAAAGTTTTTCAATGAAAGACCTTGGTGAAGCTGCTTACATATTGGGCATCAAGATCTATAGAGATAGATCAAGACGCTTGATTGGACTTTCACAAAGCACATACCTTGATAAAGTTTTGAAAAAGTTCAAAATGGATCAGGCAAAGAAAGGATTCTTGCCAGTATTATAAGGTGTGAAGTTGAGTCAGACTCAATTCCCTACCACTGCAGAAGAAAGAGAGAAAATGAAAGGAGTTCCCTATGCTTCAGCCATAGGCTCTATCATGTATGCAATACTGTGTACCAGACCTAATGTGTGCCTTGCTATTAGTTTAGCAGGGAGGTACCAAAGTAATCCAGGAGTGGATCACTGGACAACGGTCAAGAACATCCTGAAATACCTGAAAAGGACTAAGGATATGTTTCTCGTTTATGGAGGTGACAAAGAGCTAGTCGTAAATGGTTATGTCAATGCAAGCTTTGACACTGATCCGGACGATTCTAAATCGCAAACCGGATACGTGTTTGTATTAAACGGTGGAGCTGTAAGTTGGTGCAGTTCTAAACAAAATGTCGTAGCGGGATCTACATGTGAAGCGGAGTACATAGCTGCTTCAGAAGCAGCAAATGAAGGAGTCTGGATGAAGGAGTTCATTTCCGATCTAGGGGTCATACCTAGTGCATCGGGACCAATGAAGATCTTCTGTGATAATACTGGTGCAATTGCCTTGGCAAAGGAATCCAGATTTCACAAGAGGACCAAGCACATCAAGAGACGCTTCAATTTCATCCGGGACCAAGTCCAGGTGGGAGACATAGAGATTTGCAAGATACATACGGATCTGAATGTTGCAGACCCGTTGACTAAGTCTCTTCCACGAGCAAAATATGATCAACACCAAGACTTCATGGGTGTTAGAATCATTACTGTGTAATCTAGATTATTGGCTCTAGTGCAAGTGGGAGACTGAAGCAAATATGCCCTAGAGGCAATAATAAAGTTATTATTCATTTCCTCATATCATGATAAATGTTTATTATTCATGCTAGAATTGTATTACCCAGAAACATAATACATGTGTGAATACATAAACAAACATTGTGTCACTAGTATGCCTCTACTTGACTAGCTCGTAAATCAAAGATGGTTAAGTTTCCTAACCGTAGACATGAGTTGTCATTTGATTAACGGGATCACATCATTAGGAGAATGATGTGATTGACTTGACCCATTTCGTTAGCTTAGCACTTGATCGTTTAGCATGTTGCTATTGCTTTCTTCATGACTTATACATGTTCCTATGACTATGAGATTATGTAACTCCCGTTTACCGGAGGAAGACTTTGTGTGCTACCAAAAGTCACAACGTAACTGGGTGATTATAAAGGTGCTCTACAGGTGTCTCCAAAGGTACTTGTTGAGTTGACGTATTTCGAGATTAGGATTTGTCACTCCGATTGTGGAAGAGGTATCTTTGGGCCCTCTCGGTAATGCACATCACTATAAGCCTTGCAAGCAATGTAGCTAATGAGTTAGTTACGAATGATGCATTACATAACGAGTAAAGAGACTTGCCGGTAACAAGATTGAACTAGGTATTGAGATACCGACGATCGAATCTCGGGCAAGTAACATAACGATGACAAAGGGAACAATGTATGTTGTTATGCGGTTTGACCGATAAAGATCTTCGTGGAATATGTAGGAGCGAATATGAGCATCCAGGTTCCGCTATTGGTTATTGACCGGAAACAGTTCTAGGGCATGTCTACATAGTTCTCGAACCCGTAGGGTCCGCACGCTTAACGTTACGATGAAAGTTATAATATGATTTATAGTTTTTGATGTACCGAAGGTTGTTCGGAGGCCCGGATGTGATCACGGACATGACGAGGAGTCTCGAAATGGTCGAGACATAAAGATTGGTATATTGGACGACTATATTCGGACACTGGAATAGTTCCGGAGGTTATCGGATATATATAGGAGTACCGGGGGTTACCGGACCCCCGAACTAATGGGCCTTGTTGGGCTCTAGTGGAGAAAGGAAGGGGGGGCACCCCCCTTGCCTTTCCCCTCTCCCACTCCTTCCTTGCCCCTCCTTCTTGGACTAGGAAAGGAAGGGGCAAACCTACTTGGAGTAGGTTTCCGCCTCCTAGGGCGCCCCACCCCCTTGGCCGGCCCCCACCTCCTCCCCCCCTTTATATACGGAGGAGGGGGCACCCCATGACACACAAGTTGATCTTCGTGATTGTTCCTTAGTCGTGTGCGGTGCCCCCCTCCACCATATTCCATCTCGGTCATATCGTAGCGGTGCTTAGGCGAAGCCCTGCGTCGGTAGAACATCATCACCGTCACCACGCCGTTGTGTTATTTAAACTCATCCCGACACCTGCTGGATCGAGTCCGGGATCGCCATCGAGCTGAACGTGTGCTGAACTCGGAGGTGCCGTACGTTTGGTACTTGGATCGGTCGGATCGTGAAGACGTACGACTACATCAACCGCGTTGTTCTAACGCTTCCGCTTTCGGTCTACGAGGGTACATGGACAACACTCTCCCCTCTCGTTGCTATGCATCACCATGATCTTGCGTGTGCGTAGGAAATTTTTTTAAATTACTACGTTCCCCAACAACTTGATCACTTATATATATTAGGTGAGCAAGTAACATGGATATGGCATATACTTGATCACTTAGCTAGCTAGGATCCATCCAGTTTAAACTAATCTGCGGTTTCTTTCATAAATGATATAATAACTCATCATCATCATATTAATATAAAAACTATTGCATCATATCGTCACCAACAACAGTATACTAGCTAGCTAAAAATCATCATAGTCGTCATTACCACTATTTAATCATCATAGTCATTACCGCTATCTAATCACCACCAATACTAGCTTAATTAAAGAAGAAACATTCACTTGTACCAGAAGGAAAGATATCATCGAGTACAACATGGTCATGATTATAAGCGTTCATAAGACTGCAAAAGCAAATCACTCTTCGAGATTATGTTCACGACGAAGAACACAGACATGAGAGGACAAGTACTAACAGCATGCTAATCACTCCTGTTGCTCTCTCTCTCTCAGGTAAAATAGCATAGAACATGTATAGCTCTCCTGATTCATCATACTGGAGCATGCAGATGAATGATACGTCTTCGTCGTATCTATAATTTTTGATTGTTCCATGCCAATATTATACAACTTTCATATACTTTTGGCAACTTTTTATACTATTTTTGGGACTAACATATTCATCCAGTGCCTAGTGCCAGTTCCTCTTTGTTGCATGTTTTTTGTTTCGCAGAAAATCCATATCAAATGGAGTCCAAACGGGATAAAAACTGAGAGAGATTATTTTTGGAATATTTATGAATTTTGGGAAGTGGAACCAATGCGAGATGATGCTCGAGGGGCCCACGAGGCAGGGGGCGCGCCCCTGACCCTCGTGCACAGCTCGTAAGGTGGTTGTTGCCCTTCTTTCGCCGCAAGAAAGCTAATACCCGGAAAAAAATCATGTTCAAAGTTTCAATCCAATCGGAGTTATAGATCTCCGGGAATATAAGAAACGGTGAAAGGCCAGAATCTGGAATGCAGAAACAGAGAGACAGATCCAATCTCGGAGGGGCTCTCGCCCCTCCCACGCCATGGAGACCATGGACCAGAGGGGAAACCCTTCTCTCATCTAGGGAGAAGGTCAAGGAAGAAGAGGAAGAAGGGGGCTCTCTCCCCCTCGCTTCCGGTGGCGCCGGAACGCCGCCGGGGCCATCATCATCACCGCGATCTACACCAACACCTCCGTCATCTTCCCCAACATTGTCATCACCTTCCCCCATCTATATTCAGCGGTCCACTCTCCCGCAACCCGATGTACCCTCTACTTGAACATGGTGCTTTATGCTTGATATTATTATCCAATGATGTGTTGCCATCCTATGATGTCCGAGTGGATTTTCGTTGTCCTATCGGTAATTGGTGAATTGCTATGATTGGTTTAATTTGCTTGTGGTTATGTTGCTGTCCTTTGGTGTCCATCATATGAGCGTGCACGTGGATCACACCATAGGGTTAGTTGTATGTTGATAGGACTATGTATTGGAGGGCTAGAGTGACAGAAGCTTCAACATAGCATAGAAATTGATGCATACGGGATTGAAGGGGGACTAATATATCTTAATGCTATGGTTGGGTTTTACTTTAATGAACGTTAGTAGTTGAGGATGCTTGCTAATAGTTCCAATCATAAGTGCATAGAATTCCAAGTCAGGAATGACATGCTAGCAGTGGCCTCTCCCACATAAAACTTGCTATCGGTCTAGTAAAGAGTCAATTGCTTAGGGACAATTCCGCAACTCCTACCACCACTTTTCCAGACTCGCTATACTAACTTTATTGCTTCTTTATCTAAACAGCCCCTAGTTTATATCTACGTGCTCTTTATATTCTTGCAAACCTATCCAACAACACCTACAAAGTCCTTCTAGTTTCATACTTGTTTTAGGTAAAACGAACGTTAAGCGTGCGTAGAGTTGTATCGGTGGTCGATAGAACTTGAGGGAACATTTGTTCTGCCTTTAGCTCCTCGTTGGGTTCGACACTCTTACTTATCGAAAGAGGCTACAATTGATCCCCTATACTTGTGGGTTATCAAGACCTTTTTCTGGCGCCGTTGCCGAGGAGTTATAGTGTGGGGTGAATATTCTCGTGTGTGCTTGTTTGCTTTATTTGTTGTTCTTAGTTGTTTTCTATCTTTTATGGGTAGTAAACGCAAAATACCAAAAAAAAAAGTTGTACCTACTACACCAATGGTTGAAGAACCACTCAAAACCTATCACTATCGTGGTGGGAGCACGGCAGATGTCATGGGATGGCTAAGGAGAGGAGGAGGCTCGAGGGCACTGGTGGGCTCCAGAGGCGGGGTTGGCATGAGCGAGCGCGGGACGCAAGACATACCCAGGTTCGGGGCTCTCCGGAGAGATAACACCCCTAGTCCGGCCGAGTGTGGTTGATATGTAACAGTACAAGGTTGCTCCTGGAGCTGTATGTAGGAAGAAGGAAGGCTGGCCAAGGCTTAGGCTGCTCCTTTTCCCTAGGTGTGTTCTAGTGATCGGTGGCTAGTTCCTGTGTGCTTACTGCTTCTCTATCGTTGCTTACTTGCCCGTATACGCGAGGGCTCCTGGGGTTTTTTTATAGGCCAACCCCCCCCCCCAGGGGTGCAATGGTAATGTTACAGGGCCATAGGGTCGGGTTGTCAGGGTTTGGGGACCCGTGGCTGGGCCCCGCCGGGTGTCCGTGGTTCGCCAGGTTCCCCTAGGTGCGGTCCCCGCATGCCTAGGGGGATTGTGCGCCGTCTTGTCGATCGTCAGGGAGTGGCTGAGTCGAGTCGGGTACAGTGGCGCCCCGTTAGGTCACCGCTTGCAGTCGTCAGCAGTGACGACGGGGGCACTATTGCCACGACGGCCCTGGTCAGCAGGCAGGTGAGGGCACTGTTGCCACGCTCCGACTGACTAGAGGCATGGGCAGGGCACTGTTGCCTCGGTCATTAGTGGATGAAGACTCGTCCCATCGTACGGCCTGGATGGGACAGGAGCTGACCCGTGACTGGGTTGAGGAACACGCCGGGGGTGGAGCTGGCTTGTTGGGGAAGTCTTGGTCGTGTCGGGTTCGGCTGTCTTGTGCTGTTTGTCGAGGCCGAGTCAAGGGGCCTGGCCGGGTCGGAGAGTTCGGCCGGGTCGAGGAGCCTGGCCGGGTCGAGCAACTCGGCCAAGCGCATGCTGGCTTGAGGGGCGACGCCGGCCTTGTTGTTTTTGAAAAGGATCCGGGTTCCGTTGCCTGCCCGGGGTTCATCCCCACGACAGTAGTCCCCAAAGCTGTGAAGGTCCGCCGTCTTCGGATGGGAGGGCCTTCGCAGGTTCCCTCTTTGAAAAGGCGAATCCTGCGGGCGCCGGGTCCGGTAACACCCACTGGGTGCTGTTTTTGGAAACCGGATCGCGGCATCCCGGCGGTAGCGGGAACCGAAGGAGTCCATCGAATCTTGGGGCAATCCCTCGGGCTTCGCGCGAGCGCCACGTGGTGCCTGGAAGTCGGAGGAGCCTGATAGGCCATGCGCGTGACGGGACTGGGCGACATGCTGGGGCCCGCCGTCGCGTGCCCTTGGCCCACGCGGGCGGATTTATTGCGGCGTCCGGGGTCGGTTGCTCTTCCTCGTGCAATTATTGCGCGCGTACATGCGCACTTATTGCGGGTAGTGGAAAAGGCGAGCGCAAACGATCCCACTCCCCCACGTTCAAACAGAGGCTTATAAATTGGGGCGAGGGGGCGGCGGACATCATTCTCGCTCGCGCTCCCCTGCCTCTTCATCCCACTTCTGCTTCTTGCGACCGTCGTGCTACGACGCCCGCCGCTTCGAGCGGAGCTCCACCGTCGTCCATCTTTCTTTCTTTCTCTCGTCTCTGTCGATGGCGCCGCCTTCGGGCTCATGGATGGGCTCGACCGTCATCTTTGAGGACATATCCTATCTCCGCTCCTCCCGGCGCTTGCCGAGGGAAATGGAGGCTGTTGTGCGCCCGCCGCGGGGCGAGCAGAGGCCGCAGCCCCAGGGCACGGAGCGCGTGGTCTTCCTCCCGCACTTCGAGCGCGGGTTCAGGCTACCAACGAGCGCCTTCTTCCGCACATTCCTAGAGTTCTTCAGGCTCCAGCCCCATCATCTTGGCGCCGGCGCCATTGTCCAGCTCTCGGGCTTCGTCATCCTCTGCGAGGGGTACCTGGGGGTCGAGCCCATGATCGACCTCCGGGCGCGCATCTTCTCTTTGAAGCAGCAGGGTCTGACGGCCGGGGAGTTCTCCGACTGCGGCGCCGACGTCATCTCGAAGCGGTCGGGGGCTTACTTCCCCAAGATTTCGCTGGAGGATTCTGCCAAGAAGTGGTAGAATTCCTTCTTCTACGTCCGCAACCTTGGCGCGGACCGCATCAACCTGCCGGCCTTCGCCATCGCGCCGCCGCGGGCGAAGATGAACTAGGGTTATTGTCCCAGGAACCCGTCGCAGGAGATTCTCAATCTCTGCGAGCGGGTATCGATGATGAAGCCGCGGGAGGGGCTCAGTGGCACCGACCTCATCGCCGCATTCATCACGCGCCGAGTCCTTCCATTGCAGCGGCGCACCTACCTCATCGGCGAGATGACCGGCCTTCAGGTTCAGGACCCCAACCGTATGGGGTCGACGCGCCTGGCGGCGGACCATATCGCGCGCCGGGTCATCGACATCTCCAAGGCCAACTTGCGGGACGACTGGCGGTTCGGCAGACCACCGTACAGCCACTCGAATCCGGCGCCCCTGGTGAGTCTTTGGTCTTCGTATTTCCCTGCTGCGCACCTTCTCATCCGTCCCGACGCGACGCGGGAGGTGCTTTTGAACGCAATCCGGCACCATTATGCCCGGACTCCGTCGCAGGTGGTGCGAGCGGTGTCGGAGGAGCCCACGGCCCACGACGGAGAGGAGGAGGACGACGGCGATGTCGGCGCGGGGCGCCGCGCGGGTAAGCCCTGCCTTTTCGCTTCCTTCTTCATGCTTCTTGAGTTGTCGGGCGCGACGTGACGCGGACGATGCTGACGCAGATCGTTGACGCAGTGGCGTTGGGTGGAGGAGGCGGCGACACGGGCGGAGCCGGGTCGTCGCGGGAGGCGGCGCCGAGTCAGCTGCATGGGAAGGACAGCGTGGCGGACCCGGCCGGGAGCGCGAGGCTGGCCAAGAGGAGGTGCGGTGCTGCGCAAGAGAGGCCGGCGAGGGCCAGCCGTCCTGGTCTTGTCGGGGTAAGCTCTTTCTTCTTCCTGCATCCGAGTAGCCGAGTCGGCTTTGCTTGTTTGTTCATTTCGTCTTTTCTTCAGGTCGCCGATCGCGCTGGCGAGCGCGGCGGCCGACGCTGCGTTCCGGAGGAGCCGGTCCGGCCACGTCGACCATGACGAGGAGGAGCCGGCAGATCCAGACCTCGGACTGGACCCGACCGACGCCGAAGGCCTGGCCTGGCGGGACAGGAACCGGGCCGAGGTGAAGCTGGAGGCAGCATCGGTCCGGGCCTGGACCGATGCTGCGGCGGCCTGCGGGTTCACGGGCGGGCCGAGGTGGAGCTGGAGGCAACATCGTCAGTTATGGCTGCGGGTTCCCGTTCAAGTTCAGAGACCTGCCCCCCCAACCTACTCCAGCTGATCTGCTGCACCGCATGGTGACACGGGCTCAGGCCGGCGTCTTCCGGCCGAACCCCAAGTAGTACGACCCCACTGCCGCCTCGTCCACAACCACGCTCTCGCCGCTGCCCAGCTCGGTGCGAGTCACCGTGCGCGACCCCCACTGGCTTGCCGGCTTGCCGCCATGTGCGAAGAGTTCGCTGCGCTCGTCACCAACTGAACGTGGGAGCTGGCTCCACGGGCGCTCGACGCCAACTTGATCAGCGCAAAATGGGTCTTCAAGCACAAATACCGCGGCGACAGCTGTCCCGAGCGGTACCTCTCCGCGAACCCCGTGCATCACCGGCGCACCAAGCATGTCAAACTCGACATCCATTTTGTGCGGGAACGTGTGGCGTTGGGCGAGTTCCGAGTACTTCACGCCCACGGACATTTTCCTCCAATTCCGGGCCAGTTTTTGTGTCGCGCCGGCCGACGCCAAAGACTGCAGGGGGTGTTAGAGTGTATGTATGGAGCACGACCTGTGGTCAGTGCACGCGCGTGAGTAGTGGGCATGTCGCCAACCCATGATCAGCCAGGCAGTGGCACACAATCATCTCTGTAACCTGTATATATTTTCAGCCGCTGAGCTAATGAACGGTGTGTTGAATCGCATAGTGTTCTTCTCCTTATCATTCTTGACGGAGCACATCAGAGCTCCATGTCTGTGCTGTAGCAAGTGCTATCCATGCCAACGCAAGTCCTTTTCCGGCAGACACCATTCGAACCAAGACCATGGCAATCTTAACACCATAGAAAAATTGAGGTAGGGCCTCCCAGCTGATTTTGCATTTCCTTCACTTCACATGGCCGATATTGCATCGGCCCAGTGAAAGGCACGACGAAGGTTGATGATGCAATCTTAACACCATACCAAAGTTGCGGTGGTACTTTCTTCTCCTGCCAGGTTGGTTTGGTTCGATGTGTTTTGCCGTGGCCGTCCTTCCTAAGAAGTGGTCTTCAGCAACTGAAGCATTCAGACAGTAAATGGCATAATAGACATCAACTAATAAGATTCTAAGCAGCAGTGGTTGGTCCCTGGTAAAACTGCATGTTAATTGAACCCGTCGATTGCCTCCTCTTTCATGGAAATGAATGACATAAGTACACTGGCTTTTTAGCCTTAGCATGCACTGTACAGTATTGGCATGATGATCCATATGTAAACAAGTAAGTATGCATCGTTCAAGAAAACGCGGGACGTGATCCAGAAAGGAAGTATCATATGCCCAAGTGTCCAAAATAAGAACCAAAGAACAGAGCAAGGCTAGCTGCAGAACAGATAGGCATATTTACAATGGTAGAACATTTCAATGATTCCCCCAGCCAGCATGTAAGTTACAACAGCGTCAACTAAAGGCAACAGGTTACCACAGGACGATGAAAATGATTACCCGAGCAATAATTATGAAATCACAAACCTAATGTTTTAATTTATTTAACAGCCACAGCTGAAATGGGTTCACAGCAAGCACTCACAAACATCAGTACATATACATGCGTTGATCAGTTTCTCAAATAAACATCGGGGAGCGGCGAGCTCCTTAATTCGAAAAACCAATCACACGAAAATAAGTCTGAATATGGAAATACAGCTCGCTTGCAGTCTTACAGTAAGCGTCGTCCTATTTAAAAGCACACGCCCGAAGCATTAGGACGACTCATTAAAGTAGAGGAGACACAGACGGTGTTGTGGTTGTAATTTATAAGTAGCAGCAGCAGCACGAATGTGATACCGACACAGGATAATGCACCTTCAAACGGTGTTGTGGTTGTAGTTTATAATACTCGCTGAATCGTCTCCCTTCCAGTGGCGACCTGCATAACCAACACCATGTCACCGTGAACATCTTAAGGGTGAATGGAGTAGCAGGGAGCTAGTTGGCAGGGTCAGTGCCTAGCTTACGTACCTACACATTTCCCGTCCAGTGTGGCAGGTCAGTCTCGGAGAGAATAGTGCCACATCTGCTCTTCAAGTACAGAACATTGGTCCAATACCGTCAAGAAGTCGCTGGTGATTTCGTGGAAGCCTAGATACTGGAGGGGCGGGAGGAACACGATGCCAGCTGGGACCTCCGTCATTCTGCTGAGGTTGACTAAGGTTAATTCCTCCAGGCTCACCATGGCACCTTCTGCTATCTCTAGCCCACTCAGATTAGGCAGGTCTGTTAGAACGAGAATCTTCAGCTTGGGAAACCACCCCGTGAGAAATGCCAGCTGCTCTCCGTTGTATGCTCTGGTGAGATCTAGACACGTCAAGTTTGACAACCGAGAAAGGGATGGCAGGGGGTCTTCTCTCAGCTGTGACCAATATAGACCCAGTTTATACAAGTTCTGGCCCTCAACAACTTGGAATAGAGGAGACTCTTCCAACATCCCTTCTGCTAGTCGTCCACTCAAAAAAAGCTTTTGCAGGCTTGGCAGGCAGACATTCAACCCAAGAACCTCGTTCTCATTACTTGCATCTAAGTGTAGGTTGGACAAATACTCCAACTGAACTAGAGACTCGCTGAGGCGTCCAAGATAGATTCCCTTCACTTTCAACAACCTCAAGGTTCTCAATTGCCTCAGCTCCCTTAAATGTCCAACAGAGTCATTATTTACTTCCAATGCTTGTAGCGTCTGAAGGTTTATTAGATTTCCAAGTCCATAGGGGATATGCACACCACTGCAACTTGCAAGCTCTCTCCAATTTGTATCAATTGTTTTCTGAGCAAATAAGTGCCTAAGCTTCTTTAGTTTCACAATCCCACTAGGGAGCTCATGTATATCAGATTCAAGAAGGTCCAGTGTCAACAAATTTGAAAGGTTCTCAATAGTCTTCGGGAGCATCTTCACCTTTGAACCCCGCAAACCCAAATGGCGGAGATTAAAAAGACCCCCAATAGCATCTGGAATCTTCTCCATTGGTAGAGCACTTAATTCAAGCACTGTCATATATCTCGACTCATTACACAACAGCGGTAGTAGAGTGAATGATGACTTGCTATCACCCAATGTAATGATAGTTCGAAGTTGGTGCATATTGGAAAATGGTTGTTGAATATCATCTTTTAGTTTGTGCAATACCAATCGACGTCCATCCTTCTGATAAGGCCCTCCACATTTATTCTCATATGTAACACCAAAACAGTTCTTCTGGCACAAATCAACTGCCAGCTCACGTAAGAGATCATGCATTCTTAATTTCTTCATCCTACCAAATGAGTTCCTCTCAACAAGTTGTAGCATGTTTCTGTCAATCAACTCCTTCAGGAAGTCTTCTGCCACTTCTTCTAGTGTGCTTTCACCCCTCTCCTCAATGAACCCCTCTGCTATCCATAACCGTACAAGTTGCTTCCTTTTAAAATGATAGTCTTCTGGAAATAAGCTGCAGTACAGGAAACAACTTTTTAAGTATGTTGGCAGGTAGATGAAGCTCAGATGCAAAACATTCCTTATGTGGTCCAGTCTTGAATTGTTAATTATCTCCCAGCTCAGTTGGTCATTTATTCTTCTCCATTCTTCCACGGTTTTATCACGCACACGCAAGAGGCTACCAACTGACACAATAGCAAGAGGCAAGCCTTTGCACTTGCTAACTATTTCCTTGGACGGTGGATTCAATTCTGTGGGACATTCATGATTTGTATCTCTTGGAAAGGCTTTCTTACAAAAGAGATCCCATGCCTTTTCTTCTGGTAAAGCTTCCAGTGTTAAGATCCGTCCTAGAGAGGCAAGTGCGGCAACGCAGGCTTCCCTTGTTGTGAGCATCACTCTACTGCCCTTATCATTATGAATAAACATCCTTGACAAATCATCAAATGTTTCCGGATCCCAAACATCATCCAATATGATAAAGTACTTCCTTTGCTCCAGATATTTCTTTAGTGTCTCTTCAAGGCTCATGATGTCCATAGTTAGACTACTAGATAGAACACTTGCATTATCCTTAAAAAGTTCCTTGATTATATTCCTCAAGACATCTTCTCTAGAATAAGTTTGAGAGATGGAGACCCAAGCATGGCACTCAAACTTTTCTCTCTCCTTCTTGTAGACATTTGCAGCTAAAGCAGTTTTACCAAGGCCTCCCATGCCGAGCAGAGCTATCACAGAGCATTCCAGGTCATCATCTGCCAACCATTGCTCGAGTGTTTCTTTGTTTTTATCCACCCCAACTAAATCTTCTTCGTCAAGGGAGCGTGAAATATTTGCTAGATCTTGGGATCTTTTGACGATGTAATTTGAGTTGCTACTATCCCCATTGTTTACCATGGGAACCCAGCGGTTTTTTGTCTCTGACAAGTGTGAAAGGTCTTTCTCTATTTCCTTCACCTTGGAAGCTATCCGATTCAAAGATAGAAGAGATCTTGGGCTTTTGAACCCTCTTTTCAGGAAAGAGCAACAACCTATATCGTGTTCTCGACCAACTAGATACAAGTACTCATCCACCATGTCCTCCATCACATGTGCTACTTTTCGTACCTCCTCCAACCAGCCTTCATATACTTGATCGTTGCGGTTTCGAATGTCCATTTGATAGAGAACGTCATGCATTACGCGAAGCTCCCTGGCAACACGGCCCATGCTGCCCTCTAGCTCTAGTAGTTGTCTGCCATACTTCGCAAACTGCACGCTGGCCTGGTCTGCCGCTCCCTTTGCCAAGGCAATTCCGATCTTTTTAATGGCAAGAAGAATCACAATCTCCGCCATTGGATAGTGGCCTAGTTATATATTATCTTCAGTATTATCAGAATGACCACTGCGAAATGATGTAAGTGGTGCATTAATCAAACACTTGAATTTTGCTACTACCAACACTTGCCAAAACACTTAAAAACTCCCAACCACAATGTTAAAATAAGCAGAACACTCCTAAAGTCTTATTTCATATTGTTAATGTAGCATATTTTAACCCACATAACTAAATAGAACAGCTCTCTCAACAGGCATGTCCATAAGAATTTTAAATGATACTGTAGCAAACTTAACACTGGACCAAACAACCATCATGCATGTTCCAAAGACATATTAGGTAAAAATGCCCTTTGAATTAATGTTGAAATTTGAACCAAGACAAAGTAGAAAGCAATCTGACTAGCAGTAAGCTCGTTACTATGCATATTCTACTTCCAGATAGTTGGCTAATGTGATAGTTCAGACAACTTAGGATATTTCCACAATACTGATCTAATTAATATATCCATATAACTGACCGTGACTAGCTTTGCTTCTGTACATATTATACTGTAACTAAAACGACCTTAATTAAGAGGAGCAATCATGTTCACTTTAGAAGATCTTCATGCAACAAGAATGTTTGACATTGAAATTTACAAATTAGAATATCTTCAATGCAAGATCTTATTTTGCATATGGTGCTGGAAGAAATCCCAATGCATTACCCACATTGTATACTAGGCTTGCAAACAGGAATGGTTTTTGTTTCACAGAGGGAGATCGTTCTAAGTACATACTACTCCCTCCGTTCACAAATATAAGATGTTTTAGATATTTCAATATGGACCATACGAACTGAAATGGTTGAACAAACACACTAAAATGCGTCTATATACATCCGAATCAGAAAAAAGAAAGAACATCTTATAATAGTGAACGGAGAGAGTACAACCTAAGGTAGTCAGAAAACTAGGGAAGGATGACGCACCTGCGTACATCCAGTAACTCTTGGTGATCTCCTTGTGCAATTCTGCTCTGATAAGATCATAATAATTTCATGGATCCTAACAGAAAACCAGAGACCTCGTGTTCGGCTATTCTTGTTGCAATCAAAGCTTAATCATAGATATCCTGAATTGTCACTGAGTCATGCTATGACTGTTGGCGGTAGCTGATTTGAACTTCAACTTGACCTGTCCTCCTTGTTCATTTTACCCGTTAAAACCACATAATTAACAGCGACTATGCCTGGATTGTATGCAAGAAAACTGCTTATTTTTGCATGAACCTAGCTACTCCCTCCGTTCGGAATTACTTGTGTCAAAAATGGATGTATCTAGAACTAAAATACGTCTAGATACATCCATTTCTATGACAAGTAATTCCGAACAGAGGGAGTACCAACAATAAGACGAGACGAGAGAACTAGAAAGGAAGCAAAATTTAGGCACCACACCTCGAACCATCAGAATAATCTCATGGATCCCGTAAAAGGAGACCTGATGACTTGGGATGATCTTGTTGTCGTTGAATCTAATCTAGAGATCCTGAACTGTCATGGATTCATGGGTATGACGAGTGTGCTTGCTTGTTGCTGGTAACAGGTAGCTGGATTTAATCTTCAAATAGAGGTCTCCTGGTTGTTCCTTTTTTACAGAACCAAAGAACAACCACCTACTGGCCTGTGACAATAAGCAAAACTACTTATTTTTTGCATCGACCTTGGTAGGGTGATACTACGACGAAAGCGAAATTAAGGACAACGTACCTAGCTTGAAATCGACGTAGATCCCGGCATATTTGGGCCTCTGTTGACCTCCTTGTGCGCCTTCAGAATGTGAAATCATCAGAACAGTGTCATGCCTAGCCTAGGTGAGTAAGGAACAGATGGTCTAGTTTTTCAAGAGAACAGGAACCTACTGAACTTCTTGCAACCCTCATGGGCTTCTGAAAAATGGAGTAATCCTCATGCCCTTTAGACTTAGACGGGCACGCTGGTTAGCATCGCTTGCTCCTGTTCCTCCTACCAACCCAATAATTGCTCTTACCAACCCCTGAGATTTGTTAATCTTAAGTTTGGAGAATAACAAAAGTGAGCATCTCAAGGAAGGCAGCAGGAAGCATCTTTAGTAGTATAAAATGTTACCATCCTGTTTATACATCACCACTGAAATTATTGTTAATGATTAATCATGCTAGTTGGTGCTAGCTGGCATTGTTAATGGCCCTGCAAAGTGTCCCCACTGAAAGTTTTTTTCTTGAAAAGTGTGCCTACAAACAGCATAAAAACAGTGGTTAGTGGCGCTGTAGGTGTGATTTCGCTATCTGGTTTACCTTGTCGTCGTCATCGGAAGGGAGCAAAGGGAGACTTGGCAAGTATCCAGTATATAGTGATGCTAATAGCAAGGCCAGCAAGACAGCAAGTATACATATCAGGCTTGTTTGATGTTAATAATGGGTTAATCAGTGCACATGGTGCTATTGACGACACTACATATCTAAATATGTCTTCTGATGAAAGCATTAGCACTTGAGATTTAAGGATACATACACATGTCCTATGCTTCTCTTTGTGTGCAATCTCCTTCAAGCTCCAGGGAACAAAGTGAGATATATTACTGTTACAACTCTTCCCCTATTATATTTAAGGAGACCAATCTTACATATATACTGCTCGTGCACTATTTTTTCTGCAACACATTGCATTGCATTGCATTGCCCAGTCTCACATTCATGGGTTTATTTTGCCAAACCACGTACTCCAACCTCATCTCTTAGACTGACCGGGGTTTTTCAGCATGAGGGTGGGCCTGGTGTAATGGTAGAGTCTCTCCGCTTGTGGAAACTAGGGAGTAGGGAGGTACTAGCTAGGTTCGAACCAGCATGAAGAGAGGGCAAATAGGATGCTTGGAAGGGCGTCGAAGGTTAACAATTTATCTATTCCTTCTATGCTTTTTTTTTCTCAAACACATGAAGCCATATTTTCCGTTGTTTTTTTTTTTGGGCGAACACTGGACTAACATGTACACAAATTTCTGCATAATTCGATCGTGAACCGCATGGAAACCCAAGGAGGAAGAGATGACGGGCTACATCACCAAGGTGAAGCAGCTGCTGGAGAAGGCCTCTGCTGCTGCTGCTGCATCCACCTCCTAGGCTACAAAACCACCATCAATATTATACATAGTGGTACAGTAAATATATACGCCAATAAACACGGCGAATTGCTAAGTACTGCTTGTAGAGCTTACTGAGTAATTATGTTTGAAGGCTGTAACTAATCTTTACGATACATGCATGGACGTGCAACTTCAACTTACGCCTGGATTAATAAATCTCATGTCGAAAGTATGCATATTTCTTTTGAGAAAGGGTCTGTGAGGCAACTCCTAGTTTCCGAGTTAATTCTCGAGCATAATATCAAGATAAAGTATTTTGGTTCAGCTTCTACTGCAATTCTCAATATCGTCTAGAATGTATTTTGGTCAAAGAAGGTTACTTGAGCTCATCGATTGCCTCCTGATCCACTTGACTAATTTGCTAACAACTAGCCCATCCAATGTGTGGTGAAGTTGCTTTAATATTCTGCTTGGAGCATAGCCACATGCTGTTGGATACTCCTTGTGAGGCTCTGGTTTCATGTTTAATGTGGCTCCCTTTTTGTTTTGTCTTTACCAAGGTAACCTCTAGGAGAAGATCTGGAAATTATGAAGCTTCAGAAATGATGTGATGGATGGCTATATTTTTAGAATTTAAGCATATGCATATACAGTGAATTGCTTTTGAAACCCCCACTATTGAGTAACAGGGTTATATTTAGATAAGCCTTAGCAAGAGAACTAGGATCAAAACCAAAAGGCAATGCACCTGGCTTGTAATCGATGTAGATCCGGTCATATTTGGACCTGTGATGACAACTCCTCGGGAATGCTAGTCAAGTCAATGCTAGTCTTCTTGTGCTTGAAGCTCAATTATTTTCTGATATGCTGCATCAATGAAGCCACTCTGCATGTGTGCACATCCAGTCACTTAAACATTCATGGACAGCATGAAGTAAAAGTGATTTAGCTCTTTGCTGGTAGTCTGTACTGCAGCACGCACACAGTGATACAGAGGCAGAGAGCATTAGCTTTCAAGCCCTCAACAGCCTACCATGTGCAACCAAGTGGCCCTGCTTCAGTTTTCTGCTTGGAGGATATAGCCATATGACAGTTGGAGTTGTGTTTTCGTTTGGTTTCTACCAAGGGTATTCTCTAGGAGAAGAATTTGAAATTCTGAATGTTTGGAAATGACATGAGGAGCAGTAGCAATGGAGTCTTACAAGACCTTGTGAAACACCCACTGTTAAGTGAGATCTACAAGGTGATAACTTTTGACAGAGCATCCATCAACCAAGGAACAGCTATCTTACCAGCACAAATGCTTGTCCACCTCTCTGTACATAAACTCTGTCTATTAATGGATTGGCAGTGCTCCATCTCTGTTTGATCTAGCTGCCAAGCAACAGCGATAACAAGTATGGTGGAAATCTCAGTTTATAGTATGTACTCGCACTTCTCTGAGCCAAATTCAGCTAAATCCGACAGGCTGAAATTCAGTGTTGATTAACTTAATTTGCCATAATACAAACACACGGTGTGCTTACTTAGAATTTTGACTGGGCAGCTGGTTCATGCTTGACTCGGGATATGATTGCTGGCAACTTTTTGAGAGGAAAAACAGGGAAGGGTTTCAAGATTTCCCTCCATTTATTTCTGATTGACCCGTAAGATGCCAAACGTGTGGTGAATGCACAGGGATAAATAATCCCGCCATCACTACTAGCAAGATGCGGCGTACTGCTCAGTAGCAATCATGCACATTTCTCCCTATTTAACTGTTGGGCACAACCAGAATATATACGCAATACCAGACTTGACCTTTTTTGTTTTGTCAGTGGAAGCAACACCAAATGAAATGAAAAAAACAACTTCATATTCGCTAAAATCAAAGCCAACAACTCAAGATGCCAATGCTAGGCCGAGTTCACGGATACAAAGTTCAAATTCTCGCCCACATGTTTCGAGCAACACAGAAAGGGTACATAAATCTGCATTGGGCGACTTATGCTGACCTCGCTAGGGAAGTTCGCTAACCTCTTTGTCACCGGCACCATTGGAATATACGTGAGACCAGAATTGAAATGCAAAAAAGCAAACCCTTCTTTGTAGGAACAGAGCATGCAGTTATCATTCATGCTGGTACAGGGATCATTTGTTTTTGTTTTTCCTAGACCACAGTCCAAGCGGTCCAGGTTTACTTATTACAAATCACAATGCTTAAACTGCTGGATGCTCCAGCTTTTACTACGCAAGAAGCAACCACACCACAGTGACCAACAGAAACAGCAAAGGTGCAGTCTTAGTCTTACAATAGGTGCAGTCTTATTTAATAGCCACAACCGGAAACAAGCAGGAACAGGCAAATATTGTCACACACTTGACAGGTAAAAGCAGACGGCCGGACAACTGTAGTAGCAGCAGCATAGTAGCCGGAAACGGGGAACGGTGGACCGTCCCTCGATCCGGATTCATCGACCCAGAATCAGATTCGGGAACGAGGGTCGATTCGGTAAGATTCGATGCGGATTCAGCGTTTCTGCAGCCGGATCGTCGATTCAGGTTCGGCGACTCGACAGTCTTGGTTCTTGAATCGATCGAGTAAGCAAAAGGTCAGCCATATCAATCAGGAACTCCTCGTTTTACTCTCTGCCCCGTTCTTTTCCACTCCCCTAAATAACTCCTCGATCTGCTCTCCAATTACTCCAGGCTGCTAATAAATTTTTCATTGGGAAGGAGATGATTTATTTTAGTTTTCATGGGACGGGAGATGACCAACTAGTAAAGATTCACGTTCCTTGTTCCATGGTACCGTACCGGATTCATCGTACCGGAATTGATTGGATCGCGTTTCCGCTTTAAAAAAAATCGTTCTAGAGATGTATACCCCCGTTGTACCCTATATTTTCCAGCCTCTGACTCTCGTCCCCCGTTCCCGTTCCTCGTTCCCACCGTACCGGAAACATGGCAACTATGAGCAGCAGTAGCAAACGTGAGAATAGTGCGTCTTGAAGAAACAGAGGAAACCCGGCCGATGGTATATATACAGGACATGAGCTGTGGCGCGAATCGAATAACAACACCCCTTAATTGACGCTTTAATTCATTGATTGAGTCAAATCTGGATGAGGCCCAAATACTGAAGAATCTTTCTTCCGGCCGGCGACCTGCATAACCTCATGTTAAAAAGTAGTAGTAGTAAGACTACTAGAGAGGAGAGAGGAAGCAAGTAGTGGTACTGGTTGGCAGGGTGAGCGGATGTAGCTTCTCGCACATACCTGCACATTTCCCTACGGATCAGTCTCGGAGAGAATAGTGATACCGCTGGCTTAGTGTTGTGGACCATTGGCGCAGCAAGGTCAAGAAGTCACTGCTGATCTCGCCGAAGGCTAGATGCTGGAGGGGCAGGAGGAACTCAATGCCAGCTGGGACCTCCGTCATGCTGCTGAGGTTGGTTAAGACTAATCTTTCTTTCCAGGCTGGACTTGCTCTAACAAAACATATCTCCTGTACTTTCACAGTAGCCGCCGCCTCCTCCTTCTCCTCCACAAAAAGCTAGGGTTTTTGCCTCCCGCCGCCGCCGCCGCAGGTCCGCCTACTCTCCGATGGCCTTAGGGCCATGGGGGCGCAGTGGATCTCGGCAAGGGTCGGCGGGAGGGCTCCGTTTTTAATCGTTTCTTTCAGTTTTGCTAGGGTTTGTGTCCTGCTCAGGAAGACGAGACGGCGGCGGCTCCCTGAAGATGGAATAAAGGTCTCCCCGCCTAGCCCCCGTTCCGGCGATGCGTCTAGCATCGTTGGTGGGCGTGTGGAGGTGTGTCTCCGGCGGATCTATCTTTGGTGGATTTGCTCGGATCTCGTCGTTGTTCGTCTACGTTCGTGTGTCTTCGGATTGGATTTTTCTGATCTACGTTATTCTTCATCTGCGGCGGTTGCTGTTCTAGTGCGCTGGTCCTACGGGGCCTTAGCACGACGACTTCCCGACTGTCTACTACAACAAGTTGTGCCCGACTCCGGCGATGGAGGGGCGATGACGGCGGCGCGCCTTCGGCTCGCTTCAGTGCTGGTAGTTGTCGCTAGGTGGTCTACGGATCTGGATGTAATTTCTATTATTTCTGGTATTCGTTGTACTGCCATGATTGAAGATGAATAGATCGGAAATTTTCTCGCAAAAAAAAAGACTAATCTTTCCAGGCTCGCCATGGCGCCTTCTTGTATATCTAGCCGACTCAAATTAGGCATGTCGTATAGATAGAGAACCTTTAGCTTGGGAAACCACCCCGTGAGAAATGCCAAATGCTCTCCATTGTATGCTCTGGTGAAATCTAGATATGTCAAGTTTGACAACCGAGAAAGGGATGGCAGGGGGTCTTCTCTCAGCTGTGACCAACATAGAACCAACTTATACAAGTTCTGCCCCCCAGCAGCTTGGAACAGAGGAGACTCATCCAACGCCCCTTCGGCTAATCGTCCTCTCATAGTTAGCTGCCGCAGGTTTGGCTGACGGACATTCAACAGGAGCACCTCGTTCTCATCACTTGCAATCACATCTAGGAAGGACAAATACTGCATCTTAACTAGAGACTCACTGATACTTCTACAGTAGATTCCCTTCACATTCAATAACCTCAAGCTTCTCAATTGCCTCAGCTCCCCTAAATGTCCAACAGAATCATCCTCTAATTCCAATGTTTGTAGCGTCTGAAGGTTTATTAGATTTCCAAGTCCATTAGGGATATGCACACCACTGCAACTTGCAAGCTCTCTCCAATTTGAATCAATTACTCTCTCAGCAAATAAGTGCCTGAGCTTCTTCAGTTTCACAATCCCACTAGGCAACTCATGTATATCAGATTCATAAAGGTCAAGTGTCAACAAATTTGAAAGCTTCTCAATAGACTTCGGGAGCATCTTCACCTTTGAACCGCGCAAACTCAAATGGCGGAGATTAAAAAGATCGCCAATAGCATCTGGAATCTTCTCAATGAGCAGACCACGCAATTCTAGCACTGTCATATATCTTGACTCCGTGAATAGCAAAGGTATAGTGGATGAGGGCATGCTATTGTCCAATGTAATCACTGTACGAAGTTGGTGTATACCAGAAATTGGCTGATTCTTCTTCTTCTTCTTTAGTTTGTGGACTACCAACCGTCGTCCAACCATCTCAAGAGACCCCTCACATTTATTGTCATAAGTAACACCAAAGCAGTTCTTTTGGCACAAGTCCAATGCCAAGTCACGCAAGATATCATGCATTCGGAATGTCTTCATCCTACCAAATGTGTTCCTCTTGATAAGTTGTAACATGTTTCTGTCAACCAACTCCTTTAAATAGCCCTCCGCCACTTCTTCTAATGTGCTTTCACCCCTCTCCTCGACAAACCCCTCTGCTGCCCATAACCGTGCAAGTTGTTTCCTGTGTAAAACATAGTCTTCTGGAAATAGACTGCAGTACAAGAAACAACTTTTCAAGTATGTTGGAAGGTAGATGAAGCTCAGATACAAAACATTCCTTACATGGTCGAGCCTTGAATTATTGATTATCTCCCAGCTCAGTTGATCATTTATCCTTCTCCATTCTTCCATGGTTTTCTCACGCACACGCAAGAGGCTACCAACTGACACAATAGCAAGAGGCAAGCCTTTGCACTTGCTAGCTATTTCCTCGGACAATGGCTTCAATTCTGTAGGACATTCATGGTTTGTATCTTTTGGAAAGGCTTTCTTACAAAAGAGATCCCATGCCTTGTCTTTTTGTAAAGCTTCAAGTGTTAAGATATGTCCCTGAGAGGCAAGTGTGGCAACGCGGACTTCCCTTGTTGTAAGCATCACTCTACTGCCCCTATCATTATGAGTAAACATCCTTGACAAATCATGAAATGCTTCCGGATCCCAGACATCATCCAATATGATCAAGTACTTCCTTTGCTCCAGATATTTCTTTAGTGTCTCTTCAAGGCTCATGATGTCCATATCCAGGGTGCTAGATAGAACACTGACATTATCTTTAAAAAGTTCCTTGGTTATATTTCTCAATATAACTTCTCTAGAATAAGTTTGAGAGATGGAGACCCAGGCATAGCACTGGAATTTCTCCCTCTCCTTCCTGTAGACATTTGCAGCTAAAGCAGTTTTACCAAGACCTCCCATTCCGAGCAGAGCTATCACAGAGCATTCCTGATCATCACCCGCCAACCACTGCTCGAGTTGTTCTCTGTTTTTATCCACCCCCACTAGATCTTCTTCATCAAGGGAGCGTGAAATGTTTGCTAGCTCTTGGGATCTCTTGACAATGTAATTTGAGTTGCTTGCATCCCCGTTGCTTATTGTGGGAACCCAACGGTTTTTTGTATCTGACAGGTGTGAAAGGTCTTTCTCTATTTCCTTCACCTTGAAAGCTATATTGCTCAAAGAAAGCAGAGATCTTGGCTTCTTGAAACCCTTCTTCAGAAAAAAACAACAACCAATATCATGTTCCCGACCAACAAGATACAAGTACTCATCCACCATGTCCTCCATCACATATGCTACTTTCTGTACCTCCTCCAACCAGCCCTCATGTACTTGATTGTTGCGACTACGAATGTCCATCTGACACAGAACATCATGCATTACGCGAAGCTCCCTACCAACACGGCCCATACTGCCCTGTAGTTCTAGTAGTTGTGTGCCATACTTTCCAAACTGTACGTTGGCCTGATCTGCCGCTTCCTTTGCCAAGGCAATTCCAATCTTTCTAATGGCTAGAAGAATCACAATCTCTGCCATTATTTTGAGAATTGCTAATGTCTCGGTGTTAGGTGGTGGCCTAGTTGTATATTCTCCTCTGTATGATCAGAATGACCACTGTAAAATGAAGTGATACGTTAATTACAAAAAATAGTGAAATTCTACTACTAGCAATTACGAAGCACCTGCAAAATCACTTCAAAACTCATCAAACACTTTGCCATAACACTTAAAAACTCTCCAGCCACAATGGAAAAGTAAAATAAGTAGAACTTTCCTTAGAAATACTACTAAAGTCTTAATTAATATTGTTAAGTTATCTAATTCTAACTAAGATAGCCAAACAAAATTAGCTCTTTCGACAGGCATGCCCATGAATTTTAAAACACTTGAGACTGCTATATAGTCAACTACGGCAAACAGAATTTTGTTAACTAGCAACAAGACAAGTGATACTTCACCAAATAAATGCTCATGTATGTTCCTCTTCCCTATAGGGATATATTAGGTTAAACATCCCAAATGTTGAAATCTGAACCAAGTCAAAGAGGAAACCAATCTCGCATACCTGCCGGCTTGCCAATATGCATATTCTACTTCCAAGTTACTTACTTCAATATTTCCTTGGTATCTATGTAATTAACATCCCCAGATATATGGAGAGACTAATAGATAAAGTTGTCGATTAAGATACAAGAAAGAAAGTTGTAGCGCAATCAAGAAATGAATAATAGAGCAAAACTGTAGTGTCATAGATGTCATTCGGCGAATCAATATGTACTCCCATGATTACAGTCACTCCAATTAAAAGGAGCCATCAATTTTCACTTCAGGAAATCCTCACACAGCAAGAATGTTCATTTTATGAGGGTAGAATTTGCCACAAGAGCATATGAGATTTACTAATATATTGGCATAAGAAATTTGCTCTGAGTGCAACCTAAGATAACAAGGAAAGTAGTGAAGGATGATGCACCTGCCTTGTTATGGCTTAGATCTGATCGATCTTGGTAGCCTCCTTGTGCACTTTTGAATCTGAAACCACCAGAACAATCTTCCCGTAAAAAGAAAAAGAAGAGACATCATGGCTCAGCTGGTCTTGTTGTCATTATAGCTTGATCATAGAGATTTTGAACTATCATGGAGTCATTGGCATGATCAGAGAGTGTGCAAGCTTGTTGCTGATGACAAGTAGCTGGATCTGATCTTCCTCCTTGTTCCTTTTACCCAGCAAAACTAGAGAACAACCTGGCCAGGAAAGCTGCCAAAAAAATAATATCAACCTAGTTAAGATATTAACAAGAGAGCTAGTAACAAACCAAATTAAGGGCAACGCACTTGGATTTGTAATTGGCGTAGATCCAGCTAGATTTGGACCTATAGGAACCTGCTTGTCTCATTTGTCATGGCTTGGTGAGTGGGTAATGCTAGTCTTGTTGTTGCAGCCAGAGAACCTGCAAGTAAAGTCAAATTGGTATTAGTCTTCTTGTGATTGCATCTCAAATTCTTATTTTTCCATAGAAACAAAAAAGGCAATGTTCCCTAGGTCCCCATGCATAAGGATGCATTATGGCATGCATTAGGACAGCACAGAGCAACAACTTTAACAGCCCAGCTCATGTGCAACCAAGGATTCCTACTTCAGTATTCTGCTATTGGACCTTCTCTATGAGCTCTCTTTTTGTTATGTTTTTACCAAGGTGGTAACCTCTGGGAGAAGATTTGGAAATTCTGAAACATCGGAAATGATGTGATGGATGGCAACATTTTAAGAATTTAAGCATATGAACATACATTGCATGTGTTGCCAACCTCAAAAAATACAACTGGAACATATAGGCAATATCACACTTCACATCTTGTCTCGTCGGTGGAAGCAACATCAGATCAAAATAAATAAATTTACTTGTCTAACGCTGGATGACACTTAATTAAGATCAAGGCCATGGATACTGAAGATAATTCAGTACAGATTTAGTGAAATTAAAAGTAATTCTCACCCATGTCATACGAACAGAGCAAAATGGGCGCGGTTATCTGCATTGACAAGAGAACTAGGAAGGATAACAAATTAAGGGCAATGCACCTGACTTGTAGATGCAGAGCCGGACATATTTGGACTTGTGGTGCGCTTCAAGATTAAGACATCAAAGCAGTGTCATGGCGTGGTGAATGGGGCATGCTAGTCTTGTTGAAGCCGTCAACAACAAGAAAGAGAACCTGCAAGTCAAGCATATGCTTCGCTTGGTGAGTGGGGAATGCTAAATTGTTTGTAAATCAATCAACAACCAAACAGAGAACCTGCAAGTAAAGTAGTACTCCCTCTGATCCATATTATTACTCGTCGATCTTAGATTTGTCTAGATACAGATGTATCTAAACGTGTCTAGATACATACCACACAGGCACATGATGTTGGACGTTCCTTATGGGGCCCTGTGTTCATATTGAACATGGCACTCTTTTTTTATTTTATAAAGGTATCTTCTGGGAGAAGATTTAGACATTCTGAAACTTCTAAAATGATATGGATGGTAACTTATTTTGAATTTAAGCATATGCACTGATGCAGATACACTGCATGTCTTGTATTTTGATCATGAGAAGCAGTAGCACTGAAGCTTACAAGGATTTCTGAAACACCCACTATTAAGTAACAATAATAAGTCTATATTCAGATAAGCCTGAGCACTTGAGCAGTAGAGTAGCTAAACCCGCTAGCAGCAGCAAACTAAGTTATATGCATACCGAGAACTACAAAAAAAGTACCGTGACAGAACATCCACCAACAGCTATATTACAAGTATGGTGAAAAGTCTTTTTCGAGAGACTGAAACTCAGTGTTGATTTGCCATAACGCAAATAAAATGTTTGCTTACGTCAGAATTTGTCTGGAGGCTCATGCTGACCCAGATATGGTTGGTTGCTGGCAACTTTAGAAGGGTTTCAAAACTTGTACTCACTTTCTCTTCTGAATGCATCTCTAAATCAATTAATTACAAGGTGTGTCATTCTTTCAGATGTCTGTTAGTGATGAGTAGCCAAAAAAACATGTGTTCAGGGATGGTCCCAACCCGTAAGATTCCAAGTGTGTGGCGAATGCACATGGATAAATAATATCACCATAACAAATACTACTAACAAGATGGAGGGACCATAAATCTGTCAAAGGTAGCTGGCTAAGTCATACTAATAACGAAGGGCGCCAATCTATGTGTCATTAGTGTCTAAACAACATCACAAGTTCCAAAATCCAGTAGCAATCATGCAAATGTCTTATTATTTAACTGTGGGGAATAACCAGAACATGTAGGCAATACACACTTCAGATCTTGTTTTGTCAATGGAAGAAACAACAGATGAATAATTAAAACAGTTTTACTTGGCTTCCGCTGGCAATCGAAAGCGACAGCTCAAGATGGGAATGCTTTTGACGACGCTTAATTAAGGTCGAGATCGTGGATACAGAGGATAAATCAGGTTTAATTCAGTTCAGATTTAGTGACGTTACAGGTTCACAATTTCATTCATGTCCTACGAACAGCACAAAACAGGCACATATGTCTGCATTGACCTAGCTAAGATATTGACAAGAGAACTAGGAACAAAACCAAATTCAGGGCAACACACCTGTGACTTGTAGATGTAGAGCCGGCCTGATTTGGACTTGTGGTGTCCTCCTTGTGCGCTTCAAAATCTAAAACATCAAAGCAGTATCATGGCGTGGTGAATGGGGTATGCTAGTCTTGCTGAAGGCATCAACAACAAGACAGAGAACCTAAAAGTAAAGGATATGCTTGGCTTGCTGAGTGGGGGATGCTAACTTGTTTGTAAAGCAATCAACAACCACACAGGGAACCTGCAAGTAAAGTATATGCTAATCTTCTTATGGTTGAGGCTCAATTATTTTCCTTATTTGAAAGCAGAGCACTGAGCCTGTGTGCACATGAGCACATCACTTCTACTACTGCGATGAACTGAAGCTGCTTTATGGAAGTGTGATGACATGTCCCTATTCTCGCTAGTCCATATTCCATATACTATACTAAAAGTAATATGCGCTGATGGATGGATGGTTGCATTTTTTGAATTTAAGCATATGCGCTGATGCAGATACAGTGCATGTCTTGTATTTGATCATGAGAAGAAGTAGCATTGAAGCTTACAATGGTTTTTGAAACACCCACTATTAAGTAATAATAAGTCTATATTCAGATAAGCCTGAGCAGTACAGTACCTAACTCCACTAGCAGTACTGCAGCAGCTAACTAAGCTATATGCATACAGAGAAGAAAATTACTTTGACAGAACACCCACAAACACAACGGAACAGATATACAACAAGTTTGGTGGAATTCTGTTTCAAGAGACTGAAACTCAGTGTTGATTTGCCATGACACAAAAAAAATGTTTGCTTGCATCAGAATTCTGACTGAATAGCTAGATCAGGCTGACCCGAGATATGGTTGGTTACTGTCAACTTCAGAGGAATAACAGGGGTAAAGACGAAAATCCAAATCGGTGCCCAGGCTCATCTGCTCCCGGTCAGAAAAAAATTCAAAAAAATACTAGAAAAATTGAAATAAATTCGTTTTTTTTGTGTGGTAGATAATTTGATGCGTGAGGTCCGCTCCAAATTTCAACTCATTTGGATATCTGAGCAGCTCTCGGCAAAAAAGATGGACGGCAACAACTTTGCCGTCTGCGTTTTTATTCACAGATGGCAAAGTGAGTACTTTGCCGTCTGTAAATAAAAATGCAGATGACAAAGAGAAAACACAGCCCACGGATCGATGATGTGGCAAGATCTGCTCTATACGCATGTCAACACAGCCACACGATCTGCACCACACACTCCACCCACCACATGCCTGGCCCTATGGACCCACCCACCACGTCGGACAGCCCACACCCCCACCACTCTCCCTTATCCATCCCGCTCTCGTATCTCTTTACCTCGATACCTCTCTATTCCTCACATAGGAGGCCGGCGCCGCCCACACCAATGACCGCCGGCGCAGCTTGCCCTACCAGCCGCCGGCGCAGCTCGCCCCACCGGCCACCCCTACCGCCGACGCAGCTCGCCCATCCCTCTATATCTCTCTCCGTGGATCCCCCCCCTCTCTCTCTCTCTCTACAGATCCACCACCAGCCGATCCACAGCATGCCGTCGCCCGAGGCGCCACCAAAAAACGAATAAAACCAAAGAAAAAAAGGGCCAAACAAAAAGGAAAAAACAGTCTAAGAAGATGCACTACAAGAAGAATAAAAACAAGTAATTAGGCACAAAAAGTGAGATATCCTAGTTGGTTATATGGCGGGTGGTAGTAATCTGGAGTTTGAATCCTAGTTCATGCACCTATTTTGTGAAGGTTATAAAAAGAAGAGATAAAATAAATGGGCTAAAAGAAGAAATAAAATAAATGGGCCAGGCCCATGACGGAGGGATGTGTGCGCCGTTTTGTGTGACACTACTCCATGTACAACGTATAAAATATGATGATCATGACCTTTCTTACGAAGAGGTATGGGCTAATCTGAGCCGTCCTTGTGTCTAGGGGATGTACCGAAGTAGAAGTGATGTATTATGTTTATTCATTCATCATATATATTTACGAAGAGGTATGGGCTAATTTTGAGGTTCGATCACCCTTTATTTCATGGTACCTATTTAAACAGTTCAACAGATTGTTTATTTGGTTTTTGTTCTGTATGGAGAAGATATCATCTATCGATTATAATAGCAGCCCTTCTCGCCTTGCCGGCCTGGAGATGCAGTTGGTCGTATGACTTGGGCAAGAGGGTCTCGTGTCACATGGTGGGGCGACACCATGGTGCCGTCGTATGAGCAGCAAACCATCGCTGTCGATTGAAGTCCAGTAGCCCGAGATTCAGGAACAAAGTCAATGTCGCTGGAGGACTTTAATGGCGCGTGATGCGCGCCACTTGGGGCGGTGGATAATTGCGGGTCAGTTTCCATGCCGATCTGTGATGTTTCGCGTCCATATAGTCTCCTCGGTACGGTGTTCCATCCCCTCCCCTTTCGCGCCCAGGTCATTCTCCATCGAATTTGGAGTACGTACATCTTCTCTTGATTTATGTATATGGGTTCACTAGCTAGCGAAGGAGAGAAGCTTATTGGAGTTCTTATATTTTGAGATGGTTCAATGAAACATCATCATTATTTGTTACGTACAAAGAATTTGCATGTCGGCAGATTGGTTTTGAATCTAAATAATTTCCCTAACACTAACGTCGTGCAACTATACTGTTCAAATGTCCTTGAATATTTTACCATTCGTTCTCAGGGCACAACACAAAACACATTTTTAGTACTAACAAAGTAGTTGGTTTAATAAAATTTTGCTTTCATACTCTGTGCCTCTGCATATACATTTATGAAAATGACTATCATTCTATTGCCAAAATAGACGGGCGCGGCAACGCGCGCCACTACTGTCTAGTCATAACCTAAAGCAGCCTGTAGTCTGGGCGCTCATACTATTGGAAAAACATTCAATACTCCTGCTCAATGATGACCTCTGTGACCATGAACTCGGCTGCACAAACAATAAAAATTTAAAAGATCAGCACAACTCGATCTTCTCAGCTTCAAGACGCCAACCAACTTCAGTCAAAGCTCAAGATCATCTTCATCATGCATGAACTCCACACAAAATAGGGCGCCTTCATCAGATCGAGGAGAATACGGGTACACTTATTCGATATAGATAGATATAGATAGATAGATAGATAGATATAGATTCATTCATCATATAGTATATATATATATATCTCTAATAATAAAGCACGGATCGCTTCTTACCCCCATGATTTTCGTCCGTTTCGTACGTCGCTCCGCCTCGATCCTTTCCTCGATACTAGTAAGTGTGCACGTGCAACGCACGTCTCAATCAAACCATGTCAATTGTTGTGGGTATAAATTTTTTAATTCAAGGGTGAACAACTTCTCCATAGAAAATGTAAGGGCATAGCCTATTTAGTCTATTCCTACGAAGATTTTAGAATGTTTATTTTCTTGGGCGAAAATCAAAGGAACATATAAATATTGTCTAAGTGAACATGGCGTCGATGCAAAGTTGGAACAAAGATACACAAAAAAATAGGAGTCTTGGCAGAACTAAATTAGTTTTCTCTTTGGATTCGAGCTGCTTGTTATCTTCAGAATTTGATGAAGGCTCAACGGCTGTGGTAAAGCCACCCATGGGAGCCATAGCATTCACCGCCTGCGAGCAGGAAGAGTCGGATTTTTTTTTTTGCCCCATTCTCAATTTATCTCAACTTCTCATGGAGTGCCACTACAGTTTAGACAAACAGTATCTATTGTGTATATAGTTGCAGAACATCTAGAAAAACAGATCAATAAAGCAGTAGGTTCATGGTAAGGAATTGGAGAGAGGGAATTTGACATTCTCTATGACATGGATGGCATGCAAGCAACCCTTTCTCTACCCTATGCTTAGTTTCGACAATATTAAACATGAGTTGAAAATGTCACCGTGCAGAAAGGCTACTATTCTAGAATGGGAAACTATACAATATAAGGAAATTGGGCATGTGCAGATCAAGGACTGTAATAATTATTGTTTCGCAAAGCTAACCAGGACTGAAAAAAGCCACTCAAAGACCACCCTATCTAAGATGAATATACAAGAAATCATACTAAATTAACACCGGATACATAAATAAGTTCAATGGCTAAAAGGAAGGATATGCGTAATGTCAACAGCAAGCATGATGCCCCTTATTAGAGGAAAAGCAACTGCATAAAATCTCGGTAAATTTAAGAAAAGGGGTGTCGCTAAGATTTGTTAAAAGATCTTACCCATGCTTGGAAAGGAGTCAATTACAAGTAGCAGTTGCGTAAGAGATGATGCACTGATATCTTCAGAATCTTTCTTGCTTATTCACACTTCCTGAGTTCAGCATAAAACACATCAGGATTTGCCAATCTGGTTGGTTGTAGCCGATTTTTAATTTTGATGTTTTACCGAAATGTTGAAGCTCAGCAATGTTTTTTCACGGTTCAGTAGGTCAGTGTAAAATAATTATGGCTGTCAAGTCTCCATCCCATGTTATTTACAATCTCAAACGATGAAAGCTTGTTTTCTACAGTTCACCAAAGGTTCTAAGTTAGTACTTTTTACTCAAAGATCTGATGTCTACTGATCTCTCTCAATCTTATGGCTGAGATTGACATAATTGTAGAAAGCAACATCAACTTAAATTTTAGTCTGCATTGGAAACCACCAAACAATTTCCAGCAAGATGCTCTTTTGAAGAACAGAGGGAGTATATGACTTCCATTTGTCTAGGAATAATGCAGGTAAACCTATACAAAGAGCACACATATATACCGAAAAAGGCTTCCGCCCCGCTTTATATTATAAAGCAACCGCCCACAAGGTTCCACACAAGTACAAACACACACACACACACACACACACACACACACACACACACACACACACACACACACACACACACACACACACACACACACACAAAAGAGCACACATATATACATGCATACCTGGTAATTTCTAACTGCTCATGATCTGAAACCAGAGGCATAGAAGGTAGAATTCCCATATACGGATGAACTTCTCTTCAAAGTCTAGTTTCAAGACACGTCTGCAAGAAAAAGGAAACGATAGGAAATTAATACTAACTGAGCAACCAAGTGGATCATATATGTATATAATCATCACAGCAGTATTCTTCATGTAGTGAGTGTGAAGTGATCCTTACTCTTTGTTGCCATGAGTTAAACATGACAAGTGATATATACTTACCCTTACCCCCACACCTACACTTGCTTCGCATTGTTGCTCATCCATCGTGGATGTGCAGCTGCTGCTGCTGCACTCTAAACATGTATTGTTATCCGCCGATGTGCCGCTGCTCCCCGCCGCAGTCGCCTCCCCGGGGAACCCCACAAGTCACAACCATTCGTATCCTCTGAAACATCATTCAGTTTATTCACAAATTTTACTTCGTAAAATATTTTCAAATAAAACGGTGCCTCGTCTTATGCGAAAAATGAAATATCTGTAAATATAACTTCATAGACTATAGTGTTAATATAAAAATTAGTAAATTACATCGCAATAAGTTTTTGAAACACATAACTGCACAGGGAAAACAGATCCTTCCATCTCGGAAGGTGATCTTCGTGCCCTTCTTCCACCCCGGCTTGACATCGATAGTCAGGATCTCCTCCAGCGGGATGGTCTTCTACAAATAGTTGCCATGAGGAATTAGCGCTTAGTGTTTATTTTAGCAGCTAAAATCAGTTTGTTGTTCTATTAAAGACATGCACCCAAAACTGAAAGTAATCCAAAATGACCGAGCAGACTAAAAATTGAAGCTGGCTTAAATATTAGTAAGAACCGACCAGGCTGAAGTATTTGATTGAACAAGCAGAGATGCTGCACTGCTAATAATCTATCTTTAGAATAGATCATGAACAATGGTGGTTGTCACTGCATGTACTTAAAGAAATCAAACATACCCAAGTGGCCAACTACACATTTCTCAGGTTTAATCTTGGGAACACATTTACCTCATACTAACATTAAATAATTCAGAATGATTGAGGAAGCTAAAATCCAAATACGGGTTAAAATTACTGAAAGCTGTCAAAATCAATACAACTGAATTGTCAGATGGAACAAAAAAGTAAATTGCATTTATCAAGTTTAACCTAAACCAACTAACACAGTCTCAATATTCAAGAATGTAGTAGCTCCTGATTCTTAACAAATAACCACATGTGTACCACTCTTGAATTTCCTCTAAATATAAGAGGGTTTAGCGAAAAAAGATTGCTTACAAAGATTCAGCCGGTAAGAATTGAGCGGTGAAAGGTTCCAAGTTATTATCCCATATCTCACCATGAGCATCAATACATCAGCGACGGACATGAAATTGCAACCACAAGCATCGGTCAATATCGATCTTGGTATATGTATGTGTGTACCTGAGCGTGGTCCTTGCGGTGGGTTCCTAACTTCATACGAAGCTGACCTTTCCATGATTCTGTCCTCGGCAGTGAGGCTGAAGCTGTCTTCACCGGCGGCTTGCAGATTTCAATGTGTGTGTGCTCCTGAAAGAAAAATCCATCCAGCTGTCTGCGTGGCTGCTTCTTGTGTATGCGCGTATCTTGACGAAGAATCAATCCACCGGGTTGGTTTTCTGGATCGGCCGCTCGTCCTGGGCGTCGAGGAGAAGAGGGCGCCAGATCTTGAACTTATGAAGGGTGAGGGCTAGCGAGGAGATGAATCGGCCACTCACCGCTCCCGAACCGTCGTCGTCGCATAGATGTAGTCCGAGCCATCGGCGCCTCCGTCGCTGCCCGACTGCTTTCTCCCCGTCAAGGCGTCAACCCCTGACTGCGGTGGGGCGGCGGCCGATCCAAACCCGCGCGCCAGGCAGCCGCCGGAGCATGCTCGCCAGCGAGCACGTCCTGAGCCGCCGCCAGGCCTCTCATTCTCCCCCCTCTCCTCCTCCCCTGAAGATGCGCCGCCGCAGGCCGAACCAATGAAGTTGGGCGATGCTGCTGCATGCAAGCCTTTAATCACGCGAATTAGTTTATTTTTCCTCACGCAGCGGAACGTTTCGTCCCCTCGCTCGATAGATGGCAGAGTATCGTCCGCTTCTGTTAATTGCTAAACGTACACAGTCGAGGGTTAATTTTTATATTAACGGTTAGATCTAATTAGGTGGATCTGATCGTAAGGTGGTATTTTATCCTGGTTGTTTCGTGTACGTGTTTCCGTGTGCGTTTAAGGAAGAATATGTTTGCTTGTTTTATAGTAGTATAGATAATAACACGCTGGTTCGTAGGTTAGTTGGGCTTGAAATTTCATACGTAAACACCCAGCCACGCTAGCCCATGTAATTGGCCGCAAAAATTATCGGCCTTCCCTTATGGGCTGCGTGCACAGGAGTGGGCTCTCTTATCTATCTTAGAGAAAGAAAAAAATCTGTTATAATGGAGAATCAAGCTTGGGATCTACTCTATTTATTTCAGCCAAGACAACCAACTGAGATAAACATGTTACATGATGAATTATCCCACCTCGTGATTTTAAACACAGTCTGACCGGTTAATATAGCAGCCACCGTAGAAAGTAACAAACGGACATGAAAAGAGAGGAGCTAATTAAGCGGACGGGCTAATTATAAATAAAGGATTGTGGCTAATAGATGCGGGTAATTCAAGCTTGTGTGGGCTCGGCAGAATATTTGAATGGATGGGTTCCTTAATTAGCTATGGACTATGGAAGAATTATGGAAGGATTGTGGTGGGCTGGCGGAGGGACTCCACTCCACTACTCCACTACTCCTTTTTTAATGTTCTATTTGTATATTAATTGATGAGTTACTCACAAAAAATTAATAAGTTTATTTCTTTAAGAGCTTGGATTTATGATTGCGCTTGCCCGTTTGAAATGTCAATTAATACTAGGTGCATTACAAGTCCACGGAATTACAAGTTGGTGGGTAAGGGAGACTCGCTAAGCGTGTGGAAGTGGAACAGTATGATGATAAAACATATTGTTGTGGGAAGTTACGCTCGTCATGAATAGGTGGACAATCATGACCACCATCGACAATGGTGATGAAAAGGAAGAATTAGGAACAACAATGGAAAGCAAATCTCATGCTACTAAGTCAACTAAAGTCAATGAGCCCCATGTATATTCATTATCTTCTTCCATAAATAATATCAATACGTCAATCAACCATGTGATCTCATTTTTTATTAATATTACTTTTATTAATATTAATCTCATGCTACCGAATCAACTAAAGTTGGTACATCTTCTCCTTAAAAGTTGATGACATATGTATCATCCTTTCACAATTGAGACACATGTTTTTAGGACCTCTAGAGCTTGCTACCTACTATTTTTGTTTTGTGGAAGTGTTTGTGTAAAATGCTAGGATTTCCATTTTTTATTTTTTTTAATGTTGTGTGACAACGGCACGGATCGATGACAAGTGGTGCTCACCAGCCATCCAACACATGCCGATACCACCTCAACAAGCATCATGGAATATATTTCAAGCTGGGATCAAAGATAACCAGTTCTTTTTAACTTTGAATATGATGATGAATCATACCTCCATACCCAAGCCTCTATTCCAGGGAGCTTTTTTGCCCTGAGATTACTCCACTTGGATGAAAAAGACCCTTGGTGAATTTTGGGCTTGGCACGTGCTATTATTTTGGTACCTGGCGGTGTAGAAACGAGTAGTGTATTCAGCTATTTGATTCAAATTTCTTGAACGTGCGTGCGGGATGCGTTGGTTGCTTTAGCATTTTTTGCTGCGTGTGGGCCGGTTCGTAAGTTGGTGTTCGTGCCCTGACGCAGTCGTTCTGCCTCGATGCTTCTCTCGATCTCTATTGGTCATCGGGTTGTGTTCTCTCGATTTCTGTTTTTTTTTTTGAGGGTGCTCTCGATTTCTGTTGGTCGTCGGGATGTGTTCCTGCCGCTGTTGGGCCAATTGTTGTTTGTCCTTTTGTTCCTGCCGCTGTTGGCCCAATTGTTCTGTCGCTTTCTGTTGTCCATCGGGCTGCGTGCGTGCCGCTGTTGGCCCAGTCGGCGTTCTTTGGTTACGCGGTGGCCTGTTTACTTCTGGGAGAGCGGTGCCGCCTCCGTTGTTCCATCTAGATGATGCTGGCGCTGCCGCTTTCAACGTTAGTTCGGGAGCCTGCTACCCCTTCTGATCGGTGCCGCTTCTCTCGCGTTTTCTGGAGATCTTCCCTTTACTATTGTAGTTCCTTCTGTGTGGTGCGATGCTATAAATAGGTTGCTTCCCTTCCTTCTCTGTGGCCATCTCTCGTGTTTGCATCTCATCAAGGCACCGCTGAGAAATTCAAAAACCATGGAGGAACTACATCGGTGCTCTCCCCTTCTCTGGGCTCTCCCCCACGCTGCACCTCCAAACTGCCACTAGGGGGACTTTGCCAGAGGGGAGCTGCGTCCAGAAACCATCGCTGCTACTCCGCCGAGCGAGCAAGTGCATCACCGTCATCGCTACCATGTTGTTGTCGACACGGCCACCGCGGGGACGGCGAGGTGTTCAACACGGTCCCCTGGGCATGAGGGCGAGGTGTTCAACACGGTCCCCTGGGCATGAGGGTGAGCTTGGCTAGCATAGCTGTGGCGGCTGCACTCGCACTAGCTAGCTAGCGTTGTCCTGGTAGTTTATCAATAGATTGATGGCCACTTCTTAAAAAAAGAACTTTCTTAGTAGCCTGTGATTTTTCGACTGATGGTCATGCTCAGGTTCAGAGATATGCTTACGAATCACAGGAGTAGGAGCAATGTGTGCAGGGTAAGTTGAGCGACTTCTTTGTTCCCTTCCTTTAAAAACGTTCAGTTTTATGTTGTTAGTTGATTCAAGGGCTTACTTTTTGAAGTGTCTATGCAAATGGTGATCCATCGAAGTTGATATGTTGAATCTGTCAGCTTCCTTCCCTTTTTCTCCGCTCGGAGAACGAGCCGTTTTCTCCTTGATGATTTGTATATGAACTTGATTTTTTTGTCCTCCAGAATCTGATGCGAGCCTTGTCCTTTTGTGCTTAAATCCATGGAGGTTCGGAAGTTAGCCCAAGAAAATCAAGCTGTGTTAGTGTCACTGTCGCTCAACATAGTACAGTAGCCGCTCTGGTTTATTCCAACTACTCATATGCACATGTCAAGCGATTTCCCTTGATAAATGTATATGTAATTTTTGCCCTATCCAAAATATTTCCTGGATGTTCTCTTTTACTCTCTCTATTTTCTTCCTAATACTTGCCTTCTATACTCATCGCCACTAAAGATCGGAAGCAAGAGTCCATGAGAGGCTAGGGCCGTCTACCGCATCACCAAAATCCTTAGTCATGCATAGTAGTTGGATCATCTAATTGCTGAAGAAGATCCTGACTCAACTCATGCTTCGTAGTTGGATCACTCTTTTTTTTCAAAATGGATAGTTGGATCACTCTAACTGCTAAAGAAGACGGATTAAAATGGTTTGGTCTGCGTGATAGAGCTCGGCTATTGAAGAATTCGTAACCAAGCCAGATAAATTAATCATGGAAATTTGGATAGGGGAAAATTACAAATTTATATAATTGTGAAAAGCCATTGTTACTATTCTGACATCCTGATCATCTACATTTTCGCCTGAAGGTTAAGAGGATGGAAGTATTCATTTCTGTAGTATGTTTCTTAGTTTTGTTTATTTTAGATGCATCATTCTTTTGCACATCAGCTTAACTAAAACTTAGAACTTTAGTTTTCTTTCAAAAAATACATAATCGGCCTTAGGGTTGACTGAATGTTAGAACTTCACTTTTATCTGAAAAAAGTACATAACCAGCATTAGGGTTCAGGGAACTGCTTTGTTTTTCTAGAACCAGACCAACACTGCTTTTAACAAGTTTCAGAGTCTGGCATGTAAAGTTTTATGTACTGTACATTAGATTTGAATTATTTGACAAGAAGAAACTCCATGAGAAACAATATCATGCAAAAGCTCTTCTTTTGTGTTTTTTTACCCAGATAGAAACCTGTCCAAATATGTTTTCTTTAGGCCTTTCAGTCCCATTATTAAGAACATCACAACTATAAGCTTCTGCTTTTACACAAGCCTTTCCTCCTGTATTCACTAAAGCATAGAATGATATATTTTTTATAATTGATTCAGATTATCTAGATGTGCCAAAGAAGTGATATGCTTTTTTTCCAGCAAAAAACGGACCAATCGGGTGCTGCCACGTCAATTAGTGGTGCGGGTACGATTCTGGGTGTGCCTACCGATTATTGGTGGTTGTGTTGGACATTCCTTTTGCCTTGCCCGCGATCCGCTTTTGTAGAGCGCGGGGTTGCATGCAGATCCCAAGTTTTGTGCCATGCAGATCACGATTTGACTACGTGCATGTCTTTCTTTTCTTATTCTTGTTTCTTTGTTTTGCTTCGATCTGCTCGGGCGGTTGTAGCGTTGGCTGATTGAGTTGTTGACACACGATTTATCCGGTCTAACGTGTCGTTTTGATCTTCCACGCGGGGTGTGCTGGAGTGGCAAAGCATAGGGAGAACAACTCACACTACAACACGGTAGAGATTACGAGGCACTAAAAAATGCCTTTAAAAGTCCCAAAAATGCCTTCAAATGTGTAACGTGGCGTTTTCTAGAAACGCTAAGAGTAGTCGCGAAGGCAAAGGCCTATCGTGGCGCTTTGAAGAAACGCCTCCGATGCTCAATTCATCCAGGCGAATCGTAAAATGCCTGCAAATCTATTAACAACTATGAAAAAGCAACACTGGCCGCGCTGGCTGGCACAGATTCTGTCGGGCCCGTTCATCTCTGGCCCAATCTATATTGATACCATACACATACATGGACACAATTCTGTTGGGCCCGTCATCTCTAGGCCCAATCTAGTTCGACTGGTAGTAGTTATCTTAATACGCTATGTCGGTAAGACGTGCTCTCCTCGTGTTAGAGAAATCGCATATCAGGTAAAACGTGGCTCTCCTTTTAAACAGGCTAGTTTGTAGCTCGGTTAGCGGTATGGGACTAAAGAAATTGTTGCTACGAGCGTGGAGCGGCTCAGAAAAAATAAATAAAAAGACACTGTGGTTCGAGCCGGTGACCTCCCTATTTCTGGTCAAGGTCTCAAGGACCTTGCAACTAATCTACACTTGACTTTTTCAACAGTTGGAAAGCATATGTAATATAGTTTGCTTCTCACCAGGCGGGTTGCAGAAGTGCAAGTGCATATACGAAATATTTACATACGTTAGGGTTTGTTTGAAAAAATGACAGGGATTTTGAGGCACAATGGATCAAAATGCCTTCAACTGTGTGTTGGCAATATGCAAAACGCCCCCTATTCTATGACATATTACGGCATTTTCTGAAAACGCCTCTAAATCTGTATAGGCATATTGCTAAACGCCCCTTATAGTCCAGCATATTACGGCGTTTCTTCATATGCCGTCTATTGGGCATGTTTCGAGGCGTTTTTCATATGTGCCTCGTTAACAAGGGATCTTTGAAGGCATCTTTTCCAGAATGCCTTTAAGGTAGCTAATCTAAGGCACTTTTCAAAACGCCTTCTAGAGAATGCCTTTGTTGGTCTACCGTGTTGTAGTGTCAGTGCAGTTGGCGCACAACAGCGATGAACTCCCCCATGGGTACACGTGCAACTAGCGTTCGTGACATGAGTTTGGTAAGTTAGCTTGCAAATCACCGGTATAGTAGGATCACGTAGCAACCAGTTAGATCAGTTCGTCATTCTGCTTCTTTTTTTTTGCGGGGAAGTCTGCTTCTGATTAGTACATGGCAACTTTATGCACGACGCTGTCGCCGGCGAGGAGCGCGTGAGACGACGCATCCCCATGCGCTGCAAGCTATGGCTCGCGACTCCATGGTCGAAGCAAGCTATCGCCCACAACGTGTAAAAACACAAAGCTATGTTCTCCAATGACCGACAAACCTTATTATACATCAACAATTCTCGAACGCTCAAGCAAAGAAATGATATCCAAATTAGCAACCAATCAAACAGTCAAAAAAGTTGGTGGTTCAAGGTGTATGGAGCAATTCCAGTCAAAACTCATTATTTTCAAGATTTATATTCTAACTCATCTTTCACCAATTCTGTATACTTGCTAAACAGTATGGTTTACCCCCTTCTCATATTTGTTGTATGTGGGCACCAAGACTAAACAATATGGGTTTACCCCTTCTCATATTTACCCTCTTCTCATATTTGTTGTATGCAGGCGTCAAGTTGCGGTGAATTTGGATGACACAATATTAACTTACATAATACGATTCTTAAGGGTGAAAAAAGGCCACTAGCTATGTTTCTCTGTGTTGTATATTTGTTTTTTCTTTAAATGTTATAAGATAATGACCAGCCTAAAAGCTCATTGAGGAAGGAGGTTATCATCGTAGCATACCCTTTGTTTTATAGAATGGCATGATGTGAATAAATGAAACTCATTAAAGATGTATTAACGTGTATTTCCCTGTTTAGCAACATGCAGCATGCATGATGCTAATAATATATCTCTTCATAATTTATCTTCCTATGTTGGGTGTTCTCTTATTTTAAACCAATAACATTTGTTGTAAATAGTAAACATATTTCATATGGATACATCGTATCGAGGGCGCGGCGTGCCGCCGCGCGGGCTATGCTAGTATAGACAAATTATAAGTCCATTTGGAATCAATATATAACTTCTTAATTGTGTGGGTCTACGGATTTTGGTGAGCATTAAATTTTGCATGAACTATCATTGTGTTTTGCACATACTAAATTTAAATACACATTAATTATGTCTCCCGTTGCAATGCACGGGCATTTGTGCTAGTAGGAACAATGTAGAATACAGGTACACTTGATAATCTGCCCGTACATAAAGCGTACACACTGCTCTTGACTAGTATCACCCACAATAGTCCGTACCATGTCACGGTACGCTTATTCGATTATTTATATGATATTGTGTGGTGGGTTGATAAGTAGTAGAGCACAAATAAAGGACAATACGTATGTATTTAATTATTCAGTGGCGGGCAGGTCTTCTTCTTTGGTCTCATACTGGAGATTGAAGGTATTCATCCCAGTGTATATGCCATCGTGATGCTTGGTAATCCTCACCTCTCCGGTGGGCAGAACGTCCTTCTCCGTGTAGGAGAACGGGACGTCACACTTGGCCTGCGACGCGATGGCACTCACCGTCACTTTCTTCTTGGTTGGCACCACCACGTCATAGACGATCTGCTGCTTGGTCTCGTTCACCTCGGTCTTACCCCAGTGGTACTCGGAGGTGACCTCGAAGCTGACCTCCACCTCCGCGTCCATCACCGCCGGGATCCCGGCGGTGACGGTGGTCTTGACGCCGGCCTTGAGCGAGACGCTGGCGTCCCAGGTGCTGGTCTGCGTCTGCGTGATCGACAGGGACAGCTTGACCTTGTTGTTCTCGGAGGTGCGGTTGACGGCGGAGGAGGTGGCCATGTTGATGGTCTTCATGTCGTACACCCTGGCCTTGTCCACCCCGTGGTACACCACGTCGTAGATCTCCCGGGACAGGACCGGCTCCGTCACCCACAGCTTGGCCTCCTCGGTGATGTGGCTGTCGGCGGCGTTGAGGCAGTCTGTCTTGCCGTCGGCGGAGAGGCTCTTGCAGAACTTGTGGGTCCCCATGCTCTTGAGGCCATAGTAGTCGCCCACCTTGATCACCTTGAACAGTGTTCTCTTGTCGCCGGCGTCGTCGCGCCCGACCGGCGTGACCCAGTTGGTGTCGAATTTCATGAACTTGTCGTAGGCTTTGGACTTGAGGCGGACGGTGCCGTCGTCGTTGTGGTAGGTGGTGAACATGGCCCTGGAGGCGGCGATGTCTTCCTCGGAGAACTGCAGGCCTAGTAGAAAAAAGGCCTTTAGTGGGTTCATGGTGCTTTAGTTAGGCTGTGCTGCAACCGGGACTAAATATCTGCGACTAAAGACCCCCTTTAGTCGCGTCTCTTCTGAATCATGATTAAAGGCTTTAGTCCGGTTCTCGTGGCTAACGGGACTAAAGGCCTCCTCCGCAGGTTTAAATTTTTTACTGAATTTTTTTGCGAATTTTTCATTTTTTTATTTTCAAATTTCTGAATTATTTTAACCTCTAATCTCTAATCACCACCCCTCATCACTGCTCAATTTATCCTCTAATCTCTAATCACCCCTCATAATTCCAAATCATCTAACTTCCCGAACGGTCACCCATCCTCCCACTCCCCCAGCCTGAGCACGCTTAACTTCCGGGTTCTATTCTCCCTCGTTTCCAAGTCTGCACTTGTTGTTTTCCTGACAATAGTAGGATGTCAATAGTAGGATGTTAATTTTCCCAACAACTAGACCACATATCACATGGAAAACTTATTTTATTTTATTTTTTTGACATTTTCATAATTTTCTTTTGTTTTTTCTAAAACTGAAAAGGCGATCCGGGGGTAGAGTTTGAAAATGAGGCCTCAAATCCCTTTAGTCGCGGTTGGCGGACCAACCGGGACTAAAGTCTAACTCTAGTCGCGGTTGGTCTCGCCAACCGCGACTAAAGGTTCGAACCGATAGTCGCGGTTGGCGGACCAACCGGGACTAAAGGTCTAACCTTTAATCCGGTTGGCCTGGCCAACCGCGATCTAAAACCTTCGGGCCAGCCTGAGGACCTTTAGTCCCGGTTGGCTGAGCCAACGGGACTAAAGCCCTCCCCCGCCCGCCCACTGTCAACCGAGCGCGCTGGGCCCAGATAGTTGGTCGCGGGTCTCCTCCCGAACCGCGACTAAAGACCCCTTTAGTCCCGGTTCTATTATTTTGGGGACTAATGGGGGCGCCTGGAAGCCTCTTTTCCTACGTAGGAACCGCCGTGCACTTGCCGCGCGCTCAGGTACATGTCGTTGTAGCCCTTGAAGGCCACGTAGCGAGGCAGCACTACATGGTCCGACAAGTCGCGGACGATGAACTCCCCGTGAAGCTTGCCTTCTTCGTCCTCGCCTTGTCCCCCTATCAAGGCCGGTTTTCCGAGCCGGGGATCATAGAAGCTGTTGTTGTCGTGTCGTATATGCATGCATGCATAGAGAATTTATTAGTTTTCATTCAAACAGCTAACCAACGAACGAATGATAGTTTTGTACTCTCTCTGGTCCTGTTTAGGCTGCCTATAAGTTTTGTCCGAACTCAAAGTATCTCTACTTTAATCAAATTTATAGAAAAAATATCAACATTCACAATGTCAAATAAATACTGTTAGATTCATTATGAAATATAGTTTCATAGTATATATATACTTGGTATCGTAGGTGTTGAATTTTTTTAATATAAATTGAGTTAAACTTTACGAAGTTTGACTTGACATAAATCTTATATGCGAAGTAAAAAGGACGTAACACTTCTCACTAGCCAGTGGAGACGATGAGGTAAATTAGTTATTAACTGATGACCGTCAATTGCAAAAACAAAAAACAAAAAAAATGAATATATAAATATGTGCACCTTGCATCATAGAGAATGTTCTGAGCTTCGTCCTTGCCCTTGGATTTGAGTTGGACCGCAAAGAGGGTGCACGACGGTTTACCCAGGTCCTCCTCCCGCTCGGTCGCGGTGCCGGTGATGACAATGGTGGCGGCGGCGGCGTCATCTGGTTGTTGTTGTTGTTGTTTGGCCATCCAGTACTTGTTGTTGTAGCCGCATCTGATGTGCAGGAGACGGCCACCGTGCTTCCTGGATGGCTCGAAGTAGAACCTGGCGTGCGGGTTCGTCAAGATGCCACCGTCGTCCCTGTGAATCTCCGCGAAAAGATCGTCCACTGTGGCTTTCATCGGCCGGTTGGTGGTGGTTGACAGAGCAAAGCATCTAGGCAGATTCTCCGGCACGTCGGAGAACCGAACGGCGGGGGTTGGCGTGGCCATCTCGCTCGATCGATTCCTCGCTGTGTGTATGTGTATGTGTATGCGTATGTGTAGGCGTGAGCGTGGGGCAACGATGGAGGCACGTATATATAGGTGGCCACCGTGACTGTTCATGCATATGGCCAGTGAGACCACTCAAAACTTTATGCTAGTTTACTTGAATCAACACAATAGACCACCAACTAACCCAATAAGTGACCACACATAACTCGCATGTGTATCTGTAATTCATTCTAGTAATTGTTCTGCCCACTGCAGGCGTGCTCCGCCTCCATCTCCTGTCGACGACGACGTCTGGCCTGCGCAGCCGACTCTAAGCGGAAGGAATTGAGGATGGCTTGCTGCTCCGTCTGCAGATCCACGTCCCCACATCCTCCTCCTCCTCCTCCAACTCCTGCTCTGGATCCACTGGATCCGGAAGTAGCCCCGCGGCGATCCAAGCTTCGCACCTTGCCCGGATCTTCTGAAGGTGCTGCAGCCGGCGCTCCGGCGTTAGAAATGGGTAGCTCCTCACCCGGCGGCGTGGGGGTATGGCTACTAGTGGTGGCAGACGGGGAGTGGAAAGTAACAGCGGCGGGTGGGAGGAGCAAAATATGATGGGGTAGGGTTTCAGTTCCTGCGATCGACTTAAATAGTCAGGCTAGGCACTACGTGGCCCGCTGGAGCGGCGCCACGCGACAACGTCGGTTTGACGGAGGTGACAAGCTTTGAACTGCCGGGTTTCAGACAGTGTTCGTGTGGGACCCCAGCTTCAGTCCGACGTGGCAGACGCGTCCGGGCGTACCCTGGCGCCCCCATATCCACCGTATATTTGGGCTGGATATGAGGGGTGTCGCAGTCAGCCCGGGCATTTGAGGCCCGCTTAAGACACTCGTCTGGGTCACATTTTTGTGACTGACCAGTGACCGGACCATCCGCCTGGGCGTATATGGCGATTTGGGGAGTCCGGTTGCAGATGCTCTTAGTGAAATCTTATTGATAGTGCAGCGTGCTTTTGCAATTCGTAAAGAGAAAGAAAGATTGTTACTGTTTATAAGAAACTAGTCATAAACATACCAATTCGTCATGGGCCAGTTACTAAACTTTGGGAATAATATACAATATTATGATACCGTGTGTCTAATATAAATTTCACACAACAATTTATTTGATTGTCAACGTATATCAACTACATGCTAAACTCCCCTCTCTCTCTCCCTCTCTCTCTCTCTCTCACTCAGAAACACATGCGCGCTCTTCAATGACACCTCCATAAAAGAAAAGTGATGCCCATGTATCCACCATCATCGGTAAAGGCTTTTCTCCTTGCTGTTGTAATACACATAGCTTGGCATGATAATCGTGCCAATAAAATTGTAACCACTCGATGTACCCACATGTTCTTCAATAAGACACCAGAGTACGTGATAACACACTGATGTGCAGTTGTACTCTTTCTCTCCACACCTCTTCGTACGTAGCACATGACATCTATTGTGATGTCCACTTCAGGCCATATGTCCAAACAAACTTTGTTTGATAGAGATGTGTCCAAAGGTACATTTATTGGATTGGTACCGGTCATCGACCCTACATCTAGGTGCATGCATGGGATGACAAGCTTTGGGGCCATAAGCTATACGTTCGTATAGTGTAGATAATTTATTTATAGAAAAACACTAATAAATAGACCAACAATAAAAAATCGTATGTGGCATTATCTATTGTACAATCATGAAATGAAACTTTGAAACGTGTTTCTTTATTATTTTCATACGTCTGGTTAGGTGGTATCCAAAGTTATTGTTCATCAATCTATGTGTTGTTATTTAAATTAATAAGCAAAACTAATATTTATATAAATTTGTATACAAAACATATAAGAAAATAAAAACTATTATCAATGTGCATCATGATAGAATTATTATTCATGTTTTCCTAATTCTAATTCAAACGCACGAAAAACATCTCTAACTCATGTTTAACAGTTACACGTGTACGTGGGCTTATATATATATTTTTGCGAGAAAACTTTCAATCTATTCATCTTCCATCACGGCAGTACAACGAACACTAGAAATAATAAAAATTACATCCAGATCCCTAGACCACCTAGCGACGACTACAATCACTGAAACGAGCCGAAGGTGCGCCGCCGTCATCATCCCTCCCTCACCGGAGTCGGGCACAACTTGTTGTAGTACACAATAGGGAAGTCGTCGTGCTAAGGCCCGTAGGACCAGCGCACCAGAGCAGCAACCGCCGCTGATGAAGAATAACGTAGATTGAAAGGATCCAACCTGAAGACACACGAACATAGACGAACCACAACCAGATCCGAGCAAATCCACCGAGGATAGATCCGCCGGAGACACACCTCCACACGCCCACCAACGATGCTAGACGCACCACCAGAACGGGGACTAGGCGGGGAGACCTTTACTCCTGTTGGGGAACATAGTAATTTCAAAAATTTTCCTACGCACACGCAAGATCATGGTGATGCATAGCAACAAGAGGGGAGAGCGTTGTCACGTACCCTCGTGAACCGGCGGAAGCGATCTGGCGTAGAGGAAGTAGTCGACGATCTCCTCGCGATCCAACCGATCCCAGCGCCGTTACTCCGGCGCCCCGAGTTCTTGACACACGTACAACTCGATGGCGCTCCTCGGGCTCCAATCCCGGAGAGCCGGGAGGAGAGTTTCGTCAACCGACGGCGTGGCGGCGATCTTGATGTTCTACGGCGCAGGGCTTCGCCTAAGCTTTGCTGACGATATGACCGAGGTGGAATATGGTGGAAGGGGCACCGCACACGGCTAAGGAACGATCCGTAGATCAACTTGTGTGTTCTAGGGTGCCCCTGCCCCGTATATAAAGGAGCAAAGGGGTGCGGCGGGGCCCTTGAGGAGGGGCGAGGAGTCCTACTCCCAGGGAGTAGGACTCCCCCTTCCTAGTTGGATTAGGACTTGGGGAAGAAAGAGGGAAGGGGCGCCGCCTCTCTCCTTGTCCTATTCGGACTAGGGGAGGGGCTGCCTGCCTGGCCGCCCTTCCTCTTCTCCCTCATGGCCCACTAAGGCCCAATAACCCCGGGAGGTTCAGTAACCCGGTGTTCGTAAAATCCCGATTTCACCCGGAACCATTCGAACTCCAAATATAGGCTTCCAATATATCAATCTTTATGTCTCGACCATTTTGAGACTCCTCGTCATGTCCGTGATCACATCCGGGACTCCGAACTTCTTGGGTACATCAAAATACATAAACTCATAATATAACCGTCATCGAAACCTTAAGCGTGCGGACCCTACGGTTCGAGAACAATGTAGACATGACCGAGACACGTCTCGGTCAATAACCAATAGCGGGACCTGGATGCCCATATTGGCTCCTACATATTCTACGAAGATCTTTATCGGTCGGACCGCATAACAACATCGTTGTTCCTTTGTCATCGGTATGTTACTTGCCCGAGATTCGATCGTCGGTATCCAATACCTAGTTCAATCTCGTTACGGCAAGTCTCTTTACTCGTTCCGTAATACATCATCTCACAACTAACTCATTAGTTGTAATGCTTGCAAGGCTTAAGTGATGTGTATTACCGAGAGGGCCCAGAGATACCTCTCCGACAATCGGAGTGACAAAACCTAATCTCAAATCGCCAACCCAACATCGCCTTTGGAGACACTGTAGTACTCCTTTATAATCACCCGATTCACGTTGTGACGTTTGGTAGCACCAAAGTGTTCCTCCGTAAGCGGAGTTGCATAATCTCATAGTTATAGGAACATGTATATGTCATGGATAAAAGCAGTAGCAACATACTAAACGATCGTGTGCTAAGCTAATGGAATGGGTCATGTCAATCAGATCATTCACCTAATGATGTGACCTTGTTAATCAAATAACAACCCTTTGTTCATGGTTAGGAAACATAACCATCTTTGATTAACAAGCTAGTCAAGTAGAGGCATACTAGTGACATTCTGTTTGTCTATGCATTCACACATGTATTATGTTTCCGGTTAATACAATTCTAGCATGAATGATAAACATTTATCATGAAATAAGGAAATAAATAATAACTTTATTATTGCCTCTAGGGCATATTTCCTTCAGTCTCCCACTTGCACTAGAGTCAATAATCTAGATTACATAGTAATGATTCTAACACCCATGGAGTCTTGGTGTTGATCATGTTTTGCTCGTGGAAGAGGCTTAGTCAACGGGTCTGCTACATTCAGATCCGTATGTATCTTGCAAATCTCTATGTCTCCCACGGACTAAATCCGGATGGAATTGAAGCGTCTCTTGATGTGCTTGGTCCTCTTGTGAAATCTGGATTCCTTCGCTAAGGCAATCGCTCGAGATTGTCACAGAAGATTTTCATTGGACCCGATGCACTAGGTATGACACCTAGATCGGATATGAACTCCTTCATCCAGACTCCTTCATTAGCTGCTTCCGAAGCTGCTATGTACTCCGCTTCACATGTAGATCCCGCTACGACACTTTGTTTAGAACTGCACCAACTGACAGCTCCTCCGTTTAGTGTAAATACGTATCCGGACTGCGATTTAGAATCGTCCGGATCAGTGTCAAAGCTTGCATCAACGTAACCGTTTATGATGAGCTCTTTGTCACCTCCATATCGAGAAACATATCCTTAGTCCTTTTCGGTATTTCGGGATGTTCTTGACCGCTGTCCGATGATCCACTCTGGATTACTTTGGTACCTCCTGCTAAGATTATAGCAAGGCACACATCAGGTCTGGTACACAACATTGCATACATGATAGAGCCTATGGCTGAAGCATAGGGAACATCTTTCATTTTCTCTCTATCTTCTGCAGTGGTCGGGCATTGAGTCTTACTCAACTTCACACCTTGTAACACAGGCAAGAACCCTTTCTTTGCTTGATCCATTTTGAACTTCTTCAAAATTTTGTCAAGGTATGTGCTTTGTGAAAGTCCAATTAAGCGTCTTGATCTATCTCTATAAATTTTGATGCCCAATATGTAAGCAGCTTCACCGAGGTCTTTCATTGAAAAACTCTTATTTAAGTATCCCTTTATGCTATCCAGAAATTCTATATCATTTCCGATTAGTAATATGTCATCTACATATAATATCAGAAATGCTACAGAGCTCCCACTCACTTTCTTGTAAATACAGGCTTCTCCAAAAGTGCAGATGAACCCAAATGCTTTGATCACACTATCAAAGCGTTTATTCCAACTCGAGATGCTTGCACCAGTCCATAAATGGATCGCTGGAGCTTTCACACTTTGTTAGCTCCTTTGGATCGATAAAACCTTCGGTTGCATCATATACAACTCTTCTTCCGTAAATCCATTCAGAATGCAGTCTTTACATCCATTTGCCAAATTTCATAATCATAAAATGCGGCAATTGCTAACATGATTCGGACAGACTTAAGCATCGCTACGGGTGAGAAGGTCTCATCGTAGTCAATCCCTTGAACTTGTCGAAAACCCTTTGCGACAAGTCGAGCTTTGTAGACGATAACATTACCGTCGCGTCGGTCTTCTTCTTGAAGATCCACTTGTTTTCTATTGCTTGCCGACCCTCGGGCAAGTCAACCAAAGTCCATACTTTGTTTTCATACATGGATCCCATCTCAGATTTCATGGCCTCAAGCCATTTTGCGGAATCTGGGCTCACCATCGCTTCTTCATAGTTCGTAGGTTCATCATGATCTAGTAGCATGACTTCCAGAACATGATTACCGTACCACTCTGGTGCGGATCTTATTCTGGTTGATCTACGAGGTTCTGTAGTAACTTGATCTGAAGTTTCATGATCAACATCATCAACTTCCTCACTATTTGGTGTAGATGTCTCAGAAACCGGTTTCTGCGACAAACTACTTTTAAATAAGGGAGAAGGTACAATTACCTCATCAAGTTCTACTTTCCTCCCACTCACTTCTTTCGAGAGAAACTCCTTCTCTAGAAAGGATCCATTCTTAGCAACAAATGTCTTGCCTTCGGATCTGTGATAGAAGTACCCAACTGTCTCCTTTGGGTATCCTATGAAGACACATTTCTCCGATTTGGGTTCGAGCTTATCAGGTTGAAGCTTTTTCACATAAGCATCGCATCCCCAAACTTTAAGAAACGACAACTTTGGTTTCTTGCCAAACCATAGTTCATAAGGTGTCGTCTCAACGGATTTTGACGGTGTTCTATTCAGTGTGAATGCGGCCGTCTCAAGAGCATAACCCCAAAATGATAGCGGTAAATCTGTAAGAGACATCATAGATCGCACCATATCTAGTAAAGTGCGATTACGACGTTCGGACACACCATTACGCTGTGGTGTTCAGGGTGGCGTGAGTTGCGAAACTATTCCGCATTGTTTCAAATGTAGACCAAACTCGTAACTCAAATATTCACCTCCACGATCAGATCGTAGAAATTTAATTTTCTTATTACGATGATTTTCAACTTCACTCTGAAATTCTTTGAACTTTTCAAATGTTTCAGACTTATGTTTCATTAAGTAGATATACCCATATCTGCTTAAATCATCTGTGAAGGTGAGAAAATAACGATATCCGCCACGAGCCTCAACATTCATCGGTCCACATACATCTGTATGTATGATTTCCAACAAATCTGTTGCTCTCTCCATAGTACCGGAGATCGGGGTTTTAGTCATCTTGCCCATGAGGCATGGTTCGCAAGTGCCAAGTGATTCATAATCAAGTGACTCCAAAAGTCCATCAGTATGGAGTTTCTTCATGCGCTTTATACCGATATGACCTAAACGGCAGTGCCACAAATAAGTTGCACTATCATTATCAACTCTGCATCTTTTGGCTTCAACATTATGAATATGTGTATCACTACTATCGAGATTCATCAAAAATAGACCACTCTTCAGGGGTGCATGACCATAAAAGATATTACTCATATAAATAGAACAACCATTATTCTCTCGATTTAAATGAATAACCGTCTCGCATCAAACAAGATCCAGATATAATGTTCATGCTCAACGCAGGCACCAAATAACAATTATTTAGGTCTAAAACTAATCCCGAAGGTAGATGTAGAGGTAGCGTGCCGACCGCGATCACATCGACTTTGGAACCATTTCCCACGCGCATCATCACCTCGTCCTTTGCGGTGTTAAGCAATCCGTAGTCCTGCTTTGAGTTGCAAATATTAGCAATGTAACCAGTATCAAATACCAGTGCTCTGCGAGCTCTAGTAAGGTACACATCAATAACATGTATATCACATATACCTTTGTTCACCTTGCCATCCTTCTTATCCGCCAAATACTTGGGGCAGTTCCGCTTCCGGTGACTGAGCAGAGAAGCACTCGGTTTCAGGTTTAGGTCCGGACTTGGGTTTCTTCTCTGAGCAGCAACTTGCTTGCTGTTCTTCTTGAAGTTCCTTCTTCTTCCCTTTGCCTTTCTTCTTGAAACTAGTGGTCTTATTGACCATCAACACTTGATGCTCCTTCTTGATTTCTACCTCCGCAGTCTTTAGCATTGCGAAGAGCTCGGTATAGTCTTTACTAACCCTTGCATATTATAGTTCATCACGAAGCCTTTGTAGCTTGGTGGCGGTGATTGAAGAATTTCATCAATGACACAATCATCCGGAAGATTAACTCCCAGTTGAGTCAAGTGATTGTAATACCCGGACATTTTGAGTATGTGCTCACTTGTGAACTATTCTCCTCCATCTTGCAGCTATAGAACTTATTGGAGACTTCATATCTCTCAATCCGGGCATTACATTGAATATCAACTTCAACTCTGGAACATCTCATATGCTCCATGACGTTCAAAACGTCGTTGAAGTCCCGGTTCTAAGCCGTAAAGCATGGCACACTGAACTATAGAGTAGTCATCAGCTTTGCTCGCGAGACTTTCTTAACGTCGTCGGTTGCATCAAGAAGAGCACTGGCACCTAGCGGTGCATCGGGGCGTAACTCTTACGTGCAGCAATGAGGATAATCCTCGAGTTACGGACCCGATCCGTGTAATTGCTACCATCATCTTTCAACTTTGCTTTCTCAAGGAACGCATTAAAATTCAACGGAACAACAAAGACGAGCCATCTATCTACAATCAAACATAGACAAGCAAGATACTATCGGTACTAAGTTCATGATAAATTTAAGTTCAATTAATCATATTACTTAAGAACTCCCACTTAGGAGAAATCTCTCTAGTCATCTAAGTGATCACGTGATCCAAATCAACTAAACCATAACCGATCATCACGTGAGATGGAGTAGTTTTCAATGGTGAACATCTTATGTTGATCATATCTACTATATGATTCACGCTCGACCTTTCGGTCTCCGTGTTCCGAGGCCATATCTGCATATGCTAGGCTCGTCAAGTATAACTGAGTATTCTGCGTGTGCAAAACTGGCTTGCACCCATTGTAGATGGACGTGAGAGCTTATCACACCCGATCATCACGTGGTGTGCAGGCACGACGAACTTTGGCAACGGTGCATACTCAGGGAGAACACTACTTGATAATTTTAGTGAGAGATCATCTTAAAATGCTACCGTCAATCAAAGCAAGATAAGATGCATAAAGGATAAACATCACATGCAATCAATATAAGTGATATGATATGGCCATCATCATCTTGTGCTTGTGATCTCCATCTCCGAAGCACCGTCGTGATCACCATCGTCACCGGCGCGACACCTTGATCTCCATCGTAGCATCATTGTCGTTACGCCATCTATTGCTTCTACGACTATCGCTACCGCTTAGTGATAAAGTAAAGCAATTACAGATGCGTTGCATTTCATACAATAAAGCGACAACCATATGGCTCCTGCCGATTGCCGATAACCGGTTACAAAACAAGATCATCTCATACAATAAAATATAGCATCACGTCTTGACCATATCACATCACAACATGCCCTGCAAAAACAAGTTAGACGTCCTCTACTTTGTTGTTGCAAATTTTACGTGGCTGCTACGGGCTTAAGCAAGAACCAATCTCACCTACGCATCAAAACCACAACGATACTTCGTCAAATAGACTCCGTTTTAACCTTCTCAAGGACCGGGCGTAGCCATACTCGGTTCAACTAAAGTGAGAGAGACAGACACCCGCCAGTCACCTTTAAGCAACGAGTGCTCGCAGCGGTGAAACCAGTCTCGCGTAAGCGTACGCGTAATGTCGGTCCGGGCCGCTTCATCTCACAATACCGCTGAACCAAAGTATGACATGCTGGTAGGTAGTATGACTTGTATCGCCCACAACTCACTTGTGTTCTACTCGTGCAAAACATCAAACCATAAAAACCTAGGCTCGGATGCCACTGTTGGGGAACATAGTAATTTCAAAAAATTTCCTACGCACACGCAAGATCATGGTGATGCATAGCAACGAGAGGGGAGAGCGTTGTCTACGTACCCTCGTGAGACCGGCGGAAGCGATCACAGCGTAGAGGAAGTAGTCGACGATCTCCTCGCGATCCAACCGATCCCAGCGCCGTTACTCCGCGCCCCGAGTTCTTGACACACGACAGCTCGATGGCGCTCCTCGGGCTCCAATCTAGTAGAGCCGGGGAGGAGAGTTTCGTCAAGACGACGGCGTGGTGGCGATCTTGATGTTCTATCGGCGAGGCTTCGCCTAAGCTTTATGACGATATGACCGAGGTGGAATATGGTGGAAGGGGCACCGACACGGCTAAGGAACGATCCGTAGATCAACTTGTGTGTTCTAGGGTGCCCCCTGCCCTGTATATAAAGGAGAAGGGGGGTGCGGCGGCCCTTGGAGGAGGCGCGGAGGAGTCCTACTCCCACCGGGAGTAGGACACCCCCTTCCTAGTTGGATTAGGACTTGGGGGAAGAAAGAGGGAAGGCGCCGCCCCTCTCCTTGTCCTATTCGGACTAGGGGAGGAGGGCGCTGCCTGCCCTGGCCGCCCTTCCTCTTCTCCCTCATGGCCCACTAAGGCCCAATAACCCACGGAGGTTCGGTAACCCCGGTGTTAAGTAAAATTCGATTTCACCCGGAACCATTCGAACTCAAATATAGGCTTCCAATATATCAATCTTTATGTCTCGACCATTTGAGACTCCTCGTCATGTCCGTGATCACATCCGGACTCCAAACTTCTTGGTACATCAAAATACATAAACTCATAATATAACCGTCATCGAAACCTTAAGCGTGCGGACCCTACGGTTCGAGAACAATGTAGACATGACCGAGACACGTCTCCGGTCAATAACCAATAGCGGGACCTGGATGCCCATATTGGCTCCTACATATTCTCGAAGATCTTTATCGGTCGGACCGCATAACAACATCGTTGTTCCTTTGTCATCGGTATGTTACTTGCCCGAGATTCGATCGTCGGTATCAATACCTAGTTCAATCTCGTTACGGCAAGTCTCTTTACTCGTTCGTAATACATCATCTCACAACTAACTCATTAGTTGTAATGCTTGCAAGGCTTAAGTGATGTGTATTACCGAGAGGGCCAGAGATACCTCTCCGACAATCGGAGTGACAAAACCTAATCTCGAAATCGCCAACCCAACATCGCCTTTGGAGACACCTGTAGTACTCCTTTATAATCACCCGATTCGTTGACGCGTTTGGTAGCACCAAAGTGTTCCTCCGCAAAGCGGAGTTGCATAATCTCATAGTTATAGGAACATGTATATGTCATGGATAAAAGCGGTAGCAACATACTAAGCGATCGTGTGCTAAGCTAATGGAATGGGTCATGTCAATCAGATCATTCACTAATGATGTGACCTTGTTAATCAAATAACAACCCTTTGTTCATGGTTAGGAAACATAACCATCTTTGATTAACAAGCTAGTCAAGTAGAGGCATACTAGTGACATTACTGTTTGTCTATGCATTCACACATGTATTATGTTTCCGGTTAATACAATTCTAGCATGAATGATAAACATTTATCATGAAATAAGGAAATAAATAATAACTTTATTATTGCCTCTAGGGCATATTTCCTTCAGTCTCCCACTTGCACTAGAGTCAATAATCTAGATTACATAGTAATGATTCTAACACCCATGGAGTCTTGGTGTTGATCATGTTTTGCTCGTGGAAGAGGCTTAGTCAGCGGTCTGCTACATTCAGATCCGTATGTATCTTGCAAATCTCTATGTCTCCCACCGGACTAAATCCGGATGGAATTGAAGCGTCTCTTGATGTGCTTGGTCCTCTTGTGAAATCTGGATTCCTTCGCTAAGGCAATCGCTCAAATATTGTCACGGAAGATTTTCATTGGACCCGATGCACTAGGTATGACACCTAGATCGGATATGAACTCCTTCATCGAGACTCCTTCATTAGCTGCTTCGAAGCTGCTATGTACTCCGCTTCACATGTAGATCCCGCCTTCGACACTTTGTTTAGAACTGCACCAACCGACAGCTCCTCCGTTTAGTGTAAACACGTATCCGGTCTGCGATTTAGAATCGTCCGGATCGGTGTCAAAGCTTGCATCAACGTAACCGTTTATGATGAGCTCTTTGTCACCTCCATATCGAGAAACATATCCTTAGTCCTTTTCGGTATTTCGGGATGTTCTTGACCGCTGTCCGATGATCCACTCTGGATTACTTTGGTACCTCCTGCTAAGATTATAGCAAGGCACACATCAGTGCGGTACACAGCATTGCATACATGATAGAGCCTATGGCTGAAGCATAGGAACATCTTTCATTTCTCTCTATCTTCTGCAGTGGTCGGGCATTGAGTCTTACTCAACTTCACACCTTGTAACACAGGCAAGAACCCTTTCTTTGCTTGATCCATTTTGAACTTCTTCAAAATTTTGTCAAGGTATGTGCTTTGTGAAAGTCAATTAAGCGTCTTGATCTATCTCTATAGATTTTGATGCCCAATATGTAAGCAGCTTCACCGAGGTCTTTCATTGAAAAACTCTTATTTAAGTATCCCTTTATGCTATCCAGAATTCTATATCATTTCCGATTAGTAATATGTCATCTACATATAATATCGAAATGCTCTGAGCTCCCACTCACTTTCTTGTAAATCTGAGGCTTCTCCAAAAGTCTGTATGAACCCAAATGCTTTGATCACACTATCAAAGCGTTTATTCCAACTCCGAGATGCTTGCACCAGTCCATAAATGGATCATTGGAGCTTTCACACTTTGTTAGCTCCTTTGGATCGATAAAACCTTCGGTTGCATCATATACAACTCTTCTTCCGTAAATCCATTCAGAATGCAGTCTTTACATCCATTTGCCAAATTTCATAATCATAAAATGCGGCGATTGCTAACATGATTCGGACAGACTTAAGCATCGCTACGGGTGAGAAGGTCTCATCGTAGTCAATCCCTTGAACTTGTCGAAAACCCTTTGCGACAAGTCGAGCTTTGTAGATGATAACATTACCGTCGTCGGTCGGTCTTCTTCTTGAAGATCCACTTGTTTTCTATTGCTTGCCTACCCTCGGGCAAGTCAACCAAAGTCCATACTTTGTTTTCATACATGGATCCCATCTCAGATTTCATGGCCTCAAGCCATTTTGCGGAATCTGGGCTCACCATCGCTTCTTCATAGTTCGTAGGTTCATCATGATCTAGTAGCATGACTTCCGAACATGATTACCGTACCACTCAGTGCGGATCTTATTCTGGTTGATCTACGAGGTTACGTAGTAACTTGATCTGAAGTTTCATGATCAACATCATCAACTTCCTCACTATTTGGTGTAGATGTCTCGTAAACCGTTTCTGCGACAAACTACTTTTAAATAAGGGAGAAGGTACAATTACCTCATCAAGTTCTACTTTCCTCCCACTCACTTCTTTCGAGAGAAACTCCTTCTCTAGAAAGGATCCATTCTTAGCAACAAATGTCTTGCCTTGGATCTGTGATAGAAGGTGTACCCAACTGTCTCCTTTGGGTATCCTATGAAGACACATTTCTCGATTTGGGTTCGAGCTTATCGGGTTGAAGCTTTTTCACATAAGCATCGCATCCCCAAACTTTAAGAAAGCGACAACTTTGGTTTCTTGCCAAACCATAGTTCATAAGGTGTCGTCTCAACGGATTTTGACGGTGTTCTATTCAGTGTGAATGCGGCCGTCTCAAGAGCATAACCCCAAAATGATAGCGGTAAATCTGTAAGAGACATCATAGATCGCACCATATCTAGTAAAGTGCGATTACGACGTTCGGACACACCATTACGCTGTGGTGTTCAGGGTGGCGTGAGTTGCGAAACTATTCCGCATTGTTTCAAATGTAGACCAAACTCGTAACTCAAATATTCACCTCCACGATCAGATCGTAGAAATTTAATTTTCTTATTACGATGATTTTCAACTTCACTCTGAAATTCTTTGAACTTTTCAAATGTTTCAGACTTATGTTTCATTAAGTAGATATACCCATATCGCTTAAATCATCTGTGAAGGTGAGAAAATAACGATATCCGCCACGAGCCTCAACATTCATCGGTCCACATACATCTCAGTATGTATGATTTCCAACAAATCTGTTGCTCTCTCCATAGTACGGAGATCGGGTTTTAGTCATCTTGCCCATGAGGCATGGTTACATAAGTGCCAAGTGATTCATAATCAAGTGACTCCAAAAGTCCATCAAGTATGGAGTTTCTTCATGCGCTTTATACCGATATGACCTAAGCGGCATGCCACAAATAAGTTGCACTATCATTATCAACTCTGCATCTTTTGGCTTCAACATTATGAATATGTGTATCACTACTATCGAGATTCATCAAAATAGACCACTCTTCAGGGTGCATGACCATAAAAGATATTACTCATATAAATAGAACAACCATTATTCTCTCGATTTAAATGAATAACCGTCTCGCATCAAACAAGATCCAGATATAATGTTCATGCTCAACGCAGGCACCAAATAACAATTATTTAGGTCTAAAACTAATCCCGAAGGTAGATGTAGAGGTAGCGTGCCGACCGCGATCACATCGACTTTGGAACCATTTCCCACGCGCATCATCACCTCGTCCTTTGCGGTGTTAAGCAATCCGTAGTCCCTGTTTGAGTTGCAAATATTAGCACAGAACCGGTATCAAATACCAGTGCTCTGCGAGCTCTAGTAAGGTACACATCAATAACATGTATATCACATATACCTTTGTTCACCTTGCCATCCTTCTTATCCGCCAAATACTTGGGGCAGTTCCGCTTCGGTGACGCGATAGAAGCACTCGAGTTTCAGGTTTAGGTCCAGACTTGGGTTTCTTCTCTGAGCAGCAACTTGCTTGCTGTTCTTCTTGAAGTTCCTTCTTCTTCCCTTTGCCTTTCTTCTTGAAACTAGTGGTCTTATTGACCATCAACACTTGATGCTCCTTCTTGATTTCTACCTCCAGTCTTTAGCATTGCGAAGAGCTCGGTATAGTCTTTACTAACCCTTGCATATTATAGTTCATCACGAAGCCTTTGTAGCTTGGTGGCGGTGATTGAAGAATTCATCAATGACACAATCATCCGGAAGATTAACTCCCGGTTGAGTCAAGTGATTGTAATACCCGGACATTTTGAGTATGTGCTCCTTGATGTAACTATTCTCCTCCATCTTGCAGCTATAGAACTTATTGGAGACTTCATATCTCTCAATCCGGGCATTCTGTTCGAATATCAACTTCAACTCTGGAACATCTCATATGCTCCATGCGTTCAAAACGTCGTTGAAGTCCCGGTTCTAAGCCGTAAAGCATGGCACTTGAACTATAGAGTAGTCATCAGCTTTGCTCTGCGGACTTTCTTAACGTCGTCGGTTGCATCGAAGAGGTTCTGGCACCTAGCGGTGCATCCGGGGCGTAACTCTTACGTGCAGCAATGAGGATAATCCTCGATTCGGACCCATCCGTGTAATTGCTACCATCATCTTTCAACTTTGCTTTCTCAAGGAACGCATTAAAATTCAACGGAACAACAAAGACGAGCCATCTATCTACAATCAAACATAGACAAGCAAGATACTATCGGTACTAAGTTCATGATAAATTTAAGTTCAATTAATCATATTACTTAAGAACTCCCACTTAGGCGAAATCTCTCTAGTCATCTAAGTGATCACGTGATCCAAATCAACTAAACCATAACCGATCATCACGTGAGATGGAGTAGTTTTCAATGGTGAACATCTTATGTTGATCATATCTACTATATGATTCACGCTCGACCTTTCGGTCTCCGTGTTCGAGGCCATATCTGCATATGCTAGGCTCGTCAAGTATAACCTGAGTATTCTGCGTGTGCAAAACTGGCTTGCACCCATTGTAGATGGACGAGAGCTTATCACACCCGATCATCACGTGGTGTGCAGGCACGACGAACTTTGGCAGCGGTGCATACTCGGGAGAACACTACTTGATAATTTTAGTGAGAGATCATCTTAAAATGCTACCGTCAATCAAAGCAAGATAAGATGCATAAAGGATAAACATCACATGCAATCAATATAAGTGATATGATATGGCCATCATCATCTTGTGCTTGTGATCTCCATCTCCAAGCACCGTCGTGATCACCATCGTCACCGGCGCGACACCTTGATCTCCATCGTAGCATCATTGTCGTTTCGCCATCTATTGCTTCTCGACTATCGCTACCGCTTAGTGATAAAGTAAAGCAATTACAGTAGCGTTGCATTTCATACAATAAAGCGACAACCATATGGCTCCTGCCGATTGCCGATAACCGGTTACAAAACAAGATCATCTCATACAATAAAATATAGCATCACGTCTTGACCATATCACATCACAACATGCCCTGCAAAAACAAGTTAGGCGTCCTCTACTTTGTTGTTGCAAATTTTACGTGGCTGCTACGGGCTTAAGCAAGAACCAATCTCACCTACGCATCAAAACCACAGCGATACTTCGTCAAATAGACTCCGTTTAACCTTCTCAAGGACCGGGCGTAGCCATACTCGGTTCAACTAAAGTGAGAGAGACAGACACCGCCGGTCACCTTTAAGCAACGAGTGCTCGTGAGCGGTGAAACCAGTCTCGCGTAAGCGTCTGGCGTAATGTCGGTCCGGGCCGCTTCATCTCACAATACCGCTGAACCAAAGTATGACATGCTGGTAGGTAGTATGACTTGTATCGCCCACAACTCACTTGTGTTCTACTCGTGCAAAACATCAAACCATAAAAACCTAGGCTCGGATGCCACTGTTGGGGAACATAGTAATTTCAAAAAATTTCCTACGCACACGCAAGATCATGGTGATGCATAGCAACGAGAGGGAGAGCGTTGTCACGTACCCTCGAGACCCCGGCGGAAGCGATCACAACGTAGAGGAAGTAGTCGTACGATCTCCTCGCGATCCAACCGATCCCAGCGCCGTTACTCCGGCGCCCCCGAGTTCTTGACACACGTACAGCTCGATGACGCTCCTCGGGCTCCAATCTAGTAGAGCTTCGGGGAGGGAGAGTTTCGTCAGCACGACGGCGTGGTGACGATCTTGATGTTCTATCGCGCAGGGCTTCGCCTAAGCTTTGCGACGATATGACCGAGGTGGAATATGGTGGAAGGGGGCACCGCACACGGCTAAGGAACGATCCGTAGATCAACTTGTGTGTTCTAGGGTGCCCCCCTGCCCCTGTATATAAAGGAGAAGGGGGGGTGCGGCCGGCCCTTGGAGGAGGCGCGCCGGAGGAGTCCTACTCCCACCGGGAGTAGGACACCCCCCCTTTCCTAGTTGGATTAGGACTTGGGGGGGAAGAAAGAGGGAAGGGGGGGCGCCGCCCCCCTCTCCTTGTCCTATTCGGACTAGGGGAGGAGGGGGCGCGCGGCCTGCCCTGGCCGGCCCTTCCTCTTCTCCCTCATGGCCCACTAAGGCCCAATAACCCACGGGAGGGTTCCGGTAACCCCCCGGTGTTCCGGTAAAATTCCGATTTCACCCGGAACCATTCCGAACTCCAAATATAGGCTTCCAATATATCAATCTTTATGTCTCGACCATTTCGAGACTCCTCGTCATGTCCGTGATCACATCCGGGACTCCAAACTTCTTCGGTACATCAAAATACATAAACTCATAATATAACCGTCATCGAAACCTTAAGCGTGCGGACCCTACGGTTCGAGAACAATGTAGACATGACCGAGACACGTCTCCGGTCAATAACCAATAGCGGGACCTGGATGCCCATATTGGCTCCTACATATTCTCGAAGATCTTTATCGGTCGACCGCATAACAACATCGTTGTTCCTTTGTCATCGGTATGTTACTTGCCCGAGATTCGATCGTCGGTATCCAATACCTAGTTCAATCTCGTTACGGCAAGTCTCTTTACTCGTTCCGTAATACATCATCTCACAACTAACTCATTAGTTGTAATGCTTGCAAGGCTTAAGTGATGTGTATTACCGAGAGGGCCAGAGATACCTCTCCGACAATCGGAGTGACAAAACCTAATCTCGAAATCGCCAACCCAACATCGCCTTTGGAGACACCTGTAGTACTCCTTTATAATCACCCGATTACGTTGTGACGTTTGGTAGCACCAAAGTGTTCCTCCGCAAACGGAGTTGCATAATCTCATAGTTATAGGAACATGTATATGTCATGGATAAAAGCAGTAGCAACATACTAAACGATCGTGTGCTAAGCTAATGGAATGGGTCATGTCAATCAGATCATTCACCTAATGATGTGACCTTGTTAATCAAATAACAACCCTTTGTTCATGGTTAGGAAACATAACCATCTTTGATTAACAAGCTAGTCAAGTAGAGGCATACTAGTGACATTCTGTTTGTCTATGCATTCACACATGTATTATGTTTCCGGTTAATACAATTCTAGCATGAATGATAAACATTTATCATGAAATAAGGAAATAAATAATAACTTTATTATTGCCTCTAGGGCATATTTCCTTCAACTCCATCTTCAGGGAGCCGTCACCGTCTCGTCTTCCTGAGTAGGACACAAACCCTAACAAATTTTGAAGGAACGACTAACAACGGAGCCCTCCCGCCGGCCCTTGCCAGGATCCACCACGCCCCCATGGCCCTAGGGCCACCGGAGACGAGGCGGACCTGCGGCGGAGCCGGCGAGAGGCACGAACCCTAGCTTTTCTTGAAGGAGGAGGCGGCGGCTTAGATATATTAAGGTTCTAGAGATATATATTTCAGCAAGGATAGTGGTTCTTTACTGTTCCACACTACTCATTTAAGTATTTACCTTTATTCATTTTTCCCAAATGCATTTTCTCTTGGACTTGAAATTTTGCACGTTTATGTAACACCATTTACCTAACATATGCTACTTTTATTGGAATTTTTTGAAACTTCTACACATTGTTTTCACGGGTTTGCATTGTGGAGGTGGCTTCCACAATATTTGTATACCGATACACCATGAACATGGGGGTGCCTTGAGAAAATGTATTGTTGTTGTGCTGAAAGTATTGACGTGGCTTCACGTTATCGTCGTGACAATAAAGTTGTAACCAGTTGACTTACCCACATGTTCTCCCTATGTTAGGACGTAGGTACATGGTAGCACACTCATTGTGCATTTTACTCTTTCTCTCACACCACTTCGTACGTACACATGCCATCTATAGTCATGTCCACTTCAAGCCATTTGTTCAATTTCTATTTTTTTGACAGAGATGCATCCAGTCACATTTTAATTCTTCGATTGGTACAGGTCATCGACCCTGCCTCTAGACACAGGCATGTTATGACAAGCTCTGGGGCCATAAATTATACATTCATTTATTCTGAAAATAATAGTGCTGCATAAATCAACAATACTAAAATTTATGGTATGTGCCGTAATCGGTTTTAGAATATGTGAAATGAAACTTTGGATCATTTTTTTATGTTCATACATCAGGTTAAGTGATATGCAATGTTATGGTTGATCGATCTATGTGGTACTCGTCTCTCTCTATCCACCATCATCGATAAATGCTTTTCACCTTGCTGTCGTAATATGCATAGCTTGGCATGATACTCGTGCCAAAAAAATTGTAACCACTCGATGTACCCACACGTTCTCCGATAGGACGCCAAAGTACGTGACAACACACTGATGTGCAGTCGTACTCTTTCTCTCCACACCTCTTCGTATGTAGCACATGCCATCTATTGTCATTCAGGCCATATGTCCAAACAAACTTTGTTTGATAGAGATGTGTCCAAACGTACATTTATTAGATTGGTACCGGTCATCGACCCTACATCTAGGTGTAGGCATGGGATGACAAACTTTGGGGCCATAAGCTATACGTTCGTATAGTGTAGACAATTCATTGATAGAAAAACACTAATAAATAGACCAACAATAAAATAAATGGTGTGTGGCATTATCTGTTGTACAATACATTAAATGAAACTTTGAAATTTGTTTTTCTATTATTTTCATATGTCAGGTTAGGTGGTATGCAAAGTTATTGTTCATCAATCTATGTGTTGTTATTTAAATTAATATGCAAAACTAATGTTTATATAAATTTGTATACAAAACATATAAGAAAATAAAACTATTATCACTGTGCATCATGGTAGAATTATTATCCATGTTTTCTTAATTGTAATTCAAACGCACGAAAAACATCTCTAACTCATGTTTAACAGTTACACATGTACGTGGGCTCAGATATAATTAAGGTTCCAGAGATATATATTTCAGCAGGAATAGTGGTTCTTTACTGTTCCACACTACTCATTTAAGTATTTACCTTTTTTCATTTTTCCCAGCTGCATTTTATCTTGGACTTGAAATTTTGCACGTTTATGTAACACCATTTACCTAACATATGCTACTTTTATTGGAATTTTTTGAAACTTCTACACATTGTTTTCACGGGTTTGCATTGTGGAGGTGGCTTCCACAATATTTATATACGACACACCATGAACATGGGGGTGCCTTGAGAAAATGTACTGTTGTTGTGCTGAAAGTATTGATGTGGCTTCACGTTAACGTCGTGCCAATAAAGTTGTAACCACTCGAGGTACCCACATGTTCTCCCTCTGTTAGGATGGTGGTACATGATAGCACACTTATTGTGCATTTTACCCTTTCTCTCACACCACTTCGTACGTACACATGCCATCCATGGTCATGTCCACTTCAAGCCATTTGTCCAATTTCTATTTGTTTGGCAGAGATGTATCCAGTCACATTTTAATTCTTCGATCTGTACAGGTCATCGAGCCTGCCTCTAGACACAGGCATATTATGACAAGCTCTGGGGCCATGAATTATGCATTCATTTATTCCGAAAATAATAGTGCTGCATAAATCAACAATACTAAAATTTATGGTATGTGTCGTAATCGGTTTTAGAATACGTGAAATGAAACTTTGGATCATTTTTTTATGTTCGTACATCAGGTTAAGTGGTATGCAATGTTATGGTTGATCGATCTATGTGGTACTCCCTCCGTCCGAAAAAGTTTGTCTCAAGCTTGTCCCTTATTTATATTAATATAGGAATTGATGCTTAGATAAATTTATATACAAAATGTGTAAAAATTAAAAGCTATTAACAATGTGCATCATGATAGAACTATTATCCATGTTTTTTTCTATTTCCTAATCCTAACTCATGAAAATACATCTCTAACTCATGTTTAACGGTTATACATGCACATGGACTTAGAGAGAATTAATGTTGAAGAGAAGTATATTTCAGCATGAATAGTGATTCTTTACTGTTCCTTACTTTTCATTTTTACTATTTACCTTTTTTTCATTTTCTAAACTGCAGTTGATTTGGACAGGAAATTTTGCAAGTTCATGTAACACCGTTTACCTAACAAATGATGATTTTATTTGAATTTATTAAAATCACTATGCACTGTTTTCACAGGTTTGCATCATTGAGGTGGTTTTCATAAGATATTTCTCGTATACTCCCTCCGTTCCTAAGAATAAGTCTTTGTACTATGGACCACATACAGATGTATGTAGATGCATTTTGGAGTGTAGATTTACTTATTTTGCTCCGTATATAGTCCATAGTGGAATCTCTACAAAGACTTATATTTAAAAACGGATGGAGTACATAATAGCATCACAAACCAACACACCATGAACAGGGGCGTGCTTTGAGTAATTGTACTATATATTATTGTCCTGAGAGTATTGACGTGGCTTGGCATTATCCATTAGGACTTACGAGTACGCGACAGCACACTCATTGTGCAGTAGTACTCTTTCTCTTACACCACTTTCGTACATAGCACATGCCATCCATTATCACCTCCACTTCAGGCCATATGTACATACAAATAACTTTTTTGATGGAGATGTATCCAATCACATGTTAGTTATTCGATTGGTTCTGGACCCTGCATCTAGATACACAGGCATGGGATGACGAGCTTTGGGGCCATAAGTTATACATTAGTATAGTGTATAAGTTTTTTTATTTTTTTGCAAAGGAAGATAATTTATTTTTAATATAATACTAATACATAAATAAACAATACAATTTTTTTATGTACCATAATTAATTCTACAATACGTGAAATTAAATTTTGGATCATCTTTTATGTCCGTGTATCAGGTTAGGTGGTATATGCAAAGTAATAGTTGATTGATCTTGTACTATTATTTATATTAATATGAATAACTAATGTTTAGATAAATTTATATACAAAACATACAAATTAAGGTTTAGGAGATATATATTTGAGCAGTAGCGGTTCTTTACTGTTTGGAACTATTCATTTAACTATTTTCCTTTTTGTTTTTCCCAAATGCAATTTATTTTGGACTTGAAAATTTACATGTTTATGTAACACCATATACTTAACAGATGCTACTTTTTGGAACATTTTGAAACCTCTAAACATTGTTTCCATGGGTTCGCATCCTCGAGATGGTTTCCACTAGACATTTCTCATCTTGTATCTATATTTACTAATTGGATGCACCATTCAAGGCTCCACGTTAGTCCTCGCGACAAATTCATAACTATCTATTCGATCTGTTTAATGTCTATATGACACCATATGTCTAACACAAATTTCAGGCAACAATTTGTTTGATTGTAAACGTATATCGACACCATGCTAAACTTTCTGCTCTCTCTCTCTGTGTCTGTGTGTGTCCATCTCTCTCTCTCTCTCTCTCTCTCTCTCTCTCTCTCTCTCTCTCTCTCTCTCTCTCTCTCTCTCTCTCTCTCTCTCAGAAACACATGCTAGCTCTTTGATGACATCTCCCAAAAAAAGTGATGTCCATGTATCCACCACATTATTGGTAAAAGGCTTTTCTCCTTGCTGTTGTAATATACATAGCTTGGCATGATAATCATGCCAATAAAATTGTAACTACGTAATGTACTCAGATGTTCTCTGGTAGGACTACGGAGTACATGACAGCACACTGATGTATAGTAGTACTCTAGCACATGCCATCTATGGACAAGTCCACTTCCGGCCATATGTCCAAACAAACTTTGTTTGATAGAGATGTGTCCAAACACATTTATTCAACCGATACCTATCATCGACCCTACATCTAGGTGCAGGCATGGGATGACAAGGGGGCCATAAGCTATACATTCGCATAGTGTTGATAATTCATTTCTAGAATAAGACTAGTACATAGACCAACAAATTAAAAAATATGGTATGTGGCATGATCTGTCGTACAATACGTGAAATGAAACTTTGTACATAGACCCCGTTCGCTGCAAGGTACAGGCTCCCTCATCCTTCCTCCCTCACCCCTCCTTTTGTGCATGTACTGCGATCTGTTGTGTGCTGCCATGTGATGATGAAAACTAGCATTGGATGCTGCCAAGTTAGTATTGAGCAGATATTCATGCTCATTTGTAGAATGAATGTTCATGCTTGTGATGCTGAAAATTGGTAATGGACCACTTAAAATCATGATCTACAGTTCAGATTTAAGTGATTTATAAGTGAGAGGAGTTACTTTGTTGCATGCCATGGGTCGCGGGAGGGATGTCCTGAGCTTTCTTTGCCATAGCAAATCAGCAGCAGTTCCAGCTTCTTCTTTGAATCCATGTTTGCCAGAGGTTTTACAATTCCAAATATGTTGCTGCCCTTGCTTGCATGTTATCTCTCTTTAGTACCAAGCTTGTGTCATAACTCGGAATGAGCACACGTCTTGTGTGAATTGCCCGTGAAGCAAGAGTCATTGCCTAACGATGCTTATGTCATAATAGTGGGGCCATTTGTTCCGGTTCGTACGGGCCTTTTGTCCCGGTTGTTGAACCGGGACTAAAGGGTCGTTACTAATGCCCTGGCCCTTTAGTCCCGGTTCTTACACGAACCGAGACAGATGGGCCTCCACGTGGCCGGTGCGGCGAGCCCAGGCAGGAGGGCCTTTGGTCCCGGTTGGTGGCACCAACCGGGACCAATATGCGTCCACGCGTCAGCATTTCATGGGCTGGGTTTTTTGTTTTTTTTTGAAGGGGGGGGGGGGTTGGGGTTTTTGGGGGGTTAATTTAGGTGTTTCATATATTGTGTTAGCTACCTAATTAATAGAGAGATGTCCTCTCTTATGTCCGCGCTTGGTCGACGCTACGTACTATATACGTATAGAGAGGACTAGACACGCTAGCTAGCTAGTAAGCAAACGAAGTAAACAGAAGATCGTCATGAACATATGCATACAGAGAGAAGTGATATCGACCACCTCTCCTTCTCCGAGAGATTGGTCGAACAACAAGTTCTCGTATATCTATCCGACACTACCGGCTACATATATAAAATAATTATCTCTTACAATATAATCTCCTAATTATATATGAACACAGGATCCACATAGTATTCTCCGTCTTCAGCGATCACGTGGTCAAGGAAGAATGCCGACAATTCCTCTTGAATTGCTCGCATACGATCTGGTGCTAGGAGTTCATCCCGCATCCGAAAGATCTAATTTGAAGAAGGGGGTCAATACATACATACATACATACATACATACATACATACATATATATATATATATATATATATATATATATATATATGAATAAATGAAACTCAACACAAATGATGGTAATAAAATAAAATTCTGAATATTATTGCTTACGCACTTCATATTGTTCGTCAGAGTACCCCCGTTCACAGGTCGTGTGGCGAATGGACTCGCAAACGTAGTATCCACAGAAATCATTCCCTTGATCCAGCCACAACCACTTTACAAGAAATAGAGGTCAATCAAACTGATAAGCAAGCATGCCAAATGGTATTGATGAAACTAGCGCTTGAATCACTAGGAGACGCGCGGAACATGCTACTATAGTACTTACTTTCAGGTTTCTAAATTGCAGCTTCTTCGGCGGACCCGGAGCTTTTTTTTGTGAATTTTCTCCAAACCCTGCCAGACAAAGAAAACAATTACTTGATATCAGGAAATGAACAAAGTTGCTGATATGGTGGATAATGATCGATTTAACTTGCTTCTCAAGCATTTGAGTCATGTCGGCATACTCCTGGGGATCTTTTCGTCTCGAGTCTAAGACGGTTACTAGTCCCTGCTCAAGCTTAATTTCTAGGAGAATATAGTGGAAACTGCGCACGCATGCATAACTCATCAATTACATTACTATAACCTGGACTAATATATAAGGGAAACTGAATATGCACAAGACAGTAACACTCACTTGAAGTTGTAAGGAAAGAGTATTATATTTTTGTTTTCATTTATTACGAACGATCGTAGCAAGTTGGCCTCGGCATCTTCGGCATGATATTTAACCTCAGTTGCATCTATGAGATTTGTGTTAATGAACCCAATATCACCGACTTGTCTTTTCTTCGGCGATCTTCAGTCTGCATAATATAGAGGATAATTATAAATACATGCAATGAAAGAGCTGACCTATATAGTGAGACTTAATGACAGAAGTAGTACTACTTACAGACAGTAGCAAATGACCGTTGCTTTATCGAGGGCCCTTTGATTGAAAAACTGGAAGAACTCCTCAAATGGAACATGCAGCAGTTTAATTCCAACGAGGTCATGCTCCTCTCTAACTCTCAGCATCAAAGTATTCCTCCCCCAAGACTCTCTGCAGGTTTTCATGTACCAATCATGCAATCTTTGCATCATCGTTGTTAGAGATCTTTCATCTTTGACGAGAGGCTTCTCATACTCGTATCTGTGTACCACCTCCAAGAAATCATAATGTACATCGTCGAGCAGGTAATCTCCAAGATTGCTATAACCGGGCACCATCCAAGGATCATTAGCGACAATGTCGCTAGAAACCATGAGCGGGGGGCACGATTGGTTCGCTTGTTCGCCGAGCTGGGCAGTATTTTTTCCAGCTTGTCATCTTTAATCCTTTGATCACTGACAGTACTTCCCGACTGCTCCGCTTCGACAAATGTCTTTCCAATAATGCGCTCATAGTTGCCTTTTGGCGGAGACTCTGGTGGTTTTCTCAGGGCAGCCAGAGTGCTTCGCTTTCACCGGATCTACCTTCTCCTCCAGAGGTGGATGTTTCTTTGCTTTCACCCCTTGAAAGAAGTTCGTCACTTCGGCTCGCGCGATCTTCGCGTTCTCCTCCGGGGTCCTCTCGTATGGTAACTTCTCTGGAGTCTTCAGAGAAGGACCAAATCTGTATTGCCTCCTGCCTCTGGCTGTACTGCTAGACGCCGGCAGAGCAGATGGAGCGGCTGCGGCTGTCTTCTTTCCTTGCTTACGAGGCAGGGGAGAAGGACTACGTTGCGCCGGAGCAGCTGGAGCGGCGGCGGGTCTCTTCCGCCCTTGCTGACGAGGCGGAGAAGGAGGAGGCTGGCTGCTCGGGCGCGCCAGCGCAGGCGGAGAAGGAGGCGGAGTGCCGCCACGTGCCGGAGAAGAAGGCCGAGTGCCCTGATCGTCACTCGCCGGAGGAGGAGGCGGTGGAGGAGGCGGAGTGCCCTGACTCGCCGGAGGAGGAGGAGGAGGAGGACGAGGCGGAGGCGTCCAGTTCGGAAGGTTGATGAGCTCCTTCCGCCACAGGCATGGAGTCTTCAGAGCAGAACCCAGCCGAGTCTCCCCTTCACCGGTAGGGTGGTCAAGCTGGAGGTCCTCAAATCCCTCCGTTATTTCGTCCACCGTCACCCTAGCATATCCTTCTAGAATCGGACGACAGTAAAAAGTTGCGCCGGGTTCAGGAGGTCGAACAGAGCCGACAGCCGCCTTGACTTTGAAGTTCTGCCATTGCGTCATAAGGTGGCAATTTTGAGACTCTGTGATAGCATCCATGGGGTAGCTAGCAGGAGCCTTCAAGACATGCTCCGGCTGAAGCAGCTCGGTGGAAGCCACGCTGCTTCTCCGCTGAGATGGCGGGGTAGCTTCGGGGGAAGCTCCGGCAGTTCGTTTGCTGCGATTTGCTTCTCGTTCCTCTATCACTTGTACCCTTGCGTGCAGTGCCTGTAGTTGGCTCTGCTGCACTTTCTTCCTCCTCTCCTGACATTTGTAACCGCCTGCGTCCGGAAACCCAGCCTTCCATAGAACGGAGCCTGGCGTGCCTTGTGTCCGTCTAGGGTGCTCAGGATTTCCGAGGGCCATTGTGAGCTCGTCGTTCTCTCTGTCTGGAACGAACGTCCCTTCCTGCGCTGCATCGATATAGTGCTGAAGCCGCTTGACTGGTATTTTCATTTGCTCGTCCGTCCAAAGGCACTTCCCTGATACAGGGTCCAAGATTCCGCCAGCCCCGAAGAACCAAGTCCGGCAATGGTCTGGCCAGTTCATTGTCTCTGGTTCGATCCCTTTATCAAGCAGATCATTCTCAGCCTTGGCCCACTTAGGCCGGGCTTTGAGGTAGCCACCTGACCCCGTGCGATGGTGAAGCTTCTTCTTCGCAGCATTTTGCTTGTTTGTCACCGACATCTTCTTACTCTTTTCCGATGTCCTGTGGGCCACAAATGTGGGCCAGTTATCTCTAATCTTCCCATATTTGCCGATGAATTATGGTGTCTCTTCTTTGTCGACAAACCTTTTCAGCTCATTCTTCCACCTCCTGAATAGGTCTACCATCTTCTTAAGAGCATGAGACTTGATTAATTGCTCTTTAACTGGCTTCTCCGGATGCTCCTCTGGCAGTAGGGTGAAATTTGCCTTCAGCTCAGTCCAAAGATCATCTTTCTGCATATCATTGACATAAGACACCTTAGGGTCTTCGTTCATGGGCTTATACAATTGGAGGATGCTGATCGGGATCTTGTCCCTAACAAGAACCCCGCACTGAGCAGCAAATGCTTCATTTGTTCGGATGGGTTCAATCGGTTGGCCGTCACGCGCGATTGCTGTGATCTCAAACCTTTCATCCGAGCGCAACTTTTTCTTCGGGCCTCATCTCTTTACCGAAGTTGTGCTCGATCCGGAGGGCTAGAAAAAAGAAGAAAGATGAGAGTTAATTAATATGTGCACATATACCAAAACAATAAATGCATCAATTAGCTAGTCAGCACAGGCTTAACTAATATATATACCTGGCCGGACTCGGTTCGGTCACTGGAGCTGTCATCACGGTCTCCTTCTTGCACCGTCATTGGGTCACCGGATCCGTCATCACGGTCTCCTTCTTGCACCGGCATTGGGTCAAAGGAGCCATCATAATCATAGCCTTCTTCTTCACCCTGTCCTTCCAGACCATCGGTGTCGTTGAGAAACAAGCAGACGACATCACTTCCTTGTGCGATTATGTCCCCCAACACCGCTTCTTGTGCTTCGTCTCGGGGGTTGTCCATAGTTTCTACATATATTTACAACATGGCAATTATTATCAAACATGATAGATGGCAAACGTATAAGGGTTTGGGGTGGCCTCGAGAGAGTTTGTCGGGTAGGGGCGCGGCGGGAGGGGGTAGGAGACCGACATCGTTTTTTTTCTAGGGTTTGGCTGTCCTCGAGAATTTTGGTCGAGCGAGAGGGTCGGGGGGGTGCTCCCGCGGTATAAGTTATCACAGTCGAGAGGGGGTAATATCGACAAGACGACATACATACACGGGAGAATAATGTTATCAGGGAGGGGGTATATCGACCCCCCCCCCCCACGTGTTGAAGTTATCAGGAGGGGGTTATATCGACAACGACGACATACATACATGGGAAGATAATATTATCGGGGAGGGGGTATATCGACCCCCCCTCGTGTTGAAGTTATCGGGAGGAGTATATCGACGACGACAGACCCGATAAAACATAAGAAAACAAAGAAGAAATAAAAAGAGGAGAAGAAGAAAGGAATAGAGGAGAAGATCGAAGAAACAAAAGAAGAAAAAAAAGAGGAGAAGAAGAAAGGAATAGAGGAGAAGAGGAAAAATAGAATATTTTCTATTTTTTTCTTCTTCTCCTCTATTCCTTTCTTCTTCTCCTCTTCTTTTTCTTCTTTTTTCCTCTTCTTATTTATTTCTCCTCTTCTTCTCCTTTCTTCCTTTTCTTATTTTCCATTTTCCTCTCATTCTTTTTCTTCTTCTTCCTTTCCTAGCTAGATATATAAAACTTTTCTAAAAATGTAACTTTTGCATACATAAAAACTTTTCTTCTTCCTTCTTCTTCCTTCTATTCCTTCTTCCTAAATATATAAAACTTTTCTAAAAATGAAACCAACCTAATACTTACTAAATCAGAGAACATATATAGATAAAACTTTTCTAAAATTCTAACTTTTGCATATATGTATTTTTAAAACATCATTACAATTGAAAAAAATACATACATACATACAAAGCATATATCCATACATCAACATATATGCAAAAAAACATTACATCAACATATTTGCAAAAAACATCATACATATATCATCAACATATATGCAAAAAAGCATCACTATGGGCGGCGGTGGCGGCAGGGGGCAGGGCAGGGCGCTGGGGCTCACTATGGGCGGCGTCGGTGACGGCGAGGTCGGGCCGGCTGAGACAGGCGGTGGGCGCTGGGTAGACGGCGTCGAGGCGGCGATGGCATCGGGCAACGTGGGGCGGCGACGGCGTGGGGCGTGATGCGGGCGGCGACGGCATAGGGCGGCGGGGAGGTGACCACGACGGTGCGGCGTGGCGTCTGGCGACAGCGTCGGGCGGCGCTGGTGGTGATGCGCGCGCTTGGCGGCGGCGGGGCGGCGGCAGCGTCGGCGGGTGTGAATCGGCAGCTGGCAGCGTCGGGGCGCTGGCAACCGCAGAGATGATGAAAAATGCTAAGTGTTTGCTTATATAGCAAAGCCATTGGTCCGGTTCATGGCACCAACCGGGACCAATGCCCTTTAAACCGGTTGGTGGCACCAACCGGGACTAAAGGTGGGCATTGGTACCGGTTGGTGTCACGAACCGGACCAATCTTTAGTCCCGGTTGGTGCCACCAACCGGGACCAAAGGCCATGCACTGCCCGCGGCCAAAAGTTTAGTCCCACCTTGCTAGTTGAGAGGGGCTCAGAGTGGTTTATAAGCCCCACTGCGACTGCCCTCTCGAGCTCCTCTCAAATGTAGGCTTACGGGCCTAATGTCACACTATGCTGTCTGTGGGCCTATTGGGCCTTCTGCGGACCTAAATCCTGGCCCAGGTTAGGTTTCTAGTCGTATTCAAGCCGTGGTGGTCCAATAGGTGACAATTTTTTAATTTTTTTTCCAGTTTTTTTGTTTTTTTGCATTATTTATTTTCTTTTGTTTTTTGCTTTATTTTTTTAATTATTTTTGCTTTTAGGTCAGAAAAATTAAACTTTCTGTTAGTGCCATTAGTTTTCAAATTTGAATAGTTAAAATTTGAATTCTTTCAAATTTGTGTGAATCACAAGTTTGTGATTAACTTTACTATAAAAATAGTTTTTTTTCATTTTTTTGTTTTGTTTTTTGCATTATTTATTTTCTTTTGATTTTTGCTCTATTTTTTAATTCTTTTTGCTTTTAGGTCAGAAAAATTATAAACTTTCTGCTAGTGCCATAAGTTTTAGAAAAATTATAAACTTTCTGTTATTGCCATTAGTTTTCAAATTTGAATTCTTTGAATTTGTGTGAATCACAAGTTTGTGATTAACTTTACTATAAAAATATTTTTCCAGTTTTTGTTTTGTTTTTTCCATTATTTTTTTCTTTTGTTTTTGCTTTTTTTTTTTTTTTTTTTGCTTTTAGGTCGACAAAATTATAAACTTTCTATTAGTGCCATTAGTTTTAGAAAATTATAAACTTTTTGTTAGTGCCATTAGTTTTCAAATTTGAATACTTAAAATATGAATTCTTTGAAATCTGTGTGAATCAACCTAAATTCAACCTATAGAGAGAATTCAACCTAAATTCATAATAAATTCATAGATGCGCCTATAGAGAAAATTCAACCTAAATTCATAATAAATTTCTATGAATTTCAGGGAAATTCAGTATGAATTTAGGTCAAATTCCCTGTATAAGGGCATCTATTTTCACTTTGAGAGGAGCTCAACAAGGCAGAGAGGGAGGGGCTTATAAACCGGTGTGAGCGCCCTTCGGTTGGCGAGGTGGGATGATACGTCTCCAACGTATCTATAATTTTTGATTGCTCCATGCTACTTTATCTACTGTTTTGGACTATATTGGGCTTTATTTTCCACTTTTATATTATTTTGGGACTAACCTATTAACCGGAGGCCCAACCCAGAATTGCTATTTTTTGCCTATTTCAGTATTTCGAGGAAACAGAATATCAAACGGAGTCCAAACGGAATGAAACCTTCGGGAACATGATATTCTCACCGAACGTGATCCAAGAGACTTGGACCCTAGTCCAAGAAGCTTACGAGGAGGTCACGACGGTGGGGGCGCGCCCCTCCCCCCTGGGCGCGCCCCCTGCCTCGTGGGCCCCTCAGAACTCCACCGACATACTCCTTCCTCCTATATATACCTTCATATCCCCAATAGACCAGATACGGAGCCAAAAACCTAATTCCACCACCGCAACTTCCTGTATCCACGAGATCCCATCTTGGGGCCTTTTCCGGAGCTCCGCCCGAGAGGGCATCCACCACGGAGGGCTTCTACATCAACATAATAGCCCCTCCGATGAAGTGTGAGTAGTTTACTGCAAACCTTCGGGTCCATAGCTAGTAGCTAGATGGCTTCTTCTCTCTTTTTGGATTTCAATACAACGTTCTCCCCCTCTCTCGTGGAGATCTATTCGATGTAATCTTCTTTTTGCGGTGTGTTTGTTGAGACCAATGAATTGTGGGTTTATGATCCAGCTTATCTATGAATAATATTTGAATCTTCTCTGAATTATTTTATGTATGATTGAGTTATCTTTGCAAGTCTCTTCGAATTATCCGTTTGGTTTGGCCAAATAGATTGGTAGTTCTTGCAATGGGAGAAGTGCTTAGCTTTGGGCTCAATCTTGCGGTGTCCTTACTCAGTGACATAAAGAGTTGCAAGGCACGTATTGTATTGTTGCCATCGAGGATAACAAGATGGGGTATTTATCATATTGCATGAATTTATTCCTCTACATTATGTCATCTTGCTTAAGGCGTTACTCTGTTTTTAACTTAATACTCTAGATGCATGCTGGATAGCGGTCGATGAGTGGAGTAATAGTAGTAGATGCAGAATCGTTTCGATCTACTTGTCATGGACGTGATGCCTATATACATGATCATACCTAGATAACCTCACAACTATGCTCAATTCTATCAATTGCTCAACAGTAATTCGTTCACCCACCGTAGAATACTTATGCTCTTGAGAGAAGCCACTAGTGAAACCTATGGCCCCCGGGTCTATTCTCATCATATCAATCTCCATCACTTTATTTACTTGTTTTGCTTTTACCTTTTTACTTTGCATCTTTATACCAAAAAATACCAAAAATATTATCTCTATCGATCTCACTCGTAAGTGACCGTGAAGGATTGCCAACCCTAAGCGTTGGTTGCGAGTTGTTATCATTTTGTGCAGTACGAGGGACTTTGCGTGACCTCCTCTTGGATTGATACCTTGGTTCTCAAAAACTGAGGGAAATACTTACGCTACTGTGCTGCATCACCCCCTCCTCTTCGGGGAAAACCAACGCTAGCTCGAGACGTAGCAAGAAGGATTTCTGGCGCCGTTGCCGGGGAGGCCTACGCAAAAGTCAACATACCAAGTACCCATCACAATCCCTATCTCTCGCATTACATTAGTTGCCATTTGCCTCTCGTTTTCCTCTCCCCCACTTCACCCTTGCCGTTTTATTCGCCCTCTCTTTCCCAATCTCCTCCTCTTTTCCCCTTTGCCTTTTGTTTGCTCGTGTGTTAGTTTGCTTGCGTGGCGTCATGACTAGTTCCTTATCCGCTCCTATGTCTCCCGAGTTTGAAGTTCTTCACTTCAAGCAAAGGCAAGGAGAAAACTTAAAAGATGCTTGGTATAGGATGATGGAATCTTATCGTAAGTGCACCCTAGAGGTGAACTTTAGAATTCTTCTTTGCAATTTTTATGTTGGGTTAAACATGACGCATAGACAACTCTTGGATTGCATGGCCAAGGGAAATTTCATTAATATTGATCCCAGTATTGCGCATGAGATTATAGAGGGAATAGTGGGAACACCACCCCAAAAGGGAGGATCTCATCCTACCCAGGAAGAAACCCAAGTGTTTGAGAAGATTTGCGAAGTAACAAAGATTTTACAAAAGTCCCTTGAGCCTCTTAAAAATATTAGCGGAAATCTTAACCGTATGAATACGTTGATTACTCTTCGCAATAAACGGTTGGATTCTTTAGATCTAAAAATTTCTGAGTATGACGGAAAGAGGGAAGAACCCCCCGGATTCGAGCATGACTCCGCTAAAAAATTGAAAACTAAAGATGGCAATACCTAGATCTATCCCTGCCTTTATGCCTAGCTAGGGGTGTTAAACGATAGCGCTTGTTGGGAGCCAACCAATTTTATTTTTTGTTTTTTGTTTTTGGTTCTGTTTAGGAATAAATATTCCATCTAGATTCTTTTTAGATGTGGTTTTATCTTTTAATTAGTGTTTGTGCCAAGTTAAACCTATTAGATCTTCTTGGAAGATAGTTATTTGATCTTGCTGTAATTTCCAGAATCTTTGCGCTCAGTGCCCGAATTGTTAAAAATCACCAGAACGTGATAAAATAGTGATTCCAATTGCTGCTGATCAATAAACAAATTGCCCAGGTCGTCTAATTTTGGTAGAATTTTTTGGGTTCCAGAAGTTTGCGTTAGTTACAGATTACTACAGACTGTTCTGTTTTTGACAGATTCTGTTGTGCGCGTGTTGTTTGCTTATTTTGATGAATCTATGGCTAGTAAAATAGTTTATGAGCCATAGAGAAGTTGGAATAAAGTAGGTTTAATACCAATACAAATAAATAATGAATTCATTACAGTACCTTAAAGTAGTCTTTTGTTTTCTTTCTCTAACGGAGCTCACGAGATTTCTATTGAGTTTTGTGTTGTGAAGTTTTCAAGTTTTGGGTGAATTCTTTTGATGGATTATGGAACAAGGAGTGGCAAGAGCCTAAGCTTGGGGATGCCCATGGCACCCCCAAGATAATCCAAGGACACCAAAAAGTCAAAGCTTGGGGATGCCGGAAGGCATCCCTCTTTAAATCCACTTCCATCGGTAATTTACTTGGAGCTATATTTTTATTCACCAACATGATATGTGTTTTGCTTGGAGCGTCTTGTATTATTTGTGTCTTTGCTTGTTAGTCTACCACAATCATCCTTGCTGTACACACCTTTTGAGAGAGCCATACATGATTTGGAATTTGTTAGAATACTCCATGTGCTTCACTTATATCTTTTGAGCTTGATAGTTTTGCTCTATGTGCTTCACTTATATCTTTTTGAGCGTGATAATTTTTGCTCTAGTGCTTCACTTAGATCTTTTAGAGCACGGTGGTGGATTTGTTTTAAAGAAACTTGATCTCTCATTCTTCACTTAGATTATTTTGAGAGTCGTTAATAGCATGGTAATTTGCTTAATGTTAATATACTTGGTGTTCAAGATATGCGAAACTTTCTTTTTGAGTGAATTAAATTTAGTTTGATGCTTGATAATTGTTTTGAGATATGGAGGTGATAATATCAAAGTCGTGCTAATTGAATAGTTGTGAATTTGAGAAATACTTGTGTTGAAGTTAGCAAGTCCCGTAGCATGCACGTATGCTTAAAGTTGTGTAACAAATTTGAAACATGAAGTGTACCTGGCATGTGCATCCTTATGAGTGGCGGTCCGGGACGAGCGATGGTCTTTTCCTACCAATCTATCCCCCTGGGAGCATGCGCGTAGTACTTGATTTTTGATGACTTCTAAATTTTTGCAATAAGTATATGAGTTCTTTTGACTAATGATGAGTCCGTGGATTATACGTACTTTTACCTTTCCGCTATTGCTAGTCTCTTCGGTACCGTGCGTTGCCTTTCTCGCATTGAGAGTTGGAGCAAACTTCGCCGGTGCATCCAACCCCGTGATATGATACGCTCTTTCACACATAAACCTCCTTATATCTTCCTCAAAACAGCCACCATACCTACCTATTACTAGTCATCAACTCGTGCATCTGCACGGGCTAGCGAATTTTAATTTCAGCACCATTACTTCTATAATATGTATAACATGTAATTTTTATTCAATGATAATGGGAAAAAGGGGTCATATTTGTTTTTGAGTTGCGATTAGATAGTTTGGATGAATTTTACTTTTTGGTTGTCCAATCTCTCATAATTCTGAAATATGATGTGTTGCTAACATGATTATGGAGCAGGCTTTGATGGAAAACATAGTTGTAAATGTGAAGTTCATTTTATGTGCTATTTTCTTTGAACTTATGTATCTAAAAGGAGTCCAAATATAAAATATAAAGGAATTTATTTGTAGTTGTACCAGATTGTGAGGTGTGAGAAAGTAAACAATTTATTTGGCTCTAGCATTTACAAAGACAGTAAGCAATCCTCCCGGCACTCATATGTTTGAGCTTCCTCATGGAGTAACATTTTATCGGCCACAACTTGTTGGATATGTTTTATCTAGATTTCCGTGCAATGGCGTACTATCATATCAAGATGCGAGGACAAGGGGGCAATCATCTCCTTTCATGTTTTTTACCCCCAGCATGAATGCACGCACATGTTCTATGGGTAATAGATGCAATTTCCTAACCTTAGGAAAGACATTTTCTTGCTTTATATTTGTTCCATTAAGAACGAATAGTAACCCTGACTTTATTTCTCTTAACACTTAAGCCAAAATGACAATAAATAAGTGTTAGATTCTACTCTTGGTTATACTGCCTTTTACTTACAATTTTTTTGGATATATACCTTCAATTTATTATGCATGCCTCGATTTAATCATCTATTAGTTTATAAAAATAATATATTGAACTTGGGATTTCTAACTATTTTGGTGTAAGATGTATATTTACTCACATAACACTGAATTATCCAAATACTGGGACATACATATATACCCAGCCATGTAAATATGAGAACTTCATTATGCGTCATCCATAATGATAGCTCTGTTCTTCTTCTCTATCTGTATACGAATTTCAAGATTTAATATTGCCAATTCTAACCAATCGATTGTTACATGCATGTATGTACACATATGTCTGAGACATTATGCTAAAAATGCTAAATTAATAGAAGCATTAGCCGAGACAGCATGATGCCATTGTTATTACCTTTGCTGCCTGCAGAAATTCAGTCAAATATAAATAGGCATTATACGCTAGACTACATGATGCCATTGTCATTGCCATATTGCACGTATGGCTCTGGCTGCATGCATACTGTGCCCAAGGCCAAGAGTAGCTCAGTCCTCTTCTGTTGTCATCGATCTACCACCAATACAAATCTCTTTTGCTAAAGCAATCTCACCATAATCTTGAGGACTTCTATTAAAACTGGGCATTCATGTTAGCAGATAGAGAGAGATACCTCACGTGGTAGTATATATTAAGAAAAGTATAACTGAGAATATACGAAATTATCTACTTACCATGATTAGTTATTTTCAGCCCTGCATGTCGAATGTACATAGAATTTCTTTTAATTCAGTTCGTATAGAAGGCAAGAGCGTCAGACATAAAAACTGACAGCACATATGCCTGTCGCTAAACTCAGATTCAATAAGATGAGATTGATCATTGAACTTCTAAAAAATTAATTCATAGGAGGTTTTATATTTTATTTACAGCAAACATATTTCTGCCTACCTAATCTCCATCACAAATCTGATTCCTATAATCCTAGGGGAACTACTAAAAAAGCATGTGCGCATATCAGGAAACTGTCAAAGCACAAAAGATGATTATTTCATAATTTCGTGCTGCCTACCTGATGTCCATCACGTCATGTGACTTGTATCTCATTAGAACGAACACAACAACCAACACAATTAAACAGGGTGTTCCTCCTCGACAGTATTTGTATCTGGAAGCCAGGCCAGACCTGCAGTCTGTAGGAGCATCGAGGAGCTAGCCTTAACAGTAGAGATATATCATGAAATTTGAGGCGTTCAAGCACGTGCTCACTGAAACCAAACCAAATATTGTCGTTATTGGCGAGATGTCCATGCAGGATTCCACTTTAGACATTGCAAATTGCAGACCACCCCAGCTGGTTCTCCTCCCCTCCCTACAACATGTAATCTGGTAAGGAGAAGTGCTGCAAGATACCGCAGAAAAAGGTCATTTTTTCTTGATAAGATATTATGGATCAGGCCTGTTTATTGAGGATTCTGTTATAAATACAACAACCTGATAACCGAGGGATTTAGAATGGGGGATCATTTACTGACGGCGTGGGGCCATGGTAGAATAGATGAACTCCAATTGGATTTAGAGTATGATTTGCGTGCCACCACCAATCCAACATATTCCTCCATTTGACAGCCTCAACTACCGGTGTCGCCTCCTTACTTCATATTATTGAGAAGGGGAAGGCAAAGATGGATTGAATACTCATCCGATGCATCAATCATCCTGTATTGCAAAACTTTGAATATGAGAAGGGGAAGGCATAGATGGATTGAATCACGTTCTCCTAGATGGATTCTAGTATGGATGGAACCTTGAAGCCTGGGATGGCATAAAAACACAACTTGGAGAGAGAGAGAGAGAGAGAGAGAGAGAGAGAGAGAGAGGACGAAAAACATCATTAGAGCTGGCTCGATCACCTGCCAATAGGCGAACAGCCTTGTAAAGAATCTTATGTGTGGGATAGTTGGTCAGGACTCTGTGGTAGTTCATCCAATGGCTGCGGATGTGTAATATGTAAATACCGGTTTTACATAATTCCACCTTCACCTTTGGTGACAGCTTCTGCGGTTGAGGAACCTACAGTATACAGTTGTGACAATATCAAAATATGTAAATTTTGAATACTGGGACAGAGGAATGATTCAGCATGTCTAAGAAAATACCACTACTTTGACGATCTGCAGATTAGCCAAACTCTTGCATTGGGCATGTTTGCGGCAGTTCCTCTAGTCACCAACTTTACTGAGGATGTCGGCTGCCCAATCCGCTCCAGTTTGTCAACAATACACCCGACCAACTGCTACATCAACCATTGTGAGAATTATTCATTAATTTACCCAAAATAGATGGTTGATTGTTGTGTGGTTCAAACCTGAAAACAATGGAGATTAGCAGGTTGGAGAAGGGATTGGGAAGAGGCTAAAGCTGGATCGAGCCTCTTTTCAGATCGGATGCAATATTTTCCAATCAGCTTTGGGATTCATCAGTAAAATCCCGGGAGAGGAGAGGAGAGCTGATGGAGGGTTGAAAGGAACAAATACGTATGCGAGGCACCAGAATAGATAAACAATCAGGAAACGATCTTGTTTCCGGCAAAACGTCCTTATTTTTGTATCTTGCAAAGAGGAAGATGTGGGAGAGTCTCCCTTGGATTCTATAGATGAACACTGTGGCAGATGATGTCCGGCGGTAGAGGCAACATCAGCGTGTTGCTCGCTTTTGGATCTTGTCGCCTCGTTCCTTCCCCATGGCCGGCCAGTCAGCATCTTTGAAGGCCATGGGTGCGCCTACTGTCTCTCCATCGTCTCCGCCGGCGAGTTCAACCTAGCAGAGTCATCCATCGTGATAGGATTATGTTAGTTTTTTTCTTTTGCAGCCTATAGAATCGCTAGGGAAGAGGTTTTCACGTAGGAGGTGGGATCTGGGAAGAGGTTTCCACGTGGGAGGTGGGATCACACTTTTTTTCTTCCTTTTGCAACTTATAGAGAAGACTTGGTGTAGGAGGTGGGATAAAACGTGAGGACTTCTTAAGAGAAATCATCGGGCGGTTATGGATAGCAAATAAGGAGATTCAACGGGCAATTTTTCTTAATTCTAAGGATTAGCGTGGAGGCTCGGATGGTGCCTCCAATTAGTAAATATAAGATGGAATTTCCATAGCCATTCCGAGATATATTGCCATGCAACTTTCCACCGTTCCGTTCATCATGACATACTTTACTTTTGTCATATTGTCATTGCATGATCATGTAGTTGACATCGTATTTGTGGCAAAGCCACCATGCATTATTTTCCATACATGTCACTCTTGATTCATTGCACCATCCCGGTACACCGCCGGAGGCATTCATATAGAGTCATATCTTTGTTATAGATATCGAGTTGTAAGAAAAATAAAAGTGTGATGATCATCATTATTAGAGCATTGCCCTAGTGAGGAAAAGGATGATGGAGACTATGATTCCCCCATAAGTCGGGATGAGACTCCGGACGAAAAAAAAGAGAAAGGCCAATATAAAAAAAGAGAAGGCCCAAAAAATATGAGAGAAAAAGAGAGAAAGGGCAATGTTACTATCCTTTTACCACACTTGTGCTTCAAAGTAGCACCTTGTTCTTCATGTAGTGAGTCTCATACATTTGTGCTTCAAAGTAGCACCATGTTTTTCATGTAGTGAGTCTCATATATCGTCTTGTTTATACTAGTGGGAATTTTTCATTATAGAACTTGGCTTGTATATTCCAATGATGGGCTTTCTCAAAATGCCCTAGGTCTTCGTGAGCAAGCAAGTTGGATGCACACCCACTTAGTTTTCTTTTGTTGAGCATTCATAGCTCTAGTGCATCCGTTGCATGGCAATCCCTACTCCTCATGTTGACATCAATTGATGGGCATCTCCATAGCCCGTTGATTATCCTCGTCAATATGAGACTTTCTCTTTTTTTGTCTTCTCCACACAATCCCCATCATCATATTCTATTCCACCCATAGTGCTATATCCATGGCTCGCGCTCATGTATTGCGTGAAGGTTGAAAGAGTTTGAGATTATTTGAGTATGAAACAATTGCTTGGCTTGTCATCGGGGGTATAGAAGTTGGGAACATCTTTGTGTGATGAAAATGAAGCATAGCCTAACCATATGATTTTGTAGGGATGAACTTTCTTTGGCCATGTTGTTTTGAGATGACATAATTTTTTGATTAGTATGCTTGAAGTATTATCATTTTTATGTCAATAGGAACTCTTGTCTTGAATCTTTCGGATCTGAACATTCATGCCATGATTAAGAAGATTTACATTGAAATTATGCCAAAGTATCACTCCACATCAAAAATTCTTCTTTTTATCATTTACCTACTCGAGGACGAGTAGGAATTAAGCTTGGGGATGCCTGATACGTCTCCAACGTATCTATAATTTTTGATTGCTCCATGCTACTTTATCTACTGTTTTGGACTATATTGGGCTTTATTTTCCACTTTTATATTATTTTTGGGACTAACCTATTAACCGGAGGCCCAGCCCAGAATTGCTGTTTTTTGCCTATTTCAGTATTTCGAGGAAACAGAATATCAAACGGAGTCCAAACGGAATGAAACCTTCGGGAACGTGATCTTCTCACCGAACGTTATCCAGGAGACTTGGACCCTACTCCAAGAAGCTTCCGAGGAGGTCATGAGGGTGGGGGGCACGCCCCTCCCCCCTGGGCGCGCTCCCTGCCTCATGGGCCCCTCGGAGCTCCACCGACGTACTCCTTCCTCCTATATATACCTACGTATCCCCAATAGACCAGATACGGAGCCAAAAACCTAATTCCACCGCCGCAACTTCCTGTATCCATGAGATCCCATCTTGGGGCCTGTTCCGGAGCTCCGCCGGAGAGGGCATCCACCACGGAGGGCTTCTACATCAACACCATAGCCCCTCCGATGAAGTGTGAGTAGTTTACTTCAGACCTTCGGGTCCATAGCTAGTAGCTAGATGGCTTCTTCTCTCTTTTTGGATCTCAATACAATGTTCTCCCCCTCTCTCGTGGACATCTATTCGATGTAATCTTCTTTTTGCGGTGTGTTTGTTGAGGCCGATGAATTGTGGGTTTATGATCCAGCTTATCTATGAATAATATTTGAATCTTCTCTGAATTCTTTTATGTATGATTGAGTTATCTTTGCAAGTCTCTTCGAATTATCCGTTTGGTTTGGCTAACTAGATTGGTAGTTCTTGTAATGGGAGAAGTGCTTAGCTTTGGGTTCAATCTTGCGGTGTCCTTACTCAAGGATGTAAAGAGTTGCAAGGCACGTATTGTATTGTTGCCATCGAGGATAACAAGATGGGGTATTTATCATATTGCATGAATTTATTCCTCTACATCATGTCATCTTGCTTAAGGTGTTACTCTGTTTTTAACTTAATACTCTAGATGCATGCTGGATAGCGGTCGATGAGTGGAGTAATAGTAGTAGATGCAGAATCGTTTTGATCTACTTGTCACGGACGTGATGCTTATATACATGATCATACCTAGATAACCTCATAACTATGCTCAATTCTATCAATTGCTCAACAGTAATTCGTTCACCCACCGTAGAATACTTATGCTTTTGAGAGAAGCCACTAGTGAAACCTATGCCCCCCGGGTCTATTCTCATCATATCAATCTCCATCACTTTATTTACTTGTTTTGCTTTTACCTTTTTACTTTGCATCTTTATACCAAAAAATACCAAAAATATTATCTCTATCAGATCTCACTCTCGTAAGTGACCGTGAAGGGATTGACAACCCCTAAGCGTTGGTTGCGAGTTGCTATCGTTTTGTGCAGGTACGAGGGACTTGTGCGTGACCTCCTACTGGATTGATACCTTGGTTCTCAAAAACTGAGGGAAATACTTACGCTACTATGCTGCATCACCCCCTCCTCTTCGGGGAAAACCAACGCTAGCTCGAGACGTTGCATGGGACTAAACTCTGACCGCAACGAGGACCAACCCTTTAGTCCCGGTTTGTGGCAAAAACCGGTACTAATGGTCATGGGCCAGGGGCGAGGCGCATTGGTCCCGGTTCGTGCGTGGAACCGGGACCAAAAGGTCCAGACGAACCGGGACCAATGACCCACGTGGCTGCCCTCTTGAGTGTTCTTGGTGAGAACATAGTTGACAAGGAGCGAACCGGGATTAATGGTATTACGAGGGCCGAACCATAAGACATTAAAGCATTTCAAATGAACTCTGAAAAAGTTGAAAGTTGGCATGGTATCATAATTCCACCCACATAGCATGTGCATGTACAAAACGGACAATGGTATCATACTCGTCTGTTACAAAGTTGGCATGGTATCATCATAATAGTTGCGGGAGAAAGTCTTCACTTTTTCTTCGCTTGTGTCATTTGCTTATTGCGCCGTAGCCATGGATAATCTTCATCGTTTATCAGGATGCTTGGGACAGCCTTGACTTTGAAGGGAGGTATTTCATGAAACTTTTCATAATCTTCAGACATGTCTGTCTTGCCCTCCACTCCCACGATGTCCCTTTTTCTTGAAAGAACTATGTGGCGCTTTGGCTCATCGTATGATGTATTCGCTTCCTTATCTTTCCTTTTTCTCGGTTTGGTAGACATGACCTTCACATAGATAACCTGTGCCACATCATTGGCTAGGACGAATGGTTCGTCAGTGTACCCAAGATTTTTCAGATCCACTGTTGTCATTCCGTACTGTGGGTCTACTTGTACCCCGCCTCCTGACAGATTGACCCATTTGCACTTAAACAAAGGGACCTTAAAATCATGTCTGTAGTCAAGTTCTCATATTTCCACTATGTAACCATAATATGTGTCCTTTCCCCTCTCGGTTGCTGCATCAAAGCGGACACCTCTGTTTTGGTTGTTGCTCTTTTGATCTTGTTCAATCGTGTAAAATGTATTCCCATTTATCTCGTATCCTTTGTAAGTCAATACAGTCAAAGATGGTCCCCTGGACAACAAGTACAGCTCATCACAAACAGTGTTGTCACCTCTGAGACGTATTTCCAACCAACTGCTGAAAGTCCTGATGTGTTCACATGTAATCTAGTCGTCGCACTACTCTGGGTGTTTGGAGCGCAGACTGTTCTTGTGTTCATCGACATACGGGGTCACCAAGGTAGAGTTCTGCAGAACTATGTAGTGTGCTTGAGACCAAGAATATACCTCCCTGCATATTATTGAGTCCCCTCCAAGCGTGCCTTTTCCAGTCAGTCTCCCCTCATATCGCGATTTAGGGAGACCTATCTTCTTAAGGCCAGGAATGAAGTCAACACAAAACCCAATGACATCCTCTGTTTGATGGCCCATGGAGATGCTTCCTTCTGGTCTAGCGCGGTTACGGACATATTTCTTTAGGACTCCCATGAACCTCTCAAAGGGGAACATATTGTGTAGAAATACGGGCCCCAGAATGACAATCTCGTTGACTAGATGAACTAAGACGTGCGTCATGATATTGAAGAAGGATGGTGGGAACACCAGCTCGAAACTGACAAGACATTGCGCCAAATCACTCCTTAGCCTTGGTACGATTTCTGGATCGATCACCTTCTGAGATATTGCATTGAGGAATGCACATAGCTTCACAATGGCTAATCGGACGTTTTCCGGTAGAAGCCCCCTCAATGCAACCGGAAGCAGTTGCGTCATAATCACGTGGCAGTCATGAGACTTTAGGTTCTGGAACTTTTTCTCTAGCATATTTATTATTTCCTTTATATTTGAAGAGAAGCTAGTTAGGACCTTCATACTGAGCAGGCATTCAAAGAAGATTTCTTTCTCTTCTTTCGTAAGAGCGTAGCTGGCAGGACCTTCATACTGCTTCGGAGGCATGCCGTCTTTTTCGTGCAAACGTTGCAGGTCCTCCGGTGCCTCAGGTGTATCTTTTGTCTTCCCATACACGCCCAAGAAGCCTAGCAGGTTCACGCAAAGGTTCTTTGTCACGTGCATCACGTCGATTGAAGAGCGGACCTCTAGGTCTTTCCAATAGGGTAGGTCCCAAAATATAGATTTCTTCTTCCACATGGGTGCGTGTCCCTCAGCGTTATTCGGAGCAGCTAGTCCGCCGGGACCTTTTCCAAAGATTACGTGTAAATCATTGACCATAGCAAGTACGTGATCACCGGTACGCATGACGGGCTTCTTCCGGTGATCTGCCTCGCCTTTGAAATGCTTGCCTTTCTTTCGACATTGATGGTTGGTCGGAAGAAATCGACGATGGCCCAGGTACACATTCTTCCTGCATTTGTCCAGGTATATACTTTCAGTGTCATCTAAACAGTGCGTGCATGTGTGGTATCCCTTGTTTGTCTGTCTTGAAAGGTTACTGAGAGCGGGCCAATCGTTGATGGTCACGAACAGCAACGCCTTTAGGTCAAATTCCTCCTGTTTGTGCTCATCCCACGTACGTACACCGTTTCCATTCCACAGCTGTAAAAGTTCTTCAACTAATGGCCTTAGGTACACATCAATGTCGTTGCCGGGTTGCTTGGGGACTTGGATGAGAACTGGCATCATAATGAACTTCCGCTTCATGCACATCCAAGGAGGAAGGTTATACGTACATAGAGTCATGGGCCAGGTGCTGTGATTGCTGCTCTGCTCCCCGAAAGGATTAATGCCATCCGCGCTTAAAGCAAACCATACGTTCCTTGGGTCACTTGCAAACTCATCCGAGTACTTTCTCTCGATTTTTCTCCACTGCGACCCGTCAGCGGGTGCTCTCAACTTCCCGTCTTTCTTACGGTCCTCACTGTGCCATCGCATCAACTTGGCATGCTCTCCGTTTCTGAACAGACGTTTCAACTGTGGTATTATAGGAGCATACCACATCACCTTCGCAGGAACCCTCTTCCTTGGGGGGCTCGCCGTCAACATCACTAGGGCCATCTCGTCTGATCTTATACCGTAATGCACCGCATACCGGGCATGCGTTCAGATCCTTGTATGCACCGCGGTAGAGGATGCAGTCATTAGGGCATGCATGTATCTTCTGCACCTCAATCGTAGAGGGCATACGACCTTCTTTGTTGCGTATGTACTGTCGGACAATTTGTTATCGTTTGGAAGCTTCTTCTTCAATATTTTCATTAGCTTCTCAAATCCTTTGTCAGGCACAGCATTCTCTGCCTTCCACTGCAACAATTCCAGTATGGTACCGAGCTTTGTGTTGCCATCTTCGCAATTGGGGTACAACCCTTTTTGTGATCCTCTAACATGTGATCGAACTTCAGCTTCTCCTTTTGACTTTCGCATTGCGTCCTTGCATTGACAATGACCCGGCGGAGATCATCATCATCGGGTACATCGTCTGGTTCCTATTGATCTTCAGCAGCTTCCCCCGTTGCAGCATCATTGGGCACATCATCTGGTTCCACTTGATCTTCAGCAGCTTCCCCCGTTGCAGCATCACCGTATTCAGGGGGCACATAGTTGTCATCGTCCTCTTCTTCTTCGCCGTCTTCCATCATAACCCCTATTTCCCCGTGCCTCGTCCAAACATTATAGTGTGGCATGAAACCACTGTAAAGCAGGTGGGTGTGAAGGATTTTCCGGTTAGAGTAAGACTTCGTATTCCCACATTTAGGGCATGGACAACACATAAAACCATTCTTCTTGTTTGCCTCAGCCACTTAGAGAAAATCATGCACGCCCTTAATGTACTCGGAGGTGTGTCTATCACCGTACATCCATTGCCGGTTCATCTGCGTGCATTATATATAATTAAGTGTGTCAAAAACCATTACAGAACATCATGAATAGATAATTAAGTGGCCAAATTAATAGAAGTTCATCATCACATTAAAACCAAAGTACATACATAGTTCTCACCTAACAACATATAGCTCTCCAGAGCATCTAAATTAATTAAACCATACATTGAAACTTTGTAAAATATTAAATGTGAAAACAAATGCGATCATAATCACAACCAAGGTAACAATTGATCCAACGGCATAATGATACCAAGCCTCGGTATGAATGGCATATTTTCTAATCTTTCTAATCTTCAAGCGCATTGCATCCATCTTGATCTTGTGATCATCGACGACATCCACAACATGCAACTCCAATATCATCTTCTCCTCAATTTTTTTATTTTTTCCTTTAAGAAATTGTTTTCTTCTTCAACTAAATTTAACCTCTCGACAATAGGGTCGGTTGGAATTTCTGGTTCACATACCTCGTAGATAAATAAAATCTATGTCACGTTGGTCGGCATAATTTTCATAAACAATAAATGAACCAATAGTTATAAAGATAATATATACCACATCCTCATAGACAGGACGAGGGCCGACGGGGGCGGATACAAAACCATCGCACTATATAATAACAAGCAATAAAATAGTAAGAAAATTAGACAAGTATCTATCTAAAGCAAGATTTTTTTCTTTCAGAAAGAAGATAAGAACAAGATCCTCACCACGGTGGTGCCGGCGAAGAGATCGGCGCGGGCAATCAACGACAGTGAAGACGGGGACGGGGCGTGACGGGCCGCTAATATAAACCTAGACAAATCTCGGGAAAAATAGAGTTCGGAGGTCGTGCTTCGAGAGGAGAAAGCTTAACTAGTGTGGCTCGGGCATTTCATCGAACACCTCATGTGCATAGGAGGTGAGCTAGAGAACCACAATGCCCTTCCCTCGCCGGCCAGAGAAAAACAGAGCACTGGAGTGCTCTGCTCGCGGGTGAGGGGTATATATAGGCACCTCAATGGTCCCGGTTCGTGGCACGAACCGGGACTAAAGGGCAGCCTGTTGTCCCGGTTCAAGCCACCAACCAGGACCAATGGTGGTGGGCCAGGAGCCAGGCCCATTGGTTCCGGTTCGTCCCACCAACCGGGACCAAAAGGTCCAGACGAACCGGGACCAATGGCCCACGTGGCCCGGCCGGCCCCCTGGGCTCACGAACCGGGACCAATGCCCCCATGGGTCCCGGTTCTGGACTGAACCGGGACTAATGGGCTGACCCGGCCTGAACCAAAGCCCTCTTTTCTACTAGTGCATGTATGGCTGGGTGTTTTGCTTTTGTTCTAGATAAAGATAAACAGCGAGTTCGGAACTTGCTTAACTCAGACATTTTTGCTATGTTGGTTGGCTGATTAGTGGTGGACTTGTATAGCTCAAACAGGACACGTGAGGCCCATAAACTAGAAATAGCAGTGAATTATCTTTTGCATGGGTTCTGGTAGCAGTTATATGCCAAAGCAATACTTGTTTGTGTAGGCCAACTTAAAGTTTTCATCATGTTACAGTTACCAGCATAGCTTGGATGACCGCTCTCTGGGGCATATGATGATGTTACAATTACCAGTATGCATTTATCAACATTGATCATTGATGTTCTAAATATTCTTTTTTATCTTCGGTGAGTCTTGAACCACAAGGGGTTCAATGTCTGGTTGCTGGGTAGGGCTGCTATGCTGTAGTTACAGGTTTTCTCATAATTTATTGCACCAAGCAAAATGGCAGAACAATATAAGTAATTCTAATTCCAGTGGACGAAATAGCCCAAAATAGCTAGGTGTTTGCCTTTGTAATTCATTCAGGTTGGTAGTTTCTGTAGCAACCTATCAACCTTAGTCAGGGCAGCATGGTGTAGGAAATCTATAGAAAGTTTATAATTGGATACTTTTCCTCTGCAGATATCAACTTTCTCTCATGATATTTCTGAAAACACTCCATTGGTTGTTTGCTTCAATACACTTGTTACAAGATTGCTCGTTGTTGGTATGCTTCAGCAATATGGTTTACTTTGATGCTCCTGGTAATTGTATATTTGTCTTTTGAGTGTTAAGTCTTGGTGATTATTGCCATCTCTGTGTGTTAGGACTATTATTTGTTTTTCCTTTGCTACCTGAACAATTATCTTCTGAGACATTATCACTCGGCTACTTTGACGCTGCAATATAATTTTTACCTAGTTCCGATTCTAAAACAAATGTTCATTTTCTCTCTTCAGGTGCTGTTAGTTCATCACAAGGAAAATGGCAAGCAGAGCAGGTGGCGAAACCGTAAACGAGCAGGTGGTTGCTAACACTTATGCGAAAATGCGCACGGAAATGAACCAGCTCTACACCAAGATCACGGAGCTGGAGATGGAAGTCACCGAGCACTCTCTTGTGGTTGGCGCCATGGAGCCCCTGGACCCAACAAGGCGTTGCTACAGAATGATTGGTGGGGTCTTGGTTGAGAGGACCATCAAGGAAGTGTTTCCGGCCGTGCACCGGAACAAGGAGGGCCTTGAAGAGGTGGTGGCTCGCATGAAGGAGGCTCTGGAGACGAAGAAGAAAGAGATGACCGAGTTTCAGCTTAAGTACAAGATCAGGATCCGGAAGGGGGGTGACAGCGGTGCCGAGGAAGGCAGCATGAAGGCAGCCTCTGCGTAGGGTGTTCTTGTTGGCCCTGCATGCCAATAGAGCAGAATGAAGGGACAAGGAAGGAGACTTCTGCATAGTTGTTTATCAAAGCCAGATTGCTCTGTACCAGATGTCAACCTAACTGTTTTCGAGTGCAGTTAGTTTATCATGCTACACTTCTGCAGTCGTGTCAAATCCTCATGTGTAAAACTAGGAGATTATGCTATATCAGGACATTGCTGGTAACTGCAGATTTTGCGCAGGTTGTGGCATGATCTTTGGTCATGGTTCTGTTTTTGCACTTGAGAATTTTTCATCTGTTGATTGGTCTCTGTTGGTTTATGGGTGGCCTATGTTGTGTCTGCCTGTTGATAAACCAGAGGATCTTCTACACGTTTTGCTTCTTTGGTGTTGCTGCTCAGATCACTTGGCTTCATTCCACAATTGATGAGGACCTGAAACCAGCTACTGGGAACAGGAAAAACCGTCTGTTCGCTTTCTGAATTTAGTTACAGTTTAAAAGTATGTTGTCAGAAGGTGCTCGTTCCTGTTAGAAAATACTAGTCCGTATAACAACCAATGAAAAAGCCAGATGTTCTAAAAATGAATTTCTTGATGCGTCCCTAAGTAAATATCTTATATTTATTTTTAAGATCGAAGAATGGAATGTATATTCGTAGCTCCTAAGTACTCCCTCTGTAAAGAAATATAAGAGCGTTTAGATCACTACATTTCTTGACACTGTTTTTCCTGAACCACAACCACACGGAAGAAGGTTGAATTAGTTCAGACTTAGGTGGTGTTTGGTTCTCTAGTCCTAGGACTTTTTCTAGTCCCTAGGACTTTTTGAGAAAAGACTCTCAACGAGGTGCTTCTAAGGACTTTTAGCAAAAAGTCCCTCCCTGTTTGGTTTGCTAGGGACTTTTAGGGACTTTTTTTAGTCCCAACACAAAAAAGTCCCTGGAACCAAACACCCCCTTAGGGATGCTCATAACGTCTTGCCTTCCTCCATATCCTTTGCCCATATCAGTATTTCTGCCTCTTCATAACTAGCTTCAGAGGTTGCGTTAACTATTTGCTCAATGGCACTTGTTTTATTCTGGTTAGTGGTTACCACATTTCTGTGCAGTTAGGTAAAAAGTCTTGTGAGGATTCAGCTCGTCTGATGAGAGAGAGAGAGTGTGTGTGTGTGTGTGTGTGTTCTGTAATACGCCTCTTATTTTAGGCACTATTTTTAATAAACTTGGCGCTGAGACTTTCAATTCAGAATCAGAATCTTCCATAGTGCATGACCGTTTCTTCTAGAAATAAATCCCTAATGTGAGAAAATGATGCAACGGTGCTAGTCCCATATAACTTCTCGTTTGCTTCACTCTTGTTTATGTACAACCTATGTGATGAAAACCATGGCACTTCAAACAAAGGCATTTTGCAAGCGCTGAAACGGTAGCAACGGTGGCATCCTCATTCAAATGCAGAAAGGAGATGGAAACCCTGGTCCATCTGAGATTGTACATATCATGATGTCTTTAGCTGCTTCAACTCGCAAACATATGTTCAGATTCACAATTGATGTTATTGCAATCTATCATTCCTTGTTCCCAGTAAGTCTCGTATTTCAAGATATGATTTATGTGCTCATATAGAGTGTGCAGTTATTCTCTTGCTTATAGATCTTCATCTGAATGTACTCTAGGTTTATTATGAGGGTGTTGCCTGCTGAAGTGGAATGTTAGGCTTTATAAGAGGAAATAAAAAGAGCCACTGGTCGACTTGTTGAAAATTACTCACCGAAGAATCTCCTTCAGGACATAAGGTAATTTGTTAGTTGAATGTTGGATGATCTGGTAAAAGAATATAGCGCAAAACACTAAGGCCTTTTCTAACGGACAAAACAGTAAGAGCAACTCTAGCAGATGTGCCATATTTCACATCCTCTAAAACCGTTTTGGAGCGCGCTCCATAATTTTTTGGAAGTTGCGGAGGCTACGCGCAAACACAAAGTCGCCATACGTAGAACTCCATATTTTCGAGGACCCACCCGTCGGTGTTTGTGTTCATTTTACACACAAAGAAATTGCACATTCTGCTGACCATCTCATTGAAACTGAAATTGACCTGGAACGACAAATCGGAAATGACCTAGAACGACTAATCAAAATTGAGCTAGAAAGACAAATCAAAATAAATCTAGATTGAAATTCGAACACAGTTTACTTTCTTTGCCTTCCTCCGTTTGGAAGTGACCTCTCATGAGGGGACGACTTCTGATGCTTCCACTTGCGCTTTGACGTAGCCGAAAACTAGGCTTCTTGGACGCTAGCGACATCCACAGCGATATAGCCCTTCTTGATCATGGCTTGTGCTTCTGCCATGACGTGCAAGTACACGGCTGGAGGTACCTTTAGCCCTAGCATATTTGTTTTATTATTGTCTTTTTAATCACCTCTACGATTTGGTCTGGAAACTGGAACTCTTGAGATGGCAAGTTCTTGCAGAAATCTCCTTAGTAGCCATCACTTTCTGTGGGTTTGAAAACATATGCTCTCTAGGCGAAATGGGTACATTTACATAGGAAACTGTATCGAAGGAATTCATAAACACACGAGCGAAGACTAGATCCAAACAAAACCATCAAAGACCAGCACCGACCTAATCTCATGGGGTCCTACGGAATCATAACTCCACACGCCCTTTGATGGAGCTAGACACATCAGGGTGGGGATCATACGTGGGAGACAATATTCCTACCGAGGGACATCGCCACCAGTAAACAACCCCAACCAAGATGTTGAACCTAACAAGAGTACGAGCAGTGTCCTTCCTGCTGACAGTGGGGCGGGGTCCTCTGCCCCTCCACTGCCCAAAGGCCATATGGGGTGGGGACGACCGACGGCGACATGGATGGGAGGAGGAGAAAACCTAATCACCTTTTTTAGGGGTAGAAAAAAAATAACCTAGGGGGGGCCTCATGAGGATGAGTATGATGAGCCTGCTTGCTTAGCATACATGTTGACAACATATGACTGAACTCAGCTCGCGAGACATTTGCCAACAGAATAAGTTATACTCCCCAAGTTTATATAAAATTGTTTATCTAATAATGCACTAGAAGTCACTGTTATATTTTTGTTTGCATGTACTCTCTAGAGATCTCTACAATGATATTATGATATTAAAATATATCGAACACATGTACATACAAATTTATGTATGCACTATAATTTATGCAATTGCCAAAATATGCTTAAACTAGAACTTTGTTACATCCTACAAATATAAATTTAGCAGAAGCAATTCTTTTATATAGTACAACTAATAAGTAAGAACAAATGATTCAAAGAAAACATTTGTTACATTATATAGTTTAAATTTAGCAAAACTAAACTTTTGATATATTGCAACTCAATAAAAATTAACATTATAAATAATTGTTTGCATCATTGTTATGTGGTTACCATGCCAGTTGTTAAATAAAATATTAAAAAGTTGGTATTTAAAAATAAGTTAAAATAAATATAAAATTTTAGTACAAAAATATGTGAAAATATTAATTGTAATAATTATGTTATATTGACCTTGTAGACTCAGCTTTTGACATACTAAAGTGTTGAATATGGAATATAAAATATACGGAGAATTTTTATAGAATATTGTTCTCTTTTTCAAAGTAGTCTAATTAGAAAATGATCTCATCACTTTTGAATTAGATTATCTATCTTCATTTTATTGTAAATTCATTATATTTTAACTGACATCTGTAATATTATATGTTGTACAATAATTTTGTAAGACACTACCATGATATGTTTATTATTTCATAATATTAATACAATATTATTTTATGTAATTTGGAGCTATTATTTTAGACTTTTGGTGAATGACTAGTGTGCAACAAGCAAATGATTTGTATAAACTATCCTAGAAGACCTGTGTATTGACTCGAATGGAGGGTTAGCAGACTGATACACAATTTTTTGTTAAAAATGATTTGATGGCTCTAGTGATGAGCGTAGCGGTGACTTGTCAAATAGAGATGCCACGTGTGGTGTTGGATTGTTGGGGAACGTAGTAATTTCAAAAAAATTCCTACGCACACGCAAGATCATGGTGATGTATAGCAACGAGAGGGGAGAGTGTTGTCTACGCACCCTCGAGACCGAAGCGAAGCGATCACAACGTAGAGGAAGTAGTCGACGATCTCCTCGCGATCCGACCGATCCCGCGCCAGCACTCGGCGCCCGAGTTCTTGACACACGACAGCTCGATGGCGCTCCTCGGCTCCAATCCAGAGAGCTTCGGGAGGGAGAGTTTCACAAGACGACGGCGTGGTGACGATCTTGATGTTCTATCGGCGCAGAGCTTCGCCTAAGCTTCATGACGATATGACCGAGGTGGAATATGGTGGAGGGGGCACCGACACGGCTAAGGAACGATCCGTAGATCAAACTTGTGTGTCCTAGGGTGCCCCCTGCCTCAGATATAAAGGAGCAAGGGGGGTTGCGGCCGGCCTAGAGGAGGCGCTGGAGGAGTCCTACTCCCACCGGAGTAGGACTCCCCCTTCCTAGTTGGAGTAGGATTGGGGGAGGGAAGAAGGAAGGCGCCGCCCCCTCCTTGTCCTATTCGGACTAGGGGAGGGCGCGGCCTGCCCCTGGCCGGCCCTCCTCTTCTCCTCATGGCCCACTAAGGCCCAATAACCCCCGGAGGGTTCCGTAACCCCGGTGTCCGTAAAATCTCGATTTCACCGGAATCATTCCAACTCCAAATATAGGCTTCCAATATATCAATTTTATGTCTCGACCATTTCGAGACTCCTCGTCATGTCCGTGATCACATCCGGACTCGAACTTCTTCGTACATCAAAATACACAAACTCATAATATAACCGTCATCGAAACCTTAAGCGTGCGGACCCTACGGTTCGAGAACAATGTAGACATGACCGAGACACGTCTCCGGTCAATAACCAATAGCGGGACCTGGATGCCCATATTGGTTCCTACATATTCTACGAAGATCTTTATCGGTCAGACCGCATAACAACATACGTTGTTCCCTTTGTCATCGGTATGTTACTTGCCCGAGATTCGATCGTCGGTATCCAATACCTAGTTCAATCTCATTACCGGCAAGTCTCTTTACTCGTTCCGTAATACATCATCTCACAGCTAACTCATTAGTTGTAATGCTTGCAAGGCTTCAGTGATGTGTATTACCGAGAGGGCCCAGAGATACCTCTCCGACAATCGGAGTGACAAAACCTAATCTCAAATACGCCAACCCAACATCGCCTTTGGAGACACCTGTAGTACTCCTTTATAATCACCCGATTACGTTGTGACGCTTGGTAGCACCAAAGTGTTCCTCCGTAAACGGAGTTGCATAATCTCATAGTTACAGGAACATGTATATGTCATGGATAAAAGCAGTAGCAACATACTAAACGATCGCTTGCTAAGCTAATGGAATGGGTCATGTCAATCGATCATTCTACTAATGATGTGACCTTGTTAATCAAATAACAACTCTTTGTTCATGGTTAGGAAACATAACCATCTTTGATTAACAAGCTAGTCTAGTAGAGGCATACTAGTGACATATTGTTTGTCTATGCATTCACACATGTATCATGTTTCCGGTTAATACAATTCTAGCATGAATGATAAACATTTATCATGAAATAAGGAAATAAATAATAACTTTATTATTGCCTCTAGGGCATATTTCCTTCATCTCCCACTTGCACTAGAGTCAATAATCTAGATTACATAGTAATGATTTTAACACCCATGGAGTCTTGGTGTTGATCATGTTTTGCTCGTGGAAGAGGCTTAGTCAACGGTCTGCTACATTCAGATCCGTATGTATCTTGCAAATCTCTATGTCTCCCACCGGACTAAGTCCCGGATGGAATTGAAGCGCCTTTTGATGTGCTTGGTCCTCTTGTGAAATCTGGATTCCTTCGCTAAGGCAATTGCTCCAAGATTGTCACGAAGATTTTCATTGGACCCGATGAACTAGGTATGACACCTAGATCGGATATGAACTCCTTCATCCGCACTCCTTCATTAGCTGCTTCGAAGCTGCTATGTATTCCGCTTCACATGTAGATCCCGTTACGACGCTTTGTTTAGAATCGCACCAACTTACAGCTCCTCCGCTTAGTGTAAATACGTATCCGGTCTGCGATTTAGAATCGTCCGGATCGTGTCAAAGCTTGCATCAACGTAACTGCCACGATGAGCTCTTTGTCACCTCCATATACGAGAAACATATCCTTAGTCCTTTTCGTATTTCAGGATGTTCTTGACCGCTGTCCAAATGATCCACTCTGGATTACTTTGGTACCTTCTGCTAAGCTTATAGCAAGACACACATCAGGTCCGGTATACAAGATTGCATACATGATAGAGCCTATGGCTGAAGCATAGGAACATCTTTCATTTCTCTCTATCTTCGCAGTGGTTGGGCATTGAGTCTTACTCAACTTCACACCTTGAAACACAGCAAGAACCCTTTCTTTGCTTGATCCATTTTGAACTTCTTCAAAATTTTGTCAAGGTATGTGCTTTGTGAAAGTCCAATTAAGCGCCTTGATCTATCTCTATAGATCTTAATGCCCAATATGTAAGCAGCTTCACCGAGGTCTTTCATTGAAAAACTCTTATTCAAGTATCCCTTTATGCTATCCAGAATTCTATATCATTTCCGATCAGCAATATGTCATCTACATATAATATCGTAAATGCTACTGAGCTCCCACTCACTTTCTTGTAAATACAGGCTTCTCCAAAAGTCTCAGATGAACCCAAATGCTTTGATCACACTATCAAAGCGCTTATTCCAACTCCGAGATGCTTGCACCAGTCCATAAATGGATCGCTGGAGCTTGCACACTTTGTTAGCTCCCTTTGGATCGATAAAACCTTCGATTGCATCATATACAACTCTTCTTCCGTAAATCCATTCAGAATGCAGTCTTTACATCCATTTGCCAAATTTCATAATCATAAAATGCGCAATCGCTAACATGATTCGGACAGACTTAAGCATCGCCACGGGTGAGAAGGTCTCATCATAGTCAATCCCTTGAACTTGTCGAAACCCTTTGCAACAAGTCGAGCTTTGTAGACGAGAACATTACCGTCGCCGTCGGCCTTCTTCTTGAAGATCCACTTGTTTTCTATTGCTTGCCTACCCTCGGGCAAGTCAACCAAAGTCCATACTTTGTTTTCATACATGGATCCCATCTCAGATTTCATGGCCTCAAGCCATTTTACGGAATCTGGGCTCACCATCGCTTCTTCATAGTTCGTAGGTTCATCATGATCTAGTAGCATGATTTCCGAACAGGATTACCGCATCACTCAGTGCGGATCTTATTCTCGTTGATCTACGAGGTTTCAGAGTAACTTGATCTGAAGTTTCATGATCAACATCATCAACTTCCTCACTACTTGGTGTAGACGCCTCGTAAACCGGTTTCGTGACAAACTACTTTCAAGTAAGGGAGAAGGTACAATTACCTCATCAAGTTCTACTTTCCTCCCACTCACTTCTTTTGAGAGAAACTCCTTCTCTAGAAAGGATCCATTCGGCAACAAATGTCTTGCCTTCGGATCTGTGATAGAAGGTGTACCCAACTGTCTCCTTTGGGTATCCTATGAAGACACATTTTCGATTTGGGTTCGAGCTTATCAGGTTGAAGCTTTTTCACATAAGCATCGCATCCCCAAACTTTAAGAAACGACAACTTTGGTTTCTTGCTAAACCATAGTTCATAAGGTGTCGCCTCAACGGATTTAGACGGTGTTCTATTCAGTGTGAATGCGGCCGCCTCTAGAGCATAACCCCAAAACGATAGCGGTAAATCTGAAGAGACATCATAGATCGCACCATATCTAGTAAAGTACGACATGACGCTCGGACACACCATTACGCTGTGGTGTTCGGTGGCGTGAGTTGCTAAACTATTCCGCATTGTTTCAAATGTAGACCAAACTCAGAACTTAAATATTCACCTCCGCGATCAGATCGTAGAAATTTAATTTTCTTATTACGATGATTTTCAACTTCACTCTGAAATTCTTTGAACTTTTCAAATGTTTCAGACTTATGTTTCATTAAGTAGATATACCCATATCTGCTTAAGTCGTCTGTGAAGGTGAGAAAATAACGATATCCGCCACGAGCCTCAACATTCATTGGACCACATACATCTGTATGTATGATTTCCAACAAATCTGTTGCTCTCTCCATAGCACCGGAGAACGGGGTTTTAGTCATCTTGCCCATGAGGCACGGTTCGCAAGTGCCAAGTGATTCATAATCAAGTGACTCCAAAAGTCCATCAGTATGGAGTTTCTTCATGCGCTTTACACCGATATGACCTAAACGGCAGTGCCACAAATAAGTTGCACTATCATTATCAACTCTGCATCTTTTGGTTTCAACATTATGAATATGTGTATCACTACTATCGAGATTCATCAAAATAGACCACTCTTCAAGGGTGCATGACCATAAAAGATATTACTCATATAAATAGAACAACCATTATTCTCTGATTTAAATGAATAACCGCCTCGCATCAAACAAGATCCAGATATAATGTTCATGCTCAACGCAGCACCAAATAACAATTATTTAGGTCTAAAACTAATCCCGAAGGTAGATGTAGAGGTAGCGTGCCGACCGTGATCACATCGACTTTGGAACCATTTCCCACGCGATCGTCACCTCGCCCTTTGCCGTTGTTCGCTAATCCGTAGTCCCTGCTTCGAGTTGCAAATATTAGCAATGTAACCAAGATCAAATACCAGTGCTCTGCGAGCTCTAGTAAGGTACACATCAATAACATGTATATCACATATACCTTTGTTCACCTTGCCATCCTTCTTATCCGCCAAATACTTGGGGCAGTTCCGCTTCCAAAGGACCACCGCTTGCAAGAGAAGCACTCGGTTTCAGGTTTGGGTCCAGACTTGGGTTTCTTCTCTTGAGCAGCAACTTGCTTGCTGTTCTTTTTGAAGTTCCCCTTCTTCTTCCATTTGCCTTTCTTCTTGAAACTAGTGGTCTTATTGACCATCAACACTTGATGCTCCTTCTTGATTTCTACTTCCGCAGCCTTTAGCATTGCGAAGAGCTCTGTATAGTCTTTACTAACCCTTGCATATTATAGTTCATCACGAAGCCTTTGTAGCTTGGTGGCGTGATTGAAGAATTCTGTCAATGACACAATCATCCGGAAGATTAACTCCCAATTGTGTCAAGTGATTGTAGTACCCGGACATTCCGAGTATGTGCTCACTAATGTAACTATTCTCCTCCATCTTGCAGCTATAGAACTTATTGGAGACTTCATATCTCTCAATCCGGCATTCTGTTGGAATATTAACTTCAACTCTGGAACATCTCATATGCTCCATGACGCTCAAAACGCCGTTGAAGTCCCGGTTCTAAGCCGTAAAGCATGGCACATCGAACTATAGAGTAGTCATCAGCTTTGCTCGCCAGACGCTCATAACATCCGTGTTGCTCTGCAAGAAGAGTCGGCACCTAGCGGTGCATCCAGACGTAACTCTTCGTGCAGCAATGAGGATAATCCTCAGTTACGGACCCAGTCCGTAATTGCTACCATCATCTTTCAACTTTGCTTTCTCAAGGAACGCATTAAAATTCAACGGAACAACAAAGACGAGCCATCTATCTACAAACAAACATAAACAAGCAAGATACTATCAGGTACTAAGTTCATGATAAATATAAGTTCAATTAATCATATTACTTAAGAACTCCCACTTAGACAGACATCTCTCTAGTCATCTAAGTGATCACGTGATCCAAATCAACTAAACCATAACCGATCATCACGTGAAATGGAGTAGTTTTCAATGGTGAACATCTTATGTTGATCATATCTACTATATGATTCACGCCGACCTTTCGGTCTCCGTGTTCCGAGGCCATATCTCGCATATGCTAGGCTCGTCAAGTATAACTGAGTATTCTGCGGTGCAAAACTGGCTTGCACCCGTTGTAGATGGACGAGAGCTTATCACACCCGATCATCACGTGGTGTCCGGGCACGATTTAACTTTGGCAACGGTGCATACTCGTGGAGAACACTTCTTGATAATTTAGTGAGAGATCATCTTATAATGCTACCGTCAATCAAAGCAAGATAAGATGCATAAAAGATAAACATCACATGCAAATCAATATAAGTGATATGATATGGTCATCATCATCTTGTGCTTCGTGATCTCCATCTCGCAGCACCATCATGATCACCATCGCCACCGCGCGACACCTTGATCTCCATCGTAGCATCGTTGTCGCCTCGCCAATCTTATGCTTCTACGAATATCGCTAGCGCTTAGTGATAAAGTAAAGCATTACAGTAGCGATTGCATTTCATACAATAAAGCGACAACCATATGGCTCCTGCCATTGCCGATAACTTCGGTTACAAAACATGATCATCTCATACAATAAAATATAGCATCACGCCTTGACCATATCACATCACAACATGCCCTGAAAAAACAAGTTAGACGCCCTCTACTTTGTTGTTGCAAATTTTACGTGGCTGCTACGGGCTTAAGCAAGAACAAATCTCACCCACGCATCAAAACCACAACGATATTTCGTCAAATAGACTCCGTTTTAACCTTCACAAGGACCGGGCGAGCCACACTCGGTTCAACTAAAGTGAGAGAGACAGACACCCGCCGGTCACCTTTAAGCGACGAGTGCTCGAGCGGTGAAACCAGTCTTGCGTAAGCGCACGCGTAATGTCGGTCCGGCCGCTTCATCTCACAATACCGCTGAACCAAAGTATGACATGCTGGTAGGTAGTATGACTTGTATCGCCCACAACTCACTTGTGTTCTACTCGTGCAAAACATCAAACCATAAAAACCTAGGCTCGGATGCCACTGTTGGGGAACGTAGTAATTTCAAAAAATTTCCTACGCACACGCAAGATCATGGTGATGTATAGCAACGAGAGGGGAGAGTGTTGTCACGCACTCGTGAGATCAAGCGAAGCGATCACAACGTAGAGGAAGTAGTCGACGATCTCCTCGCGATCCGACCGATCCGGCGCCGTTACTCCGGCGCCCGAGTTCTTGACACACGACAGCTCGATGACGCTCCTCGGCTCCAATCCAGAGAGCTTCGGGAGGGAGAGTTTCACAAGACGACGGCGTGCAGGACGATCTTGATGTTCTACGGCGCAGAAGCCGCCTAAGCTTCATGACGATATGACCGAGGTGGAATATGGTGGAGGGGCACCGCACACGGCTAAGGAACGATCCGTAGATCAAACTTGTGTGTCCTAGGGTGCCCCCTGCCCTCAGATATAAAGGAGCAAGGGGGTTGCGGCGGCCCAGAGGAGGCGCTGCCGAGGAGTCCTACTCCCACCGGAGTAGGACTCCCCCTTCCTAGTTGGAGTAGGATTGGGGGAGGGGAAGAAGGAAGGGCGCCGCCTCCTTGTCCTATTCGGACTAGGGGAGGGCGCGCCTGCCCTGGCCGGCCCCTCCTCTTCTCCCTCATGGCCCACTAAGGCCCAATAACCCCGGAGGGTTCCGTAAACCCCGGTGTTCCAGTAAAATCCGATTTCACCCGAATCATTCCAACTCCAAATATAGGCTTCCAATATATCAATTTTATGTCTCGACCATTTCGAGACTCCTCGTCATGTCCGTGATCACATCCGGACTCCAACTTCTTCGGTACATCAAAATACACAAACTCATAATATAACCGCCATCGAAACCTTAAGCGTGCGGACCCTACGGTTCGAGAACAATGTAGACATGACCGAGACACGTCTCCGGTCAATAACCAATAGCGGACCTGGATGCCCATATTGGTTCCTACATATTCTACGAAGATCTTTATCGGTCAGACCGCATAACAACATACGTTGTTCCCTTTGTCATCGGTATGTTACTTGCCCGAGATTCGATCGTCGGTATCCAATACCTAGTTCAATCTCGTTATCGCAAGTCTCTTTACTCGTTCCGTAATACATCATCTCACAGCTAACTCATTAGTTGTAATGCTTGCAAGGCTTCAGTGATGTGTATTACCGAGAGGGCCAGAGATACCTCTCCGACAATCGGAGTGACAAAACCTAATCTCAAATACGCCAACCCAACATCCGCCTTTGGAGACACCTGTAGTACTCCTTTATAATCACCCGATTACGTTGTGACGCTTGGTAGCACCCAAAGTGTTCCTCCGTAAACGGAGTTGCATAATCTCATAGTTACAGGAACATGTATATGTCATGGATAAAAGCAGAGCAACATACTAAACGATCGTGTGCTAAGCTAATGGAATGGGTCATGTCAATCAGATCATTCTACTAATGATGTGACCTTGTTAATCAAATAACAACTCTTTGTTCATGGTTAGGAAACATAACCATCTTTGATTAACAAGCTAGTCTAGTAGAGGCATACTGGTGACATATTGTTTGTCTATGCATTCACACATGTATCATGTTTCCGGTTAATACAATTCTAGCATGAATGATAAACATTTATCATGAAATAAGGAAATAAATAATAACTTTATTATTGCCTCTAGGGCATATTTCCTTCATGGATGACTGCCTTGACAAGAGGGTGTTGAGGTGGCAAAGTCGGCATATATAGATTGACCTAGTCGGGAGCTATGGACTGTCCAAGTTCGATGCCAAGAGTTTCTGGTTTCTACTCCAACGTTCTTGCTCCCAACTCTCTGGAGTAAAGGCTAGCAAGACATGGTTAGCACTCATGGTCATTGAGTACCATTGATTTTGTTGCTGGTGACGTGGGTGGGGGTGCGATAGTCTGGTCTACCTGTTCTTGGATAGATTATGATTATCGTGCTCAGGCAGAAGCCTTGATCCATATGGTTCCTATTGACATGAATTCAACACTCCAAAAATTGGGGGAAGTGAAAGAGCAAGCGTCGCTCAAGTGGCTAGCGGCACAAGCATCCTTGCCCACCAGTGTTCGAGTCTTGGACTCGGTGTTATGTTGCTGAAGTGTTTCTTCTATAAAACTAAATCACCAAGGGCTAGTCCTGATAGGTCTCATCTTTAAAATTTGAGGAGGTGGCAAATCCATCACTCTTCTAGTTTTGAATGTAAAAAGTGATGACTGAGTTTGAGCTCAAGTACAAGATCTGGATCCTAAAGGGGGGCGACAATGGTGCCGAAGAAGAAGGCAACATGAAACAAGCCTCTACGCAGGGTGTTCTTGTCAGCCTTGCAGGCCAATAGAGCAGAATGACGGGACAAGGAGACTTGCATAGTTGTTTATCAAAGCCAGATTGCTCTGTGCTAGATGTCGTCAACCTGACAGTTTTCAGGTGAAGTTTATCATGCTACACTTATGTTGAATCCTCATGTGTTAAACTAGAGATTATGCTATAGCAGGGCTTTGCTGTTAACTGCAGATTTTGTGGATGTTGTGGCATGACTCGTGCATCTTTTTGTCATGGTTCTTTTTTTGCACCTGAGAAATTTTCATCTTTTGACGGCATGTTTGGGTTCAAGATGAATTTCATAGAAATTTTATTGCACTAATGATATGATGTGTTGGATAATTTGATTTATTGTTTAAATGACAAGATACATTATTTTCTGGATGGGAGTTGAATAGGACTTTTTGAGACTTTCCATGTAAGTCGTATGGCTCCTGAATTATGGCTTATAATAAAATTGTGTTTGAAACTTGTAATCTTATGAGGTACTCCCTCCTTTCTGGTTTATAGGGCTTAAATCTGAAATCTCATCAACCAAGATAGATGGTGAGTGGAGGAATGTATCTTGTAGTTTAAAAACTTACTCAAAGTTTTTTTTTTTGCGAGAAAATTTCTGATCTATTCATCTTCAATCATGACAGTACAACGAATACCAGAAATAATAGAAATCACATCCAGATCCGTAGACCACCTAGCGACAACAACTACCAAAGATCAAGCGAGCCAAGCGCGCCGCCATCATCACCCTCCATCACCGAGTCGGGCACAACTTGTTGTAGTAGACAATCGGAAGTCGTCGTGCTAAGGCCCGTGGGACCAGCGCACTGCAACAACAGCAACCGCCGCAGATGAAGAATAACGAGATCGTAAAAATCCAATCCAAGACACACCAACGAGAGCGAACAACGGCGAGATCCGAGCAAATCCACCAAAGATAGATCCGCCGAGACACACCTCCACATCGCCCACCAACGATGCTAGACGACGCCGCCGGAACGGGGCTAGGCGGGAGACCTTTATTCCATCTTCGTGGAGCCGCCGCCGTCTCGCCTTCCCGAAAGGGACACAAACCCTAGCAAAACTGAAAGAAACGATTAAAAACGGAGCCCTCCCGCCGACCCTTGCCGAGATCCACTGCGCCCCCATGGCCCTAAGGCCATTGGAGAGGAGGTGGACCTGCGGCGGCGGCGGCGGGAGGCAAAAACCCTAGCTTTTTGTGGAGGAAAAGGAGGAGGCGGCGGCTAAAACGCTATGGCAGCATCTGTATTCAAAAAGGCTGATGATCACACCGGTTAACTTACTCAAAGTTTAATCTGCATGAGTTACAATGTATGCATGGATAACCACTAAATGAGTAGGAATGGTTACATCCATTGGTTAGTTTCTTTTAATCCTTGCATGCATCAATTTAATGCACCTTGGAATGTGAACATGTGGTGGAAAGAAGTGAAAATAAGACTAATAATATGAAAACCCCCAAAAAATGAGATGTGTCCAATAAACCGGGAAGGAGGGAGTACTACTAGGTTATATGCTAGTTGCAAGCCTCGATCCGTGGTTGCAATTGTGGCATCTTCATTCAAGTGCACAAAGGAGATGAAGGTCCTTGTCCAATTGAGCTTGTACAAATCATGATGTCTTCAGTTGCTTTAACTCATAAACATATCTTCACGTTAAGAATCGATGTCATTGCAATCTATCTTTACTTGCTCTCAATAAGTCTTGTATTTCAAAATATTATTTTTGTGCCCATATAGTGTGTAGTTATTACCGAATGGCAGATGTGGTTAGCAAACTCTAAATTCACAGAGTGTGCAGTTATTTTCTTGCTTATAGATTTTCATCTTGAATGTGCTTTGGGTTTATTGTGAGGGTGTTACCCGTTGTGGCATGTTAAGATTCGGAAGAGGGGATAAAAAGAGCCACTAGTCCACTTATTGAAAATTACTAAACCCAAAGAATATCCTTCGGAACATATGGTAAGTTGTGGCTTGATTTTTTTTTAAACATGGTACGGAACACAGGCACTCATACATACGCAGATTTGTGCTCGATTGTTGGATGATCTGATAAAAGAAAATAGCACAAGGCACTAGGACCCTTTTTTGAACGGACAAAAGACTGCGATAATGATCTTAAGCATGTGTCGGAGCTGATTTTTTTTGACATCATGTGTCGGAGCTTCTTGATGAGAAGACCGGACTTTGGTTGGACCACAAAGCTAGGGACATGTTTTTGTTTTTTTAGGAGAAGCTAGGGACATCTTCCTTGCAAAAAACAACCAGGTCAGGTCTGTGATGGCATCTGGTCTGCATTGTGTGTGTTCTGCGTATAGAATAATGGTGCAAAACATTTCTGCTTATGTTTAGGGCACTCGGGAGGTCCGATGGCGATCACGAAGGACTTTGGAAGTCTCCGTGGAAACCAAATGTAGTGCCTGAAATTTGGCGCAACGACTGTTGGACCTACCGTGACACTAGGGCACCTGTAGACCTCAAGCGGCCTTGAGTCTCTTCCTCTTGACTTTTGATGATGAACGACGCATGGTTTCACCTCAGCCAGCAGAACAGTTGTGGCTGTCGATGCAACATACTTGGTCAATCTTCACAACACTAGCATACATGCATACATACATCAACTTGGCGAAAACGAAAAAGTCAGTCCATCAACATGTCCAAATTAGTCTGATATATGTGCGACGATCACCGGACAGGGCGATGATGAAGATGATCATCAGGGCCGGAAAGTATTTGCACATGTACCACAAGTAGCATTCTTCTTCTTAGCACTTATTACAAGGACGTCAACAGACCGTGCGGAGAAACAGATATATTTGGTAAAATTACAACTGTTATTAGGGCCCCTTAGCAATCAAATGAACGAATCAGGCAAACAGAGACAATGCCCTGCGCTCATCGTGAGCCTTTTGCTACGATACGGTGCTGTATCTCAGAAAATTTCTTCACATCTTCTCCCCACAGCCTAAAAATGATCGCAATCAGTAACAATCAGTTAGCCAGCCGGTCAGCCACCAAACCAGATATTCAATACTCTCTCTCTTTTTTTTTTTTTTGCCACGATAAATTAAATACCCGATACTATTGAAACATGATTCTGCACAGGGAAGAAACCATAATTTATATTAAAAAATTGCATACCAGCACTCGAGTCCAATAGCGTTAGCACCTGCCTTGTCTGCAGTTTCATCATCTCCTACATGTACTGCATTTCTGGCTTCCACGCCAATTTGCTCTGCCACGCAGGAATAAGATAACTAGTTACATAATTTAGTCCTAATAAGCACACTGTGCGCTGAAGCTTCTTGTTTGTGGGTGTGGCTCAAAGTATTACCTTCAGCACAAACGTGTATTCAGAATCAGGCTTACTGCTATTACACTAAATACATATATAAAACTCAGCTTGAACAAAGTAAACTCTGCAATACCTAATGCTATTTTGAAGATCTCTGGTGCAGGTTTCTCATATCCAACCTCTGATGATACCACAATGGCATCAAACCTGGACAGCTCAAGGTCATTTAGCGGATGGCCATTACTTACAGAGAAACAAAACCAATCATAATGAACCAAGATCGAGGTATTTCGACAGTAGTAGTGAGCACTTACAAATGTGAGATGTTGAGATCCTTGAGCAATTTCCTTAGCCGTGTGTCGAAGTTAGATACAACAGCTAGCTTAACTGAAATCGAGACATTATTATTAACATGAGCCATCTGTACGGATTAACTAGGGCCATACAAGAGTCTCAATGGGGATTTAAAAATCAATTTGAAGCAAACTACTGAATATCATTAAAAAAAAGATACATGGGATGTATGACCTCCAGCATCTTTTAAATCACGCAGTGTTTTGTAAGCTCCACCAGGCAGACGCCATGCATCTCCATGTGCATAGTACTAACAGATAAGAACAATTCATTGTTAGCCACATTACACAAGCAGCAGAGTCCAGAGGAAACAATGCCGGTCTTGAGATACCTGATATACTTCTTCGAAATAATCATTGTTTGTGCAGTCAGTTGCTTCCGCGACGACAATCCTCCAGAATGGTCGCCCATCACCCTGACATGACAAGCCAGTACGCGTCAAAAAAAACATGACAAGCCAGTCCAGCATATCATCCCCTCAACAACAATCAAGCCACAGTTGCGCAGTCTACTATATATGCAACATTGCTATTTTGTGATGCAATTATATTCCGCCCACGGGGGTTACCTGGTACCTGAGCGTCTTGGGCCATGGCGCCGAGAAAGCCCGCTTGAATCCCTCCATGATGTACTTTTCGGGTTTCCTCACACCTGGAGAAGAAAGGTGAACCGCACAGGACCTTAGCGCACGCCATGTGTTCAATGAAATGGCCAAGCTAGACACATGCGAAAACAAAGCTGGTTTTTCTAGGGGATGTCCGAACCGTATGGACGGCCGAGGGCTGCATATGTCTTGGCGACCGGCTGCGCCAACTGCAGCAGCGTGCCACCGGCATCGAGCAGCAGCCCACCATACGCCGGTGGCCGCCCCTGGCTCCCACCCCCCGCGGCTCTGCGCACACGACGCATGCGGGAGGAGGAGAAGGAGTGTCGGGGGGCGGTCACCGGGTGCCGCCCAAGCAGGAGGGGGCAGCGCATCAACGTGGCAGGCATCGCGAGAAGCTCTCGCTGGCGAGACGAAGGTTGTGTTTGGCTGAGCTGTGAATTCCAAGAAATCTGCTGTGAGCTGATAACTGTGGGAAAGCTAGAAGTTGTTTGGCTGAGACAACTGTGAAAGTATAGATTTGGTAGGAATTGTCTGCAGTACCACTAAGGCATGAAAGACTGTTTAGATGCTAATCAACCATAAAGCAGTAAATTGTACACCAATTGACATTTCAATGATCATATTGAAAAAAAAAACATTTTCAACACCTTTTTTTACAATGTTGCACACGTATAAATAATATAAATAGAGAATGACAGCATAATATATTATCACAAAAGACATGGATCACGCAAAATACATATGGTTCACATGACGATGCCCTCCATCAACGTAGCTAACATATCTTCCTCTCGCGCAACAAGCATCCGCTATTCTAAATACATTGTCACTCACAAAACTAGAGCATGGAAAATGTTAAACAGGGGAGACGAACATGATAGAAAATGAAAGAATATAACAATTAGCGAAAGAATTGGTTGACTTCCTTTTAGCGACGTCATTCTGGACTATAAGCAAGAAATCATATTCAAAGAAGGCAATGAGAAACAGATATCTTATTTAGGCTACACAAAGTGCACCGGCTTGTTCAATTTTTAATTTTTATTTCTGCACAGGTATCTTATACTGAACAACATAGGAGAATCGTCCTTGTTACGAACACAAAATTCATCTGCTGGCTGCAGCAAGAACAATACAAAGTTGTGGATCTATCCTGATGAGTGGTGACCCCTGCCATCCAGCCATGCTAAACAATACAGAGTTTGGCAATTTCAACATGTACTGTATGTTACAAAGTTATTGTTTTTCAGTGCTAGCTCGAACACAGTAATCATTGACATATACTCCCTCCGTTCCAAATTACTCGTGGCTGAAATGGATGTATCTAGAACTACAATACATCTAGATACATCCAAATCGTGCGACAAGTAATTCGGAATGGAGGGAGTACTACTCACAAACAAGTCGGTCAGTAAAAATCAGGACAAGAAAAGGAAAGAAGATAACAGAACAGAGCATGCCACGGGAGGGGAGGGGAGGGGAGGGAGGAGGGCGGACCAGAGGAGGGGAGAGCAGCTGGCGCTGCCGGACTTGTGGGCGAGCTCGCTGGAGCGGGAGCTGCTGGGCGACAAGGGCAAGCTCCTCCTCGGCCCCAATCCCGTCCCCGAAAGGGGGGGAGGGAGCGTGCGGCGGCGTAGCTCCGGGCGGCGGCTTTGGGTTGGGCGGGAGCGGCCGCTCCAGGGAGGGAGTCGCTGCTGGGCGGGAGGGGATGGTCCAAGGTGGCGGCTTTGGGCGGGGGCGGCTTCTCCGGCCGGATGGGCGGCGCCGCGGCGGAGGCTACGAGAGCCTACGAACCCTCCTCCTGTTCGTTCGCTCGGGGTGGATTTTTTATATTTTTTTTACATTGGCTCGGGAGGCCCTGTTCGTTCAAAAAAAGAAAAGCAAAAATGATAAGGAACGAATGTTAGGTGGAAACGGTTTATAGAGCGAACATGTGTTCGATCCCACGACGTAAATCTTAACACTGTCATATTGTGGCGTCCCGATTTCAGTGGGTACCACCGTTCGGTCTACTCATCCTTCGAGTAAACTGACACGGAACCTATCACAACTCTATTAACTGCAAATAACGATTACTACATCGCCCATAAAAGAAGAGATACAATATCACATGCGGTGCTTACTTACACACGATTACACCCAGTCCGCAAAAGGAATGGCTAGCTGTAAGTCGCCTGGTTTTTGAATTTGGGTCAGTCGACCATTTTTTATCGTCTGATGCACATCCAACGGCACCTGGCCTTTCTTCTTCCTCAAGCTTTTCTCCTTCTCCACTGCACGGGCCGTCAGTCGAACCGTCTACGACCACCAACCATTGCCGGTGGCGCTCCCCCGCAGCCTCGTCGCTCTGCCCTCCCTGAAACCGCCCCCAACCATCCCTCTAGCCCCGCCCACGTCCGGGTTTTTTCTCGAGCGAAGTTGCACCAATGGCACTCTTCCATCCCCCCACCCCCTTCCCTAAGATAGATGGTGGGGCAGCCTGCCAGCGAGCTCCTTCCTTCTCCTTCCTCCCCTTCGGCGATCTCAAAATCGACTGACCCATTAGCTAAAGTTAGTTGACTGACATTTAGCTAATGTGGTCTGCAAAAGACTATAGCGGTTGTCATCATGTCGTCATGCGTCTTGGCCTTGGCGTCTAATTCATGCGCGTGCGAGTTATCAACCCTCATGACTATACCTGGCCAAACCTCGGGCCGGGCCTAGCCACGCCCGAGACAAAAAACCTAGGCCCGGACCGGCCCGGCCATTGGGCCTGGTTTTTGGGCCCAAGCCCGGCTCGAACGTGTAAAAGCCCGTCGGGCCTCGGGCCGTGCCCCTTTAGAAAAGCGCAAAAAACGACGGGCCCAGCCATCGGGCTCAAAATCTAGGCCTGAGCCCGGCCCGGAAGCAGCGTCGGGTCGGGCTTCTTCGGGCCGGGCCGGCCGGGCTGCCCATGGCCAGGACTAATCATGACACACATAGTGCTCTCGTAGGAGAGAATTTGGTGCCTTATGTGATGATGTCGTCGATGATTGGGTAACAGATGGATCCATTCTTCCCTGTGTCTGATTGTAATTCTTTAGCAATCATGTTATAATCCATCTCCAGAATGACAGGACGACGATAAATAAACAATCAATACAAGATGGCCGAGGAAGAGCAGAATGTGCCTCCGTTTCTTCGACGCACGAGCATGGGTTTATCCGTTGGCTTAAAGAAAAGAACGGCACACCCAAATACAATTCCAAGCGATGGCCCCAACCGAGCGTCGAGCCGCCTCGCTTCCGAAGGTCGCGTCAGCGAGAGCTCCTAACCGGCGCCTTCAGCACCGGCTGGAGTTTCTGGCCCCCACGCGCTTCCTGATATGGGCTGGCCCATCACGTGGCAAATACGGGAGGGCTCGGCTGCTCACACCAAAAACGCTCAAAAAAGATGCCGTACGTGAAATCGAAACCGCACACTAGATTCCTCAAGCATCTTGCGAACCACTGGACTAGCCACATACTTTTGTCTCAAATTAGCGCAAACATGAAATGATAGTAGCCGCGCTATCTGTGTATCAATTATATTTTTGGAATTATTTGATTACAATTTGGATAAACGTGATTTTCTTTTAAAAGAAGGAAAGTCAATTTGGATAAATATGATTTTCTTAAAAAAAAATCATGAACAGGCAAAGAAACATTGGTCTATTCAAAAAAAGAAACATTTGGATAAACTTTTTTTGAATAGACCACTTCATTCCAGCTGCCAAGTATCTGTAGTAACAAGTATGGTGGAAATCTCAGTCCAGTATGTGCTCAAACTTCTGTGAGCCAAATTCAGTTAATATCGACGGACTGGAATTCAGTGTCAGTTTGCCATAACACAAAGGCAATGTTTGCTTACCGGGAAATCATTGGTACAACCATGGAGCTGATGCCACTTCAGTTAATTGATTAATTAATAAGTGTGCCGTGTCCAAGTTAATCATCAAGATTGCCTTGTGGTTCCCGGACCGCTCCCGTGTCGCTCCCGCGCGGGCGGCCCGGGAGAAACCCTAGCCGCCGCCGGCCACTCCCACCCTCATCCTCCTTCCTCCCTGCGCCGGAGGGCGACGCCGGCAAAGCCCGGCGGCGCCGGGCGGCGGCGAGGACGGTTGTTCTTCTCCGGCGGCGCGTGGCGCGCGGGCGGGCTGGCGGCGGGACTCGCAGCATCTGGAGGCTTGGCGGCGGTGGTGGCGCTGTCCGGTGACGCGGGCGACGCGGTGGCGTGGGTGGCTGGTCGCCGGGATTCGCCGGCAGGGAGCTCAGCGCGATCCGCTCCCTTGGGGTGGCGGCTTCTGGGCCGCCGGTCCATGGCTGCGACGGAGACGGCGGTCGTCGCGGAGGTGATGGTCGGCTGCAGCGCTCTGGAGGCTCGGTCTCGCCGCCTTGCTCGGTCAGGGGTTTCCTCCGCTCCCGATCTGGCTGTCCAAGGCTGCGGCTCGCCGGCCGCTCGGTCATCGGGCTGCGCGTGGGGTCGACGTGGTGCTGTTGGCGGGTCTGCTCGTGGAGGTTGGATGTGGTGGTTGACGGCGGATTAGATGCGATGGGCGCAGGATCTTTCGACCGGTATGTCTGAGGCTCGAGGTGAGCGATCGTGGCCGGATGCCTCTTCGCCTTGCGGGACGCCGCCATGGGATGATTGGAGGCAGGAGGTCTGAGCTGTCGGACTCGCCGCCGGCTATGCGAAGAAGATCGATGGGAGGTTCCAGCGAAGCCTAGTGTCGACGTGGTCGGCAACAATGATGGCGACGCCGGCGCCGCTTCCTTCATGAAGGCATCATTGAGGAACTTCCATGCTTGCTCTTCCGTGTGCTCCGGGCGAAAGCCTAAGATCCTCCTTTGGATCGGACAACGACGGCATCTTCGATGGCGTTTTCCCTCTTGGGGGCGTTTGTTTTGGAGTCATGGATCCGCGGTTAGTTGTCTGATGTCTGGGTTGGAGCGGGTGTTGGGTGGTCGGGCTGTTAGGTGGTGGCGGTGGATGTGATCCGTGGCGGCGACTAGTGCCTTGGTCATCCTGATTCTGAGGGTCGACCTATCTCTTGGGGGCCAGCGGCGGCTGGGAGGTCTTGGGTTTTGGTACCCTTCGACGACGCCCGAGGTTTTGTTGCTTTGCATTGTGCTTTGGTTCCTCTATTTGTGATGGTGGCGGGTGTGGCCTAGAGGAGGTGCAAGGCTGTCTCGGCGGATCATCGCCCTTCGCACGGTCTATGGCTCTCTCTCGTGGACGTGCCTAGGTAGTGGGATGCCCTTCGACGGTGTTCCGCGACTCTCCTAGCTCTTCAAGGTGCGAGTGATCGCAGCAGCTGGTGACTTCTTCTCTTCGCCTTCTCGGTGGCGGATCTCCTTCGACTAGTCCAACAAAGCTGGCTTCGCTCTTCTCGGTCTACCTAGTGATGGGTGCTAAGTTCTCGGTGTTGGCTGTTGTCGCGTTTCACTCCTAGTTCTTCTTCTGTTGTCTCTGTTGCTCTCTGTATCTTGCTGCCTCTGTTGCTCCCTGTATCTTCTGTAACTTCTTGCGTGTGTTGTGTTGGGTACTATCTTTTGTACCCAATGTGTTGTATCTCAATCCTATTTATAATGAAAATGGTTCAGGCCGGCGTAAGCCCGCCGTAGCACCGTCAAAAAAAGTTAATCATCAATGTGTGTGCTAACAGACGACAAAAGATAAATAAGCACACCAACCAGTAGCTCTGAATTCCGTGGAGGGCATCCCCATTCAGGCATTGCAACAGGAAGATGGAACCGGCACGACAAAGATCGAGGGCGCCAGTCTACCGCACATCTGTTGATTCAAAGTATTGGCTAAATCCAACTGCTTGCCTGCTTGGAAGCGGCATGGTGCCAGTTCCCTGCAGCAGCTTGCGGCCAGCAGTGGAAGTAGGAACAAAGCACAACAAGTAATTTCCCTTGGCTGACGCATACCTGGCAGTCGAAGCCAGCAGCGCAAGATGGCAATTATTTGAGGGATGCTTAACTAAGGCCGAGCTCATGGATACAGAAATTAGATCAGGATTTAGTACTAACTCGGTTCAGACTTACTGAGTTTGAATTTCCTGTTCAGATTTAGTAAACTAGTTAGTGTGCACGTGCAACGCACGTCTCAATCGTAAAACATATGAGATTTACATAGTGTAGAATACAAATAAATATTGCAAAAATATATAAATTAAATCAATACATAATAGAAGATGATATGTGAATACAGCGACTTATATATGTGCAGAAATAGAAGATTATGTAAAAGGGCTAAAAGATACTTGAAAATGATCATCACGATACAAAGTATTTATCCCGTTTCGGATTAAAGTGCTAAAAGAAATCCAATCATCATCACAATGCAAAGTATTTTTCTGGTTTCAGATAAAAGGGCTAAAAGAAATCCAATCATCATCACCACAATACAAAGTATTTTTCTGGTTTCAGATAAAAGGGCTAAAAGAAATCTAATAATCATCACGATACAAAGTATTTATCCGATTTCGTATTTACGCGTTGGCAACCTGATTAACTTACAAAGCTATATCATTGTCTGTACGTACAGAAGCTGAAACGGGAATGAACCAAAATAAAGATGGAAGGAAAAGAATTCTAGAGCATTTGTCAAGTGTAATCTTATCGAGCTTTCAGGCAGGTCAGCTTCTAAATCACAAAAACATGATGAAACCTCAAATAAGACTTCAAGCAATGATGTAGGGAACGATGCCATCATGTTTATACCACGGATACCTGACACGTGCCAGTGTTTCGGACCCATATTTCCTCCAAGAATTTTTCACAATACAGTAATTACTGCCACCTTCGGACCCATATGGCACAATTAGAACTGAGTGATTAAGAGACGTTGGGCATGGACCATCGAAGGAAATAATGGAAGTCAAGTACCAGGTGTGGTAAAATTATATTAAATAAGTTAGTGAGAACAGAGTTGCATTCAAACCTGGGAGTATAGCTGAAATGCTCTAGCGCTGCCACATATTCTTACGCTAATAGGTTGCTGGGCAACATCCTGTAATGACAGGCCTTCCTTATAGCCATGGATTGTTACCACATGCTTTTTCAGCTGCAAAACAAGCAGACAAATTGCATGAATATGACACAACGCCACATCAAGCTAGTTTTCTACAAGACGGAACTGTTGCTGCGGTTTAGTAATAATGAATGAGGTAACACCAACTGATAAAACTGAAAAATACTTCAAGTATATCTTGTATCAAGGCCCTTTAGTAAAAGGAAATAATTCAAGTGCAAAGGAGTGATCTTCGTGGAAACAGAGACTTGCATCTTCACTCCTTCGGTATAAGTGACAGCAAAGACATCATCTCTTCAAAGAAAATAAATTATGTTTGTAATCAGAACTTAATAGAAAAATACTAACTGGTGAAAATCAGTGTGAAAGAAAACAGATCATGTTCTTACCCTGTATTGTTGCAGGAACAGGAGCATCAGAGTGCTGAGCCCAGTTATGAGAACACCACACCATATCAGAATTTTGAAGCGCATGTTCAAAGCAAAAGCAGTTCCAATTACTGAAACGAATAAGCAAGCACCGAAGCTGGTTAGATAAAATTACAACTTTAATTGACAGTTTCCCTATCACAAAGTAATATTTAAAATTATATTTGCTTTATAGCATCACAGAATCTGCAATATCATGAAACGGCTAAACTCCAGGTAGCTCGGTAATTCAGTTTAAAATGCAACATATGTGGCAGAAGGTCAAGTGTACACATTTTATTACCTTCAGGAATAATGTCGCATGCAAATTCTATACACATCAGTACATTGGCGCACATGCACGAACTATCTTGTAGGAGAAAAGGGTGGGCCTAACTGATAACCCTGAAATTAGCTGCATGCCATGGTGATATATTTTCTTTCTTTTTTCATAACCAATCAAGAACTATGAAGCACATGTGCCATACCTCAGGAATAACAATCTGATCAACATCTATGCTGTCAATAAGAGAGATCCCGGTCCATTTGAGAGATTGTTCTGCCCGGCGTTAGTCATAAATTACTGCTGCAAGAAGCATTGCCTTGGGTCACTTATCCTCTCCCAAGGATGACCCTCTCAGGCCAGTGAGCTGCAAACACAAATCTGCGCCGCCACGTAAGCCTGTGAAGGGTGAGAGCAGCGTCCACGAACGTCGCATTCTCCTTGGAGGTTGGATGTGTGAGAGCCGGCCGGCAGCGTGTAGTGGGAGGAAATCGGGATTCGGTGCGTCGCGCAGGTTCTCGGCAGCTGCCAGATCCGACGATACCGCCCGCTGCTCAGCGCCGTCCTCTGCCGTGCGCTTTTTCTTTGCAGGGACCTCTGGGCACCACCGTTGGCGCAGCGCGCTCGCCCTCGTGAAGACGGCCATGGCTTCGTTGGAGTCGCTCTCGGGCATGGCCCGCACTGCAGGAGCAACCCGTCCGGGTGCAGCTTTGCCTTGGCATCTCTAACCGCGGCGACCGCGGCTCTCGTCGGCGGGCGGAGGCCGCCCACTTAAGGCGCATGGCGGCGTTAGTGAAGAGCCACACGGCCCGAACCTTATCTCCCGCTACGATACATGGCGCGGCGACGCCCCTGGCCGCGGCCAGGCGCACGACAGCGACAGTTGATGCGGCCCCTCCCTCCGGCGGTGCATGGCGCGGACGCGTTTGACAGCGGCTTCGTCCAGGATGACACCGTAGGAGCGGCCAAAGCTGCCAGGTTGGGGATAGTGGTGGGGATGCGGCAGGAGGCGCCATGGTCGCAGGAGAGATTGAAGGGCGGCGACGGCTGTGGCGTGTGAGCTCGGCGCAGCGAGAGGGCCGGCGGCGCTCGGAGAACAAGTAAGGCGATGGCTCGTGAGAGGAGGCAAGGTTCGCGGGCGGCGCGCGGCGGCCGCTGCGGAGCCAGCGGAGGGGAGGATGTGCGATGCAGAGTGGAACTGATGGAGGGATTAGCGGAGAGATGGATTGGATTAGCGGACGCAGTTGGCAGAGTTTTCGTCCGCAACCGCAAATTGCTAAATGTACTTTTGGTCAGGGTTAATTACCATTTTAACGGTTAGATCTAAATAAGTGATTCAATCCTGAGGCTTTAATTGCTTTGTGTTAGTTGTGTGTACGTTAGGCCGGGTGCAGTTAAAAAAGATAATGTTTGCTTGTTTAATAGTAGTATAGATAAGTTCGAGCTCATGGATACGGGGAATATATCATGGCTGGTAGGCTAGCTTACAACAATGTAGCCGCTGGGCAGGGCAGTCCAGTCGATGTATAGCAGGTGGTGGCAGGGGGGCTTGGCCGGAGACGAAGCATTCTCCTGCCACTAACCCTCGCCCGCAGCGAGGTCAGTCTGCTTGCCCCTCACTCCAATCCAGCACACTCTGACATGGCTGCTTTAGAGACTTTCATTGTCGGAAATGCTAATGGGCAAACCTCCCACAAAGCCATTGGATGGCAAAACAAATTCAAAATGGCTGGCAATTCTTTCCTATAAATGGCAATTTCACATTATGTGTATGGCATTTTCCTCAAAACACATGGCAATTTTTGTTATTTCGTCATAACAAAGTAGGGTGTTCTCTGGCAATTCGTCCCCAGCAAACGTTAGCCAAATAACCACGACCTTAATCGTTTGCCCAAACAAAGGAAAATTTCATAGAAAAGAAAAGGAAGGAATTGTAAACCACCTGCTTATTTATTAATTTTTAGAAACAATGTTGTATTTAATTAGCAATGTTTAAATACACTAGCGTGCACATGTAACACATGTATCATCGGTAATCCACTTCTGAGCACAGGCTCTGCTGCACCCGCCCTTATGAAAAAAAATCAAAACATATACTAGAACAATTCAAAAAAAATCCAAATTTTTTGTGTGTGGTAGATAATTTGAGGCATGAGGTACGCTCCAATTTTCAAATCATTTACACATCGGAGCAGCTCTCGGCAAAAAAAAAAAAAACAAATTCAGGATCTGTAAAAATGTTTACTGTCCATGCACTGTTCTGACCCGATTTGTCTTTTTTGCTGAGAGCTTCTCAGAAGTCCAAATGATCTAAAATTTGGAGCGAACCTCACGTGATAAATTGTCTACCATGCAAAAAAAGATTGGAATTAAATTTTTTTTAAAAAAATTCCTGGACGGGTGCAGATGAGCCTGGGCACCGAAATGCCGCACTCATCATCGGTAATCTATAGTAAAATATCTATTTTAAATTTTATTATATCTATAATAAAAACATCTATTTTGAATATTATTTCGCTGTAGCGAGTTTATTTTACTGAGCCATTTAAATGTGTCTCAAGCCCAACAGTGCGAGGGTGTGCCTAACACATGATGTACACACATGTCTTCACATAAAATTCACGATCACATAAATGTACTACAATTAGTTATAAAAAATTTAAAAACAACAACTAAGCAAATTATCTGGTATTTATTATATGATGCTTCATTCCATTGCTGGGATATTAATCATTTAGAGCTTCATTTCCTTCATACTTCAAAATATGTAATAAAATCGTCTTCTCAGTTCAAAGCCATCACACTATGCATTATACAACATTTTTCTAAAAATCCATGTGCAACATGTATGCAAATGAACATGGTGTAAATACCCAACCTTGGGTATTGGAAAATATAGCGCTCCATCATGCCTTGAGTGAATGAAATTAAAAAGCAAATAACCCAACAGAGCACTCCATGTATGAAATACATTGTGTTGAATGAATCAATTAAGAACGTAATGCAATGACAAGAATCGTACCCGCATGAGTTTGTCTAAAAAACATGTACTTTGCATCCCCATTTAAAAACGCCATCATTCAATGCAGGATTTGCAATTTGGAGCGCAATGTTTACATTGTTGACCATAGTTTTATGCATATTCTTCCCAAAATATGTATTGAAAGCGAGTCCAAAATAGAGACATTTTTTTTATTTTAATTAGCCCAAAGATATCCCAAGGCAATAAAATCTGTAATGATGCATAGATTTGGAAATACATTAATCATGAGGCCAAATAAACCATTTTTCGTAACAAAGAATTACAATTTTACCATATCATATTCTGAGATATGGTACTCATAGCTGTCACACCAATTATTGAACAACTGTGCCCACCTAGCAACATCCATATTGTCATGATGATTTGGGTCTCGTGCACAGTGGGACATCGACTAAAATACTAATAAGAAAACATTACTAGTATGAGGCAAACTGTAATATATTATTATAGTAACGTACACAGGAGTTTAGATCAATGTGGTGAACTGGAATGTCTCTAACAAGCTAGATGTCATGGCACACTAGTATTCGAAGAAACATATTAAAACAATCAACATCCATGTATTCATCAGTCTTTAGTATATTCCTTATTTCTCTTAAATTTAAACTAACCAATTGTGATCTCAGTAAACACCTATACCAACATATTAGTTTAAATCTGAGACAAGTAAGAAACATATTTAAAAAATGATAGATATATGAATGTTAATTGCTTTAATATGGCTGTGCAGAAATTAGCGCGTCACGACATCCAGCTTGTAAGAGACATTCCAGTTCACTACATGGATCTGAACTTACGTGTAAGTTACTATAATCAGATATTACATTTTGCGTCATATTACTAATGTTTTCTTATTATTATTTTAATTGATGTCCCACTATGCACGAGACCAAGTCGTCGTGTCAATATGGACATTTCTAGGTTTTCACAGTTGTTTGATAGTTGGTCTGATAGCAATGAGTACCATATCTCAGAATGTGATATTGTACGATTTTAATTCTTCTTTACTAAAAGTGATTTATTTGTTCTTAATGACTGGTGTATTTCTAGATGTATGCATCGTTGCAGATTTTATTTCCTTGGGATATTCTTGGGCTATTTCTATTGTTCGTCTTGGATCAAAATAAAAAAGATGTCCTTATTTTGGACCCAATTTCAATACCTACTATAGAAAAAATATACTTAAAACTATGGTCAACAATGTAAACATTGCGCTCCAAGTTGCAAACCTTGCATTAAAGAACGACATCTCTAATTAGGAGTGCAAAGTTATGTTGTTCCGATAAACATATACGAGTATGAACTTGTCAATGCATCATAACTGATTCATGCAACGCACAATATAACATTTCATAAATGCAGTGCTCTGTCGGATTATTTGGTTTTTAATTTCATGCACTCATGGCACGATGGAGCTTACATTTGTCAATAACTAGGGAAACAATATACCAACCATGGAACGAAGCATTATAGACCGCATCAACGGATGGACCTTCAACAGAAAATTATCATCAAAGAATAAATAGTAGATAATGTTGCTTAGTTGTTGTTTCTTAATATTTTATAATCAATTATAATACATTTATGTGATCATTAATGTCATGTAAAGACATGTGTGTTGATCATGTGTTACACGCGCGCTCATGTCGTTGGGCATGAGACACACTTAGATGGCTCAGTAAAAAAGTGAAATAAGATTCAAATATTTTTTTTTATTATAAACTATGATACATGGGTTGTGCACGCTTATTAGTGCTAGAAAGAAAAGAAAAGCAACAGTAAATCACCTGTTTAATTGATTTTAGAAACAACGCTGCATCGTATTAAGTAACATCGTATCCAGACTATACTAGGAAAGGCTTCCATTGTTGCACTGGGTTGTCATACGATCTGCATGCACATGCATAAGCTCTAGATTGCTTGGACTTACCGTGCAACAGTGCAGGGTGTCGACCGAGGGAGTCGGCGACGACAGAGAGGGGTACTGTGTTGCCGTGGAAGACTCAGCGGCGTCGGAGGAGGAGCATAGAGCACCAGAGGACGGCGGGGCGTGTGCGCTCGCCGGAAGGTGATGTGCGGCGGCGCCGCAGCGTGATGGCGTGCCGGTTGATTGGGGATTAGGTCCGCATTTCTTTAGGGTTAGGGATTAGGTTAGCGCCTAGCTGTAGCAACTAGAAGAACGCCCGTGCGTTGCAACGGGGCCACGTTAACTTTAAAAGTTCAATATCAATTATGTTAATATTACGTTGAATATTCTCATATATATTAAGTGACATCGACGACCTTTTTTACCATCAAATTCTCTCTCTCACACACACACACACACCCTCTCCCTCCCTCTTCCTCACTCTCTCTCCCCCTCTCCCTCACTCGGGAGGTGGGACGAAAATAAACCCGAAACGGAGACTACCAACTGAGACATTAGGAGTAGAGATCATTTAGTTGATAAGAATAAATAGAAAACGGTGTTAAAAAGGAGAAACAGATTAGAATACAATTCAAAACCAAAAGGACGATGTAAAAGTGGATTCGCCCTGCCCCCAGGGCCTTGCCACCGAACCGGCTCAGCGGTCTAGTCCCCGCGCGGTCGTCTTCTCCTGTTCCCCGAGCCGCGTCGCTACAAAGACGGGCTCCCGCCCGACCACCTCGCTGGCATCAAAGGGGAATGGATAAGGGTGACGCCCTGCCTTCCCTACCCCATGGCCTCACTCCTCCTTGACGCCCCCTCCCAAATTCACTTCTCCTCCTCGCTCGCTCGATCCCGTCGATCTGGACGAAGTCAGACGCCACGGCCACCATGGCCGACTCCATCCACATGGCCACTGCCCTCCCTGAGGGCTAGGAGCTTGTCAAGGAGCTCCAAATGCCTTCGCTACTTTGTCTGCGCCAACGAGATCAAGTCCAGCGCCCCCGCATCGACGTTGCTGCTGTCTTCCTCAACCCTGGGCCACCGCGACATTGTCGTTCGATCCGCGCCGCCCCGAGCTCCCATGTCTTCCCCTAGGGCGCCATTGACACCGCCATGATCTCCTCTTGCCTTCCCCTTGTCTCCCCTCTCGTTTGCTCTCGTTAGGTATTTCGCCGTGGCCGAGAACCGCCGTCCGCCATGGCCATTGCAGGGGTAGTCACCGAGCTCCTCGGATTGACCCCGCGGCACATGCCCGCCCTATGCACGCCCATGCCCGAGCTCGCCGCTCTTCTTCCGCGCCACCTGGCCACTCCTCTCCATGCCCACGCCTGCGTACGTCGGTCACGCCCGCCGCCACTGTCGTCGGCCGCAGCCACCGCACCATGTGCCTTGCGACACACACACCTCGGTCGCGACGCCACACTCTCGCTGGCTGCGCGCGCCCGTCTGCTGCCCCGCCTCGCGCCGCCTCCAGTCATGGCCATCTTCTGCCGGCCTCCCCCTCAGCCTCGCCTACTACGTGTTGCTTCCTGCTGCTATGCGCTGCTCTACCGCTGGTATGCTGCTGCACCATGCTCTCGACACCGCCGTGGACAAATGTGGCGGAGGGATTGTTAATGGAGTACGAGAAGGAGGTGGCGGAGAAGGTGTGGAGAGGCAGGAGGTCTGGGGCGGTGTCACCTGGCTGTGGTGGAGGTGTTTATCCGACAAGGAGCCGGAGTGGAAGAAGAGGTTACAATTGGAAAGAATCACAAAAAAAATCATAACTCGGAGATCTCAGTTCAAAAAAATGCTAATATCGATGGAAAACATAGAAAATGTTTGTTGTTATCAAGGAAAGGTAAAAATTTAGGAAAGTTAGGATTTTTGAACTGATTTCTATGCAAATGGGGTTTTATTGTTTGATAACGTGATATCAGTACCTGCCCGTTTGTGACGTGTCTGATTAGGAAAGTTCGCAAATGTTAAGAAACTATTTATTGGGAGGAAAGTTGTGACGTGTCTGTTATTTGTTTCCTAAAACAAATTTCACTAATAAGTTAGGAAAGTTAGATTAAAATGTATTATTTGTTTCCTAAAAATCTATTATTTGTTTTCTAAGACAAATTGAACCAATAAAAGGAATCAATTGATTTGCATAATTTAAGGAAGTTAGATTAAAATGTATTATTTGTTTTCTGAAAATCTGTTATTTGTTTCCTAAGACAAATTGAACCAATAAAAGGAATCGATTGATTTAGATAAGTTAGGAAAGTTAGATTAAAATGTATTATTTGTTTCCTGAAAATCTGTTATTTGTTTCCTAAGACAAATTGAACCAATAAAAGAAATCGATTGATTTGCATAATTTAAGGAAGTTAGATTAAAATGTATTATTTGTTTCCTGAAAATCTGTTATTTGTTTCTAAGACAAATTGAACCAATAAAAGGAATCGATTGATTTGCATAAGTTAGGAAAGTTAGATTAAAACGTATTATTTGTTTCCTAAAAATCTGTTATTTGTTTCCTAAGACAAATTGAACCAATAAAAGGAATCGATTGATTGGCATAATTTAAGGAATTTGATTAAAATGTATTATTTGTTTTCTGAAAATCTGTTATCTTCCCGGCCCAGAACGACGGAGATGCCACATGATAGTATGGCACCAACCTATCGCCTGTGCGCTGATGAGTGATTTACGAGACGACTCACTGAAACTTAATCTGAGTATTTAATAATCAACAAATGACGGCAATCGTTGCGGGCTTGCGGCCAGGTACCCTCACCTGGACAATGATCTTTGGTCGGAGCGTAGAGGTAAGTGGTGTTGTTGGCGACATGCAGGTCGTCCACTCGAGAGGCGGCGCTGGATATTAATGGAGATCGTGCATGCAGACAACGAGGTGGGGTGGTTCATCTGTGCGGCGTGCTTCCGATCCAATCTGCGATATTCCCCCATGTGGATGCGACCCCATCACGTAGCCATACAAAACGATATAGGAACCATGATTAGATAAATATCCAATGATCAATTGGACTGTATTAGAATTGGAGAGAGAATGAATATACAGGAAACATGCAGGTCGAGCAAGCCAGCCTTTCCTATGGTCGTCTTGTTCCTGCAGATGTTAAGCTAATACCGAATCCAATGTTTAAAACCAATCAATCCTAGTCTCTTTCTCTGCCAAAGAAAGTTAATCTCTGGCGTCCTTCGTCCAAATTGAATTATATCAAACTGAGCAGGACCGACATAATTATGGGAAAGCCATATAAGAGAGATTAGTGGGAAGGAGAGGATTACGTCCCGGATTTTCAGAAGAAATGTGTGTTAGTGTTAATAGGAAGGAGGGGATAGTGTCCTGATTTTTTTACTGGGGAGATGTGCATTAAAGGAAAGATAGATTGTGTCCTGATTTCCTGCATGAAAAAAGAAAACCGGAAACTTGGAGAAGATCGAGGGGTGGGGCTGGCTAGGGGGTGGAGGTGGGACGAAAAAAACCGGACAAAAATAAACTGTAGAGATTAGCCCATGATCATTAGGAGTAGAGATTAGCTTTTTCACCTTGTCAGACAGTCCCTTCAATCCAAGAATATACAACATCTAGAAGAAATAAAACCAATGACATAATTAGTAAACAATTTCAGAGACAAAAGGATAAACAAATTGGATTTTTAAAACAAAACCTGCACCTGCACAAGTATATGTTATATTAACAAAAGTGCAGATCCCGTCCCACTCTTCTTCCGAATAGCAATCTTGGTGAGTGATCTCGGCCGGGTTCGATCGGCATGGCGTGTCGTACCTCCAGGAGTGGGTGCTGAGAGGAAGGATGGCAAACCTCCATTGTCAATCGATCGGAGCTGCATCGTCATTTTGATCAGAGCATGGACGAAATCGAGATGGTAGAGGTTGATGAATTTGTAGGACGTGAGGGTTTAGGGTGGGCATCACGAGAACTCACCCATATCTTGGGAGACGGCAGACCCGAGGTGCAGTCGTGTTCGTGCTTCAGGGGCTGCCACGTGCTGTCTTCGCCGCCATTGCCTGTCGACGCCACTTCAGCGCCACGAGCACGGGACTAAGGGACGAAGGGAAGAGAAGGGAAGGAAGCGAGCTAATGACGTACCTATGTTTGGTATGTAATACCCTCCATTAAGAGTAGATATTTTCTTAAAATTGGTTATTTTGTTTCCTAATTAATGTGATTGGGCAATTTAAGGTAAGGTTAATTAATTTAGATTTGATATTTAGAGATTGATCGTATTGATTCTTTCACATAAAGACATTACTAAAAATAACTTGCACCAGCATGGAATGTTATGATCCGTTAAGATTTTTTTCTTTGTGTGAGAGGGTGACGCGAAACTAAACCGGTGGGGTGGGGGAGGGACGAAAAAAAACCAGCGAAATAAAACGGGTGGGAGGTGGGAGGTGTTGGGGAACGTAGCAGAAATTCAAAATTTTCCTACGTGTCACCAAGATCTATCTATGGAGAAACCAGCAACGAGTAGAAAGAGAGTGCATCTACATACCCTTGTAGATCGCTAAGCGGAAGCGTTCAAGTGAACGGGTTGATGGAGTCGCACTCGTCGTGATTCAAATCACCGATGATCAAGTGCGAACGCACGGCACCTCCGCGCTCAACACACACGACAGCCCGACGATGTCTCCCACGCCTTGATCCAAAGCAAGGAGAGAGGAGAGGTTGAGGAAGACTCCATCCAGCAGCAGCACAACGGCGTGGTGGTGATGGAGGAGTGTGGCAATCCAGCAGGCTTCGCTAAGCACCACGGGAGAGGAGGAGTACTTGGGAGAGAGGAGAGGGCTGCAACCAAAGGCGTAGATCGAATCACGTGTATTGTGTCTTCTCCGGGCAGCCCTATGCCTCACTATTTATAGGGAGAGGGGCTGCGCCCCTTTAGGGTTTCCCACCCCAAGGGTGCGGCCAGCCCAGATCCCATCTGGGGTGGCGGCGAGGGGGAGAGGGGAGGCGCAGGAGCATGGGCCTTAGGGCCCATCTCGCCCTAGGGTTTGCCCTCCCACTCTCCCCGCGCTTGGGCCCCTTGTGGGCGCACCAGCCCACCGGGCTGGTTCCTCCCACACATGACCCACGAGCCCTCTGGGGTAGGTGGCCCCACTTGGTGGACCCGGGACCCTCCGGTGGTCCGTGATTTTACCGATAAAACCCAAACTTTTCGGTGACCAAAACAGACTTCCCATATATAAATCTTTACCTCCGGACCATTCCGAACTCCTCGTGACGTCCGGGATCTCATCCGGACTCAACAACATTCGTAACCACATACTAGCTTCCTTTATAACCCTAGCGCCATCGAACCTTAAGTGTGTAGACCCTACGGGTTCGGGAGACATGTAGACATGACCGAGACGTTCTCCGGTCAATAACCAACAGCGGATCTGGATACCCATGTTGGCTCCCACATGTTCCACGATGATCTCATCGGATGAACCACGATGTCAAGGACTCATCGATCCCGTATACAATTCCCTTTGTCTAGCGGTATTTTACTTGCCCGAGATTCGATCGTCGGTATACCGATACCTTGTTCAATCTCGTTATCGGCAAGTCTCTTTACTCGTTCCGCAACACATCATCCCGTGATCAACCCCTTAATCACATTGTGCACATTATGATGATGTCCTACCGAGTGGGCCCAGAGATACCTCTCCATTTACACGGAGTGACAAATCCGAGCCTCGATTCGTGTCAACCCAATGACACTTTTGGAGATACCTGTAGTGCACCTTTATAGTCACCCGCCACGTTGTGACGTTTGATACACCCAAAGCACTCCTACGGTATCCGGGAGTTACACGATCTCATGGTCTAAGGAAGAGATACTTGACATTGGAAAAGCTCTAGCAAACGAACTACACGATCTTTGTGCTATGCTTAGTATTGTGTCTTGTCCATCACATCATTCTCCTAATGATGTGATCCCGTCATCAACGACATCCAATGTCCATAGCCAGGAAACCATGACTATCTGTTGATCACAACGAGCTAGTCAACTAGAGGCTCACTAGGGACATATTGTGGTCTTTGTATTCACACGTGTATTACGATTTCCGGATAATACAGTTATAGCATGAATAAAAGACAATTATCATGAACAAGGAAATATAATAATAATACTTTTATTATTGCCTCTAGGGCATATTTCCAACAGTCTCCCACTTGCACTAGAGTCAATAATCTAGTTCACATCACCATGTGATTAACACTCACAGGTCACATCGCCATGTGACTAACACCCAAGAGTTTACTAGAGTCAGAGTCTAGTTCACATCACTATGTGATTAACACTCAATGAGTTTTAGGTTTGATCATGTTGCTTGTGAGAGAGGTTTTAGTCAACGGTGCGAACCTTTCAGATCCGTGAGTGCTTTACAAATCTCTATGTCATCTCCTAGATGTAGCTACCACGCTCTATTTGGAGCTATTCCAAATGACTGTTCTACTTGGAGCTATTCTAAAAGTTGCTCCAATTATACGTATCCGGTATCTCTTCTCAGAGCTATCCGGATAGGTGTAAAGCTTGCATCGACGTAACCCTTTACGACGAACTCTTTTACCACCTCCATAATCGAGAAAATTCCTTAGTACACTAGTTACTAAGGATAACTTTGACCGCTGTCCTGTGATCCATTCTTGGATCACTCTTGTACCCCTTGACTGACTCATGGCAAGGCACACTTCAGGTGCGGTACACAGCATAGCATACTATAGAGCCTACGTCTTAATCATAGGGGACGACCTTCGTCCTTTCTCTCTATTCTGCCGTGGTCGAGCTTTAAGTCTTAACTTCATACCTTACAACTCAGGCAAGAACTCCTTCTTTGACTGATCCATCTCGAACACCTTCAAGATCATGTCAAGGCATGTGCTCATTTGAAAGTACTATTAAGCATTTTGATCTATCTTATAGATCTTGATGCTTATTGTTCAAGTAGCCTAATCCAGGTTTTCCATTGAAAAACAATTTTCAAACAACCCTATATGCTTTCTAGAAATTGTACATCATTTCTGATCAACAATATGTCGACAACATATACTCGTCAGAAATTTTATAGTGCTCCCACTCACTTCTTTGGAAATACAAGTTTCTCATAAACTTTGTATAAACCTAAAATCTTTGATCATCTTATCAAAGTACATATTCCAACTCCGAGATGCTTACTCCAGTCCTTATAAGGATCGCTAGAGCTAGCATACCTTTTAGCATCCTTAGGATCGACAAAACTTTTCTGATTGTATCACATACAACCTTTCCTTACGAAAACTGGTAAGGAAACTCATTTTGACATCCATCTGCCAGATTTCATAAATGCAGCTATTGCTAACATGATTCCGACGGACTTTAAGCATCGCTACGGGTGAGAAAATCTCATCGTAGTCAACTCCTTGAACTTGTGAAAAACTCTTCGCCACAAGTCGAGCTTCATAGACGGTGACATCACCGTCCACGTCCGTCTTCTTCTTAAAGATCCATTTGTCTCAATGGCTTGCCGATCATCGGGCAAGACCACCAAAGTCCATGCTTTGTTCTGATACATGGATCCTATCTCGGATTTCATGGCTTCTAACCATTTGTCGGAATTTGGGCCCACCATTGCTTCTCCATAGCTCGTAGGTTCATCATTGTCTAGCAACATGACCTTCAAGACAAGATTACTGTACCACTCTGAAGCAGTACGCATCCTTGTCACCCTACGAGGTACGGTAGTGACTTGATCTGAAGTTTCATGATCACTATCATAAGCTTCTACTTCAATTGGTGTAGGTGCCACAGGAACAACTTCCTGTGCCCTGCTACACACTAGTTGTAGTGACGGTTCAATAACCATATCAAGTCTCCACCATCCTCCCACTTAACTTTCCGAGACAAACTTTTCCTCGAGAAAGGACCCGATTCAAGAAACAATCCATATTGCTTTCGGATCAGAATTAGGAGGTATGCCCAACTGTTTTTGGGTGTCTTATGAAGATGCATTTTATCCGCTTTGGGTTCGAGCTTATCAACATGAAACTTTTCCACATAAGCGTCGCAGCCCCAAACCTTTTAAGAAATGACAGCTTAGGTTTCTCCAAACCATAGTTCATACGGTGTCATCTCAACGGAATTACGTGTTGCCCTATTTAAGTGAATGTGGTTGTCTCTAATGCCTAACCCGTAAACGATAGTGGTAATTCGATAAGAGACATCATGGTACGCACCATATCCAATGGGGTGCAACTATGATGTTCGGACACACCATCAAAATATGGTGTTCCAGGCGGTATTAATTGTGAAACAATTTCCACAATGTCTTAACTGCGTGCCAAAGCTCGTAACTCAGATACTCATCTCTATGATCATATCATAGACATTTCATCTTCTTGTCACGATGATCTTCAACTTCACTCTGAAATTACTTGAACCATTCAATAATTCAGACTTGTGTTTCATCAAGTAAATATACTCTACATCTACTCGAATCATCTCGTGAAGTAATAACATAACGATATTCATCTGATGCCTCAAAGACTCATTGGACTGCACACATCAAAATGTGTTACTTCCAACAAGTTGCTATCTTGTTCCATTTTTTGAAAAACGAGGCTTTTTAGTCATCTTGCCCATGTGGTATGATTTGCATATCTCAAGTGATTCAAAATCAAGTGAGTCCAAACGATCCATCTGCATGGAGTTTCTTCATGCGTATACACCAATAGACATGGCTCGCATGTCTCAAACTTTTCAAAAATGAGTGAGTCCAAAGATCCATCAACATGGAGCTTCTTCATGCGTTTTACACCAATATGACTTACATGGCAATTGCCACAAGTAAGTGGTACTATCATTACTATCTTATATCTTTTTGGCATGAAATGTGTATCACTACGATCGAGATTCAGTAAACCATTCCTTTAGGTGCAAGACCGTTGAAGGTATTATTCAAATAAATAGAGTAACCATTATTCTCCTTAAATGAATAACCGTATTGCAATAGACATAATCCAATCATGTCTATGCTCAACGCAAACACCAAATCTCGATGGTAGAGGGAGCGTGCGATGCTTGATCACATCAACCTTGGAAACACTTCCAACATATATCGTCAGCTCACCTTTAGCTAGTCTCCGTTTATTCCGTAGCTTTTATTTCGAGTTACTAACACTTAGCAACCGAACCGGTATCTAATACCCTGGTGCTACTAGGAGTACTAGTAAAGTACACATTAACATAATGTATATCCAATATACTTCCATCGACCTTTCCAGCCTTCTCATCTACCAAGTATCTAGGGTAATTCCGCTTCAGTGCCCGTTCCTCTTATTACAGAAGCGCTTAGTCTCGGGTTTGGGTTCAACCTTGGGTTTCTTCACTAGAGCAGCAGCTGATTTGCCGTTTCATGAAGTATCCCTTCTTGCCCTTGCCCTTCTTGAAACTAGTGGTTTCACCAACCATCAACAATTGATGCTCCTTCTTGATTTCTACTTTCGCGGTGTCAAACATCGTGAATACCTCAAGGATCATCATATCCATCCCTGATATGTTATAGTTCATCACGAAGCTCTAGCAGCTTGGTGGCAATGACTTTGGAGAAACATCACTATCTCATCTGGAGGATTGACTCCCACTCGATTCAAGTGATTGTTGCACTCAGACAATCTGAGCACAAGCTCAACGATTGAGCTTTTCTCCCTTAGTTTGCAGGCTAAGAAGATCGTCGGAGGTCTCATTCCTCTTGACGTGGGCACGAGCCTGAAATCTCAATTTCAGTCCTCGAAACATCTCATATGTTCATGACGTTTGAAAAACATCTTGGTGCCTTAATTCTAAACCGCTTATCCGAACTATCACGTAGTTATCAAAAGCGTGTATGTCCGATGTTCGCAACATCCACAAACGACGTTTGGGGTTCAAAGACTGTGGCGGTGCATTAAGGACATAAGCTTTCTATTGTCCACATAATCGCCATCGTCAACTTTCAACTATATTTTCTCTAGGAACATATCTAAACAGTGGAACTAAAGCGCGAGCTTCGACATAATTTGCAAAGGTCTTTTGACTATGTTCGGGATAATTAAGTTCATCTTATGAACTCCCACTCGAGATAGACATCCCTCGGTCATCTAAGTGATTACATGATCCAAGTCAACTAGCCCGTGTCCGATCATCACGTGAGACGGACTAGTCATCATCGGTGAACATCTTCATGTTGATCGTATCTACTATACGACTCATGCTCGACCTTTCGGTCTCCGTGTTCGAGGCCATGTGCGCACATGCTAGGCTCGTCAAGTTAACCCCAAGTGTTTTATTGTGTAAAACTGTCTTACACCCGTTGTATGTGAACGTAAGAATCCATCACACCCGATCATCACGTGGTGCTTAGAAGCGACGAACTGTAGCAACGGTGCACGGTCGGGGAGAACACTTCTTGAAATTTTGTAAGGGATCATCTTATTTACTACCGTCGTCCTAAGTAAACAAGATGCATAAACATGATAAACATCACATGCAATCAAATAGTGACATGATATGGCCAATATCATTTTGCTCCTTTTGATCTCCATCTTCGGGGCTCCATGATCATCTTGTCACCGGCATGACACCATGATCTCCATCATCATGATCTCCATCATCGTGTCTTCATGAAGTTGTCTCGCCAACTATTACTTCTACTACTATGGCTACCGGTTAGCAATAAAGTAAAGTAATTACATGGCGTTGTTCAATGACACGCAGGTCATACAATAAATTAAGACAACTCCTATGGCTCCTGCCGGTTGTCATACTCATCGACATACAAGTCGTGATTCCTATTACAAGAACATGATCAATCTCATACATCACATATCATTCATCACATTCTTTTGGCCATATCACATCACATAGCATACCCTGCAAAAACAAGTTAGACGTCCTCTAATTGTTGTTGCATGTTTTACGTGGCTGCTATGGGTTTCTAGCAAGAACGTTTCTTACCTACGCAAAAACCACAACGTGATATGCCAATTGCTATTTACCCTTCATAAGGACCCTTTTCATCGAATCCGTTCCGACTAAAGTGGAGAGGCGGCACCGCTAGCCACCTTATGCACGAAGTGCATGTCAATCGGTGGAACCTGTCTCACGAAGATGCGTGTAAGGTCGGTCCGGCCGCTTCATCCCACAATACCGTCAAACAAGATTGGACTAGTAACGGTAAGCATATTGAACAACATCAACGCCCACAACTACTTTGTGTTCTACTCGTGCAAAGAATCTACGCAATAGACCTAGCTCATGATGCCTTTGTTGGGGAACGTGGCGAAATTCAAAATTTTCCCACGTGTCACCAAGATCTATCTATGGAGAAACCAGCAACGAGTAGAAAGAGAGTGCATCTACATACCCTTGTAGATCGCTAAGCGGAAGCGTTCAAGTGAGCACGGGTTGATGGAGTCGTACTCGTCGTGATTCAAATCACCGATGATCAAGTGCGAACGCACGGCACCTCCGCATTCAACACACGACAGCCCGACGATGTCTCCCACGCCTTGATCCAGCAAGGAGAGAGGGAGAGGTTGAGGAAGACTCCATCCAGCAGCAGCACAACGGCGTGGTGGTGATGGAGGAGTGTGGCAATCCAGCAGGCTTCGCTAAGCACCACGGAGAGGAGGAGTACTTGGGAGAGAGGAGGGCTGCAACCAAAGGCGGAGATCGAATCACGTGTATTGTGTCTTCTCTGGGCAGCCCTATGCCTCACTATTTATAGGGAGAGGGGCTGCGCCCTTTAGGGTTTCCCACCCCAAGGGTGCGGCCAGCCCAGATCCCATCTGGGGTGGCGGCGAGAGGGGAGAGGGGAGGCGCAGGAGCATGGGCCTTAGGGCCCATCTCGCCTAGGGTTTGCCCCTCCCACTCTCCCTCGCGCCTTGGGCCCCTTGTGGGGCGCACCAGCCCACAGGGCTGGTTCCTCCACACATGGCCCACGCAGCCCTCTGGGGTAGGTGGCCCCACTTGGTGGACCCGGGACCCTCCGGTGGTCCGTGCTTTTACCGATAAAACCCAAACTTTTCCGGTGACCAAAACAGGACTTCCCATATATAAATCTTTACCTCCGGACCATTCCGGAACTCCTCGTGACGTCCGGGATCTCATCCGGACTCAACAACATTCGGTAACCACATACTAGCTTCCTTTATAACCCTAGCGCCATCGAACCTTAAGTGTGTAGACCCTACGGGTTCGGGAGACATGTAGACATGACCGAGGCGTTCTCCGGTCAATAACCAACAGCGGGATCTGGATACCCATGTTGGCTCCCACATGTTCCACGATGATCTCATCGGATGAACCACGATGTCAAGGACTCGGTCGATCCGTATACAATTCCCTTTGTCTAGCGGTATTTTACTTGCCGAGATTCGATCGTCGGTATACCGATACCTTGTTCAATCTCGTTACGGCAAGTCTCTTTTTCGTTCGCAACACATCATCCCGTGATCAACCCCTTAATCACATTGTGCACATTATGATGATGTCCTACCGAGTGGGCCCAGAGATACCTCTCCATTTACACGGAGTGACAAATCCCAGTCTCGATTCGTGTCAACCCAACAGACACTTTTGGAGATACCTGTAGTGCACCTTTATAGTCACCCGATTCGTTGTGACGTTTGATACACCCAAAGCACTCCTACGGTATCCGGAGTTACGATCTCATGGTCTAAGGAAGAGATACTTGACATTGGAAAAGCTCTAGCAAACGAACTACACGATCTTTGTGCTATGCTTAGTATTGGGTCTTGTCCATCACATCATTCTCCTAATGATGTGATCCCGTCATCAACGACATCCAATGTCCATAGCCAGGAAACCATGACTATCTGTTGATCACAACGAGCTAGTCAACTAGAGGCTCACTAGGGACATATTGTGGTCTTTGTATTCACACGTGTATTACGATTTCCGGATAATACAGTTATAGCATGAATAAAAGACAATTATCATGAACAAGGAAATATAATAATAATACTTTTATTATTGCCTCTAGGGCATATTTCCAACAGGAGGAAGTACCAAAAAAGTACCAAAAAAGACCGGGTGAGGTGGGACGAAAATAAAACCCGGAACGCGACCTACCAACTGAGACATTAGGAGTAGAGATTGTGGACGTGCGCCTGCACAGCAGGGGTGGACACCAATCGCATTCTTTTCGTCTTTATGGGCCACGCCTGACAACATTTATTTGATCCTTTTCTCCTGGGCCGCGTTATTTTTCTTTGTGGGTTCAGGCCCCACTTGCTGGCTGGGAAAGCTGATCCCGCAGGCTGGGCCCTAGGTGGTCGCCCCTCCCACCTAGGCCGAGAACCGGCCTGTTTTGCCTCAAAAAAGGAAAAAAAAAGAAACCCGGCCTGTTTGATGTTCTTCATGCATGATTTGGAGCTTCCACTCCGTCGAGATCACTAATTAAGGAGTAATCTTTGCAAAGGTCACTCCCCAATCTCTCTAATTTGACAAGACGTTGCATGTCAGCCTTTCACGAGTTTGAACACTGGGACACTGTATAAGCATGAGTGATCAAATGAATAAAGTAGCCTGAGCAGAACCTATACCTAGAGCTAACATCATATAACTGAATTGAGACATTGTAGAATAGGCTAAGCTTCTTTTAATATCTCCCTAAGCAAGAGCTAAAGTAGCCATGCCATCCTATTTGTCAAAGGGATTGGATTGGTGACTTACCCAATTCAAAATTCATAAGAATGGCATAGAGGGACCATTGAGCAACTCGAAAAAGCTTGGATTAGATTACAGAAAGTCGTAAATACCCTATGTATACGTGGGGAAGGAAGAGGGCATGTGTAATGGTGTTATCTTAGTAATCACATAGAATAAACGTTGAGGTGGAAGAGAGAGAAACCATATGAAAATGTTTGGCTTTTCTTATTTTAAGAGATGATCTCTTAGCAATGATACTTTTTTTAGCATACTAGCGATGATACTCTCACTACCTCTTTAGCTACTAAAAATAAGACTAAGGGCCCGTTCGGATCCTCTCTAGCTCCGCGGTTCACCGGCTTGGCACGTGGAGTGATGCCGAACGGCCCGGCTCCGCGAAGCCAGCTTCAGGAAGCCCAGTGCAATTCCGAGGAGCAGCGGAAACGCAGCTCCTCCAAACGACGAAGCAAGAGTTGAATGTATTATTATTTTTTACGAATAGGAGTTGAGTTGATTTACACGAGAATGCCATTCCGAAAGAAAAACCCCTGATAGAACCAGCGACCTCATGGCCCTAGTCTAAGACTCGCCAGCGCCTCTCCTATTTGGCCCATGCCGACGGAGCCGAAGCTGCAGCTGCGGCCCCCCGTGGGGAAAAGCTGGCTTGGGCGGGCTGGCTGGCTAGTTTGGAGACCAGAGAACTTCCGAACGAGGCCTAAGAGATAACCCATTTGAACGCTTTTTTATTGTCGTCTCTAAATTACGTTGAGAGATTCGGTTCTTCAAATTTCTGCAAAAAAGAATAGAACCAGACTTAGATGTGTGTCTGAGCTATTCATGACGACTCTAAAAGATGGGATGAGAACCTGATTAGGCATTTGTTTTATTCTTATGATGCCGAGGAAATTTTGAAGTTACGTATCCCGACTATTGGTGAGGAAGATTTTATTGCTTGGCACTATGAGAAAAATGGAATGTTTTAGGTTAAAAGTGCGTACAGGTTGGCGCTGAATTTGAAAAACAATAAGAGTGAGATGGGGAGCCCTAGTGATGATGTTAATGGAGAAAGGGGCTGTGGAACATTATTTGGAAGGCTCAGGTCCCTCAGAAAATCAGAATTTTTGCTTGGCGTGCTGCTACTATATTTGTGGCGTCGAAGATGAATGCGTGTTTCATGCTCTGGTGACATGTCCCAATGCACGGGCGTTCCGTATGGCAGTAAGGGAGGTATGGAAATTACCAGATGATGAGATATTCAATTTTTCGGGGCCAGATTGGCTACTTATTTTATTGGAGCAGTTAACATCGCCGATGCGTGAGCAAGTTATATTCATGTTTTGGAGGGCATGGCACCTGAGGAATGACTTGATCTTTGGTAAGGGAAAGGAAACTATCTCTACCTCTGTGAGCTTTATTCAAAACTACTGGGGTCCTTCTCGTTCTGTCATACCAATAGGAAGATGGAGGTTACCAACAAAGGTAAAGAAAGGGTCGATGCGTTTTATGATATAATTGAAGTGAAAGAAAAAGTTGTGAATTGGCAGCCTCCCGATGCAGAGTCCATTAAGATTAATGTTGATGCGAGCTTTGTGGAGGCCATTAGCTCTGCAAGTGTGGGTGTGGTTGCCGGGAACCATTTGGGAGAAGTGATCATTTCTCCGTGGGATTATATTGGGGTTTGCAATAGCGTGGATGAAGCGGAACTTAGAGCGGCCCTCGCAGGGCTTTACCTCGGTATTACTCTACACAAGCCCATCATCTTAGGAACTGATTGTTCTTTTGTGGCTTCCGTTCGAGGAAATGATTATTTGGACAGGTCTTCCCTAGTTGGTCCGTGACGGATTATTTGGAAATGATTAATGTATGGAGGGGTTTTAAAAAAAATTACGTGACGGATTTAAAGTATGCATGTTGTGATGTACACGTGGCTAGGCTTATTTTTTTTAAGAGAAACTGTGGGCAGATAATTTGTTTTTTTGTTGTTGGTATACCACCCTGCGCCCCGGCCCCGAGAGGGAAGGGAAAGGGGATAGCGCGGCGCGCGGCGACCGGGGAGCGGGCGGGCGCGAGAGATCCGTGAAACCGGGCACGGGAACCACGTCCACTCGTTCCGGGGCACCTCCCCACTCCTCCGCCTCTGTTTCTTTGGGCTTTCGCTTCCACTCCACTCCGCCCTCCTCGCGCCGCGCCCATCCCGACGCCACCGCCCCCTAGAAAACAAACCCCGCCACCACCGACGACGCGATCGCCGCCCACCACCCGTTCGGCGGATTGCCACCTCGGAGGACAGGACGACACCCATGGACCCCTCGCTCGCCACCGCCGCCGCCAGGCCGCGCCTCGCCGCTCCCCCGCCGTCGTACGCCGCGGGCGCGGGCGCGCTGCTGCTGCCGCGGGGCGGCGCCGTCCTCCCGGGGAGGCGGAGGCGGAGCGGCAGGTTCTCGTGCCGCGCGGGATCCGCGGCCTCGGAGATGTAATGCCTCCTGCCTCTTTTCCCCCCTCTATTAATCTGTCAGTTTGCTTTGGTGAGCCTCTCGTGGGGATGAGACGGGGGACGGAATTATCCTCTCCTTGTAGTAGCTACATAATGACGATTGCACTGGTTCCTCGATCACGCCTCGTGATTAGGAAGGGGAGGCCCATCACCATTACCATCACCATCACTTTTCTAGCTGAACAATGATGGTTGCGCTCTGCAGCCGTAGGTCCATCTCACCACCTAATGGTCGGGTGCCCGCAGCCCTACTGACTACTGAACAAACATGTACCACGGCCAACGGCGCCGGAAGCATGTAGATAGAGGTATACCGCAGCTAATGATAGCAGAGCCACGAAAAACCGATCTAGCACACTTCGATCCTAAACCGGCTTTGCCATTCATGACACTGATTGATGGCAGGGGTCAATCAAACTAACCATCAATCCAGGGGTGAATTAAATGCAGTTCCACACAAACTCAGGCAAGAAATTCAGTGTTTCATAAAGTGGTATGCAAGATATTTCCCATTATAGCATTTTGGATGCTGATTGGATCTGATGCACTGGACCCATGTTCAGTGCCATCCCCTGTCTCTGTCAGGCAGGTCACTCTTAATTCATCACCGTGCTGTTTTTTTTCTTCTCCCTTCACAATGCTTATATGTCTATCTGGCATATGGTACTCAGTGAAGTCGACAAACTGAAGCAGTTCATTCCACAATGTCCTCTGCACAAATGCAGCTGTGCAGTTCATTACCCATTTCCGTTTTCTGGACAATTTGACAATCAAAGCTTATATGTTTTGCTGTTTACTGCAGAACAAAGGAGAAAAACAGAGTAGATCCTTCAAACTCGGGTTCGGTGCTGCTCCGGGTTTCTTTAGACCACCAGGTTAAGTACGGCGAGCATGTTGGTATCATAGGTTCCGCAAAGGAGCTTGGGGCATGGAAGCAGCATGTCGAACTGGATTGGACAGCGGATGGCTGGGTCTGCCAGCTGGAGCTCCCCAGCGAAGCAGCTGTGGAGTTCAAGTTTGTGATAGTTTCGAAAGGGGGAAATGACAAGACATGGGAGGGTGGTGACAACCGTGCCATTCAGCTGCCAAAGGGTGGTACACTTGATATAGTGTGCAACTGGGATAAGACAGAAGAGCCTTTAGGTCCTTCGGGAGCACCAAAGGTTGATAGAGCACCGAAACATGTTGCTCCGCAAACGGTTGGAGATGTTTCAGCTGCCAATTTAGCACCGGGGACTGACTCGAGCTCATTTGGTGGGCAATGGCAAGGTAGCGAAGCTGTTTTCATGAGGTCAAATGAGCATGGGAATAAGTCGAGTGACAGGAAGTGGGATACAGCTGGGCTTGGTGGAATGGCACTGAAATTGGTTGAGGGTGATAAATCGTCTAAGAATTGGTGGCAGAAGGTAAGTTGGCTTGGTTTGTTTTTGACCCTGTCAAAAAGGTCTAGTATTCCATATTCTGTTATTTTAAAAGTGAAAGCTCAACACTGAAATTTAAATATCGACAGATGGAAGTGTATGGTACTTTCAGGACCCCACATGAGCGGATGCAGCAATGTTGTATAGCTGCTAGTTATCTGTTTCCCTTTTGGTAATAGGTGTCATAACTGAAAGTATCTTTTGTGAACTTGTTAAAGAAAAACTGGTTTATGTCTCTCAGCACCTCCCGTAAGCACCTTGCACTGTACAAGGCCCAAGGCTCCCACGTTGGTCACTGCTGTGTTTAAATATTTAACCTTTCTTTTATGAAGCTAACAAAAGATAACAATCAGTCGATGGTGCAGTCCGCACCCTATGACTTGATGTCTTTTTAGAAATATTGCATTCAGTGTAATGCTGAAATAGCTTCTTTTAATAAGTGTTTTTTCTTGCAGTTAGATCTTGTTCGCCGGCTTGTGTCAGAATCTGTTGATGATCAAAGTAGATTGGAGGCTCTCATATGCTCTGCTATTTATTTGAAGGTTTCTCCAATTGCACTTTACTATGCTATTTGTCATTATAATTCTTGGAAAACTGATTTCCCCTTGTAAAAACATTCATCTGAAAACATATGATCTGCTATTTATTTAAATGTTTCTTGAATTGCAGTTTAATATGCTATTTGTCAGCATTTTCCTGGAAAACTAATTTTGTTTTGTAAATTGTTAATCTGAAAACAGAGACTGATAAAAAGTATATTAATATATTTTTAATTGGTTCCCTCTATTGCAGTGGATTTATACAGGTCAGATATCTTGTTCCGAAGATGGCGGTCATTACCGACCCAACAAACATGCTGAGATATCGAGGCAAATTTTCCGTGAAATTGAAAAGATGTACTACACAAAAGGCATATCACCTGAGGTTTGCTCTTTCCGTCACAATTGTTAGATAACCATCAGCATCTATTCTAAGTATTTGACTATCTGTAATTTTGATCACTGTGCCTTTAGCTAAGATGAACTAGTCTGACTTCGCTACTGTCACTTTGTTACTGTTATATAATTCTTTTGGTAACAATGTAATGCTTAAGGTTAATTAAATTTAAATGTGCAACCTAATACATACTAATTATCAATTATTTATCACTTTCATATTTCCATGTACATTCGTGCAGGATGTGCTTGTGATTCGCAAGATTCATCCTTGTTTACCTTCGTTTAAGTCGGAGTTTACTGCCACTGTTCCTCTAACACGAATTCGTGATATTGCTCATCGCAATGACATCCCACATGAGCTCAAGGTGATGATCTCTTCCGAGAGTATAGAGTAACTTCCGATCGGATTATTTGCAACTCACTCCATCTTCTAATGTCAACAGCAAGAAATCAAGCATACCATACAAAACAAGCTCCACCGAAGTGCTGGCCCTGAGGATCTTGTTGCTACAGAAGCCATGCTTACTAGGATTACAAAGAATCCTGGAGAATACAATGGCGCTTTTGTCGAACAATTCCAAATATTTTATAGCGAACTAAAAGACTTCTTTAATGCCGGCAGGTTGTCTAACTCTTTATTTCCCATATTTTGTACTTCCAGAATATCTATTTGCTAAACTAAACTAATGAAACTTTGACTCTTTCTGAACTTTTTGATCCTACTGAAAGATATTGACATCAGTTCGGAATTTCTAATTCCTGACCTATTGCGTTTAGAAGTATTGATACAGAAATACAATTTTGATGGTGAACAGAAAATTAATGGCAGAAAACTTCTTTTTTACAATATGGTAGAAGATTTGTATGTCCTTAGGCACCTTATGGAACTGTTCTCATAAAAAGTAAAAAGGATCTGCCCAGAAACAAGAGAATAGAAGATTTACTGCAGTTATTCTGGTAGTAAGCATTTCATATATTTACCATGATACTAACAAAGTTATAAACAATAATTCAACATGAAGCACAACGGCATAAATTGGAGCTAGTAAAAGATATCATTATAATTTAAACTATATATTGACCCTACCTGCTTTGATGTGCAAGTAAGAATCTAGAATACTAAATGTTAGTACTTGACTAATGTATATTAGATGTGTAGTATGTACTGCTAGAGTGCTAGTTTTGACACAACCTTGGAGCTAAAAGAGACAATTCGATGAACAATTATAAAAGCAGCCCCTTCACTGAGCATCAAATGTTTTCTGTAGCAATGAACACTTATCTGATGGTCATCAAATGGTTTTGTATAGGAATGATAAAATAAAATTCATTTCAATGATGATATGTAACATGGTATTTGGCAATTCTGCAGCCTGTTTGAACAACTGGAATCCATCAAGGAATCTTTGAATGATTCTGGCTTAGAAGCACTGTCATCATTTGTCAAAACCAAACAGGTAAATTTTACTAAAAACAGTGATTTTTCGTTCTTTCCTATTTCAGCGTGTTATACAAGCTAATACTAGTACTTCACAGTTTTCAACAATTCAGGCACATTTATGTGTTTTCTTTTTAAATTCAAACATTTCTGCCCTCTGATCATCTAATATAAAGAAGCAAACAACGTTTAGAAATGTGAATTATGTTACCAAGTTCTGCATGACGTCATTCTATATGTTTGCAATTGTATAGGAAGCATCTAACTCCAGCTTGTTTCAGTGACGTTCACGATGCACTGCAGTCTTGTGAATCTGAATACCTTCATAAGATATGATGCTTACATCTACGTACTCAGTAATAGACTGTCCTTACTAGTTTATTGTGTGTCATGGTAGTCCACTTTCTACCATTTCAGTTGTAGAATTGTAGAATAGACCCATTGCTTCAGTTATCATGCATTCGTATATTGTCTTATGGAAGTTCTTTTATCGAGTATTTTCAGAGTTTGGACCAAGTGGATGCTGCGAACATTCAAGTTGTGATGAAGACCTTGCAGTCATTGTCTTCATTGAGATCAGTTCTAATGAAGGGCCTTGAAAGTGGCCTTAGAAATGATGCGACTGATGCCGGTATAGCAATGCGACAAAAGGTTATTTGATCGAAACACAACTCAGAAAGTTTATTCAAATTTGCTGCATAAATTTTCAGTTATATTTACTTATTGAAGTTCTGCAGTGGCGCCTTTGTGAGATTGGTCTTGAGGATTATTCTTTTGTTTTGTTAAGCAGGTAATGAATTCATTAGCTTAAACCAAATTTTGTGATTTCTTACAAATCATATGATGTTTTTTCAATGCAACGCTATTAATTTGGTCTTCTTCAGTTATAGAGTAATTTGCAGAACTGTAGAATAAAGGGCTATTTGTATCATTGAGCTACAAAGTCACAGAACAATTTTGCAGCACTGTAGAATAAAGGGCTATTTGTATCATCAAGCTGCAAGTTGTATCGTGTATCATAACTCGCAACTGTTCTGACCATCCTGACAACAATCACCCACATGCCACCCTTTCAAGCGTTGTCTTCAATTGCTACACCTAGCCACGTCCTCAAGCCCCTCCTACCCCATGCACCAATGTAGTCCTGGGCCAGGGGCACACTAAATTTAAGGACCAGGCCCACCTACTCTCATACCCTGTCCACGCAAATGAAAGGTACGCCCTGAGCACCTCCCCCATGAGGGAGGATGTATTACTGGCATTCCTGGAGGGAGAATGCAAGGTTCTGGAATTGCTGGTCCGGTACTACAGAATGCTAGCGATTCTGCGATTGCCACCCTGCATTTCATCTTGAGGTTGCGCTGTATTTCCAGGAGGGAGGAGAATAGGAGATGTTGTGGGCTTGTTTCTGGGTGTAACATATCATCACCTGCTTATTGAACTAGAGCAGATGGCAGTACATGGTAGCCTGTCAGGCACCTGTCCAGCTTAGCTAGACATGCACAATACTTCAAGGGCACGCTGGAGATCGAGCTGGCTTATGTAAGTTAGTTCAGAATATGGTTAATCTGGTTAGCTATCATATCTCTGAGCTAGATATGGTCGTTAGCAGCACCAGACCAACTTAAAGACGTTGTCATCAGCTGATTGCTTGGTAAGAAATAATCAAATTCCCTTTTGGTGAACCAAAGTTAACAGAGTCCGCTGTTACAGCCAGGAACAAGTTCTGCCGTTGCTGGGACAGCGACACCTTGTGTACACCACGTTGTTATCCGAGGTGATCAAAGCCTGAGATCCTCATTCCTCCCTGCTGTTGACCCCCTTCCACTAAAGCTATAACACTCGCTGTATAGAAATAAAATAACCCAACGCTTCTGATTCATTTTAGTATAAGGTACGCTGGTAGGTAATCAAAGTGGTCGGACCCTTCCCCGACCCTGCGCAAGCGGGAGCTACATGCACCGGGCTGCCCTTTTTTTTTACGCTGGTAGGTAATCAACATATTGTCGTGTACTTTGTTTCGCTCACTTATGTTAATAGATAAATAACACTGTCACTTATGTCTTGTATGCTGGAACGGTACCAACTGCTGCTAATTTATTTTGTAAGTTGTTTGAGTTTATTTGCCTGCCTATGTTAACAATTTGAGTTGTCAGAATAAAGGATCTACCTATATAAACTCAGATTCTTCTTCTGGAGATGCATTGAGTTTATTTTCTTTGCTCTTGTGCCATAACAGATATATCAATGGTCTTGAAGCTTCAGGTGGATCAGCTTCACTTGCACAATGTGTGGCGGGAAATACAAGTGCATGGGACGATACCCTTGATGCCCTTATTATTGGCGTCAATCAAGTTAGCTTTTCAGGTTGGAAGCCAGAGGAATGCATTGCTATAGGGAATGAGCTTCTTTCTTGGAAGAAGGAAGGTCTATGTGAAAGTGAAGGTGACCTTTTCTTCTTTAACATCTATCGTGAATGTTTCACCCTTTGTATGTTTCTGTTATAGTTAGGAGTGCCCTGAAAGCATGTCATGTTTATAGGCAGTGAAGATGGCAAGTATATTTGGGCATTGAGACTTAAAGCTACACTTGATAGAGCAAGGAGATTAACGGAAGAGTATTCTGAAGCACTTCTTTCTGTATTCCCTGAAAATGTCAAGGTGAGAGTTTTGCCCAGTGAATGTGTCCTCTGCCTACTGCTTGATGGATCAGAACTGCATGGTTTGTCCTATACTGGTTTGTGAGACCACCTGATTAGAATGTTAGTCATGGACTAATGGGTAATTCAGATTAGAGAAAATTTGAACTCATGGAGTATTTGGTTTCTGGAATCACCCCATCATGGGATTACTATCTCTTGATTTTGGCGTGATGATCCCATTCCCCATTTTACTACTAACTTTATGCTTGTGGGGGGTGAGCTGGAGCCATTCCTTCAACTAAACAAATGCACAAGGAAATGGTTGGCCAAACCAATCACCCTAACCTTTATATACATTATGCAGGGAAAACAATTGCTACACAAAATATTGGCCATCTTGGTTGTGCCATCGATGTCCCTAATTTTTGCCTCCTGTTTTCGCTTTTGTTCTGTTTTTGCCGTTGACATTACTATTTGTTAGCGTGACCGCTACTTCCTTGCCTGTCTTTTCCAAAAAGAATGCCGCTTAAGGAAGTTGCATCCATGACACACTCCAACTAACTGAGCTTGTAAATTTTGGTGTTTCACCAATAGAAATATGGACTCTGTTATCACAAATAGCACCTAAACATTTTGTAACTATCTGTTTCTGTAGGTCCTAGGGAATGCCCTTGGAATACCAGAGAACAGTGTGAGAACATACACCGAGGCTGAAATTCGTGCTGGGTAATCCTTTTTTTCTCTTACAAACCACAGTAGTTTATTGGTGCACATAATCTTGGCGATCCTAACTTCTTATGTACTTTCTAGTGTTATTTTTCAGGTCTCCAAACTTTGCACTGTACTTTTGAAAGCCGTTCGAGTAGTAATTGGATCGTCGGGCTGGGATGTTCTTGTTCCTGGAGTGGCCCATGGAGCTCTGATACAGGTATCTTCTGTAACTATGCAGGAAAGCAGACATATTTTTGCAATGAGCTTCTATATGTTTTAATGCCAGGTTGGCATGATGTTGTCACTTAGGAAAATTCTACTGTTTTGAGGAAAACAAAATACCCGAACTCTTATCTTGCAAGTGCGCCAGGTAGTCATTGAGGCCCTCCAGCACTTGCTCTAGGCTAGTGCAATCCCAATCAGCTTCGGATGAGTTGGATGCATAAGCCACTTTGTCGCATGCTGTGTAGAATGCCCACAAGTTGTTCAATAGCATGGCTAGAACAGAAATATTTACCAGTGTCATTTGGGTGAACATTTCATACTTTTCAGAAGGGCAAGCCATGTGCGAGCCAATGAAATTCCAGTCAAGCCATTCAACCGTGGTCGCATTTTGCAATGAAAAAGTATTTATTGGCATGATTTCATAAAAAAATGTGTAAATTCTCGTAGACTTCATGCTTAATTTATTTAGGCTTGGGCCTGGGCCATGCGAGGCATATTTGTGTGAACACAGGCTACATGATTTTCGACATGATATCAGGTCAGATACCTGAATTCTGTATGGTCTCAGGTCAATTGATATCTGGTCTGGCCTGGAGTTAACCAATGGGATATGGAAATCAACTAGTGGTAACCAACCAAATTAAAACTTTGGTTTTGAATCTGATCATTGAAACTGGGAAACCAATTTCTACTGGTTAAAAGCACTGAGTATTATTATCTCCATAACTGGTTATGGAACCCTTGCTATCCCTTCTGGCTGTATTGTAGTCAAAATTCAGGCTTCTATTGCAATGGTTTGTTTATTTAGGTAGAAAGAATCATTCCTGGATCATTGCCTTCATCCATCAAAGGACCTGTGGTTCTACTTGTAAATAAGGCAGATGGAGATGAAGAGGTACTTTTGGAACATCAAAATTCTTGATTTACCGTTCCTGTCTCCCCAAATCACTTATACAGCCAGGGTTTGTTCTTCGTTTGACAGGTCAAAGCTGCTGGCGATAATATAGTGGGTGTTATTCTTCTACAAGAATTACCTCACCTTTCACATCTTGGTGTTAGAGCTCGTCAAGTTAGTCTTGCTAAACCTGTTTTCTTATACCTTTACTGGCAACAGTTCCTGAAATATTGCAACTGCTGGCATGTTTACAGGAGCAAGTTGTATTTGTAACTTGTGAAGATGATGACAAAATTGCAGATATGAGGTTGCTCGAGGGAAAACATGTCAGGTTATGCTCTAGTTTCATATGCATGGGTTTTTCTGTTTTCCGTCAAGAATTTGATTGAAGATGGCACCAGTATAGAGGTCCAAGTCTTTCGTGTGTCTGTGGGAACTGGAAAATATTCACTTTGATTTATTACAGGTTGGGAGCATCATCCAGTGATGTTGAGTTGTCAGTTTCAGATGAAAAGGCCAGTGACATATCTTCAGAGCCATCCATTATACAGAAACCATCAAATGAGTTCTCTTCAGCATTGACTACAGACGAGTCGTCGCTTTTGTCTGAGGTATGTTATTATGCTTCATCATTAATACACATATAACAGACATCCCTGTCTCCTGTTTGCTACTACATGTTACACTAGATGTTCCTAGTATCCTGCATATTTTTCCTGTTGGCCCTACTTATTCATTTTTTCTGTTCTCCATGGGGCAACATTGCAGCCCAAAAGTTATACTTCAGGAGAAAACGGTAGTTCCAGTGTTCTGGAGCTTGCAGAAGCATCAATTGAATCATCTGGTGCTAAAGCTAAAGCTTGTGGAACTCTTTCTGTGCTGGCCTCACTGTCAAATAAAGGTACAACTTTTCAGTAAAATTCGTTAAAGTTATGTCTATATTTGTTTTCCAACATTCTTGTGAATGGAAACTAACAAGTGTTGCAAGATCATAACTGCTAAGAGGTTTAGGAAGTTAACCATATTATTTTTAAAAGCCAGGCATTTTGAATAGTGAGATGCTCTTTAAATTTCCTCAGTGTCAAGTAAAGATTCAGACATTCAGTCAAGTTGCTTGATTAACTGGGTATAATACATTTCTGCTCAAAAGCAGGGCATTTTGAATGGAGTGAGATGCTCTTCAACTTTCTTAGTGTCAAGTGTTAAGTAAACATTCACTTCTGAATAGCTGGGTATAGTACACTTCTGATTAACAACAGGGAAGCCGAAAGTGCTTAACATAAAATAGTATATAAATCTAATTCCACATTGTCATCATATTAAAACAAAGTACACCCTGGTCTTTTGATGCAAGTGCCATTGTTCTTGGGTGTAATTTTGGTAGAATCTCAATACACCGGTGGTAGATCATCTACTCCTGTACCTATCAAATACTCCCTCCGTTCCAAAATAGATGACCCAACTTTGTACTAACTTTAGTACAAATTTAGTACAAAGTTGGGTCATCTATTTTGGAACAGAGGGAGTATATAACTCATTTTATGTATACATAGTCAGTATGTAGTGCTATCCATCAATCCATGATAACCAGTGAGCATTTTTTCTATGATGGAGGTTCTGCTAATGGTAACGATATGGTTAAGACTGTCGCCTAACATATCATAACTCATGTAATAGAAACATTTTCTCCTAATTATTTTTTGTGCAAATAATTTGTGATCTTATTTTTTTTTTCTATTTTGTCATTGGTTAGTTTACAACGATCAAGGAATTCCAGCAGCATTCAAAGTTCCTTCTGGGGCTGTGCTTCCATTTGGATCAATGGAGGATGCGCTCAAGAAAAGTGGATCGCTGGAATCGTTTACAAGCCTTCTAGACAAGATTGAGACAGCTGAAATCGAAAATGGTGAACTCGACACCCTATCATCCGAGCTACAAGCAACAGTCTCGCTACTTTCACCAACCGAAGAAGCCATCAAATCCCTGAAAATAATCTTCCCCGAGGACGGCCGGTTGATCGTCAGGTCCAGCGCCAACGTGGAAGACCTGGCCGGGATGTCAGCTGCAGGGCTCTACGAGTCCATCCCCAATGTCAGCCTCTCAGACCCAACCAACTTTGGGTCTGCGGTTGCGCGGGTGTGGGCATCGCTGTACACCAGGAGAGCCATCCTCAGCCGCCGGGTGGCCGGCGTGCCCCAGAGGGACGCCAAGATGGCCGTCCTGGTGCAGGAGATGCTGGAGCCGGAGCTCTCTTTCGTGCTTCACACCGTCAGTCCCTCAGACCACGACACCAGGGTTGTCGAGGCCGAGGTCGCCCCGGGGCTGGGCGAGACCCTCGCTGCGGGCACCCGCGGCACCCCGTGGCGTCTCTCGTGCGACAAGTTCGACACCGACGTCGCCACCCTGGCCTTCGCCAACTTCAGCGAGGAGATGAGGGTGCTCGGCTCAGGCCCCGCCGACGGCGAGGTAGTGAGGCTCACCGTCGACTACAGCACGAAGCCGCTCTCCGTCGACCGGACCTTCAGGCAGAAGTTCGGGCAGCGGCTCGCCGCCGTGGGGCAGTACCTGGAGCAGAGGTTCGGGAGCGCCCAGGACGTGGAGGGCTGCATGGTCGGGGAGGACATATACATAGTGCAGAGCAGGCCACAGCCGCTGTAGAGTCATCATCAGTGAAGTTCAGACGAGCGAAGTTTTGTTAGGTGAATAAAAATTCGCCGAAAATCCTATGGGTTTTGTAATGCGCGTGGGGTAAAATAAATCGGGTATAAGTCTCCCGCCGGCGAAAACTAACTGATCTGAATAATGGTTCGAATTGTATTTAACTTTTTGGGATGTGAACAATGATTTTGTTGGAAAGTAGGCAGTGTGAGTTCCTACTGTGGTCCAGGAACAGAGCAGAAAAGGGCGTCAAAACTCTGGAATGGTGTGCCTGGGTTTGAACAGAGCAGACTTTTGAGTTTGAAGTTCGAAATTTATTTGAAATGCCTTGAATTTTGGTTGAATAGTTCGCCTGTTATAAAAAAAAATGTTTGTTTTCTTTGTAGAGTAACATCTGTGGGGTTTCTCGGCCTAAAATTTGCAGGTTTGTGCTCCATCGACGATTACTATACCTATGTACATGCCCCAAAAGCAACATAGTTGGTTATACAATCCTACCCTACCTACTAGTATTTTTGTCATATCATGCCTTTCAAATTTAAATAAGTATTGGTAAACAAACGGCCAAGAAGATTGCCTATTTCAAATTAAGGAAAAATGTAGTGGCAAACGAACGGTCAAGAAGATCAGACCGCCACTTGTAGCCTCCTCCCTCCTAACGGCAACTCTAACCGATCCCCTATAAGTAAAGGAGGATCTGGCCGAGTAAACTCTTAGTGGAGTAAACCCATGGCAACTTGACTCGGCTGATCGATCGCCGGGAATGGAGACCGTGGAGTCGTGGCCGCGATCATGTGGCGAGTCGTGCACAGGAGGGTTTTTTTAGTGCGCGGGAGGTAGGTGGAGAAGCTCACGCGCGAGCCCTACCTGGCAGCGAGAGAAGGGGGGAGGGGCTGCGAGGCGAGGTGCGCCGCATTGGAAATCCCTATTCGCCGCTCGCTGCGGCAAGATGTCGGGCAATCGCACAGGAGCAGCGATGCTAGCGACGTATACGGGCCGGCCCACTTCGTGTTTACCCAGGTGCGGCCAACCGGTTTTGGGGAAGGTTCCCTGAACCGGGTTTTTTTTTCTGTGTTGTTTCCTTTTCGGTTTTTTGGCTTTATATTTTTTTTTCCTTTTTTCCATCTCCCTTTTCCTTTTCTTTTTCTTTTTTCTTTTTTCTGTTTCTTCTATTTTCTTTTTCTTTCCTTTTCTTTTTTTTTCAAGTTTACTTCCTTCTCAAAACTGTTCAGAAATTTTAAAAATGGTTGCATTTCAAAAAACGTTTCCTTTTCTTTTGTTCAGGATTTCAAAATAATGTTTCCATTTAAAAAATTGTACAAATTTTTTAGAATTTTTTTTGCATTTTCAAATTTTGTTTGGCAGTTTCAAAAAATGTTCCCATTTCAAAATTTGTTCAAGTTTCAAAATAATGTTTCCATTCAAAAAATCTCTCAAATTTTTTAGAAATTGTTTGTATTTTCTAATGTTGTTTGGGAGTTTCAAAAAATGTTTCCATTTTCAAAATTTGTTTGCGAATTTCAATAAAATTACATCTTTTCAATTGTTGTCTGGTAGTTTCAAAAATTGCTCGCAAATATGAAATAATGTCCGTGCATCAAATTTTGTTCGGGAGTTTAAAAAAATGTTCGCAAGTTTGAAAAAATGTTCGTATTTCCAAATTTTGTTCAGGAGTTCAAAAAAATGTTCCCATGTTTCAAAAAATTGCGTATGCCAAAATCGTTTTTGAATTTGAAAAATGTTCCAGCTTTTTCAAAAAAAGTACAGGAATTTCAAATTTTGTTCGCATTTCCAAAATCTGTTCACAATTTCAGGAAAAAAAATCGTTTTCAATAAATGTTCAGGAATTTTAGAAAATGTTTCTTTGTTTTCAAAAAAAAAATCACAATGTGAGAAAATGTTGAACTTTTAAGAATTGTTCACGTTTTAGAAAATTGTTAAGTTTTGTAAAAACTGTTAGTGTTTTTTCTAAACTGAGAGTACAAAATTTGTTCACATTTTTTCAGAAATAAATTCGGAGTATCAAAAAATATTTTTGCGGCATTTCAAATTGTTTGAAAATTTGAAGAAATGTTTTTTTCCAAAAATCTCAATCCGGATGTGGGTTGTTATAGCATTGGGCGCCTTATCATTTCGCTAACAGCCGAGTGGTGGAGTGGCTAGCCCGTCACGGTTGGCAGTCTGGTGTGATTGAGATACTAGGATCAATTCCCAGTGTTGCCTTCTTTTTTTGGTGTTTCTTTAAGTCGCGGGATCGACAGGAAATACAAGTCCGTGGGCCGGCCCAGTCGTGCGTCGCCTGTGTGCGTCCAGCTACTGTTTGACGCAAAATGCGTCCTATAGGAGGTCCCCGCCGCATTGGGATGCTGCTTCTTCAGGTGGGCTGGGCCCTTGAGGTCAGTTCTTCTGTTGGCTTCTAAAATAAGCTACCACGTACCCAGCTTATTCTAGAAGCCCAATCAAATTTATTTATTTGTTTAAAAAAATCAATATTTTTTTAGAAGTCTCTACTAATAAGACTTGATTAGTAGCCTTCTAAAAAATATTTTTTACTGGTTTTCTAGAATAAGCCGGGTAGATGGCAGCTTATTCTAGTAGCCCAAAAAGGCCACCAAAAGAAATGGCCATTAGTCTAGGTTCAGTTAGGTTTTCTTTTTTTCTTTTTTTTTTCCTTTTCTGTTTCCTGTTTTCTCTCTAATTTCATTTGTGATTTTAATTACCATTTTATTTCAAAACAAACTTGTTCTAAAATCATTTAGGAATATTTACATAAGTTTAGACATTTATTCAGGGCCCTTTGCTAAACTATTTTCTGACCATATTTTTATATATCCTTGTTTGACATTTTTTCCATTTGATTTATTTCCACTTACAAGTTGGGCTTCCTTTGTTATTTGAATTTCCTGAATTTACCCATCCTGTCCATTTCAAATATTTGTTAATATCTTTTCCAAATTCTTTTAGCATTTTTAATCACATCCTTAACTTACCCCTTTAGAGTTCTTTTAACTTTCGAAAGTTTGAATTGGGGTTACGACTATTGGTGTGGGCTTTATGGAACTATTTCCATCCTAAGACAAGGACACAAGCTCACACGCAACATGTGGCTCAACTCTTGGGTTACTGAATGATCCCTAATGGTTATTTGGGGTTTCTATAATAATCCTCAAGGTTATTATTTGAGCCACGCTTTTAGTCAATTCAAACAACTCATATCCTAATTTTAGCTAATAGTAACCAATATCAAAAAAATTAAGAAAAATTTAATTCCCTTTTTGAAAAAAATTCTGATATTACAATGTTATTTGTAGAAATGGACGAAAGCTTGGCCAACATTTTGGGTGATTCGTTTAGGCAAGCAAGTGCTCTTCGTTTTCTTCGCCGCACTAACATGCCAACTTCTATGGAGTCCATGTTACCCAACTTTTCAGCACCTTTCCACCCATGATACTTATGTTCAGGGGCCAACGGTGAAGTTTACTGTAGTTTGGGCCCGGGGGGGTGGGAGGGGAGGGGGCATGGCCGTCTGCCTTGGACATATCTGTGAAGGAAAAACAAATAGAGGGCTTAGATTGAAGAAAATTTAGTCTCTCCCCTACGATTACCACCTTCTATTTCAAGATTTTATCACTAAATGTCCTAGATCTACGTTCATGGTACGATTGTCATGATTTGTCGAGAGACTTGAGCAACCTTAGCAGACTATGTCATTTTTATACCCCATGTGATGAGCTTCATTCTGATATTTATAATGTTGGAAATGTTGGAAATATGCCCTAGAGGCAATAATAAAAGGATTATTATTATATTTCCTTGTTCATGATATTGTCTTTATTCATGCTATAATTGTATTATCCGGAAATCGTAATACACGTGTGAATACATAGACGATAATATGTCCCTAGTAAGCCTCTAGTTGACTAGCTCGTTGATCAACAGATAGTCATGGTTTCCTGACTATGGACATTAGATGTCGTTGATAACGGGATCACATCTTTAGGAGAATGATGTGATGGACAAGACCCAATCCTAAGCATAGCACAAGATCGTGTAGTTCGTTTTGCTAGAGCTTTTCCAATGTCAAGTATCTTTTCCTTAGACCATGAGATCGTGTAACTCCCGGATACCGTAGGAGTGCTTTGGGTGTACCAAACGTCACAACGTAACTGGGTGACTATAAAGGTGCACTACAGGTATCTCCGAAAGTGTTTGTTGGGTTGACACGGATCGAGACTGGGATTTGTGAAAGTGCAACTAATCCCCGGGTGGTTTTGGTAATTAATAACAACATATATATCATTGAACTAATAGTTTCTTGAGAATCATTTCAGAAAGTTCAGTGATATGGGTATGGCATGACTGAAGATGTGGACCCCTCAAAATGCTAAGGCAAGCATTGGCAAAAGCTCAAGACTCCATTTTTGGTTTAGTGATCCAAGATCACATTGAGTCTATAGGAAAGCCAATACTATTAAAAGGGGATGAGGTTATGATAATGATCTGGTTGCTCAAAGTGCTTAGTGATCCATCTCCCAAACCATCAGCAATCTTTCATTCATTTATACACTCATAAGTAATCTCGGTCCCACCGATTCCATAAACTCACCACACCGAGATGAACCACCTCACCATATAGCCAAACCCTAGAAATTTCGGATTTTCCGATTCGAACTCGGTCTCACGAAACTAGTGTTGCCAAGCTTCAGAACCTTCGTCATCAAATCGGTGTCACCGAGATGATAAAGTCGGTCCCACCGAGATTGGCAAACCCTAGTCTTTGGAAGAATCGGACTCACCGAGATTGTATTTTCGGTCCCACGAAAATCCCAACGTTCACAAGATTTGAACTTTCGGTCTCACCGAGTTGTCAACTTCGGTCCGACCGAGATTGGTCAAATGTGTGTAACAGTTGGATTTTGTGTGGAGGCTATAAATACCCTCCACCTCCTCTTCATTCTTGGTGAGAGCCATCGAAAGAACTACCACTCCTACCTTACATTTACGAGAAGAAAACTACCTACCCTTGTGTTGAGATCAAGTTGCTCCACTCCCACCATATGAAGCTTGATCTCTAGCCTTCCCAAGTTGCTTTCCACTCAATCCTTTCTTCCACCACAGCCAAATCGGTGAGGAGAGTTGAGTGTTGGGGAGATTATCATTTGAAGCACAAGAGCAAGGAGTTCATCATCACCAACACCATCTATTACCTTTTGGAGGTGGTGCCTCCTAGATTGGTTAGGTGTCGCTTGGGAGCCTCCGTCAAGATGTGGAGTTGAACCAAGAAGTTTGTAAGGGCAAGGAGATCGCCTACTTCGTGAAGATCTACCCCGAGTAAGGCTAGTCCTCCGTGGGCGTATGCCATGATGGCATAGACAAGGTTGCTTCTTCGTGGACCCTTCGTTGGTGGAGCCCTCCGTGGACTCTCGCAGCCGTTACCCTCCGTGGGTTGAAGTCTCCATCAACGTGGGTTGACGATAGCACCACCTATCGGAACCACGAGAAAAATCTCCGTGTCTCCAAATTGCGTTTGCTCTTCTCCACCTCTCTTTACTACATGTGCAATTTACTTTCCGCTGCCAATACTCTAGAATTGCATGTGTAGGGTGATACTTGACTTGATCATCATTGTGAACTTGCCAAAACTTGTCTTAATCAAAAGGCTAAACTTTTATATTGTCAAGTAGTCTAATCACCCCCTCTAGACATACTTTCGATCCTACAAGTGGTATCGAGCTTTGGTCTCCATTGGATTGGTTTCCATTGCATTGGACTCCATAAGCTTGGTTTCACAACCTAGGAGAGTATGGCGTCTAGTGAGGGTAATTTTCAGAGAGGTCCTTACTTTGATGGTTCAAATTTTGCTAGTTGGAAGCATAAAATGAAAATGCATATTCTTGGACATAACCCGCCGCATGGGGCATTATTTGTGTTGGCTTGCAAGGTGAGTTCTTGAGGAAGGAAAAGTTCCGGATCGTGAAGCTACTGCGGATGAATTGCGGATGTTGCAAAACAATGCTCAAGCTTGTGACATTCTCTTCAATGCTTTGTGTCCCGAGGAGTTCAACAAAATCAGCCGTCTTGAGAATGCAAAGAGATTTGGGATACTTTGGTGAAATGCACGAAGGTACCGAGTCCGTGAAGGAATCAAAGCTAGATGTTCTTCAAGGTCAACTTGACAAGTTCAAGATGAAGGAAGGTGAAGGAGTCATTGAAATGTACTCTAGGCTTGCTCTCATCACAAATGAGATTGCCGGCTTAGGAAGCGAAGAAATGACCGACCGATTCATCATCAAGAAGATTCTCAGAGCTTTGGATGGAAAGTATGACACCGTGTGCACTTTGATCCAAATGATGCCAAACTACAAGAATCTCAAGCCTACCGAAGTCATTGGAAGAATTGTTGCTCATGAGATGACACTTAAAGATAAGGAAGAGCTTCACAACAAGTCAAGTGGTGCTTACAAAGCTACATCTGATGCTCCCACAACCTCAAGTGACAAGCTAGTTTCAAATGAAGAGATAAGCTTAATGGTGAAGAACTTCAACAAATTCTACAAGAGTAGAAGCAAGGAAAGAAGCTCAAAGTCTAGATCATATGATGAAAAGAGATCTTCTAGTCGTGATCGAAACTACTACAATTGTGGAAGACCCGGACACTACTCAAATGAGTGTTCGACTCCCCACAAGAGAAGAGAAGAATCTCCAAGAAGAAGAAGCTCAAGAGAAGAGTCACCTCGGAAAGAGAGAAGGAGTAGAGATGATCGTTATGAGCGAAGATCCTCTCGGAGAAGCAAGGATTCGGAGAGGAAAGACAAGTCATCAAGGAGCTACACAAGAAGAAAACATCAAGCTCATGTAGGTGAATGGGTCTCCGCTCCGACTCGACAATCACTCCGAAAGAAGCTATCACTCCAACTCCGACTACAGATCAAGATGAAGGTGTTGCGGTCTTGCTCTCGTGTCCTCCAACTCCAACTCCTATGACTTATTTGATTCACCAAATGAGGGAATTGGAAGATGCTTCATGGCTAAAGGCCCCAAGGTATCACACCCTGAATTTATTGACTTTGGTAGTGATGAGGATGACTTGCTTGGTGAAGATGAGCTTTTACATGACAAATCTAGTGAGCCTAGTAATGATGAACATGCTAGTAGTCTTTATAGTCGAGAAGAGTCGAATGACAATGCTATGAAGGAGATTGAGCGTCTAACTAAAGAACTAAACACTCTTAAGTTAGCTCATGAAACAACTCAAGAAGATCATAGAGAGCTCCTAAGATCTCATGAGAAGCTACGCTTCGAGAAGCTCAATCTAGAGCAAGAACATGAGTTCCTAAAAGCTATCAATGACGATCTTCGAAAGAAGAGTTCTTCATATCTTGCCAAACGACCTCTTGTCTAATTTCTTGCCACCTATTAAAACTAAGCATGACAAGCATAAGAAAAATTCTTCATCTAGTAGTAACAATAACCATGCTAAATCCAATATTGTTGCTCCTAGTAGTTCTCTTGATTCCACTAACAATGTTTCAAGCCAAGTTACACTTGAGCAAGAAAATAGTTTATTGAAAGGGATTATAGAGAAAGGTGTCTACAAGAGCCTTGTCGGAAGCAAAAACTTTGAGGAAATTGTTCGCAAGCAAGGAAGGCACCGGAAGAATCAAGGAATTGGTTTTGAGCGGAAGTTCAACGCCGAGGGTGTTGAATGGGAAGAAGGTCAATATCCCACTCCAAAGTTTGTTTCTCAAAAGGAGAAGTATGATCCTACTTCTTCCAATGTGGAACAAGCTCAAGATGATCTTCCACCACAAGACCACAAGCTAAAAGGCAAGGACAAGCTTCAAGAGGAGATTGATGCATTTATTGAAGCACCTAAAGCCATGGACAAGTGGGTTCCCAAGGAAACGTCAAGTTCTACTTCGTCAAGCTCAACTACTACCCCAAGGATTCCCATCAAGATGATGTGGATCCCGGAGAAGAAGAACTAGAGAGTTCTTGAGGGTGACTCTGCCAACATACTTCACTCACATTCATTTTGGCAAGAACTTGTGCAATCAACTTCCACATCTTGCACTAGTTCATGGAGTCACAAACCCTCTTGTTGGTAAGTCAAGGGACAAGGTAATCATTGCTTTCATGGACATCATCTTTTGTGAACTTCAATCTATGTCCATGGATATCCTTGTTTGTTCCTTGTGGGACTAACCCATGTAGGTATTGAAAGTGCCCGAATCCAAAGGATTGCTCCCAACTCTTGATGATCTTCATCAACATTGAGCATCCACATCTTCAACATCTACATGAAGTCTTCTCGACAACCCAAGGTTAGTTTGACCCTTTAAAAGGGTTCTCACATCAAGGGGAGCTTTGCTCTAAAGAATTGAGCTAAAGCATCTTCAAATGATGTGAACACATTAATGCTTTATGTAAAAGTGGTAACCCCACTTGTGCTTAAACGATGAGTATGACCTATGATCAAATGTTCTCATTTGACTCCTAAGTCAATATACTCATATATAGATGACCTAGTCATCGACAAATTGTGTGCTAGTTGCTAGAGTTTTGATTGTGCATGTTTGACACATATTTCATTTGCTATCTTATGGTGTGAGCATGTTGGATGCATAATTTTATCCATTCGAGGACATCCATTTGTTGCTATGGTCTTTTGGATTTTTCTGACCAAATGGATGGACAAGAATGCCTAAGTTCCTCCCCTAGCTATCTATGCTTTCTTGTCTCAAATTCTATTCATGCTTATATCACAAACTTTGAACAAGTCTTTTTCGGACCCACCGAGTGAGGAGCACTCGGAGCCACCGATCCGTCAAAAGCTTAATTTCCAAAACCTTCTAAGTAATTTCGGTCAGACCAACCCACTCAAAATCGGACGGACCGATAGCACTTGATTGATCTAGGTTTTCACCTCGGTGAAACCGAGTTGCAATTTCGGCATGACCGAAGTGTGTAATCGCTTGCGATTATCCATCTCGGTGCCACCGAGTTTACAACTCGGTCCCACCGACAGTGAAGGGTATATATATCGAGGGCAGCGCGTTGATTCCTTCTTCAAACGCCTCGCCCCAAACCCTTTTTGCCGTCTCCGTGGTCTCCGGATCGTCTCCGTCGTCGCTTCATGCGCCCTCGCCGCAGTCTCCGTCGCCGTCAGCGGATATTCTCTCCGCGCCGTTGCGCCGTGAGAGAACTCCACCAAGTTAGGGTGAGTTTCGATCCCTCTCGTGCTTCAACCTCCGATTCTATGCACGATTGGTTTGCCTAGCATCTTGCCACGTTTGAGATCTTCCTATCCAGCAGATTAGTTCGTTAGAACGAAATTCGAGTAAAAGTTTTAGGGTTAGGTTTCCGCCGAACACATCTCGGTGAGACCGATTCTACATTCTCGGAATGACCGATTTGGCCTTTGGCCATTGCACTGCACTTTTCGGTCCAACCGAGTTGTGCAAATCGGTGTGACCGAAATGAGGATTTAGTGAAACCCTAGTGTTTTCGGCAAGACCGAAACCCATTTCGGTCCAACCGAAAGTGGTGTGAATGGTTATGTTAGGACACTTCGGATTCACCGAATTTTAGACTCGGTCTGACCGAAATGCATTCTGTGAAAACCTAAAACTGAAATTTGAACTCATTTTTTTTTTCAAAATCTTCTGCAGTTTGTGATAACTCTTCTATTCTGCCTTCACCTAATCTATTCACGGGTTGTCACCATGTCGGATGCGGTGACAGCGAACAGGTCTGAGTCACCGATTCTGAAATTCGAGGCGGGCACTAGTCCTGAGGCCAGCAGCTTTTCAGATGATGGTGAAAGGAGCACACCAAGTGGTTTGCCTCCTGCAGCCACCAGGGCCAGGAAGAAGAAGAATTCTGATGAAGAAGATTCTGATTTCATAGCTGAGGAAGAGATATCCTCCAAGCCAAAGAGGAAAGTTGTTGCCAAAGAGCATCAAGGGCAGCAAACCAAGAAAGGCACCAGTAAAGTGAAGAAGTCCACTGTTGCCAAGAAGCTGAGCATGGAAGAGGAAACTTCAAGCAAGGTAAAGAAAACTTCCAAGAGGAAGAGGATTGTGCATGATGAAGCGGCGAGATGATGATGAGGATGAGGAAGTTCCACAGCCTCCTCCTCGAAGTCTAAGTTCATGGGTGATGCCATCGAGGGGGAGCACCTTCAAAGTCTAAGCCATCTGCTCCAAAGCAAAGGCAGCTCAAGCCAAGCCTTTGCCAAGCCCAAGAAAACTATCGAAACATTCACGCTTGAGAGAAGAAGAAAGACAATGTGCCACCGGTGAGTCGGATGATGAGGCACTGTATTGCTAAAACTTCGACGTAAAGCGCCAATTCACAATGATGCTCATCCTCGAGCTGAAAACATGAAGGAAAGAAAGGATAAAGGTCTCGGGCTATGGAGACAAGCTGATCCATATGCCGTGAGGAGAAGGACTGCTGTAGATCCAAGGTTCCACACCGGAGAGCAGCAAGATTTCTATGAGGCGTGCTAATGGACAAGAAGCCCATTGTTGCGGACACTCGCTATGTTGATTGGGCATACATTGTGAGTGAAGAGCACAGAGACTACTTTCCACATGTGCATGAGAGCTTCACCGCATGTGGTGTTGCTGATTTCGTTGGTCGAAGTTGGTGATTGGAATGATGAGATGATCATGCAATTCTATGCCACAGCTCATTTCTATCCGGATGGCGAGGATTGTATGGATGGTGAAGGTCGAGATTCTCTTCAATTTGTAGAAGAATGGGCAGCACTGCTGAATGCTCCGGTCTTGAGAGAGAGGATGATGTTGATGTCTATGGCATTCCCAAGAAGAACCATGAGTCTATGAAAAATATGTACAATGAGGTACCACTAAAGATGTAGAAATCTGGAAGCTCGGCTCGATGTATCATCTCCAGCAGTCTCCCTACCACAAACACAATTCGAGGCATACCTTGATGCCCAAGTCGGAGATCATCGCATGATCGAGGGTACTCTATCAACATGCTGCATATACTTGATCGAAGGCACCTTTCAAGGTGATGGACACGATAGTTGAGACTATCAAGAGGACTGCAGCAGACCAGAAGAGGTCGTGTAGATTTGCCCCGCACATTCGGATGCTTATCAATGCCAAGTTTGGCACGGGCACCTACTTGTTGGATAGACCACACTTGCCACTGCAGCCTGAGCATGAAGACAATGAAGTTGTGATGGATGAGGAGGACCCAACGTCGGTTGAGGGTCAAGCAAAGACTGAAGCTGCCAAGAAAGCTAAAGCTGAGAAGGAAGCAAAGCAGCAGCAGCTAAACCCAAGAGTGTTGGAGAGCAGCTCCTTGAAGCTACCAGAGGATTGAACAACGCTGGCCAGCATTATGCGATCTCGGGAGAGTCTTGAGAGGATTGTTGAAGACAAGATCCATGCTCTGGATGTCAAGTCGATGAAGTGCAAGTCACCGTCAACAAGCTTGAGGCGGATATCGAGGAAGCAAAGAGGAGAAGGAAGAGCTCATGAAGGAGATGCAGGATGACCTAGTCCAGATGAATATGAACAGCTGCTCCGGTTCCTACTGCAGAGACCAGATCATTGCTATCCCGATGGCAGACACGGGACTACAGCCTCGGCACCTCCCACAGCTCCATCGGTTCCAGCTCAGCGGCAAAGTGACCACTCCTCCGGCTCCACAGACATCAGTGAAGCCTTTGCAGATGCAGCCATCTCAACTCCATCAACCTGCATAGAGCCGCCGGCAGAGTCCCTAGTGACGTTTAGCTCTATACCTTCGAACTTTTGGTAACTTGTTGCCAAAGGGGAGAAATTGTATAGATCATAGGACTTCGAGAGAGAGTGCTTGTTTTTGCTCTTTCGTTCATTTGCGGTTTCTTTGAGATACTTTTGAGATTTTCGAGACATTCCGTGTGTTTGATACTACGTTTGCTCTACCTTGATGAGTGCTTGATTGTACTATGCCTTAATGTGTGCTTAATGCTTATCATATGCTATTCATATCTTGTACGATCATTTACTCATGTCTTGGTGATTGGGTGCATGCTATTCATTCTTATCATTTTGTGCGCTCCACCAAGATGTATGTGACATGGAAGAGTGACCCATGATCCTAATCGATTGTGCATTTGCATTCAAACGCAAATCTTAAATAATGCACAAATTTAGGGGGAGCTCTTGCTTATCACATACTCCCTCCGTTCCTAAATAGTTGTCTTTCTAGAGATTTCAACAAGTGACTACATATGGAGCAAAATGACTGAATCTACACTCTAAAACATGTCTACATACATCCGTATGTTGTAGTCCATTTGAGATGGCTAGAAAGACAACTATTTAGGAACGGAGGGAGTACTTCTCAAAGCGACGATATTATTCATTGATTATATCCTATGTCGAAGCTTTGATCTATATGTTGTCATCAATTACCAAAAAGGGGGAGATTGAAAGTGCAACTAATCCCCGGGTGGTTTTGGTAATTAATAACAACATATATATCATTGAACTAATAGTTTCTTGAGAATCATTTGAAAGTTCAGTGATATGGGTATGGCATGGTGAAGATGTGGACCCCTCAAAATGCTAAGGCAAGCATTGGCAAAAGCTCAAGACTCCATTTTTGGTTTAGTGATCCAAGATCACATTGAGTCTATAGGAAAGCCAATACTATTAAAAGGGATGAGGTTATGATAATGATCTGGTTGCTCAAAGTGCTTAGTGATCCATCTCCCAAACCATCGCAATCTTTCATTCATTTATACACTCATAAGTAATCTCGGTCCCACCGATTCCATAAACTCAGTCACACCGAGATGAACCACCTCACCATATAGCCAAACCCTAGAAATTTCGGATTTTCCGATTCGAACTCGGTCTCACGAAACTAGTGTTGCCAAGCTTCTGTAACCTTCGTCATCAAATCGGTGTCACCGAGATGATAAAGTCGGTCCCACCGAGATTGGCAAACCCTAGTCTTTGGAAGAATCAGACTCACCGAGATTGTATTTTCGGTCCCACCGAAAATCCCAACGTTCACAAGATTTGAACTTTCGGTCTCACCGAGTTGTCAACTTCGGTCTGACCGAGATTGGTCAAATGTGTGTAACGGTTGGATTTTGTGTGGAGGCTATAAATACCCCTCCACCTCCTCTTCATTCGTGGTGAGAGCCATCAGAAAGAACTACCACTCCTACCTTACATTTCTGAGAAGAAAACTACCTACCCTTGTGTTGAGATCAAGTTGCTCCACTCCCACCATATGAAGCTTGATCTCTAGCCTTCCCAAGTTGCTTTCCACTCAATCCTTTCTTCCACCACAGCCAAATCAGTGAGGAGAGTTGAGTGTTGGGGAGATTATCATTTGAAGCACAAGAGCAAGGAGTTCATCATCACCAACACCATCTATTACCTTTTGGAGGTGGTGCCTCCTAGATTGGTTAGGTGTCGCTTGGGAGCCTCCGTCAAGATGTGGAGTTGAACCAAGAAGTTTGTAAGGGCAAGGAGATCGCCTACTTCGTGAAGATCTACCCGAGTAAGGCTAGTCCTCCGTGGGCGTATGCCATGATGGCATAGACAAGGTTGCTTCTTCGTGGACCCTTCGTGGGTGGAGCCCTCCGTGGACTCTCGCAGCCATTACCCTCCGTGGGTTGAAGTCTCCATCAACGTGGATTGACGATAGCACCACCTATCGGAACCACGAGAAAAATCTCCGTGTCTCCAAATTGCGTTTGCTCTTCTCCACCTCTCTTTACTACATGTGCAATTTACTTTCCGCTGCCAATACTCTAGAATTGCATGTGTAGGGTGATACTTGACTTGATCATCATTGTGAACTTGCCAAAAACTTGTCTTAATCAAAAGGCTAAACTTTTATATTGTCAAGTAGTCTAATCACCCCCCCTCTAGACATACTTTCGATCCTACAATTTGTCACTCCGTATGACGGAGAGGTATCTCTGGGCCCACTCGGTAATGCATCATCATAATGAGCTCAAAGTGACCAAGTGTCTAGTCACGGGATCATGCATTACGGTATGAGTAAAGTGACTTTACGGTAACGAGACTGAACGAGGTATTGGGATACCGACGATCGAGTCTCGGGCAAGTAACGTACCGATTGCCAAAGGGAATTGTATACGGGGTTGATTGAATCCTCGACATCGTGGTTCATCCGATGAGATCATCGAGGAGCATGTGGGAGCCAACATGGGTATCCAGATCCCGTTGTTGGTTATTGACCGGAGAGCCGTCTCGGTCATGTCTGCGTGTCTCCCAAACCCGTAGGGTCTACAAACTTAAGGTTCAGTGACGCTAGGGTTGTATGAATATGAGTATGCAGCAAACCGAAAGTTGTTCGGAGTCCCGGATGAGATCCCGGACGTCACGAGGAGTTCCGGAATGGTCCGGAGGTAAAGAATAACATATAGGAAGTGCAGTTTCGGCCATCGGGAGAGTTTCGGGGGTCACCGGTATTGTACCGGGACCACCGGAATGGTCCCGGGGGTCCACCGGGTGGGGCCACCTATCCCGGAGGGCCCCGTGGGCTGAAGTAGGGAGGTGACTGTTGGGGAACGTAGTAATTTCAAAAAAATTCCTACGCACACGCAAGATCATGGTGATGCATAGCAACGAGAGGGGAGAGTGTGTCCACGTACCCTCGTAGACCGTAAGCAGAAGCGTTATGACAACGCGGTTGATGTAGTCGTACGTCTTCACGATCCGACCGAGTTACGTTGTGACGTTTGGCAGCACACAAAGTGTTCCTCCGATAAACGGGAGTTGCATAATCTCATAGTTATAGGAACATGTATAAGTCATGAAGAAAGCAATAGCAACATACTAAATGATCAAGTGCTAAGCTAACGGAATGGGTCAAGTCAATCACATCATTCTCCTAATGATGTGATCCCGTTAATCAAATGACAACTCTTTTGTCCATGGCTAGGAAACATAACCATCTTTGATAAACGAGCTAGTCAAGTAGAGGCACACTAGTGACACTATGTTTGTCTATGTATTCACACATGTATTATGTTTCCGGTTAATACAATTCTAGCGTGAATAATAAAAATTTATCATGATATAAGGAAATAAATAATAACTTTATTATTGCCTCTAGGGCATATTTCCTTCAGGGACCAGCCCCTGGTGGGCTGGTGCGCCCCCTAGGCCCGCCTCTGCGCCTAGGGTTGGGAACCCTAGGGGAGGGGGCGCCTCCACTTGCCTTTAGGGGGCACTCCACCCTCCTTGGCCGCCGCCCCCCTAGAGATCCCATCTCTGGGGCGGCGCCTGGGGCCTATATAAAGGAAGGGGAGGAGGCGGCCGCACCTCAAGTCTTGGCGCCTCCTCTCCCTACTACACCTCTCCCTCTCGCAAGCTCGCTCGCAAGCTCTGCAGAACTCTGTTGCATCCACCACCACGCCGTCGTCTCTTGCTGGATCTTCATCAACCTCTCCTTCCCCTTGCTGGATCAAGAAGGAGGAGGCGTCATCCGCTCTATCGTGTGTTGAACTCGGAGGTCTTTGTCCGTTCGGCACTTGGTCATCGGTGATTTGGATCACGACAGTACGACTCCCTCAACCCCGTTCTCTTGAGCGCTTCGCTCATGATCTACAAGGGTATGTAGATGCACTCCTATCACTCGTTGCTAGATGAACTCATAGATGGATCTTGGTGAAACCGTAGGAAATTTTTTATTTTCTGCAACGTTCCCCAACAGGAAAATTCAGACTCTTAGAAGAGTTGAAGTATTTAGACTCAATGGAGAAAGTAAAGGATTTGATTTAAATCAACTAGTGCATTTAACCAAAGCAAGGGAGCTTAGCATCTATAACCTTGAGAATATACACACGAAAAAAGAATCAAACAAAGCAAAAATGATAGAGACAATCTACTTTGAGAGGTTACATTAGATTGGGATACTAAGCGGTCTAATACCGAGCCTTGTTTCGAGCATCATTCTTGAAAGCCTTCAACCACATAGATAACTTCAAGAGTTGTGCATTAAAGGTCAGAGAGGCTCTTCTTGTCCAACATGGGTAGGTGATAAGCTCATTGTTGAATCTCTTCATTCTCTTCGGCTCATTGGTGTCGCTTGGTAATGTTGAAGCATATTATCATAATGACGGAGTTTTTTTATAGAGCAAAGCTTTATTAGGATAATAGCTCTTGAACTTGTTGGCTTGGGAAGTTTCGAAAAATGGATACCATCACATGACACTCATCATTTGTTTCCCCTTTTGCAAGTACTGCTTATTAGAGACTGCCCTAAACTCTTGGAGCTTCCATTTTCGAACCACATTGTTTGCTGGAAATATGTCCTAGAGGGAATAATAAATGTATTATTATATATATTTCCATGTTCATTATTAAGTTTTTATTTCTATGCTATAGTTGTATTGGTTCTTGAATATGAGATCCAGAGGAAAAACCAAATGCATGTGTGGAAATGTAAATACCAATTGATCCTTAGTCTTGCCTCATAGACTAGGTCATGTATTGATGATGATACTGATCATGAGCATGGTTAGGATGCTATCAATAAATGAGAGCACCATCATCGTTGGAACAATGGAGTTGGATAGACCCATCTTATGATGTTTTTTGACTATGGACCCAGCATATGAATTACTGAGAGATGTTTTTGTTGTTATGTTATTGGTAATTTCATATAACTTTCTCATGATTGCCTAGTTCCTTAGACCATGAGAATATTGTATATCTACATACCGTATAGTTACTTTGGGGTAATCGAATGTCACTCCATAACTGGATGTGAATAAAGATGACTTACGGGTATACTAAAAAATATGTCTCTATATCGACAGTTCAAGACTGGGATCCTCTCACGGTAGAGAGATATTCTCTAGGCCCACCTGGTGTTACTATATCCTTATCGTCTGGTCAGACACTCGTGATTATGATCACGAGATACCTGATCACAGACACGAGTAAAGAGAACAAATCCGATAATGAGGATAACCGGTAAAGTGATCAAAGTATTGATAACTCCCTAAGTTTTACTCCACTCCCTATATATAATGGAGTAAATTTTTGTTTTTTCTAAACTTATGCAATTCTAGTGTACATTGCAACTATATATTAGCACACATATAGAAACTAAACATAAATACGAATGTTCAAGCAAATTACAAATATAGTTTAGAAACCTAATTCAAAGTTCACAAACTGAATTATTCAAATCTGAGAATACCAAATGGTCCAAATGTAGCAAATAACATGTGATAGAACAACTAGGAAGTGCTATGTGTTGCCAGTGATGCTCAATAAGATCAATGTGGCCCATGGTGGATTGATGCCATCCACAAGGTGGGTGTACTAACCCACCGAGTAGTTGTGCCCATTGACCGAGTAGTTGCAAGCAGGTTGGCTTCGGAGCAAAGTAGTCTCTCATGATCTTGGCATGGCCCTCCGCTCAACCTCTTCATCTACAATTCAAACCTTCTAGGTTCAATCCAGGTTCGGTACAAAAAGAAACCAACGAAAAAACTCATCTAGGCAATTCGTTGAACACTTGCGGTGCGGTGGTGAAGCACCGGCCAACCGCCATCATTTCGGCAAAGCATGAAAATGACGTGCAGTGGCATGGAAGCAAGGTCAGGAAGCAGCAGCCGCTAAAGAGGAAGAAAAAATGAATCAATCTGACGAATTGGTTATGGCAACGACGGCGGCATTTCACCTTTATTTCGGCAACAACGAAGGTGGACGAACGACCTAGGCGTCGGGGCAGAAGGGCGATGAGGGCCAAGGGAGGCAACGCGGTAGCAGCGAGGGCCGGTGGGCGGTCACCGACGAAGAGACAGTGGCGGAGGAAAGGCGACAGAAAGGTGTAGGATTTATGCTCCAAGCGGTAGCGGCCGAGTAAAATCAGAGGTGGGATAGATGCCGGAGGATAATTTATTCTCCACCAACGGCTATTGGAGATAGGCTAGGTATGCGTTAGAGGAGGATAACCAATTTATCCTCCTCTATCATGGGATAGGGGATCAGTTTAAGTTGCCCTAAGAGCATCTCATGGCACTCCTCAAAACTCTTCCATATATCTGGGCGGATAGTCCTGACAGATCGGGCACAGAAAAGCGTGTCCAACAGGACTTTTCAAACATGTCTCATATGTCTGAACATTCCAAACTTGACTCATATGTGGTGAATAAATGAGGCTGTCCGAACATATCCATCACACCATCTTGGCACATTCCAGACCAAATTATCACTTTCCGTTTTCTCTCTTCATCCCCTCTCAGTCACATGCAAAAAAGAAAAAGATGCGGTCAAGTAAATTTAATGAAGCGAAAACGTAGATTTACCACTTACTAGCATAAACCAGACGGAGATCAAGTAATAAATTTAAGGAAAACGTTTCGCTTCGACGCACCGGCAGAGCGTGCACCACATACGCACCATGCGGCCACAAGAGCCCGCACGCACCTGTCCTTATCCCCTCGCCTCTTATCCCTTTATCCCTTGCTCGCTTCTCCTCCCATGTGCGGATGTGCCTCTGCATCTCGCGCATATCCATCCCCTGCTTGCCTCTCTCCATCTGCCTAGCTCCGGCGAGCCCACCACCTGAGAGGGCATCCCCTGCTCCTCTCTTCACGTCTCTTCGACGAGGACTTTCTCTTTTTATCTTGTAGAACCTGTCACCGTCCCCTTCCCTGCTCCCCAACACCCCCGTGTGACGGATCATGGGTTGGAGGTGGACGGAGGAGGAAGCACGCCAGGGGAGCTGCACCTGGTGGACGGGAACAACTGCAACCGGCCTCGTCGGGAGCTACAACCGGCCCCGGTGGGAGCTGCAACCAGCGGACGGAGGACCTGCGAAGGGTGGGTAACCATGACCAGGGGCAGGCGCCCGGGTGGGTGACTGCGACCGACCAGTGCTACAACCGCGGCGACTAGTTGCTCGGACCAGCCCCTAATTGTGCTACTATGGGCATTTTGATTTAGTGGAACCATCCCCTAGTTTTCACTTTCTTTTGCTTCCACCGTAACATTTTTTTGCTGGAACCATCAACATTTTAGCTACCATCGTTTTTTGGTTTTGTTGGAGCAAGCCCAATTTTCATCTTTTGCTACAACCATAATATTGTTTTGCTGGAACCATCAATATTTTTTGCTACCGCCGGTTTTTGGTTTCGTTGAGGCCAAGCCCAATTTTCATCTTTTGCTACAACCATAATATTTTTTTGCTGGAACCATCAACATTTTTTTGCTACCATTGGTTTTCTGGTTTTGTTCAAATAGCACCAAATTTTTGCAAGTTTGCTATCACCGGCCTTTTGATTTGCTGGAACGAGCTTCATTTTTTGCTATGATCGGCATTTTTTTTGCTGGAACAACATCCGTTTTTTTTTTGCTACCAGTGTTCTCTAGTTTGCTCGAAGCAGCTCATTTTTTTGCTACCACCGTTGTTTTGGATGTGAACCACGGTATCCTCGCCATTGATTTCTGGAGGGCGTGAGGGGATTGGCATCACCGGCAAGGGGCGAGCGTTGGCGGCGATTCTTGACGGCGGACGCGTGAAGGGGGGCGGAGGACCCGCCATCTTTCCTTGCTTTCTTATTCGGAATTTCAGTCGCGACATGAGAAAAGACGATGCGGAACGACACCCATCAACAGCAGTACGGGGTTAAATCAAGCGTCTAGGTCGCGACCGGCCCAAATTTAGGCCGGCGCGCCGGGCGCCTAGCGTTGGCCTAAATCTAATGAAATGAAAACCTAGATTTTCCTAACATCTCGGACCCACCCTGCCCTACAGTCAACGGTCCTCTCGTCCATTGCATTGCAGATTGCACCTGGGCACGCAAACGAACCAAAATAAAAGACGCGAGACCACCGGCTGACCCGTGGGGCCCACAGGCGTCGTCCGGTGCCTGACGTGCGGGCCCGGCGAGGGATGGCCCTCCCGTGGCACTGCCACTTTCCCCGAGAGCAGATCCGCCTCCGCCCCCCGAGCCCGAGCCAATCCCAACCTCCCTCCCTACACTACGCGCACCCAAAACCCTGCTCCCCCACCCGCTGACACCCATGGCCCACCGCGCCCCCGCCGCGCTCCTCCTCCTCTTCCTGCTCGTCGCCGTCGCCGCGTCGGGGGAGGAGGGGGCGGGGCCGTCGTCGGCGGTGGTGCTCGAGCAGGAGGAGACGGGGCAGGCGGGGATGCTGGAGCAGCTCGCGCGGCTGGAGGCCGTCGCGGACTCGCTCGCCAGGTCCGTGCGCGCGCTGGAGGCCGCGCTCGCCAGATCCGCGGACCCGGGGCCGCCCCCGCCGGCGCAGCCGCAGCAGCGGCAGCAGGGGGCGGCGGTCTCCGACGCCGTGGCGGAGGAGGCGCCGGGCGGGGGCGGGGGCCGGCGGGCCCCGCAGGGCGTGGCGGTGACAAAGCGCCGGCCTTTGTGGTCCGAGCGGTTCCTCTTCGCGGCCGCCGTGCGGCTCGGGGACGGCGCGCACGCGGCCGCCCAGGCCGCGCTGCCCTACGAGGACGCCGACGGCCTCACCAAGTACTTCGCCGTCGGCGACTCCCTCGGCCGCGTCTTCGTCTTCTCCGCCGCCGGCGACGCGCTGCTCGAGCTCGGCCTGCCGCCCCCCGGCGAGTCCTCCTCGAACCCCTCCTCCTCCTCCCCGGTCACCGCCCTGCTCGCGTACCTCTCCCCGCGCCGCGCCGACTGCCTGCTCTTCGCGGGCCACGCGGACGGCTCCATCGCGGCGCACCGGCTCACCGAGTCCTCCCCGCACGGCGACGACTGGCTCACCCTCGCCGCGGCCTCCTCCCGGCTCCTCGTGCGCGGCCTCGACGGCGCCCCGGTCCTCCACCTCGAGGCGCACCACGCGGGCCGGTCCCGCTACGTGCTCTCCTGCGACGCCGGCCGCCGCATCCGCGTCTTCACCGAGAACGGCACGCTCTACGGCACCGCCATCGCCTCCTCCACGCCGCTCGCCTTCGTCAAGCAGCGCCTGCTCTTCCTCACCGAGGCCGGCGCCGCCTCCCTCGACCTCCGCTCCATGACCGTCCGGGAGACGCCCTGCGAGGGCCTCGCCGAGGCGCTCAACGGCTCCCGCCCCAGGTCCTACTCCTTCGACCCTTCCGAGCGCTTCAAGGCCTATGGCTTCACCGACGCCGGCGACCTCGTGCACGTCCTGCTGATGGGCGACGTCGCCAACCTCAAGTGCCGGGTCAGGGCCGTCAAGAAGGCCGAGGTCGACAGCCCTGTCGCGATACAGACCATCAAAGGTTACCTCCTGGTGGCCAGCCAAGATAAAATCATGGTGTACAACACCTCATCTCAGTACTATGGAAGGGTTGGGGCGCCCCGGCCGCTGTTCACCACAGCCATTAGGGACATCAAGGCTGTGTTTGCGGGTTCTAGTGCCGTCATGTCAGCCGCACCAGCTGGGAAGCCTCTTATTGCCGCGGACCGTGAGAAGCTCGTCATCTTGGGGCTTGGGGATGGTTACATCGCCATCTACCGTTCCAACTTCCCGGTCTACAAGCCGGAGAGCAATGCGGTTGTGTGGAGTGGCCCGGCGCTGCTTTTCCTCCTGTTCTTGATTGGCATCTGGCAAGTCTATGTGAAGAAGAAGGATTCGTTGGGATGGACACCGGAGGAGACGTTTAACACCTCGGTCACAGCTCCTACAGGGAGCATCTTGAATCATCCAGCCAGTGAGCGAGCATTCGCAGATAGCACAACAAGAGCTGCTGATCGAAGCTATGTGGATGGCACGACCAGAGCCAGCGACAGAAGCTATGTGGACGCCACTGCGAGATCTACTGACCGAGGCTATGCTGAGGCTACCAGGGCTGTGGACCTACGCGGTGGGGCGTTGAGAAGTGCTCCGAGAAGGTATGTGTCCCCTACTAGGTATGCTGGGGCAGCCGGTATTCCGTATCGACCTGTCTCGGCCGAGCCTGGGCTTAGAGGAGCCACTCCAGAGCTGAAGTACCGAGGCCCAGGTATGGAGCCCCCTGGTTTCCCCAAGAAAAGGGAGACATTGTTCTCGAACAACCAAGCTGTAGTAGATGATCACGTCGAATGAGGCCGCCGGACTGTCGGTGCGGACAGCCGCCCCTAAATTTTGGTCTGGCTTGAAGTTCCCGCACCTAAGAGGGATATATGCCGCTGATCCACCCGCCTGTTGTTGTAAGTTGTAAAACTCAGGAAATGTTTGTATGGTATGAGTACATTATTAGGATATCCGGCTGCAAATGTTGGAATAACATGAAGACTATGGGTTGCATCTGTGCATTTTACAACTATCTATGGGTATAACCGTCCAAGCATGTTTACTTTGCTTTTCACCTTTAGCAATGTAAGGAAAGCACTCTAGTCTCAAGTTTACAATGATCTCCAGTCGTGCTGGGATGCTTGGAGTCCTCTATTTCTGAATTGGTTTTCTAAGTAGCAGCATTAGATTATCTTTTTATGGTAAATAGCGCATTAGATTCTCTTCTTATGGTAAGTAGCAGCATTAGATTCTCTTCTTATGGTAAGTAGCAGCATTAGAGATGTCTTAGCTGCACGTGAAGATTTGCCTCAGCATTTAAACTAGGAAGAAGCAGTAGATTCAGTCAATCACATTAGCATTCTGGTAGCCATAGGCCATATGTTCAATGTTGCTGAACTGCAGGGATATCTTTTTTGTTCTTCTTCCAAGAACTTGCGAAGGCTTGCGATTTGCGCACTCTAAAAAGTTTGGTGCGTCACGTGCTGCATTCGAGCTTCCGTTTCCTGTCACTATCTAATCCCTGTTCTATTATTTCTGCATCAATGTATGGAGGATCTCCTCACTTACATTGAAGATACTTTGGCAGTGCTTGATAGCGCCATTTACCAAATCTGTTGACATGGACATGGGGGTGCAGCTATCCAATTTTGAGTTTTTTTCCCTTGTCCTTTTCTCAGCCATTTGTGGCTCCTTCTATCTGCTTATCTGCTTCACATTTGGATGATAACAACGTTTTGTCTGCTTCATATATGTATCCTCCCAAACGTACATAAATATCTTTCTTTTAGTGAAATATACATAAATATCTTGTGACAATAAGACCGGGTTCCGTCTGTGCATTTCATACTATCCATGGGTAGGTCTAAGTCATTTTTTATATGCTTTTCACCTCCAACTTTTGCCTTTAACAATGTAAGTAAAGTTCATAATTACCTCCAACTTGCTGGGATGCTTGAGATTGCTTTGGAACTGAGTTTCTAAGTAGCGGCATTGGGTGTCTGAGCTGCATGTGAAGATTTGCCTCAGCATACATTGTATAGAGGTTGCTTCAATTAATTCGGATCGGAGGGAGTAGAACCAGTAGATTCAGTCAATTGCTTTTAACATTCTGGTAGCCATAGGCCATATGTTCAGTGTTGATGTGAAGAGGCAGGGGTATATATTTTCTTCCAAGAACATGCGATTTTCGATTTTTGTTTCGGGAACGCTGCATTGAGCTTTTGTTTTCTGTCGCTATATAATCCTTGTTCGTGATATTTGTTGGCATTAACGTGATTTTGCTCTGTTTATATGTTCTTAGCATCTGGATGATAACAAGCTTAGGAATCTGATGCGCCATTTGTGGCTCAGGGACCTGATATGATGATCACCATTTTTATGCTTTGCTCCCAACTTTACATAAATATCTTGTGACAAGAACCTGACATGAACTCTACATCCTCAGCAGGATATCACAGAAATCTGCAATCTACATTCACATATGGTAACCGTAGATAATGCAGGTGAACATATACTAGCTGCAAAGGAAGAGTAATAATGTGCTGATATGCGAGTGCAGAAACAAAACGCTTCAAGTTTTTATATATGCTGTGAGGTATTAACCAGCCTGTAATTAAAAAGTGTTCATGAATTTTCAAAAAATGTTCATCAAGTATTAAGAAAATGTTCATTGCACTTTCACAAGACAATTCATCACGTATTTAAAAGTAATTTATTGTGTACTTAAAAAAATGATCATAGAGATATTATGAAATGTTTTTATCATGTATTAAAAAGTGTTTTTTAGAGACTGTCAGACAACCTCTGGCCTCTGGGCCACCCTGTACGTGCGTGAGAAAGGCAGGTACGATCCTCCACAGCCGCCGAATGCTCACATCAGGATACATCCAAGCCGTTAATCCCGCTCTGGCCTAGATGTCAGAATGCATGCGTTTGCCTTTGTAAAGGATGCAGCGGTACATGCCTATAGAACATATCATGTTCAAGTATGACCGTGTATTAAAAAGTGTTAATAATTTATTTAGAAATGTTCATGCAATTAAAAAGAGTGTTCATAGATTTAAAATAATTTGCGTCTATTTTACCTAAAAAGATACGGAAAACTAAAGCCAATAATGAGAAGTGAAAAATAAGAAAAAATGCTCAAAAAGAAAAAAATGCGGAAAAATTTAAATACACGATGAACAATGCCCTATACACGGTGGACATTTTTTTAAATACACATTGAATATATTTTGAAGTACACGATGTAAGCTTTTGAAGTGCACGACCAACGGTTTTCATGTAGGTTAAACATTTTCTGAAAACATATTGAAAATTTATTTACAAAGTCCATGATTAACCTGTTAAAGGGATACTGAACGTTTTTGAAAAACAACATGAACAAAAAAAGAACCGGAAGAAAAATAAAATGGAAAGAGAAACTGGGTAAAAGGAACAAACAGAACAGGATTTTTTTCAATATTAGCGGGCTAGTAGGAGGAGGAAGTAGTAACACACACAGGAAAAAAAACGCACCAAGTGTAGGTAGGATGAAACACACAGAAGGAACAAAAAAGGGGCAAATACACTCATGGTACATAAAGTTGCACAACAAGTGCAGTTTGGTGCCCTCGAAGGAAAGGCTAGCCGCCACCTCCTCCTTTCTCCACAAAGAAGTTAGGGTTTCTGCCTCCCGCCGTCGCCGCCGTAGGTCCGCCTTCTCTCCGGTGGCCCTAGGGCCATAGGGGCACGGTGGATCTCGGCAAGGGCCGGCGGGAGGGCTCCGTTTTTAGTCGTTTCTTTCAGTTTTGCTAGGGTTTTGTGTCCTGCTCAGGAAGACGAGACGGCGGCGGCTCCCTGAAGATGGAATAAAGGTCTCCCCGCCTAGTCCCCGTTCGGCGGCGCGTCTAGCACCGTTGGTGGGCGTGTGGAGGTGTGTCTCTGGCGGATCTATCTTTGGTGGATTTGCTCGGATCTCGTTGTTGTTCGTCTACGTTCGCGTGCATTCGGATTGGATCTTTCTGATCTACGTTATTCTTCATCTGCGGCGGTTGCTGTTCTGGTGCGCTGGTCCTACGGGGCCTTAGCACGACGACTTCCCGACTGTCTACTACAACAAGTTGTGCCCGACTCCGGCGATGGAGGGGCGATGACGGCGGCGCGCCTTTGGCTCGCTTCAGTGCTGGTAGTCGTCGCTAGGTGGTCTATGGATCTGGATGTAATTTTTATTATTTCTGGTATTCCTTGTACTGCCATGATTGAAGATGAATAGATTGGAAATTTTTTTTTTTTAAAAAAAAGTGCAGTTTGGTGCCAAAGTTGAAAAATACAGAAAATTGGTGCTAGAGCCTGTCCTAGCATGCACGTACGGTCCAATTCTCGTCTACAGCTATATTCGCCGCTCGCATGGCTCCGGGCCCATTGACAGTGATGTTTGGGGCCGGAGCGTTGCTGTTTTGCAGAAAATCCTAAATTAGTACCAAATCTCATAAAAAGCCCCTGAAACGCCACCTATGCATCTTTATTACGGTTGGATCCCATCGGTTGGGCGCACAGTACAAAGAAATACTCCATCCGTTTTCAGAATACTAGACCATAAAGGCGCGCGTTGCCGCGCCCGCCCATCATGAAAAAAGTAATTACAAATATCAGCAAAACATCAATGTTCAAACAATTTATAGTTTGTATTGTTCTAATCACTCGAATTATAGTGGGACGATGTCGATAGTTGTGCATGTTTATTTAAGTTATACACAGCTGATCCACTTGCAAAATAATAATTCTTACATTTTCTTTTTAGCATCATGAGGAAAGAGATGAAGAATGAATAGAGCAAACATCATTCTTTTCTTAACCGCACTTCATTTCATTTACAAAATCACAGTTTCCATTATAACACATCAAAACAACTACTCAAGGGGCTCGATCATCGCATGTTGCCTTCACTGTAGCTCATTAATTGTAAGCAAAAGTACTATTCCCTCCATTCCAAAATAGGTGACTCAACTTTGTATTAACTTTATACTAAAGTTAGTATAAAGTTGAGTCATCTATTTTGGAACGGAGGGAGTACTATAGAAATACTCACTTCTTGTTTTGAAACAGACTCACTACAAAGAGTATCATTTGAAGAGAAAAAGTGATGCCCTCTTCTCTCCCTGGAAAGCCAAGTCCTTATGCTGAAGCTCTAGGGGCAACTTTTGGCCTGCTGGTAGGAGCATAGAATAAACACATGAATAAAATCTGAATAGAAGATGGACACAGACGTATAAGCAAAAGTCTAGTCATGCTAGAAAGCAGATGCACAAAGTTAACATATTACTTATGCAAGAAGAGCACCGAACAGCAGTAGCAAGAACCATGACAGAACTCGACGAAATTTTTCTCAAGGCAAAACACATTTCTCTCAAACTGATGTTTGAAAACCTGTAACATTAGTTCCAATTTCAAGAATAAAGGGTGTGGCTCAACTGAGACTTCATAAGGACATGGAGCATATTGCAGAAAAGTTGGAACATTAATACTTACTTGTCTTGTCGGCATATCCATAGCAAAGAGAAAAGAATCAGAAGCTGGATTTCAGTTTTATTGACCGAGCGCAGAACTATATCAAACAATTACTTACAATGTTGACTAATGTACTGTTTAATAAATGGATCAATTTAATTGCTAATTCATTCTTATTATCATGAGCTGGCACAAGCATTTCATCAGCTGCAAATGCCTACCCATATAAACACAACAAAACGCATGATAACTATCCATGCCTAAACAAGTAAAATGTACTCCCTCTATCCAACATAGCTTGAAAAACGATCGTATATTGTGGGAGGGAGGAAGTACCTAGCTAGAAGCTAAGTTGGGAAAGACAATTTGCAAGGTGTGATCAAACAACAGGCCATCTCGTCGGCCACAATCTTTGCCACCTGATACTACCAAGAATACACCCAAGATTATAAGCAACCAAACAACGCAAGTACAGCCTGGCCCCAATCTATCCCAATGCATGAGCTTCCCCAAGGTTGTTAGACTCAATGGATTCATAATTCCACTCTAATAAATATATATATCACCAAACATCAAGTCAGATGTTCACAGGGAATGTACGCATATCACCAGACATCATGCAAAGCTATATAAAGAAAACCTTGCGGTTCCACACAATCCTGACCCTCTGAAAAGAGATAACCCGCTCAAGGAAACCTGCCACGACAATAAAACCAACAAAGTTAATAGAAGGAGCAGACCACCCCATCCATCCAAAAACTTTGTAAGCTCTGCCGATATAGCGCGACCTTGCATCTGTTCTTCATATAAGCCGTGGTGGATATGCCCAACATAAGTGGGGTGACTGTTCTCTGGCTCCTCTCGCTGCTTCTCCTGGTTTCTTTACTCTTTCCCCTCCTCTGACTGCATCAATCACTAAGAATATCAGGGATTAATGCCAGCCATATCTGTGGCTTTGTTGTTTTCAGCATGATTAAGGAAGCACAGGGAAAATATTTCCCCTCGCTGGAATCCAGGCCAAGAGAGCACGCACCTCAGGTCCTCTTCTTTTCCCTCAGCCCCATTTTGCTCAAACCACTCTCTAGCAAACCCTGCTGATACACCAGTCCAACGAAAAGAAATTCAAACCGACACAATAAAATGTTCGAGGCGAAGAGGATGGATTTATCGAAAACGAGTATCTTGAACTGCCGGAACCTAACAGCCGGTGATGGATGCCGACGGCACGGGCGGCCGCCGCAGCCGCCATGGAGGAACGCTACAAGACACGAAATGAAAAACAGTAAAGAAGGGGCCTGCAGGCGAAGAGTACAAGGTGGGTGGACGGCACCTACGTGGATGCATACCCGCAGCAGAAGATCGCCGACAGCAGGGGCGCAACGCGGAGGAAGGACGGCGGCGCATCGCGGAGGAAGGACCAGAGGAGCAGTGGAGTTGTTCGTTCGGGGGATAGGCTGGAACCTGATGACCTGGCCTGTTCCCAGAGAATCAGAAGCTCGTTCTGTGGAGCAGCTGCCCGTGAAACGGTGCCTGGATCGCGTGCGGAATGACCTGGGGCGACAGAGCTAAATCTAGAACGTACATTAGAGTGATCCGACGGCCAAGAAGCTCAAAACGCCGTGGAGGCTCGTAGGTAGCTGTGTTATACTGTTTTTCAATAAGTTGCATAAATATCCGTGAAAGTCACATGTATGTTTGATCATGATTTGGATCAATATTTGGTATTATAGATATCATTTTCTTTTTGCAAAAACTTGGTCAAACAGGCACAAATTTGACTTTCAGAAAAATAACACTATACCTTATATTTTGGAGCGAAGGGATAATTCATAGGAAATGCTGCCCACACAATTGTGATTGATTTTTTTTTGACGGCTACACAATCGTGTTTGATGTCCATAAAGGATAACCAGACTCAGTGTCTTGGTAGCTGAACGAGCTCGTGGGGCTTAGACGGGCTGTAGTCACTGCAGGCCATTTTTTACATGTTAGCTTATTTTATTTTCTTGTAATTTTGTAATAGTGGCTTACTAGGCTAGTGTTTATTGTTTATACTTCTTTTCCTATTTTTCAAAATTTCTTTTTTGGCAAAAACACAAACTTTATTAAAACACATGAACACCTTATAAAACAACATTTAGCATATACGAAGTGAATATTTTATTAAAACCATGAACATTTTACAAGTTATACAAACTTTTTAGAAAATATTTTTAAATTGTAAGGATATTTTTATTACATATATACACACATTTTAAAATTATACAAACATTTTCATAATTCATAAATATTATTTTGATTATATGTTTTTAAACAATAAGTGATTTTGTAGAATTACATGAATAAATAAAAAAAAATAAGTTTTTTGAGAAATTTTTAAAACAATAAGTGAAATATATGAATCTTCATACCTCAGCTACACAAATAAGGGCACCGGAGAGAAAAAGATATGTCGCTGTGGCGCAAATCTCCCATCAACCAGGCATCCCTCTAGCCAAGACCATCTCGAAAAACGCTGCCTCCAACGGTAATGGTAATTTGAAGATGAATAATAACTTTGAAGCTGTGAATTGATCTGGGCCGTCCGTTCCTCGGGTCTCCTCTGGAGCACCTCTTGACTTTTTGATGCTCAGCATTTTTTCAGAGCCTCAAACTGAGCTCTTCAGGTGTACCGAGTCCAAGGTCCTAACTCCTAACAGGAGAGCAGCGACTGCGGAGTTCTCGGTGACGGGAGAGGAGCGGGGGAGGAGAAGGTGTGGGGCTGCCACAACAGTGTTGGAGTCTCAAGTTTACAATGTTGTGTTGGGATGCTTGGAATTCCTCTACCTCTGAAGTGGATTTCTTAGTAGCAGCATGAGATAAAAAATTTCTAACGGTAAGTAGCAGCATTGGTTGTCTTAGCTGCATGTGAAGATTTGCCTCAGCATATAGACTAGGAAGAACCAGTAGATTCAGTCAATTATGAAAGAACTACGATGGTGGAAGCGTATGCAACCTTGCAGGGACGCGTTCGTGTTATATAGTCATCAACATGTACAGAGATCGGCAGGTAGTTGTAGTCTTGACCCATACTCCAAGTATACAAGAGATGAGATCATATCTACTCTAACTACCTGCCTGAATTACACATCACGTTACAAGATACATACGCTATACGTACGTGACACGAAGCTACAAGCCTATCTGCTAACATCCTCCCTCAATCTTAACGTATCAAGATTTAGATTGTTCCTGAAGGCTTGGAGCTGCCGAATTTGCAGTGGCTTAGTAAAACCATCAGCCACTTGATCTCCAGTTGGTATAAACCTTATCTCCAACTTCTTCTGGGCAACTCTTTCACGAACGAAATGAAAATCAATTTCAATATGTTTTGTTCTTGCATGAAACACAGGATTTGCAGAAAGATATGTTGCTCCTAGATTATCACACCATAAGCGTGACACATGTGGCCTGTACACTCCCAATTCATCAAGCAGTGTTTCGACCCACATTACCTCAGCCGTAGCATTTGCTAATGACTTATATTCTACCTCAGTACTGGATCTTGAGACAGTTGCTTGCTTCTTTGCTTGCCATGACACAAGATTGGGACCAAGAAATACTGCAAAACCTCCTGTGGACTTCCTATCATCTGGACACCCTGCCCAATCTGCATCAGAGAAGGCGCTCACCGTGGTTGATGGAGACCTGCAAATGCTTAGTCCTATTCCCTTGCTGCCCTGAACATACCTTAGTATTCTCTTAACAGCTGTCCAGTGCAGAGAAGTTGGTGCATGCAAAAACTGACAAACCTTATTAACTGAGAAAGATATATCAGGCCTTGTCAGTGTGAGATATTGAAGTGCTCCAACTATACTTCGATATTTTGTCCCTTCTTCTGAACTTAGTAGTGTACCCTCATTCAATGACAATTTTTCTGTAGTTGACATGGGTGTACTAGAAGGTTTACAATCCTTCATTCCTACACGACTCAAAATATCAGAAGCATATTTCTCTTGAGTGAGTAAAATACCATCTTGTATCTTTTTAACTTCAATGCCTAGGAAATAGTGTAATTCTCCCAAATCTTTCAAAGCAAACTCACTTTTCAAATTCTTTAGCAAGGCTAATGTGGCATCTTGCGAAGAGCTTGCTACAATTATGTCATCAACATAAATAAGCATGTATATAATCACCTTGCCCTTCTTGAAAAAGAACAGTGAAGTATCTCCCTTTGATGGACAGAATCCAAGCTGTTGTAGCTTAATACTCAACCTTGAATACCACGCCCTTGGTGCCTGCTTCAAGCCATACAAGGCTTTGTCCAACCTACATACATGATTAGGTTTGGATGTGCTCTCAAAGCCTGGTGGCTGCCGCATATAGACCTCTTCCTCGAGAACGCCATGTAAAAACGCATTCTGAACATCCAATTGGCGAAGATTCCATCCCCTGGAAACAGCAATAGATAGAACAAGTCTAATAGTAGCAGCCTTCACTACTGGACTGAAGGTGTCCTCATAATCAATACCATAACGTTGCTTGAAGCCCTTAGCTACTAGTCTAGCTTTGTATCTATCTATTGTTCCATCTACCTTCTTTTTAATTTTATATACCCATTTACAATCTATGATGTTCCTCCCTGGTTTAGGTGGAACTAAGTGCCAGGTGTTGTTCCTTACTAAAGCATCATATTCAGCACGCATAGCATTTTTCCAATTTTTATCATGCAATGCTTCAAGTACATTTTGTGGCTCACCGGTGGCTGCAAAATTTGCAAACCTGAAATGTTTATCATACCTGACCGTGCCATCTTTGAGCACCAATGGTTTGGTAATGCCTCGCTGTGATCGAGTGACTCGCGTAGTTATGGTTGGAGTAGCCACAGCAGATCCGGTACCAGCCACAGAGGATCCCGTACCTTGTACTGACACAGAAGGCGACGGGGGCAGATCTTCCTGGTGATCCGTGCGCCCACGCTGCCGCGAATCTGCGGCGCTGTCGGCTGGTGACAGCGACCCACCGCCGCGGGCCGGCGCTGGACCGTTGGGGTCATCATTGCTCTGTGGGGCCGCCATCCCTGCTCCAACCGCTTCTTGACGCGTCGCGCGTGACGACACGGGCGAATCGCCCCCGCCTGCCTGGACTGACGCGCCGGACTCCGTGGCGCGCGCTGATACGCCAGATCCACGCGGTGTTGGTGGCGGCGATGAAGGAAATATGCCCTAGAGGCAATAATAAAGTTATTATTTATTTCCTTATTTCATGATAAATGTTTATCATTCATGCTAGAATTGTATTAACCGGAAACATGATACATGTGTGAGTGCATAAACAAACAACATGTCACTAGTATGCCTCTACTAGACTAGCTTGTTAATCAAAGATGGTTATGTTTCCTAACCATGAACAAAGAGTTGTTATTTGATTAACAAGGTCACATCATTAGTAGAATGATCTGATTGACATGACCCATTCCATTAGCTTAGCACACGATCGTTTAGTATGTTGCTACTGCTTTTATCCATGACTTATACATGTTCACGTAACTATGAGATTATGCAACTCCGTTTACGGAGGAACACTTTGGTGCTACCAAAGCGTCACAACGTGATCGGGTGATTATAAAGGAGTACTACAGGTGTCTCCAAAGACAGATGTTGGGTTGGCGTATTTCGAGATTAGGTTTTGTCACTCCGATTGTCGGAGAGGTATCTCTGGGCCCTCTCGGTAATACACATCTTTGAAGCCTTGCAAGCATTACAACTAATGAGTTAGCTGTGAGATGATGTATTACGAGCGAGTAAAGAGACTTGCGTATAGCAGATTGAACTAGGTATTGGATACCGACGATCGAATCTCGGGCAAGTAACATACCGATGACAAAGGGAACAACGTATGTTGTTATGCGGATCGACCGATAAAGATCTTCGTAGAATATGTAGGAACCAATATGGGCATCCAGGTCCGCTATTGGTTATTGACCGAGACGTGTCTCGGTCATGTCTACATTGTTCTCGAACCGTAGGGTCCGTGCGCAAGGTTTCGATGGCGGTTATTATGAGTTTATGTATTTTGATGTACCGAAGAAGTTTGGAGTCCCGGATGTGATCACGGACATGACGAGGAGTCTCGAAATGGTCGAGACATAAAGATTGATATATTGGAAGCCTATATTTGGAGTTGAGAATGGTTCGGGTGAAAACAGAATTTCTGCGAGTCCGGAGGTTACCGGAACCCCCCGGGAACTAAATGGGCCTTAGTGGGCCTCGAGGGAGAAGAGGAGGGGCCGGCCAGGGGTGGCCGCGCGCCCCCTCCCCCCCTAGTCCGAATAGGACAAGGAGGGGGGGCGGCGCCCCCCTTCCTTCTTCCCCCTCCCCCCAATCCTACTCCAACTAGGAAAGGGGGGGGGAGTCCTACTCCCGGTGGGATCCGCGCCGGTCCCTCCTGTTTCTGTCCGATCCGCGCCGCTGGGATCCGCGCCGGTCCCGCCTCCTTCTGTCCAAAATCTCTCGGGATTGGCGCTGTCAGCCGGATCTGCTCCGTGTCTAGCGCCTGTGTATCTCTGTTGCTGCATAAAATCATAGTGTGTAGCACTGTTTTTTTCACTGTTTTCATCAGTACAGGCCTCATTAGTGGAAGGATTATGATTATTAAACATATGATCATCAGCATGAGATTCACCCCCGTGATCAGAAGGGTTTAACAGCTCCGGAGAGAGTAGCAAGATTTCAGCACGAAGGCGAGCACCGGCATTTGGGTGGAGACTAGCAAAGGGAAAAATATTTTCATCAAAAATTACATCTCTGGAAATATAAACACGACCAGTAGATATGTCAAGGCACTTAAACCCTTTGTGGAGATTGCTATACCCAAGGAAAGCACATTGCTTGGAACGAAATTGAAGTTTGTGATTATTGTAGGGCCTAAGGTTCGGCCAACAGGCGCACCCAAAAACTCTGAGGATGGAATAGTTGGGTTTTTCATGGAATAATTTTTCAAAGGGTGTTTCAAACTTGAGAACTTTGCTAGGAACTCGGTTTATCAGATAAGTTGCAGCAATGAAGGCCTCATCCCAAAATTTCAAAGGCATTGAGGCTTGAGCAAGAAGGGATAAACCTACTTCGACAATGTGTCTGTGTTTTCTTTCTGCCGACCCATTTTGTTGATGGGCATGAGGGCACGAGACATGGTGAGATATACCTATTTTGGTAAAGAAGGAGTTCAACTTTTCATACTCCCCTCCCCAGTCTGTTTGTAGAGCAAGGATCTTACGATCAAATTGACGTTCTACTAGATGTTGGAAATCATGAAATTTTTGGAATACTTCAGACTTGTGTTTGATCAAGTATATCCAAGTGAATTTACTGAAATCGTCAATGAAACTCACGTAATACTTTTTTCTCCCTACTGTTTCAACAGCAGGACCCCAAACATCAGAAAACACAAGTTCTAATGGAAACTTTGATTCACTTATTGACTTGGGATAGGGCAACTGGTGACTTTTGCCTTTTTGGCATGCGTCACATACAGAATCTTTATTGAACGAATTTGCACACGGGAGATTATTCTTGCTAATGACTTTGCTAACAATAAGATGAGATGGATGGCCTAGACGCCGGTGTCACCTATCCAAAGATAGTTTTGTGGCACTGAGCATGTGCTTCTTGGCGTCGGATCCCGTGTGCCTAACTGGGTAGAGTCCTCTTCTACCCCTGCCTCGAAGGAGCACCTTCTTCGTTCCCCGTTCCTTGACAAGAAAAGAATGGGGATGAATTTTAACAAAGGAATTATTGTCAATAGCAAGGCGACTAGCGGAGATTAGACTTTTGTTGGCTTGTGGTACATGAAGGATATCATTTAAAAGAAGATCACGTTCAGGAGTATGGATTGCTGAATGACCAATATGTTTAATAACCATACCTGATCCACTGGCGGTATGAATCTGCTCGTTTCCAGTGTAGCGATCTCGCACGGTCAGCTTCTCCAAGTCTCCTGTGATGTGGTCAGTGGCACCACTATCCAGGTACCAGTTCGTGTCCACCCCATACTGCGGTGCAGCAAGGTTGGCTGACTTCTCCTCCATGCCCTGGTACGACTCATCGTACCGCTTCCAACACTTCCAGGCTGGGTGGCCCATCTTGCCACATATCTGGCACTGGACCCTAGGAGCAGAGGCGTTGTTGCTGTTGTAGTTGCCCCCGCTGTGGTTGTTGCCGTGTCCGCTGCTGCGCCCTCCAGGTTTGGAGTAGCCGCCGCCGCGCCCGCCGCGGTCACCACCATTGCCGCCTTGGCGGCGACCACGGTCACCACCGCCAGCGCCGTGTCGACGACCTCGGGTGGCTGCGTTGGCAGAGGATTGAGACCCTCCGCCCCGAAGATTGAGCCTTGTTTCAAAGCTCAGTAGTTGCGAGAACAGTTCTGCCACGGTCACCGGCTCCACCCGGGAACACATGGCAGAGACCACCGGGTCGAAATCTTCATCGAGCCCGGCCAGTATGTGGGAGACGATGTCGTCGTCGTCCACCTTCTTCCCCGCAGCGATCAGTTCGTCGCAGAGGGACTTGATCTTCCCGACGTAGTCGGTGATGGATGAGTTGCCCTTCTGCAGATTGGCGAGGCGATTCGGCGTTAAGTGGTGCAGGAGCGGGTGTGGGATGCAAGCATCCTTCCACCGTGTTCGAGCTCGGAAATATGGCATGACGCAACTGGATAGCTATCTCACGCGGAAGTGTCGACAGGAGATAGGAGAACACTTGTTGGTCTTGAGCATACCAGGTTTGGAAGTCAGGGTTCGGCCCTTTCACCGTCGTCTTCCCGTCTGATGACGCCACATCGATCTGCATGGGTGGCGGCGGTTGCTCGACGTCGATGTACTTGGCCATCTGTGCTCCCCGGATGGCCGAGAGCACCGTAGCCCGCCACAGAGCCTGGTTGCCCTTCGTGAGCTTCTCGGTGGCGGCGTGTGCGAACGGCGAGGATGGGAAGGAACTTGAGGACGCCATGGAGTTGTTCGAGGATGGCTCTGGTTACCATGAAAGAACTACGATGGTGGAAGCGTATGCAACCTTGCAGGGACGCGTTCGTGTTATATAGTCATCAACATGTACAGAGATCGGCAGGTAGTTGTAGTCTTGACCCATACTCCAAGTATACAAGAGATGAGATCATATCTACTCTAACTACCTGCCTGAATTACACAGCACGTTACAAGATACGTACGCTATACGTACGTGACACGAAGCTACAAGCCTATCTGCTAACAAATTACATTAGCATTCTGGTGGCCATATATAGGCCATTACTAGCGTAGCCCGCGCGGCGGCACGCCGCGCCCTTGATGTGTTATATTTATACATATCATATTATTTATATATAATGGGCGTTGTATTTATAACGACAGAATTGATGGTTAGAACCCAAAAAGAATAGTATATGCAGTGGGTCCAGTAATATAAGACAGAAAGAAGTACATTTATTGCAGCCATGAACGATATATACTGATACACGAAAAGGTATACGCTGATACATTACTAATAAGGTCTACTTATTGGCGCCGTATACAATCCGTTTGGAAAGAATACATTTGTTATCACCATGAGTGCTACATCTGGCAAGATGGGAGTATACATTGTCATTTCTGTCAACACATTACATTCATTCGTCATTTGTATCATTCTAGTGTAACCTCATGCAGGATTGATACGTGTAAATAAATGACATGAAGCTTTTGCAAATTTTTCCACGTGACCTATAGGTGGATTAGCACTGTGTAAGAACTAATTAGATCAACAGTCTATAGACGCCAGTGTACATATGGAGCGGTATGATATTCGAAAAAATTTCACATATCCTTGCCAAGATTTTAGTCTGCCTTATCAATTGACTTTGTTGGGCATTGTTATGTTAGGAAGGATGTTTCTTTGACATAGTAGCAGTATTTGCTATTAGATGATAATTATGTAATTATATATTGTATAAATATATATTTTCATGTTGATCCAGTGTTTCTTTATTTATATTGGCTGCAAATTCTTGAACCGCATTATGTGCATGTGCTTATTTTATTTTAAAAGATGATCGAAAGCATGCAAGTGTAACAGAAGAACAAATAATTAAAGAGGCAACAGATGAAGAAGGTTACCCTGGTTCACAACTTTTTTTCTTGTAAGACCTTGCTTACTATGTTATTGAATGTATGTTATTGTACATATCTACTGTAGAACTTGCACTCGTCTTTTGGAATATTAAGTGCTTATATTTTTATATGGGCCAAAAAATGCTAAAGTTTTTAAAAAGTTCTTATATTTTTATGACATTATAAATTGTCAGAAAAGATGTTGGCTAGTAAGGTTGGAACGTTTTAATGGTAATGGCATTATTTAATTTGGGAAAAATTATAGCTAAGTGGCCTCTTATTTATAATGCCATAAGAATGTAATGGAAGTAACCAAAAAAATTGGGAGTACCAAGAATGGCTGTATATTTCTTTGTAGAGTTAAACTTGGCAGCAAATTTGTTTAGCACAAAAGTTATGTTATTTGGAAGAGAATAACAATGGAATACATGATCGATATGGAGATGTAAAAACTGCACTGATGATAAATCATGCTTAGTATAAAAAGAACATAGTTTAAGTACATATAGCATGTTGCATGAATAATAAAGAGGTTGTACAACTTCATGTTGCGTCCTCCTGTGCTGGGTTAGTGCATGTGCTTGCCAAAATTTGCTGGATACGTATTTTTCCGGACATGGACCGGTGTACACAGTTAATGGGTCATCAGTGATTGGCATGCGGATACATGTAGAGAGGTAAGATGTCGGAAATATTGTCCCATATTTTTTTATAACATCTTCGTCTGCCTTGTGAATTCTTCCTGATGGGAGGTAACCTTTTGATGTTCCATGTTAAACTGATACTGCTTGGTTCGCCTGAGTTCTTGGGCTTATTGAAGTTCTGTTTTACTGCACCTAGAGCTTGAAAGCTATAACCGTTAATGTCTTTGTTGGCATGCATTTTTTTTTCTTGAGACCGGGACCAGAAAATCCACACTTTAATTGGCTAGCAGTCCCAGTAATCAGAACCACCTAAAACATCAGCACTCACCAGAAGCATCAGAACTCAAAGCGGTGGTCGATTTAAAACAGAGAAAGAACCAACACGACACCGACACACTGTTGACCACCATGGATATATAACAACACCAAAGTAGCAAAACGCAACATGTTCACAGTAAAACTTTTTATTAAAAAAGAAGAAGAAACGGCTAGAGAGAAACATGCCGAACAACACGCTTCAAATCCCCACACCCAACATGCACGAACGGAAAAAATATAGAACCGCTTACCCTAATCAGCCGGAGCACTAATCTTAGTAGAAAATAACTCGAACACACACACACACACACACACGCACACACACACACACACACACACACGTAATCACATCAGTTCCTATTCTCATGCATGCACATAGTCAAATCGTCTCCGGAACCTCAGCCCACCACTGCATGCTCACACGGGCGACAAAAGAGGAAACCACGAATCACATGCAGAGCCTACCCCATAGACAGACCATGGCAAAAATAAACTCACAACCGTCTACCCAATCAATGCATGCACAAAGCCAAACTGAGAACCAACTCCTAACGATGCGTGCATGCAGATCCAAACGGCCACCGCCCGACAATATCTACAGACAAAATGCAAGGTTGACCAGGCCACCCAAAATCGCTAACCGCACCCAACTGCACCCAAGAATTCAGCACACAAGTTCAAAAAATTTGAAACTAAACACCGAATCCACAAGGCGTTCGTACACAGCCAGGTACCAAATTAATAGTACGTGTCACATGCATAGTTCACTAGAAGTCTTTTTCAAACAAGTGGCTCAAGCTCAAGGCGAAAACCTCCCCTGGAATAGAGGCTTGGGTATGTTCAATGTTGATGTGAAGGTGCAGGGACATCTTTCCTTTTCCTTTCAAGAACTTGCGAGGACTTGTGAAGGCACACTGAAAAGTTTGGTGCGTCGCGTGCTGCATTCGAGCTTTCGTTTCCTGTCACTATCTAGTCCCTGTTCTACTATTTCTGCATCAATGTAAGGAGGATCTGCTCACTTTTATTGAAGATGCTTTGTACAGTGCTTGATAGCGCCACTTAGACAAATTTGATGACACTGACATGGACAATTTTTTAGTTTTTTTCTCTCGTCAGTTTGTCATCATTTGTGGCTCCTTTGATCTGCTTATCTACTTCACATTTGGATGATAACAACATTTTGTCTGCTTCATATATGTATGCTCCCAAATGTACATAAGTATCTTTTTTTAGTGAGAGGTTGTACATAAATATCTTGTGACTATAAGACCGGGTTACATGAATTCTACATGCTCAACAGGATAACGCAAAATCTGAAAAGGATATGACAGAAATCTGCTACCATCTCTTAGATTAACAATAATAATGCAACTGACATGTTGAGTGCAGGACCAAAAGGCTGGTTAACATCACAGCATAAGCTAAGCATCAGATCAGGAAGATACACAGCACATGAAAACAATGACACAATTATTTACTTCCTGGTTGAAAATTTCACAGAGGAACTTCATCAAAAGTCAAGTGAGTGGTCAGCACAACCTATGGGCCATGCTAAAAAAAATTAAGAGAAAATTGCCTATGGACACGTGTGGGGCTAATAGCAGCTTCTGTAATTGGCCAAAGGGCGCGGCTTTATCGCTTAGTGTGAGACCGAACGTCCCCTCATCTTAAGAGTGCGCAAAGTGAGCCAGCCCAGTGGCGTTAGTTCGTTAGTTTTGTTCGCCTTTTCCTATTCTTTTTTACTTTTATTTATGATATTCTAAAATACTTTTTTTTTGAAAATATACTTAATTTTTTAAAGAGTGTTCACTGCACCTTAAAATAATGTTCATGCATGGTAAGAAAAATGTTCGTGCAATTTCTAACAAGTACTGACAGCATTAGAAAAAATTAATGTGAATCAGTCTTCACGCATTTCAAAAACATTTTTTCACATTTTTAAACAAGTTTTATGCAATATAAAAAAATGTTTGCATAATTTAAAAAAATTCTTGTACATTTAAAAAATGATTATGACATTTGAAAAATGTTCGTACGTTTCAACAATTTGTTCCTGGCGTTTAAAAAAGGTTTATACAATGTATAAAAATGTTGAAGTAATTTTAGGTAAATGTTTCATACAATAAATAAATGTTTTTGACATTTCATAAAAATGTTCACGCATTTCAAAAGTATGTTTGTGTTTTCTTAAAACATATTAATACAATGTAAAATAAATCGCATAATTTAGAAAAATGTTTTGTTTCATTGAAAAAAATCTTCAACGTGTATATGAACAATGTTTAATATGTATTTAAGAAAATGTTCAAACATATATTTGAAACTAATCTTCAAATTTATTTGAAAAATGTTTAACATGCATCAAAAAAATGTTGCACATGTTTACGAAAAGTGCACAATGTGTATTGAAAAGGTAGATATGTATTGACAAAAAAAATAAAAGGAACGAAAATAACCTGAAGAAAACGGTAAAGAAAAACTGGAAAAACCAAAGATATAGCATCCGTTACTGAGCAGGTTCATTCACGACACGTTGTAGGCAAGAGGTGCCTATATCTCACAATAAGAGAGGTATATCCCTCGCGATTGGCCAGCTCCTAAAACTGCAATCAGTTACCTGGGCCAATGATGCGACCCAATTTGCTGAACTGCAAGGTATGGGGTGTGTGATTTTTGAAACAGATTCTCTGGGTCTGCAACAACTAGTTACCTCTGGTTCATCAGAGTGATCTCCATTGGGGTTGTTGTTCCGTGAAGCCAAATATCTCCTCCAGTTAGGTTTCATTGAAGCAAAAGTCGTGTACTGCCCGAGAGCTTGTAATGAACCAGCGCATGTGCTAGCGAACCTTGGTAGGCGGAGTGCCTCTGTGAGCCAGGTCATCTGGTCTCCAGACCTACCGCTTGCTGTGACCACCGATTGTGTCGGTCCGGCGTAAATTTGGAATGCAAGGTGTTCCAGTTCAAAAAAAAAAAACCAAACAGCGCATTGTTGCTCCTTCATGCTCGTGGATCTGGCCCATTTCTGAATTTGTGATTTTTTTCTCCATGTTTATTTCTTGTTTTTATATTCTCATTCTAGGGCTCCTTTCAAAGAAGTTTCATAGGATTTTTGGATTATTAGAATCCTTAGAAATTTTTCCTGCATTATTCATTTGATTCGAAGGATGAAATCCTAGGATTTTTTTTGAAGTAATGATTGTACTAAATCCCACAGGAAACCTAGCATCCACTCGAACCTCTTGAAAAAAAATCCTTTTGTTTTATCTGTGATGCAACCAAACAGAATAAAATCATGTAGGTTCCAATATACATGACATTTCAATCCTTCGTTTTTCCATTCTAGCACTTTTACAATCTTGCGAATCAAAGAGGTCCCTAGTTTCTTCTCTTGCCCTAAACTATGTTTCTTCTTCTAGATTATTGCATAGCTGCACTTTTTTTACTTCTTCTGGGTGGTTTGTATATTAGGTGAGTTTCTTGTTCCTGCCCCCACGTTCAAAGGTGATTTAAATATGATTAGAAAACAATTCTTGTAGGTTTTCTGTCTCTTATTTGAGTAGCTATGGTTCGACCACGATGAAATTTCGTGTTTCTTACAATAAATTTGTAATCACTATTTGCATATTATTTTTGAAATCTTGTTTTTTTTCGCGTGCCACATAAAATGCTCATGTGTATCACGAAGCCCGAAGCCGCATGTGGTTAATTCTCCCTGTTCTCTTTGCCCCAACAGCCAATTTTCACGTAGATAAGAAACATAACCTTTTTTGCAAAAGGGAGCACAATTTTTTTTAATATTTCTTTATGTGATTCGTTCTGATGGACTAAGGTTTAGCACATGTGCTGGATGGGAGGATGCAGTTTAATTATCATTAACCTAGTTATTAGTTATACATTACATCTCTCTCACGCGCGAACCAACCTGTGGTTGGATGGTTAGAGGGACTGTGGTACCCCCAGCCCATCAGGGTTCAAATCCTGATGCTCGCATTTATTCCTGAATTTATTCTTGATGCTCATAGGGATAGGGTGTGCGTGTGTGCGTTCATAGAGGTGAGTGTATGCGCGTGTATATGAGCGCTTGCGTTGATAAAAAAAAAATCTCTCTCACATGCGCACGCACACTCTCTCTCCTCTCTCGGTTGGGGCCAATGACGGAGTAGATGGATGGCATTAGAAAAGTTGCAACTAGCCGGCGCAATTTGCGGCCGGGGCCAAAGACCCTGTTTTTTTTAGCAAGTAGGAATGCCTTGCAAGCATCATAAACTCTGAAAGATCACAAGGTCAAACTTAAGACTACTTCAGCTGAGCGAGGAGACAAGGTCAAACATAAGGCTACTTCAGCTAGCGTAAGGCTACCTGTGATCTTTCAGGGTTTTGCTAGCGGAAGCATATCCCTGAAGCCAAAGCCTTGGGTCTCCGCTCCATCCTTGTTAGTGTTGATTAATCCTGTCCTCTCAAGTTTGGATTTTGCTCTTTTCGCTAATCCTCTCATGTCTTTGTTGGATCTACCGGGATACTTCCTTTTTGCTAATGTGGAAGATGCCTTTTTTCCCAAAGCTCTGTTTAAGCTTAATTGAAGAATGACAAGCGTGACCAAAAACCAGTTTGGTTTCATGCCTGGGAGGTCGACCATGGAAGCCATTTTCTTGGTACGACAGCTTATGGAGAGATATAGGGAGTAAAAGAAGGACTTACATATGGTGTTCATTGACTTGGAGAAGGCCTATGATAAGATACCGCGGAATGTCATGTGGTGGGCCTTGGAGAAACACAAAGTCCCAGCAAAGTACATTACCCTTATCAAGGACATGTACGATAATGTTGTGACAAGTGTTCAAACAAGTGATGTCGACACTGATGACTTCCCGATTAAGATAGGACTGCATCAGGGGTCAGCTTTGAGCCCTTATCTTTTTGCATTGGTGATGGATGAGGTCACAAGGGATATACAAGGAGATATCCCATGGTGTATGCTCTTTGCGGATGATGTGGTGCTAGTTGACGATAGTCGGGCGAGGGTAAATAGGAAGTTAGAGTTATGGAGACAAACCTTGGAATCGAAAGGGTTTAGGCTTAGTAGGACTAAAACCGAGTACATGATGTGCGGTTTCAGTACTACTAGGTGTGAGGAGGAGGAGGTTAGCCTTGATGGTCAGGTGGTACCTCAGAAGGACACCTTTCGGTATTTGGGGTCAATACTGCAGGAGGATGGGGTATTGATGAAGATGTGAACCATCGGATCAAAGCCGGATGGATGAAGTGGCGCCAAGCTTCTGGCATTCTCTGTGACAAGAGAGTGCCACAAAAGCTAAAAGGCAAGTTCTACAGGACGGCGGTTCGACCCGCAATGTTGTATGGCGCTGAGTGTTGGCCGACTAAAAGGCGACATGTTCAACAGTTAGGTGTGGCGGAGATGCGTATGTTGAGATGGATGTGTGGCCACACGAGGAAGGATCGAGTCCGGAATGATGATATACGAGATAGAGTTGGGGTAGCACCAACTGAAGAGAAGCTTGTCCAACATCGTCTGAGATGGTTTGGGCATATCCAACGCAGGCCTCCAGAAGCTCCAGTGCATAGCGGATGGTTAAAGCGTGCGGAGAATGTCAAGAGAGGGCGGGGTAGACCGAATTTGACATGGAAGGAGTCCGTTAAGAGAGACCTGGGGTATCACCGAAGAGCTAGCTATGGACAGGGGTGCATGGAAGCTTGCTATCCATGTGCCAGAGCTATGAGTTGGTTGCGAGATCTTATGTGTTTCACCTCTAGCCTACCCCAACTTGCTTGGGACTAAAGGCTTTTGTTGTTGTTGTGTTGTTGTTGTTCTGTTTAAGCTTAATTACCGCCATAGTTCTGGATTGTAGTTCAAAATCTAGATCCATTGGGTAGCACGGTTCGACCTCGTTTGTGGCAGTTCCATCAGAAAAACTCAAACGAAAAAGAAGTCTATCTCTTCGTGCTCGTGTGTCCATGCAAGAGAATGGAGAGGGGTGAGAGCCGGCTACTGGCACGAGTCGAGATGGGAGATGTGCTTCCTCGCAAGAGAGAGAGAGAGAGAGGCGGCATCTCTCCCGAGTCAACTTCAAAACAGAGTCACAAAGTGGAACGCCCTCCAGCGTTGGCCCCGCGAGGCCTTCTCTTCGTGCCACATCCCGTCGCGGGCGGGCGTGGAGCTCCGAGATGTGGTGCTGCTATGGGGCACCACTGCGCGCCGGCGTGCTGGCGTGGGTTTGCGACGGTGGCGGGCCGGCCGTGGTGGGCGGATCCGGGCGGTGGCCCGCTTTCTCGTTCGGTTGCGTAGTGTTCTGCGCATGCCGGTTATCGTGGGATCGGCCTGATAAGAGAGCCATCTCATCACTTTGTATCATTCGGCCATGTTCTTTGTTCGGGTGTGGTTTTATTTATAAAGCGGGGCAAAAGCCCGATTCGAGGAGAGAGAGAGATGGGAGAGGTACTGCTTAGGTTTTCTTCTTTAACCCAAGGAGCTCCACGAGTGGTTTTTTCTTAATTGTGGGTTTTTCCTTTTTTTGTCGAATAATTAATTGGATAATACTTGATTTTTTTAGAAGATAATATTTGGTTGCTTGACCAAACTCGATTCATGGTAAGGCGTCCAATTGTGATTCTGGTAACTATACTTACCGAGTTTCTGTTCACCTTATTTTTCCCACCTTCACAATAATTAGCTAGAATACACTTAAAACAATTTATGGATTATACCATTCTTACGGATCCAGGTTGAGCAGCATACGTCCACAGCTTTGATATAGTAGTCAGTCTCCAAGTAGCGATATGGATCCGGCCCAAGACAGTAAACTTCTTGCCCTGGAGATGGCATTGTATGATGAAAGCGTGGATCCAACCGACCTGCCTCTCTCACTCCTGAAGGACATCACAAAGAATTTCTCTCAAGGCCAACATATTGGCAGCGGAGGTTTTGGAGAAGTTTACAAGGTAGTTAGTGTGCATAATGAATTAATTATGCATGCATGCTTGTGCTGGCAATTTATCTCTTAGCCATGACGTTGCACACTCAAGGTTGTTTAAACTGCGAAATGCAGGGAGAGCTTCGAAATGGGACGGTCGCAGTAAAGAAGCTTTTCGACTTCATTGTCATTGATGAGAAGAATTTCCAAAGTGAGGTTGATCCTCTCTTAGGGGTCAGGCACAAAAATACAGTACGGTTTCTGGGATACTGTTCCGATACTCAACAAATAATGGAAAAATTCAATGGAGCAACTGTCTGGGCAGAACGACGGCAGAGATTGCTCTGCTTTGAGTTTCTACCAAAAGGGAGCCTCGCCGACCATATTACAGGTAGAATCAGGCACATTCTCTTGTTCTATACTCTTGCAAGCGCTACTTTTTTTTAGCTCCATCCCTACGCCACAATGAAAGATGCACATATATTCTCTAGACACTTCTTTTTTTGCCATTACGGAAGGTGAATAGTATGCGAAGAAAGAGTGGCAAATATTTAACTACATTTTTCAGGTGGTAAGCCAATAGCCTAGTATGTTGCAAGTCCATATTTCTTCAAACGCTGAATTTTGTACATATATATATATATATATATATATATATATTTCATCATGAAAAGGGTAGTCCGCTTACTATCAGCTGGTTAGCTACCTGCTGTTAAAGCACGAGTGCTGGAAGATAAACTTCCAAGGCTTGCCTACATATGTTTATAGTATTTCTGTTGGTCTACTTGCCCAACTAATATAAGAGGAATCACATGCCTTCGGTGTATACCCTCAACAGATCCATCTTCTGGACGTCCGTGGGAAACACGATATCAGATTATTAAGGGCATTTGTGAAGGTGTACATTATCTTCATCAGCAGCGTATCATTCACATGGATCTAAAGCCTCAAAATATACTACTAGATGGTAATGTGATGCCCAAGATTGCAGACTTTGGTCTATCAAGGCGCCTAAGTGAAGACCAAAGCCGGATCACGGTAGGCAAGCTAATTCTTTTGAGACGTGCATTGTTTTTGTCTGATACCACCAGCTTTGTTACATGCATTGCCCTTTGTTTGTTAACACGTGAAACCACATCAATCATCATGCAGGGGATATTGGGCACCAGAATTCGTAGGAAGCGGAGTAATAACATTAAAAGCCGACATATATGGTCTAGGTGTAATTTTCCTAGAGGTGCTGACAGGGTGTAAAGGGAGCGACAAAGTTGAGGAGGTAATTACCATTTCTTCTTATTCCCAGTGCGTTCTATACATGGAAATGATTATTTTATATTTGAATTTTACAAAATATTAAAAACAATGCAAAGAGCATATCAAGCGCAAAACACAGGTTTGTTGCAAAAAATGAAAGCCACAATTGATAAGCGTAGGTAAATAAGATTCATATTCACAAAGAAGAAGGTGTGAGTGTTGTTTTTATAGTAAGCAATCTTCTGTTAATGTAACATCTTTCCTCGCAAAATTATTTTTTGTAACATCTATCTATCTATCTATTATATACTAAATCACAGTACAAACTAAAAAATAGTAAAATTGGCTAGAAAATCCCACAATAATCAGAAACATCCAACTATTAAACGGGTAGCCCCTCTCTAAACTAATGAATCACAACCATTGAAACTTAAACTCCATATGTTTGTCAAATTTGCAGGTACTTGAAACTTGGATGAATGTGCTTGAAACAATGACAGAGCACCATATACCGCTCGAACAAGTAAAATTATGTGCTGAGACCTGAGATAGGGATAAAATGCATGAACGATGATCCAAAGAGTAGGCCTACTACATGGGATATCATCCTCATGCTCTTTGATGAAAAAGAAATTTCAAACTGGTCTGCCAGAGGTGTCGTAAGGAGTCCATCTATAGCACAGGTGCGATCGCTCAGAGTAACTTCATTCAATACTTGTGGAGTGGGTGAAGTTTAAATTTCCATTAGTGTTCTCTTCTTAAAGATCATGACATGGCCTTGCTGTTTTGTTGACGAATCAGACCAAAACATTTTCCTTTTTGTTTTCGACGAATGGTAAGTGCAGGCACGATATGGTGGTGTGAACCTTCACTTGATACAGCCAAGTAATAATGTTTGCTTAAACTAGGAAGAGAGAAGAATGAATAAATGGAGAAAGAAGCGATATTGACTACTTAAGCTGAACACGAGAGCTGCTTTGGAACAACCCAACCCCCACCCCCCACCCCTTTAAAAGAGAATTTTCATACTTCACTTGATCTAGTCACTAATCAAAATTAGATCGCTAGTTAGATCCTAATCCACCTCTATCCTGTCGTCCTACTGCCGCCTAATTCAGGGTAAATTCCCAAGTCTCTTGCACACAATGGAGTAGCTTCTCACGGACCCCGGAATTATTTCATGTACAATTGCCATTGTCTGATTTTTTACGACGTCGGATGGATGGATGTGGCCCTTGATATATGATTAATCAATGGTTGTGATTATGTGTCATATCAAAATTATTCCAATTCAATCGGTATGTGCTCAACGGACCTTATAGGTAAGCACACACATGAAGGGCAAAGTGGAGCCATCGTGGGCAGTGGGGGTTGGGGGTGTTGAATTGTATGTAATGTATCTGTGTATGTATAGCCTCCTTGTATTTAGGATCACGATGCCCATGGCCTGCGTGCCACTCTTGTAGGGTGATCGGTTCTCCTCTCTGTATATAAGGCTTGTACTCTGTCAAACATAACATCAATTCAGATTATCCCTTCCAACTTGGTATCAGTTACCAGGCCCCTCCACCATGGTCGACCTTGGCACTCCCTCCTCCGGCGCCTCCAGCTCTGCCACCGCGCCCAGTTCTCTGTTCTCCTCGACGGCGCTCATGGCCAGACACCACATGCTGCCATTGCCGCCCTCTCTCTCCGGTACTAACCCATCTCTCCATGGCTCTTCGCCTCCTTTGGATCTCAGTTCGCCCCGCTGTTTTCTTCCTCCACCCAGGCCCGCCGCACCCGCCTCCCGCACCTCCATCTTCAACGATCATATTACCAACCACATCAAATTCCTCCTCAATCCGGCTGAGCACAATTACCACAAGTGGAAATCATTCTTCTTCATGGTGCTTCTCCGCCTCGGCGTGACCTTTCTCATTGAGCACCGCCGCCACCCAATGCCGATGCCCACTATCTTGAGCTAGATGCCCATGTCGTCCTCTGGATCTATGCTACTCTCGCGGATCCCCTCATCGACCATGTTGTCGGCGCCACCTCCACCTATGCTCTCTGGACCAAGATCCAGTCCTTCTTCCTCGCCAATCGGGCTGCACAGTTCATGATGCTCAACCGTCAGTACCGCAATCTCAAGCAAGGTGACCTCTCCGTCACCGAATATGCTCGTCGCATGAAGCTCCTCACCGACGGCCTCGCCGACATCGACCACGCTGTCACCGAGGTTGATCTCTCTACTCAGTTTCTGCACGGCCTCGACAAACGCCTTGAGACTATCCGTGTGGTTCTCGGCGACAAGGTGCCTGACATGCCCTTCGATGAGATCCTCTCCCGCGTCGTCCTCGCTGAAGATTCCCAGGCGCAGCGCGCTGCCGAGGAGAGCGCTTCGGCGTTCGCTCTCCCTGGCGGCGGCTCATCTTTGGGCGGCGGCTCCTCCGACGGTGCCTCTGGATCTGCTGGGCGGTCTCCTGCAGATCGCGGTGACCGCGCCCCTGACCGCGGCGCTGGTCGCTCCTCCGCGCCCCATCCTCCGCAGCACAACCGTGGTCGTGGTGACCGCGGCGGCGACGGCCGTGGCCGCGGCCGTGGACGTGGACGTGGACGGTCCGACTCGGGCGGGCGTGGCGGCTCGTCCCAGGCCCCTCTACCTCCGTTCACGGGATACTTCGCGCCCTACGGCATGGCGCTGCCGGCTCCGCGCACTGGCTGGGTGCCGCCCAACTCTGCTGGTGTTCTTGGACCCCGTCCTGGCGCGCATGCCCACGCCTACAACATGTACCAGCCGGCGCCCTCGACACCATCCCCGTACTACCCGCCGCCGCCACCCTCTTGGGAGCACCTTGCCATGTTGAACGCCGCCTACAGCAATGGCGGCATCCACCCCACTCCCTCACCGGAGTGGTTCCTCGACAGCGGTGCTTCCTCCCACGTCACCGGCACCCAAGGTACCCTCACCTCGTACAGTTCTTCTTTAAAGCATGTACCATCTAGCATACTTGTCGGCAATGGCCACCGCCTTCCTGTCACGGCCACCGGATCCGTCTCCCTCCCCCCCAATGATTTTCGTCTTACGGATGTTCTTGTCTCACCTAATGTCATCACTAGTCTCATTTCTGTCCGCAAATTTACTCGTGATAATTCTTGTTCTGTCGAGTTTTACCCTTGTGGTTTTCTTGTGAAGGATCTTCGCACACGGAGGGTTCTCATGATCTCCATTAGCAACGGCGACCTCTACCCATTCACTGGCAATAAAGCTTCCCCGGCGTCCGCATTCCTCGCAACGGCCTCATCGGACTTGTGGCATCGTCGCCTCGGCCACCCCGGCGCCCACTCTCTTCATGTATTAGCTCGCGAGTTTCTTCCAGATTGTAATAAAGCCGCACACTCTCCATGTAGTGCATGCCAGCTTGGCCGTCAGCCTCGCCTCCCATTTTCTTCCTCTTTTAGTAAAACATATGCCCCATTTGATCTCATTCATTGTGATTTGTGGACATCACCCATTGTAAGTTTTTCGGGCTATCAATACTACCTTGTCGTGTTAGATGACTTCACCCACTACTCGTGGTCCTTTCCTCTGCGCCATAAATCTGAAACCTCTCTCGTTCTTCAACGTTTCTTCACGTTCATCCACACTCAATATCATGTTGTCATCAAGGCTATGCAATGTGATAATGGCGGCGAATTTATCAACTCTTCCCTACGTACCTTCTTCTCTTCCAACGGCATCGCATATCGCTTTTCTTGCCCACACACGTCGCCTCAAAGCGGTAAGGCTGGCGCCTCATTAAATACCACAAAGCGATATAGTCCGCACCCTCTTGTTTCAAGCTCATCTTCCACCTCCCTTTTGGGTTGAGGCCCTTCATACCGCGACATACCTACTCAACCGACGACCCTCACGTGCCATTCACCATCACACACCATATTATCTTCTCCACGGCGTACACCCATCATACGATCATCTCCGCGTGTTTGGCTGCCTTTGCTACCCTAACACATCCCCCACCATGGCCCACAAACTCTCCCCACGCTCCCTCCGCTGTGTATTCCTTGGATATCCCCTCGAGCACAAGGGCTATCGTTGCTTTGATTTAGATTCGCGTCGCGTAATTGTTTCACGTCATGTCACTTTTGATGAGCACTCCTTCCCATACACGCCCCCACAAACTTCTACGTCCACAAACGATCCCGCACGCCGGATCCCACCTACCACCTGCGCTATCCCCTCGGCCAATGCCGAATCCTCGTACCCGTCGCATCCACCCAGATCGCCTCCCTCGGATCCCACTCCCCCAGGCCCCACCTCACCATGCAGCGCCCCGCCTCGCGACTCGCCCGCCCCGCCTCGCGATTCGCTCGCCCCGTCCCGCTCTGCCACGCTGTCCAACCACCCCGCAGATTCGCCCGGGTCCACCCGCACGACGCCAACCGCATCCCCATCTCCGCTGTCGCCTCGCACCGATCCCACCGCACCGGCCCCTGCGATCGGATCATCCTCGGCTGCCGCGTCCTGCCATCCCACTCAGCCCGCTCTCAGCCCCACAGAATCCTCCTCGGGATCTTCGCCCCCATGCACACCCGAACCACGTCTCCCGCCGCGTGCTGTCCCTATTGAGCCACCACAAAACGCACATAAAATGTCCACCCGCTCCAAGTCTGGTTTTTGCATGCCTCGCCGTCTCTTCCTTGCCGACGCGTCCTCCATATCACCTATACCGCCAACCTACAAGTCCGCTCTCAAAGACCCCAATTGGCGTCAAGCTATGCTAGATGAATACAATGCTTTAATGAACAACTCTACTTGGTCTTTGGTGCCTAAGCCTGCAGGTGTCAACGTGGTCACGGGAAAGTGGATCTTCCGGCACAAGTTCAACATGGATGGCTCCTTGGCACGCTACAAGGCGCGTTGGGTCGTGCGGGGGTTCACTCAACGAGAAGGCGTGGACTACGGTGAAACTTTCAGTCCTGTGGTGAAACCTGCCACTATCCGTGTGGTCCTGAGTCTCGCTACCTCTTGTTCTTGGCCCATTCATCAGTTGGATGTCAAGAATGCGTTTCTCCACGGTGATCTTCATGAGACAGTGTACTGCTCTCAACCATCGGGCTTTGTGGATTCCTCTCGTCCGGATCATGTCTGTCGGCTCCACAAGTCCCTTTATGGTCTCAAGCAAGCGCCTCGTACATGGTTTCTTCGCTTTCAGGCTTTTCTGCTCTCCATTGGTTTTCGTGGGTCAAAGAGTGACACCTCTCTCTTCATCCTCCACCGTGGGTCATCTCTCGCTTACTTGCTTGTTTATGTGGATGACATCATTGTCACCGCCAATTCCACCCAAACACTACACCACATCATCTCTTCTCTGAAGTCGGCGTTTTCCATGACTGACTTGGGCCCTCTACATCATTTCCTCGGCATTAATGTCACACAAACCAGCTCGGGCCTCTTTCTCTCCCAACAACAGTATACGTTGGAGATCCTCGACCGTGCCAACATGCTCCACTGCAAGCCCGTTTCTACACCCGTTGACACTAGCTCTAAGCTATCCCTTGCCGCCGGCCGTCTCCTTTCCAATCCCACATACTATCGCAGCCTTGCTGGTGCTTTGCAATATCTCACATTGACGCGCCCAGACATATCTTATGCAGTTCAGCAGGTGTGCTTGTTCATGCACGAGCCGCGTGACACCCACATGCAACTCATCAAGCGGATCCTTCGATACCTCCAAGGTACATCTCATTACGGCTTGCAGTTCTACCGGTCAGCCTCCACGGATCTCATTGCGTATCTGAGCGCGCCGATTGGGCAGGGTGCCCGACACCCGCAAATCCACGTCCGGCTTCGTGTCTTCCTCGGCTCCAACCTTGTTTCTTGGTCCTCCAAAGCCAAGCGACCGTGTCTCGTTCAGCGCCGAGGCTGAATACCGTGGTGTTGCAAACTGTGTTGCCGAGTCCTGTTGGTTGCGCCAGCTTCTTCACGAGCTCCAATGTCCACCGCGCCGTGCTACTGTGGTCTATTGTGATAACATCGTGCCTCCTACCTTGCATCCAACCGGTCCAACATCAACGCACCAAGCACATTGAGATTGATCTTCATTTTGTGCGTGATCGAGTTGCTTTAGGCGAGGCTCGTGTGTTGCATGTTCCATCAAGCTCACAGTTTGCGGATGTGTTCACAAAGGACTACCCACACGGTGTTTCATGAGTTTAGGTCCAGCCTCAACGTCCATGCACATGGAGTTCGGCTGAGGGGGTGTTGAATTGTATGTAATGTATCTGTGTATGTATAGCCTCCTTGTATTTAGGATCACGATGCCCATGGCCTGCGTGCCACTCTTGTAGGGCGATCGGTTCTCCTCTCTGTATATAAGGCTTGTACTCTGTCAAACATAACATCAATTCAGATTATCCCTTCCAACTGGGGGGGTGGGGGGCTCCAACGAACTGCAACATTGGAAGCCCATTTAGGCAGGTCACACACACTAGGGATGGAGGAGATGCTGTGCTATTCATGACACAGATCTTGGACCAATATAATTAACAAATTTGATTAGTACCTGATTCATGTATCAATAGCCACCGATTCTGAACTTTCACTTCGATCTCGTTCAATTCTTTCTTTTTTTAAGATCAAGAGCAGTACAAACACTACTCCGACAGACCAGAGCATTCTGATAGCATCAAATTTCAGAGGCTATAAGGGATGTCATTCAGCATCCTCTGATCTCCAGCGGTTCTGGTGTCCCAAGGTGTTTTGTTACGTCTCACACAGTTGATTCTGCACCCCGTGAACGCGGACATGGCTCGCTTGATGTCTATTATTATGCCATAGCAGGGGGGTTTCGTTGGGGCCTGTTCAACAAGCTCTTTGGCTATACTCTGGCAGTCCATCTCCAAAATCAACTTTCCCCTGTAAATTCCCGCTAGTTCCTGGAGCGCTACCAGGGCAGCCCGGGATTCTGCCTCTTCTACACTACGGCAAGGGTCAAGTTTCAGAGATAGTGCCATAACTACTCCGCCTTTGGAATCCGAGCGACAGCCCTGGCACCACTCTCTCGGTCTCTCCTATCTCCGGCACATAAGAGGCGTCAGAGTTTATTTTCAGACGGCCCGGTTCAGGTGTCTCCCAAATCTTGTCTCCTGATTCAGCGGTTTGCAGGACTGGTATAGTCTCATCCCCCATATCCATCCTGCCTGTGTGCCCAGTTATCGTTACTGCATTTCTGAATTCTTCCTCGTACTGCAACAGAAACTGGACGGATCTGCTGATCGACTCTTTGCCATTGCTACACACACAGTCCTCACGGAGATGCCAGCATCGCCATATCAGAAGGAGTTTTGCTCGCATGTCCTCGTTCTTATTGCTCAACAGCGCATGCAGCCAGTCATTTCCCCTATACCAAAACCTATTCTCTGTCGGTAAACCCCATTTTTCTCTCATCGCTGCCCTCAAAGCCCTGCTTTCGTGCAAGCAATCATAGCATGGTACTCATCCTCCTCTCCATTGCCACAAATACAGCAAGTAGGATCTATCTCCAGAGTTCTTTTCCATTTGTTTCTTTTGCTTGCTAGTGTATTTGTCACCACTCTCCACCCAAATATACGAACTTTTCCAGGCACTTTGGCTTTCCAAATGAGGTCCCAAATGCTCCGGTCACTCGAGTCACTGGAGGAGCTTGATGGATCACGTTGTACCACTGATATAGATGCAGCCAATTTGTATTCACTCTTAAGCGAGAAAACTCCATTCTTTTCATAATGCCATGCTACAAAGTCTTCCACATCCGTAGCTGGAATATTCAGTTTGCATATCTCGTCAGCATCAAAAGGGTAGAATATTTGTCTAATTAGGGCCTCATTCCATTCTTTCCTATCCGTGTGCATTAGCTGGTTGACCCATCGGAGGTGAGATCTTCTGATAAAGCCCTCTGTCATCACACCTTCCTTCCTCGGTAACCACTAGTCCCGTTGGATTCTTTTTCCATCACCCACATGCCAAACAAGCCCTTTCTTTAGAAGCCGCAAGTCGAACTCAATTGCCCTCTAGACTGGCCGCGTCCGACACGAACACAATATCTAAGAGATTGCCCTTTGGGTAGTACTTGGCTTTGAGCACTCTTGCACACAAGCTCTGCGGGTTCTGGATAAGTCTCCTGTTGGGGAACGTAGTAATTTCAAAAATTTTCCTACGCACACGCAAGATCATGGTGATGTATAGCAACGAGAGGGGAGAGTGTTGTCCACATACCCTTGTAGACCCGGCGAAGCGATCACAGCGTAGAGGAAGTAGTCGACGTTCTCCTCGCGATCCGACCGATCCGGCGCCGTTACTCCGACGCCCCGAGTTCTTGACACACGTACAGCTCGATGGCGTCCCTCGTACTCCGATCCAGCCGAGTGTCGAGGAGAGTTCGTCGACCTGACGGCGTGCAGGCGATCTTGATGTTTCACCGGCGCGAGGCTTCGCTTAAGCTTGCTGACGGTATAACCGAGGTGGAATATGGTGGAGGGGCACCGACACGGCTAAGGAACTATCTCACGATCAACTTGTGTGTCCCAAGGTGCCCCCTGCCCCGTATATAAAGGAGCCGGGGGAGGGCGGCGGCCAAAGGGGTGCGCCAAGGAGTCCTACTCCCTCGGGAGTAGGATCCCCCAATCCTAGTTGGACTAGGATTCCGGAGGAAAGAGAGAGGGGCGGCCCCTTCTCCTAGTCCTAGTAGGACTAGGGAAGGGGGGGGCGCAGCGCCCACTAGGGCTGGCCCTTTCTCCTTTCCACTAAGGCCCATCGAGGCCCATTTACCTCCCGGGGTTCCGGTAACCTCCGTTTTCGCCGGAACCATTCGAACTCCAAACATAGGCTTCCAATATATCAATCTTTATGTCTCGACCATTCCGAGACTCCTCGTCATGTCCGTGATCACATCCGGGACTCGAACTCCTTGGTACATCAAAATACATAAACTCATAATAAGCATCATCGTAACCTTAAGCGTGCGGACCCTACGGTTCGAGAACAATGTAGACATGACCTAGAACTATTCACGGTCAATAACCAACAGCGGGACCTGGATGCCCATATTGGTTCCTACATATTCTCGAAGATCTTTGTCGGTCGGACCGCATAACAACATTCGTTGTTCCTTTGTCATCGGTATGTTACTTGCCGAGATTCGATCGTCGGTATCCAATACCTAGTTCAATCTCGTTACCGCAAGTCTCTTTACTCGTTAAGTAATACATCATCTCACAACTAACTCATTAGTTGTAGTGCTTGCAAGGCTTTAAGTGATGTGCATTACCGAGAGGGCCAGAGATACCTCTCCGACAATCGGAGTGACAAAACCTAATCTCAAATCGCCAACCCAACATCGCCTTTGGAGACACCTGTAGTACTCCTTTATAATCACCCGATTACGTTGTGACGTTTGGTAGCACCAAAGTGTTCCTCCGTAAGCGGAGTTGCATAATCTCATAGTTACAGGAACATGTATATGTCATGGATAAAAGCAGTAGCAACATACTAAGCGATCGTGTGCTAAGCTAAGGGAATGGGTCATGTCAATCAGATCATTCTACTAATGATGTGACCTCGTTAATCAAATAACAACTCCTTTGTTCATGGTGGGAAACATAACCATCTTTGATTAACAAGCTAGTCTAGTAGAGGCATACTAGTGACATCTTGTTTTGTCTATGCATTCACACATGTATCATGTTTCCGGTTAATACAATTCTAGCATGAATGATAAACATTTATCATGAAATAAGGAAATAAATAATAACTTTATTATTGCCTCTAGGGCATATTTCCTTGATCTCCCACTTGCACTAGAGTCAATAATCTAGATTACACAGTAATGATTCTAACACCCATGGAGTCTTGGTGCTGATCATGTTTTGCTCGTGGAAGAGGCTTAGTCAGCGGTCGCAACATTCAGATCCGTATGTATCTTGCAAATCTCTATGTCTCCGATCTGGACTAAGTCCGGATGGAATTGAAGCGTCTCTTGATGTGCTTGGTCCTCTTGTGAAACCTGGATTCCTTTGCTAAGGCAATTGCTCGATATTGTCACGAAGATTTTCATTGGACCCGATGCACTAGGTATGACACCTAGATCGGATATGAACTCCTTCATCCGACTCCTTCATTAGCTGCTTCGAAGCTGCTATGTATTCCGCTTCACATGTAGATCCCGCTTCTGACGCTTTGTTTAGAGCTGCACCAACCGACAGCTCCTCCGTTTAGTGTAAATACGTATCCGGTCTGCGATTTAGAATCGTCCGGATCGTGTCAAAGCTTGCATCAACGTAACCGTTCACGATGAGCTCTTTGTCACCTCCATATCTGAGAAACATATCCTTCGTCCTTTTCGGTATTTCGGGATGTTCTTGACCGCTGTCCGATGATCCACTCTGGATTACTTTGGTACCTCCTGCTAGGCTTATAGCAAGGCACACATCAGTCGGTACACAGCATTGCATACATGATAGAGCCTATGGCTGAAGCATAGGAACATCTTTCATTTCTCTCTATCTTCTGCGGTGGTCGGGCATTGAGTCGACTCAACTTCACACCTTGTAACACAGGCAAGAACCCTTTCTTTGCTTGATCCATTTGAACTTCTTCAAAACTTTGTCAAGGTATGTGCTTTGTGAAAGTCCAATTAAGCGTCTTGATCTATCTCTATAGATCTTGATGCCCAATATGTAAGCAGCTTCACCGAGGTCTTTCATTGAAAAACTCTTATTCAAGTATCCCTTTATGCTATCCAGAAATTCTATATCATTTCCGATCAACAATATGTCATCCACATATAAGATCGAAATGCTCTTGAGCTCCCACTCACTTTCTTGTAAATCTGAGGCTTCTCCAAAAGTGCATACAAACCCAAATGCTTTGATCACACTATCAAAGCGTTTATTCCAACTCGAGATGCTTGCACCAGTCCATATATGGATCGCTGGAGCTTGCACACTTTGTTAGCTCCTTTGGATCGATAAAACCTTCGGTTGCATCATATACAACTCTTCTTCCGTAAATCCATTCAGAATGCAGTCTTTACATCCATTTGCCAAATTTCATAATCATAAAATGCGGCAATTGCTAACATGATTCGGACGGACTTAAGCATCGCTTACTGGTGAGAAGGTCTCATCGTAGTCAATCCCTTGAACTTGTCGAAAACCTTTTTGCGACAAGTCGAGCTTTATAAACGATAACATTACCGTCGCGTCGGTCTTCTTCTTGAAGATCCACTTGTTTTCTATTGCTTGCCTACCCTCGGGCAAGTCAACCAAAGTCCACACTTTGTTTTCATACATGGATCCCATCTCAGATTTCATGGCCTCAAGCCATTTTGCGAATCTGGGCTCACCATCGCTTCTTCATAGTTCGTAGGTTCATCATGATCTAGTAGCATGACTTCCAGAACAGGATTACCGTACCACTCTGGTGCGGATCTTACTCTGGTTGATCTACGAGGTTCTGCAGTAACTTGATCTGAAGTTTCATGATCAACATCATCAACTTCCTTACTACTTGGCGTAGGTGTCTCAGAAACTGGTTTCTGCGACGAACTACTTTCAAGTAAGGGAGAAGGTACTATTACCTCATCAAGTTCCACTTTCCTCCCACTCACTTCTTTCGAGAGAAACTCCTTCTCTAGAAAGGATCCATTCTTAGCAACGAATGTCTTGCCTTCGGATCTGTGATAGAAGGTGTACCCAACTGTCTCCTTTGGGTATCCTATGAAGACACATTTCTCCGATTTGGGTTCGAGCTTATCAGGTTGAAGCTTTTTCACATAAGCATCGCATCCCCAAACTTTAAGAAACGACAACTTTGGTTTCTTGCTAAACCACAGTTCATAAGGTGTCGTCTCAACGGATTTCGACGGTGTTCTATTCAGTGTGAATGCGGCTGTCTCTAGAGCATAACCCCAAAATGATAGCGGTAAATCTGTAAGAGACATCATAGATCGCACCATATCTAGTAAAGTGCGATTACGACGTTCGGACACACCATTACGCTGTGGTGTTCCGGGTGGCGTAAGTTGCGAAACTATTCCGCATTGTTTCAAATGTAGACCAAACTCGTAACTCAAATATTCACCTCCACGATCAGATCGTAGAAACTTAATTTTCTTGTTACGATGATTTTCAACTTCACTCTGAAATTCTTTGAACTTTTCAAACGTTTCAGACTTATGTTTCATTAAGTAGATATACCCATATCGCTTAAGTCATCTGTGAAGGTGAGAAAATAACGATATCCGCCACGAGCCTCAATATTCATCGGACCACATACATACGTATGTATGATTTCCAACAAATCTGTTGCTCTCTCCATAGTGCGGAGAAGCGGTGTTCTAGTCATCTTGCCCATGAGGCACGGTTCATAAGTGCCAAGTGATTCATAATCAAGTGACTCCAAAAGTCCATCGGCATGGAGTTTCTTCATGCGCTTTACACCGATATGACCTAAGCGGCGATTGCCACAAATAAGTTGCACTATCATTATCAACTCTGTATCTTTTGGTTTCAACATTATGAATATGTGTATCACTACTATCGAGATTCATAAGAAATAGACCACTCCTCAAGGGTGCATGACCATAAAAGATATTACTCATATAAATAGAACAACCATTATTCTCTGATTTAAATGAATAACCGTCTCGCATCAAACAAGATCCAAATATAATGTTCATGCTCAACGCAGCACCAAATAACAATTATTTAGGTCTAAAACTAATCCGAAGGTAGATGTAGAGGTAGCGTGCCGACCGCGATCACATCGACTTTGGAACCATTTCCCACGCGCATCGTCACCTCGTCCTTTGCGAGTTAAGCAATCAGTAGTCCTGTTTGAGTTGCAAATATTAGCAAGAACCAAGTATCAAATACCAGTGCTACTACGAGCTCTAGTAAGGTACACATCAATAACATGTATATCACATATACCTTTGTTCACCTTGCCATCCTTCTTATCCGCCAAATACTTGGGGCAGTTCCGCTTCCAGTGACCAGTCTGCTTGCAGTAGAAACACTCAGTTTCAGGTTTAGGGCCAGACTTGGGTTTCTTCTCTTGAGCAGCAACTTGCTTGCTGTTCTTCTTGAGATTCCCCTTCTTCTTCCCTTTGCCTTTCTTCTTGAAACTGGTGGTCTTATTGACCATCAACACTTGATGCTCCTTCTTGATTTCTACCTCCGCAGCCTTTAGCATTGCGAAGAGCTCAGGCATAGTCTTTACTAACCCTTGCATATTATAGTTCATCACGAAGCCTTTGTAGCTTGGTGGCGTGATTGGAGAATTCATCAATGACACAATCATCCGGAAGATTAACTCCCAATTGTGTCAAGTGATTGTAGTACCCGGACATTACGAGTATATGCTCACTAATGAACTGTTCTCCTCCATCTTGCAGCTATAGAACTTATTGGAGACTTCATATCTCTCAATCCGGGCATTACATTGGAATATTAACTTCAACTCTGGAACATCTCATATGCTCCATGACGTTCAAAACGTCGTTGAAGTCCCGGTTCTAAGCCGTAAAGCATGGCACCTTGAACTATAGAGTAGTCATCAGCTTTGCTCGCAGACGTTCATAACATCTGGCGTTGCTCCAACAACAGGCCTGTCACCTAGCGGTGCATCCGGGGCGTAGCTCTTACGTGCAGCAATGAGGATGATCCTCAAATTACGGACCCATCCGTGTAATTGCTACCATCATCTTTCAACTTTGCTTTCTCAAGGAACGCATTAAAATTCAACGGAACAACAGACGAGCCATCTATCTACAATCAAACATAAACAAGCAAGATACTATCGGTACTAAGTTCATGATAAATTTAAGTTCAATTAATCATATTACTTAAGAACTCCCACTTAGAAAAACATCTCTCTAGTCATCTAAGTGATCACGTGATCCAAATCAACTAAACCATAACCGATCATCACGTGAAATGGAGTAGTTTTCAATGGTGAACATCTTATGTTGATCATATCTACTATATGATTCACGCTCGACCTTTCGGTCTCCGTGTTCCGAGGCCATATCTGCATATGCTAGGCTCGTCAAGTATAACCCTAGTATTCTGCGTGTGCAAAACTGGCTTGCACCCGTTGTAGATGGACGAGAGCTTATCACACCCGATCATCACGTGGTGTGCAGGCACGACGAACTTTGGCAACGGTGCATACTCGGGGAGAACACTTCTTGATAATTTTAGTGAGAGATCATCTTATAATGCTACCGTCAATCAAAGCAAGATAAGATGCATAAAAGGATAAACATCACATGCAAATCAATATAAGTGATATGATATGGTCATCATCATCTTGTGCTTCACGATCTCCATCTTGCAGCACCACCATGATCACCATCGTCACCGGCGCGACACCTTGATCTCCATCGTAGCATCGTTGTCGTCTCGCCAAACTTATGCTTCTACGACTATCGCTACCGCTTAGTGATAAAGTAAAGCATTCTGAAGCGATTGCATTGCATACAATAAGCGACAACCATATGGCTCCTGCCGATTGCCGATAACCGGTTACAAAACATGATCATCTCATACAATAAAATATAGCATCACGTCTTGACCATATCACATCACAACATGCCTGCAAAAACAAGTTAGGCGTCCTCTACTTTGTTGTTGCAAATTTTACGTGGCTGCTACGGGCTTAAGCAAGAACCAGTCTCACCTACGCATCAAAACCACAACGATACTTCGTCAAATAGACTCCGTTTTAACCTTCTCAAGGACCGGGCGTAGCACACTCGGTTCAACTAAAGTGAGAGAGCAGGCACCCACCAGTCACCTTTAAGCAACGAGTGCTCGTGGCGGTGAAACCAGTCTCGCGTAAGCGTACGCGTAATGTCGGTCTGGGCCGCTTCATCTCACAATACCGCTGAACCAAAGTATGACATGCTGGTAGGTAGTATGACTTGTATCGCCCACAACTCACTTGTGTTCTACTCGTGCAAAACATCAAACCATAAAAAAACCTAGGCTCGGATGCCACTGTTGGAGAACGTAGTAATTTCAAAAATTTTCCTACGCACACGCAAGATCATGGTGATGTATAGCAACGAGAGGGGAGAGTGTTGTCCACATACCCTTGTAGACCCAAGCGGAAGCGATCTGGCGTAGAGGAAGTAGTCGACGTTCTCCTCGCGATCCGACCGATCCGGCGCCGTTACTCCGCGCCCCGAGTTCTTGACACACGTACAGCTCGATGGCGTCCCTCGTACTCGATCCAGCCGAGTGTCGAGGAGAGTTCGTCAACCGACGGCGTGGTGACGATCTTGATGTTTCACCGGCGCAGGGCTTCGCCTAAGCTTCGCGACGGTATAACCGAGGTGGAATATGGTGGAGGGGGGCACCGCACACGGCTAAGGAACGATCTCACGATCAACTTGTGTGTCCCAAGGTGCCCCCCTGCCCCCGTATATAAAGGAGCCAGGGGGGAGGGGGCCGGCGGCCAAAGGGGTGCGCCAAGGGAGTCCTACTCCCTCTGGGAGTAGGATTCCCCCAATCCTAGTTGGACTAGGATTCCCGGAGGGGGGAAAGAGAGAGAGGGGGGCCGGCCCCTTCTCCTAGTCCTAGTAGGACTAGGGAAGGGGGGGAGGCGCGCGCCCACTAGGGCTGGCCCCTTTCTCCTTTCCACTAAGGCCCATCGAGGCCCATTTACCTCCCGGGGGGTTCCGGTAACCTCCCGTTTTCGCCCGGAACCATTCCGAACTCCAAACATAGGCTTCCAATATATCAATCTTTATGTCTCGACCATTCCGAGACTCCTCGTCATGTCCGTGATCACATCCGGGACTCCGAACTCCTTCGGTACATCAAAATACATAAACTCATAATAACTGTCATCGTAACCTTAAGCGTGCGGACCCTACGGTTCGAGAACAATGTAGACATGACCTAGAACTATTCACGGTCAATAACCAACAGCGGGACCTGGATGCCCATATTGGTTCCTACATATTCTACGAAGATCTTTGTCGGTCGGACCGCATAACAACATCGTTGTTCCTTTGTCATCGGTATGTTACTTGCCGAGATTCGATCGTCGGTATCAATACCTAGTTCAATCTCGTTACCGCAAGTCTCTTTACTCGTTCCGTAATACATCATCTCACAACTAACTCATTAGTTGTAGTGCTTGCAAGGCTTTAAGTGATGTGCATTACCGAGAGGGCCCAGAGATACCTCTCCGACAATCGGAGTGACAAAACCTAATCTCGAAATCGCCAACCCAACATCTGCCTTTGGAGACACTGTAGTACTCCTTTATAATCACCCGATTCGTTGTGACGTTTGGTAGCACCAAAGTGTTCCTCCGTAAGCGGAGTTGCATAATCTCATAGTTACAGGAACATGTATATGTCATGGATAAAAGCAGTAGCAACATACTAAACGATCGTGTGCTAAGCTAAGGGAATGGGTCATGTCAATCAGATCATTCTACTAATGATGTGACCTCGTTAATCAAATAACAACTCCTTTGTTCATGGTCAGGAAACATAACCATCTTTGATTAACAAGCTAGTCTAGTAGAGGCATACTAGTGACATCTTGTTTTGTCTATGCATTCACACATGTATCATGTTTCCGGTTAATACAATTCTAGCATGAATGATAAACATTTATCATGAAATAAGGAAATAAATAATAACTTTATTATTGCCTCTAGGGCATATTTCCTTCATCTCCATCCTTGCTTCGCTAGAAGGGCCTGATTAAACAGATGCATGTCTTTGAAGCCTATACCACCCGCTCTCTTGGTTTTCGTCATCCTTTCCCAGGACATCCAATGGACTTTCCTATGCCCCTCTTCATCGCCTCACGAAAAATCTCTGATCATCCTTTCATATTTCTCACAAAAACCTTTGGCGAGCATGAAAACGCTCACCAAAAATCTCATTCAATTCTGCTTGCATGCAATGCTTTCTTAGGGGCTGCTTGTAGGCATTGCTGATTGCAAATTTAGCTCATACGGGTGTACCAAAGCATGAATACTAAATTTGTTTGACAATAGTGGTACTTTTGTGTTTGTCCAATCTCAAACCTCCCTAAGTTTGGAAAACATTATAGAAATACAAACTGAAATCTACAACACTAGATTGGATCCGTTAGATTCATCATAAAACATATGCTTATAATGTATTAACTTGGTATTGTAGATGTTAATATATTTTTTATAAATCTGTCCTTAGATTCATTATAAAACATATGCTTATAATGTATTTATTGGGTGTTGTAGATGTTAATATATTTTCTATAAATCTAAGCAAACTTAGAGAAGTTTGACTTAGGATAAACCCAAATGTACCACTACTGATTTCTAGAATCTTCGCTTCCACTTTTTCTATTATAGGAAATGCCTCTCATCGCCAAGTTGGAGAATGAGCTGAAGTTGATGAATTTGTATGGACGGCCATTCTTACCGAAGCGAGTTAGTGCACTCAAGAGAGTAGAAGAGACAAGCACTGAGGTTGGTTACCACCTAACATGTAGGGAAATCGAGCATGGGTACCAATATTGCATTTTTTAATAATAATAATAATAATAGTAGTAGTAGTAGTAATAACAATAACAATAATAATAATAATAATAATAATAATAATAATAATAATAATAATAATAATAATAATAATAATAATAATAATAAGGTAAATTACTTTGAAGTATGCACTTGTCGTTGTCCCCTCACTTAATTTGACCCGTGCATGTATCACAATATTAGTGAAAATCGATATCATAACTAGAGATATAACTGCCGTATAATTCCTGAAAAGCTTATCCTGGTGCCACCCGTGTTGGTATATGTTGTTTGTAGACAACACACCTTGGGTTTACGGATAGTAAGATCCTGGATATCCACCCTCTCAAGCTCCAGTTTCCATTTAGGGCCGGCAAGCGAACCAATTGCTCATTGAGCCTAACCAGCAAGGCAGATCAATATGTTCACTTTTGTATTATACCAGAGTTCAAGGATATGTATTTGTGTGAAGACAATGAACTCGTGGGTCCAATGACCACTTGTGGCCTCAGTATCACATTGGTAGAGCAACAGCAGCGACCGCAAAAGATGATCTATATACTGATGATCACGTCTGAAAGGAAGTCTGCGCTCCACAATTTCATGACATCCATTAGCTGGGATGATATGATGGACAAGGTGGATTTACTGCAACGAGTTGAGGAGCTGCGGTGCCAGATCCATGTGGCGATGGTCACGGCTGAAGTCTACCCACAAAGTGTGACGACGAGGATCCCCAAGGTGAGTTAGATTGCTCAAGTAACAAACCAAATTAAAGTCAATCCACATTATATATTGATTATCATTACAACTAGCATTGGAGGTTTTGCTAACCTAGCTAGGTTTTGTTGTTTGGTGGTAATCGATCGATCAGGTTATATTCACCAACGATTCTTCTTCATTCAATCTGATGGATGTACATCCAGTGCAACCGTGGTGAGTAGATAAATTCTTTCATGTCGGCACAAGACTGGCATGCATGATATTGCCATATTCAATACATTTTCCATGCTTTAATTGTACCAAACTTGACCACAGGATTCTGGTAACTGAGGGCCACATGCATGTTTCCATTTTGGACTACCGGACACAGGTAACTGTCATTGAACATCTTCTATGGTCATACTGAACAGGTTAAGCTCATTATTCTATTTTTCCCTTAAATATTCTGAGACGAAACCTAGCTAATAAAGGCAATATCTTTAATGAATCAACAGACAGTAGTGATGTCGTTTAAATCCAATGAGAAACAAAGTTGGGTTAAGAAGATAGTAGATGGCAATCCCTGGGTTAATGCGGCAAAGTTCATCCCACGGAAGCAATGGTTTGTAACTGGGGAAGAGTATGGGAACGTCCGTGTGTACTCGTGTGTTACAATGAAAGAGATAAAGAAATTCAGTGCTTACTTTACTGCTGATATCAAATCTCTGGCGGTTCACCCAACCTATCCATTGCTAATCACGCTAGCAGTGTGGGATAATTGTGAGGACCCCATCAGGCTTTGGAACTGGGATATGGACTGGAAATGTTCTCAGAGAATTAGCGGGGGCTCGGCATGTGGACCTCAGACTCAGTTAAGGTTTAACCCCACGGACACAACAACATTTGCTGGTGCACACCACGGAATTATCCACGTAAATGACTTGTTTCTTTCAAAGTACATCATTTCCTTTTCAGTGGTAACGTAACGCATGCACTTGCCATAGAGTTGAATTTTATTTTGATCTCTATAACTAACTAAACTTTCCAGGTTTGGTCAATTCGTTCTTCCAAACCTCTCATCACAATAAAGCCCCCGAACTATAGCACGGACGTGTGCGACTACCTGTACACTGATAGTCACCCACAATATCTTATTACCTCTGCTCGGTATGGTAATTTAAAGGTATGTCATCAATCTCCACTCAACAACATGGATGGCTGATTACAGTTTATTTAATCCAACTTCTTTCACCGGCCGTACGTTTTCAATTAGGTATGGGATTTGCAGACAGAGAGGTGTGTCCATGCACTTTCTTTATGTGGCAAGTCTATTGACCCTGTCGTTTGCCACCCGGAACTTCCCTTAAGGCTGGTTGTAATGGGGAGTATCATATACTAGTATCATGCATATGATACTAGTGTATGATACTACCTCCCTAATGCATAGTATCATATATTAATATCATGTTGTAATCTATTTATTGCCATGCATGACACAAAGTAGCATAGCATTTAATATGATACGGTATCATGATATGATACTACACCCTCTCTTTCTTCATTTAATGCTATGACACCTCATCAAAATTGCCTAGTTGGCATACATGATACTAGCTATGATACTACCATTACGACCAGCCTAATAGTTGCAGCAGGTTCACGACAGGGGAATGACGAAGTTGTTTGCTTCTGGAACTCCGCTAACTACAGGTAATTAATACTACTACTGCATCAGCTCAATATTTATTTACAGAGATTTGAATGAAAATGTCCTTTACCAAAAAAACAATACTAGTACTACTGCTGCTGATTTATTGCATAAACTACTGTCTACATAAATGCGCTAGCCCTAAAATTCTGTATCCAACCTTCGGTGAGTCTAACTATCTGTATGTGTGAACCGAACAATACACTGTTTCGATTAATACCTGGTTTCTTGTGTGCTTGCAAATGACATAAACAAATGTATATGTATTGTATGTCAGTTACTCTTATGATTTCTCATCTAAAAATGTAAAGCCTATGACAAACTAATTCCCCACGTAAAAGCGAACAAGAATTATGGTGTTCAATGATGCGCAAGGAGGGGCTCTGTATTCGCAAAAGTAAATGGTTATCCTCCTTTTCGGGAAAAAAATGCTCCATGCATGGAAGTCAGGCGGTACATATGGATATTGCCCAAACAATATTACATACCATATTTTTTTTCCAGTCCCAAAAGTTGGCGTCGATAGTGTCAAGATATGAATATAGAAAGTGTCTACATATTAAGAATATGGAATGTACACATTGAATATATTATGTGTTAAAAGGTTATACTCGGCCGGATATTTCTAACAGAAAAAAAAAATCTATTTTACAACCTTGAAGAAACTTGGTGGTTCACATAACTACATAACCCTCTGATGTTTTTTCGCGAAAAAAGGTTTCCCCCGCTTTGTATTACAAAGCAACCACCGATACAGTCAACGATAGGTGTTGAGGCTGCAGCACAAACAAGTCCAAAGAAAAACAGAGAAAAAAGAAGAGAAACAAATGCCAACAACGGTAGATCAACGAAACAAAGATGACCGGCAATCGCTGCACCCTTCGGAGAAGTACCACCACGCTCCTAGCACTCTGAAGCGCCACGTACCAAGCAACACCTTCAGGACTAGGCCGTTGTTGCCCGGACTAGGCCTAGGGTTTCCCCCGGTATGCGGGGGGCAGTGGGGGGAGGGTGTGCCCGACGCCCTTCAGGAAGGTCTGGCGGCACCCACAGGCGTTGCCGCGTCGGGGCCGGACGAGCCGCCAGAGATTTCTCCCAACCCAAACCCCCAGCACCACCCCAGACGAACCATAGTGCACCGCCCATCACGCCGCCCACCAAAATGTGCCACCACGGTCACCGATCAACTTTGCCGCCTCCCTGAGGTCACCTACACGAGACCTGGAGGATGGGAAAAGAGATAGTGGGCTCGGGGGCACCCACAACATCGCCGATGTGAGGGGACAACCACCGCCGCCACCGCGGAGCCGACCGGACGCACTGACAAGGGGCCTGCCAGGCACCGAGGCCCGACCGGACCCAAAAGGGTCCGGACAGCCCCTGCCGTAACGTTGCAGCTCACCGGCCGACGAAGCCGCCACCTCCCACAGACCACCGCCTCCTTGCCACCAACCAGGGAGCAGCATCGCTGCACACCGAGTCGCCGACCCACCCTAGCCCAGATGGAGCCCAAAAGGGCCCAGATCTGGGTCGCGCAGGCGCCGCCGACCACCAGCACCGCCACGCACCAAGGACCTCGAAGCCCGCTGAATCCTGCCGCCGAGCCACACCGCAGCCGGCTGAGCCCCACTGTCGCCATCGGGAGGCCCCCGCCCCTCCCCCCATGAGCGCGCGGGGAAGGAACAGCCCGCAGCCGCCAGCGCCGCACTTGCAGGACCCAGCGGACCAAGCCGGCGGCGGCGGGGAGGGGGCGGGGAGGGAGAGGGACGGGGAGGGAGCGGCAGGGGCCTGCCCGTCACCCCTGCGGGGGAGCGAGCGAAGGACGGGAACACGGGAGGGGGGGGGAGGGAGGCGGGTGCGCGGGTGAGGACGGCGGCGGTGGGAGGGGCGGCGGGTGGCGGGGGCGTGGGGAGGGGGAGTAACCCTAGCCTAGCGGCGGGAGCGAGCCCTCCTACCCATTTCGAACCTTCGGATCTGGGAATTCCACCCCTCTGGTGTTTTTTCTACTCCCTTACCCCCTCAACTATCCCATACCAGTAAAAAATGTCCCTGGCTAGTTTTGCCTCGATCGGATGCTGACGTGAATATGTGAAAAGACGGTATTTGACCTATGGGTGCACCCCCCCCTCGTTAGGTTAGACTGCGATTGGGATAGGACTCTCTCTCTCTCTCTCACATGCAGGGCCCACTGAAAAAATTAGGCACTATCTTCCTGTTTATAGGTGGGACCCTCCATGAAAACTCACAAAAGGGAAAAGACAAAAGAAAAATAAATAGTGGAGTAGACGCACGCGGCGGAGCTGGTGTGTTGGGGAACGTAGTAATTTCAAAAAATTTCCTACGCACACGCAAGATCATGGTGATGCATAGCAACAAGAGGGGAGAGTGTTGTCTACGTACCCTCGTAGACCGAAGCGGAAGCATTGATGCAGCGTAGAGGAAGTAGTCGTACGTCCTCCCGGTCCGACCGATCCAAGCACCGTTACTCCGGCACCTCCGAGTTCTTGACACGGGTACAACTCGATGACGCACCCTCCATCTTGAAGGAAATATGCCCTAGAGGCAATAATAAAGTTATTATTTATTTCCTTATTTCATGATAAATGTTTATCATTCATGCTAGAATTGTATTAACCGGAAACATAATACATGTGTGAATGCATAGACAAAACAAGATGTCACTAGTATGCCTCTACTAGACTAGCTTGTTAATCAAAGATGGTTATGTTTCCTGACCATGAACAAAGGAGTTGTTATTTGATTAACGAGGTCACATCATTAGTAGAATGATCTGACTGACATGACCCATTCCCTTAGCTTAGCACACGATCGTTTAGTATGTTGCTACTGCTTTTATCCATGACTTATACATGTTCCTGTAACTATGAGATTATGCAACTCCGTTTACGGAGGAACACTTTGGTGCTACCAAAGCGTCACAACGTAATGGGTGATTATAAAGGAGTACTACAGGTGTCTCCAAAGGCAGATGTTGGGTTGGCGATTTGAGATTAGGTTTTGTCACTCCGATTGTCGGAGAGGTATCTCTGGGCCCTCTCGGTAATGCACATCACTTAAAGCCTTGCAAGCACTACAACTAATGAGTTAGTTGTGAGATGATGTATTACGGAACGAGTAAAGAGACTTGCCGGTAACGAGATTGAACTAGGTATTGGATACCGACGATCGAATCTCGGGCAAGTAACATACCGATGACAAAGGGAACAACGTATGTTGTTATGCGGTCTGACCGACAAAGATCTTCGTAGAATATGTAGGAACCAATATGGGCATCCAGGTCCCGCTGTTGGTTATTGACCGTGAATAGTTCTAGGTCATGTCTACATTGTTCTCGAACCGTAGGGTCCGCACGCTTAAGGTTACGATGACAGTTATTATGAGTTTATGTATTTTGATGTACCGAAGGAGTTCGGAGTCCCGGATGTGATCACGGACATGACGAGGAGTCTCGGAATGGTCGAGACATAAAGATTGATATATTGGAAGCCTATGTTTGGAGTTCGAATGGTTCGGCGAAAACGGAATTTATCGAGTACCGGAGGTTACTGGAACCCCGGGAGGTAAATGGGCCTCGATGGGCCTTAGTGGAAAGGAGAAGGGGCAGCCCAAGGTGGGTAGCGCCTCCCCCTTCCCTAGTCCTACTAGGACTAGGAGAAGGGCCGCCCCCTCTCTCTTTCCCCCTCCGGGAATCCTAGTCCAACTAGGATTGGGGAGAATCCTACTCCCGGAGGAGTAGGACTCCTGGCGCGCCTCCTCTTGGCCGCCGGCCCCCTCCCCCCTGGCTCCTTTATATACGGGGGCAGGGGGGCACCTTGGAACACACAAGTTGATCGTGAGATCGTTCCTTAGCCGTGTGCGGTGCCCCCCTCCACCATATTCCACCTCGGTTATACCGTCATGAAGCTTAAGCGAAGCCTCTTGCCGGTGAAACATCAAGATCGCCACCACGCCGTCGTCTTGTGGAACTCTCCTCGACACTCGGCTGGATCGAGTCGAGGGGCGTCATCGAGCTGTACGTGTGTCAAGAACTCGGGGCGTCGGAGATAATGGCGCCGGGATCGGTCGGATCGCGAGGAGAACGTCGACTACTTCCTCTACGTTGTGATCGCTTCGCCGGGTCTACAAGGGTATGTGGACAACACTCTCCCTCTCGTTGCTATACATCACCATGATCTTGCGTGTGCGTAGGAAATTTTTGAAATTACTACGTTCCCGACAAGTGGCATCCGAGCCTAGGTTTTTCTATGGTTTGATGTTTTGCACGAGTAGAACACAAGTGAGTTGTGGGCGATACAAGTCATACTACCTACCAGCATGTCATACTTTGGTTCAGCGGTATTGTGAGATGAAGCGGCCCGGACCGACATTACAGCAGACGCTTCGCGAGACTGGTTTCACCGCCACGAGCACTCATTGCTTAAAGGTGGTGGTGGGTGTCTGTCTCTCTCACTTTAGTTGAACCGAGTGTGGCTCGCCCGGTCCTTGAGAAGGTTAAAGCGAGTCTATTTGTGAAATATCGTTGTGGTTTTGATGCGTGGGTGAGACTGGTTCTTGCTTAAGCCCGTAGCAGCCACGTAAAATTTGCAACAACAAAGTAGAGGGCGTCTAACTTGTTTTTGCAGGGCATGTTGTGATGTGATATGGTCAAGGCGTGATGCTATATTTTATTGTATGAGATGATCATGTTTTGTAACGAAGTTATCGGCAATGGCAGGAGCCATATGGTTGTCGCTTTATTGTATGCAATGCAATGCATACTGTAATGCTTTACTTTATCACTAAGCGGTAGCGATAGTCGTAGAAGCATAAGTTTGGCGAGGCGACAACGATGCTACGATGAAGATCAAGGTGTCGCGCCGGTGGCGATGGTGATCATGGTGGTGCTGCAAGATGGAGATCGTGAAGCACAAGATGATGATGACCATATCATATCACTTATATTGATTTGCATGTGATGTTTATCCTTTTATGCATCTTATCTTGCTTTGATTGACGGTAGCATTATAAGATGATCTCTCACTAAAATTATCAAGAAGTGTTCTCCCGGTATGCACCGTTGCCAAAGTTCGTGGTGCCCGAGACACCACGTGATGATCGGTGTGATAAGCTCGGCTAGCTTGCACACATCGTAGTATGTTGCTACGCTTATCCAGCCATACATGTTCCTCAGAAATGAGATATGCAATCCTCTAGAGAAATTTGGTGACCAAACGCACAAGATGGTGATTCATAAGGATCTTCAGGTTTGTTAAATTAGCTGATCCTTCGAGCTAACGCAGTATTAGGATTCCTAAGATTACATGTTACGGATTGACATACTCAACGAAAGGGTAAAAGATGTGTTATCGTCTCGCCAAAGATCTTAGAGATAGAGACAATATGGTGACCGGTCCGTGTGGTTATGATCGTGAATAGTTCTAGGTCATGTCTATTGTTCTGACTAGGGTCCGACGCTAGGTTCGGACAATTATGAGTTTATGATTTTGAGACCAGGAGTTCGAGCCGATGTGACCACGTATGCGAGGAGTCTGAAGGTCGAGATAAAGATTGATATATTGGAAGCCTATGTTTGAGTTGAATGGTTCCAGAAAACGGAATTTTCGGTACCGGAGGTTACCGAACCCCGGAGAAATGGGCCTCAGGCTTAGTGAAAGGGAGGGCAGCCAAGGGAGCCCCCTCCCTAGTCCTACTAGGACTGGAGAAGGCCGGCCCCCTCTCTTTCCCTCCGGAATCCTAGTCCAACTAGGATTGGGGAGGAATCTACCCCGGGGAGATCGCTCCTGGCGCCCCTCCGCTTTGGGGTTACCAGTTGATCGTGAGATCGTTCCTTAGCCGTGCAGGTGCCCCCTCCACCATATTCCACCTCGGTTATACATGTCGAAGCTTAAGCGAAGCCTGCGCGTGAAACATCAAGATCGCCACCACGCCGTCGTCTGGTGGAACTCTCCTCGACACTCGGCTGGATCGAGTACGAGGGCGTCATCGAGCTGTACGTGTGTCAAGAACTTCGGGCGTCGATGTAGGCGCCGGATCGGTCGGATCGCGAGGAGAACGTCGACTACTTCCTCTACGTTGTGATCGCTTCCGCCGGTCTACAAGGGTATGTGGACAACCTCTCCCTCTCGTTGCTATACATCACCATGATCTTGCGTGTGCGTAGGAAATTTTTGAAATTACTCGTTCCCCAGACATGGTCATCCAGAGCCTGGAGGTTTCATCAGTATGGTTTGATGTTTTGCGAGTAGAACACAAGTGAGTTGTGGGCGATACAAGTCATACTACCTACCAGCATGTCATACTTTGGTTCAGCGGTATTGTGAGATAAGCGGCCCGGACCGACATTCGCGTGCGCTTATAGATGGGTTTCACCGCCACGAGCACTCTTGCTTAAAGGTGTGGTGGGTGTACTCTCTCTCAGCTTTAGTTGAACCAGTGTGCTTGCCGGTCCTTGAGAAGGTTAAAGCGGAGTCTATTGGAAATATCGTTGTGGTTTTGATCGTAGGGTGAGGCTGGTTCTTGCTTAAGCCCTAGCAGCCCGTAAAATTTGCAACAACAAAGTGAGGGCGTCTAACTTGTTTTTGCAGGGCATGTTGTGATGTGATATGGTCAAGGCGTGATGCTATATTTTATTGTATGAGATGATCATGTTTTGTAACGAAGTTATGGCATGGCGGACCATATGGTTTCGCTTTATTGTATGCAATGCAATCACATGCTTTACTTTATCACTAAGCGGTAGCGATATCGTAGAAGCATAAGTTTGGCGAGGCGACAGCGATGCTCGATGAAGATCAAGGTGTCGGCGCCGGTGGCGATGGTGATCATGGTGGTGCTGCAAGATGGAGATCGTGAAGCACAAGATGATGATGACCATATCATATCACTTATATTGATTTGCATGATGTTTATCCTTTTATGCATCTTATCTTGCTTTGATTGCGGTAGCATTATAAGATGATCTCTCACTAAATTATCAAGAAGTGTTCTCCCGTATGCACGTTGCCAAAGTTAGGTGCCGGACACCCGTGATGATCGGTGTGATAAGTCTCGTCCATCTACGGGTGCAAGCCGTTTTGCACCAGAATACTCGGGTTATACTTGCGAGCCTAGCATATGCAGATATGGCCTCGGAACACGGAGACCAAAGGTCGAGCGTGAATCATATAGTGATATGATCAACATAAGATGTTCACCATTGAAAACTACTCCATTTCACGATGATGGTTATGGTTTAGTTGATTTGGATCACGTGATCACTTAGATGACTAGAGATGTTTTTCTAAGTGGGAGTTCTTAAGTAATATGATTAATTGAACTTAAATTTATCATGAACTTAGTACTGATAGTATCTTGCTTGTTTATGTTTGATTGTAGATAGATGGCTCGTCTGTTGTTCGTTGAATTTTAATCGTTCCTTGGAAAGCAAAGTTGAAAGATGATGGTAGCAATTACGGAATGGATCCGTAACGAGGATCATCCTCATTCTGCACGGAAGAGCTCGTCTGGATGCACCGCTAGGTGCAGCCTTCTGAACAAGCCGGATGTTATGACGTCTGGCGAGCAAATGATGACTACTCTATAGTTCGATTGCCATGCTCGGCTTAGAACCGGGACTTCACGGCGTTTTGAGCGTCATGGAGCATATGAGATGTTCGAGTTGAAGTTAATATTCAACAGAATGCGGATTGAGAGATATGAAGTCTCAATAAGTTCTATAGCTGCAAGATGGAGGAAAGTTACTTAGTGAGCATATACTCGAATGTCGGTACTACAATCACTTGACACAATTGGGAGTTAATCTTCCGGATGATTGTGTCATTGAGAATTCTCAATCACGCCACAAGCTACAAAGGCTTCGTGATGAACTATAATATGCAAGGGTTAGTAAAGACTATCAGCTCTTCAATGCTAAAGGCTGCGGTAGAAATCAGAAGGAGCATCAAGTGTTGATGGTCAATAAGACCACTAGTTTCAAGAAGAAAGGCAAAGGGAAGAAGAGAATCTCAAGAAGACAGCAAGCAAGTTCTTTGCTCAGAGAAAAACCCAAGTCTGGCCTAAACTAAGAGTGTTCTCTCCAGCATGTCCTTTGAAGCGGAACTGCCCCAAGTATTTGGCGGATAAGAAGGATGGCAAGGTGAACAAAGGTATATGTGATATACATGTTATTGATGTGTACCTTACTAGAGCTCGTAGTAGCACGGGTATTTGATCTGGTTCTTGCTAATATTTGCAACTCAACAGGACTCTGATTAGTAACTCGCAAAGGGCGAGGTGACGATCTTGGCGTGGAAATGGTTCCAAAGTCGATGTGATCGCTCGCACGCTACCTCTACATCTACCTTGGATTAGTTTTAGACCTAAATAATTGTTATTTGGTCTGCGTTGAGCATGAACATTATATCTGGATCTTGTTTGATGCGAGGCGGTTATTCATTAAATCAGAGAATAATGGTTGTTCTATTTATATGAGTAATATCTTTTATGGTCATGCACCCTTGAGTGGTCTATTTCTTATGAATCTCGATAGTAGTGATACATATTCATAATGTTGAAACCAAAAGATGCGAGTTGATAATGATAGTGCAACTTATTTGGTGCACGTTTAGGTCATATCGATTGTAAAGCGCATGAAGAAACTCCATGCTTGATGGACTTTTGGAGTCACTTGATTATGAATCACTTGGCACTTGAACCGTGCCTCATGGGCAAGATGACTAGAACCCGTTCTCGGACTATGGAGAACGAGTTTTGGAAATCATACATACTGAGTATGTGGTCCGATGAATATTGAGGCTCGTGGCGGATATCGTTATTTTCTCACCTTCACGGATGACTTAAGCGAGATATGGGTATATCTACTTAATGAAACATAAGTCTGAAAGCGTTTGAAAAGTTCAAAGAATTTGAGTGAAGTTGAAAATCATCGTAACAAGAAAATTAAGTTTCTACGATCGATCGTGGAGGTGAATATTTGAGTTCTGAGTTTGGTCTACATTTGAAACAATGCGGAATAGTTTGCAACTTCCACCGGAACACCACAGCGTAATGGTGTGTCGAGCGTCATGTCGCACTTTACTAGATATGGTGCGATCTATGATGTCTCTTCAGATTTACGCTATCTTTTGGGGTTATGCTCTAGAGACGGCCGCATTCACCTGAATAGAACACCGTCGAAATCCGTTGAGGCGACACCTTATGAACTGTGGTTTAGCAAGAAACCAAAGTTGTCGTTTCTTAAAGTTTGGGGATGCGATGCTTATGTGAAAAGCTTCAACTGATAGCTCGAACCCAAATGGAAATGTGTCTTCATAGGATACCCAAAGGAGCAGTTGGGTACACCTTCTATCACAGATCCGAAGGCAAGACATTCAGTTGCTAGAATGGATCCTTTCTAGAAAGGAGTTTCTCTCGAAAGAAGTGAGTGGGAGGAAAGTGGAACTTGATGAGGTAATAGTACCTTCTCCCTTACTTGAAAGTAGTTAAATCATGAAACCAGTTTACGAGACACCTACCAAGTAGTAAGGAAGTTGATGATGTTGATCATGAAACTTAGATCAAGTTCTTCGAACCTCGTAGATCAACGAGTAAGATCCTGCATCAGAGTGATCGTAATCCTGTTCGGAAGTCATGCTACTAGATCATGATGAACCTACGAACTATGAAGAAGCGATGGTGAGCCCGATTCCATAAAATGGCTTGAGGCCATGAAATCGAGATGGGATCCATGTATGAAAACAAAGTGTGGACTTTGGTTGACTTGCAGAGGTAGGCAAGCAATAGAAAACAAGTGGATCTTCAAGAAGAAGATGGCGGCGGTAATATTCTGTCTATAAAGCTCGACTTATGAAAGGTTTCGACAAGTTCAAGGGATTGACTACGATGAGACCTTCTCACCGTGGCGATGCTTAAGTCCGTCCGAATCATGTTAGCAATTGCCGCATTTTATGATTATGAAATTTGGCAAATGGATGTAAAGACGCATTCTGAATGGATTTACGGAAGAAAGTTGTATATGATGCAACGAAGGTTTTATCGATCCAAAGGGAGCTAACAAAGTGTGCAAGCTCGGATCCAAAAAAAAAAAAAAAAAAAAAAAAAAAAAAAAAAAAAAAAAAAAAAAAAAAAAAAAAAAAAAAAAAAAAAAAAAAAAAAAAAAAAAAAAAAAAAAAAAAAAAAAAAAAAAAAAAAAAAAAAAAAAAAAAAAAAAAAAAAAAAAAAAAAAAAAAAAAAAAAAAAAAAAAAAAAAAAAAAAAAAAAAAAAAAAAAAAAAAAAAAAAAAAAAAAAAAAAAAAAAAAAAAAAAAAAAAAAAAAAAAAAAAAAAAAAAAAAAAAAAAAAAAAAAAAAAAAAAAAAAAAAAAAAAAAAAGGAGTACTAGTATTAGGAAGTAGTACTAGTAGTAGGAAGGAAGAGAGGGGAAGGAGAAAGGAAAGGGGGGCCGCCCTCCCCAATTCGGATTAGCTTGGGGCGCCCTCCCCTGCCTCCTTCTCTCTTCCTCCTACATGGGCCCAATAAGGCCCATATACCTCCGGGGTTCCAGAACCTCCTGAGCTCCAAACTTCTCCGAACCTTCCGTGTCCAAATATATCCGCCCAATATATCAATCTTTATGTCTCGACCATTTCGAGACTCCTCGTCATGTCCGTGATCATATCCGGACTCAACAACCTTCGTACATCAAAATACATAAACTCATAATATAACCGCATCGAAACCTTAGCTGCATGGACCCTACGGTTCGAGAACACGTAGACATGACCGAGACATGTCTCCGTCAATAACCAATAGCGGACCTGATGCCCATATTGGTTCCTACATATTCTATGAAGATCTTTATCGGTCAAACCGCAAACAACATACGTTGTTCCCTTTGTCATCGGTATGTTACTTGCCCGAGATTCGATCGTCGGTATCCAATACCTAGTTCAATCTCGCTATCGCAAGTCTCTTTACTCGCTCCGAATACATCATCTCACAACTAACTCATTAGTTGAAATGCTTGCAAGGCTTAAGTGATGTGTATTACCGAGAGGGCCCAGAGATACCTCTCCGACATTCGGAGTGACAAATCCTAATCTCAAATACGCCAACTCAACAAGTACCTTCGAGACACCTGAGAGCACCTTTATAATCACCCAATTACGCTAGACGCTTGGTAGCACACAAAGTGTTCCTCCGTAAACGGAGTTGCATAATCTCATAGTCATAGGAACATGTATAAGTCATGAAGGAAGCAATAGCAACATACTAAACGATCGTGTGCTAAGCTAACGGAATGGGTCATGTCAATCGATCATTCAACTAATGATGTGACCTTGTTAATCAAATAACAACTCCTTGTTCATGGTTAGGAAACATTTTTTTTTTTTTTTTTTTTTTTTTTTTTTTTTTTTTTTTTTTTTTTTTTTTTTTTTTTTTTTTTTTTTTTTTTTTTTTGGGGGGGGGGGGGGGGGGGGGGGGGGGGGGGGGGGTTTTGCTCGTGGAAGAGGCTTAGTCAACGGGAAATCCGTTGAGGCGACACCTTATGAACTTGGTTTAGCAAGAAACCAAAGTTGTCGTTTCTTAAAGTTTGGGGATGCGATGCTTATGTGAAAAGCTTCAACTGATAGCTCGAACCCAAATCGAGAAATGTGTCTTCATAGGATACCCAAAGGAGCAGTTGGGTACACCTTCTATCACAGATCCGAAGGCAAGACATTCGTTGCTAGAATGGATCCTTTCTAGAAAGGAGTTTCTCTCGAAAGAAGTGAGTGGGAGGAAAGTGGAACTTGATGAGGTAATAGTACCTTCTCCCTTACTTGAAAGTAGTTAAATCGCAGAAACCAGTTTACGAGACACCTACCCAAGTAGTAGGAAGTTGATGATGTTGATCATGAAACTTGATCAAGTTCTTGCGAACCTCGTAGATCAACGAGTAAGATCCGCACGAGTGTACGTAATCCTGTTCGGAAGTCATGCTACTAGATCATGATGAACCTACGAACTATGAAGAAGCGATGGTGAGCCCAGATTCCATAAAATGGCTTGAGGCCATGAAATCGAGATGGGATCCATGTATGAAAACAAAGTGTGGACTTTGGTTGACTTGCCCGAGGTAGGCAAGCAATAGAAAACAAGTGGATCTTCAAGAAGAGATGGCGCGGTAATTTCTGTCTATAAAGCTCGACTTAGTCAAAAGGTTTTCGACAAGTTCAAGGGATTGACTCGATGAGACCTTCTCACCTGGCGATGCTTAAGTCCGTCCGAATCATGTTAGCAATTGCGCATTTTATGATTATGAAATTTGGCAAATGGATGTAAAGACGCATTCTGAATGGATTTACGGAAGAAGAGTTGTATATGATGCAACGAAGGTTTTATCGATCCAAAGGAGCTAACAAAGTGTGCAAGCTCAGCGATCCATATATGGACTGTGCAAGCATCTCGGAGTTGGAATAAGCGTTTTGATAGTGTGATCAAAGCATTTGGGTTTTCGAGACTTTTGGAGAAGCTTGTATTTACAAGAAAGTGAGTGGGAGCTCAGCATTTCGATTTATATGTGGATGACATATTGTTGATCGGAAATGATATGAATTCTGGATAGCATAAAGGGATACTTGAATAAGAGTTTTTCAATGAAAGACCTCGGTGAAGGCTTAATATTGGGCATCAAGATCTATAGAGATAGATCAAGCGCTTAATTGGACTTTCACAAAGCACATACCTTGACAAAGTTTTGAAGAAGTTCAAAATGGATCAAGCAAAAGGGTTCTTGCCTGATTTACAAGGTGTGAAGTTGAGTCGACTCAATGCCCGACCACGGGAAGATAGAGAGAAATGAAAGATGTTCCTATGCTTCAGCCATAGGCTCTATCATGTATGCAATGCTGCCCGAACTGATGTGTGCCTTGCTATAAGCCTCTGGAGGTACCAAAGTAATCCAGGTGGATCACTTGGACAGCGGTCAAGAACATCCTGAAATACCGAAAAGGACTAAGGATATCGTTCTCGTATATGGAGGTGACAAAGAGCTCATCTTAATGCGTTACGTTGATGCAAGCTTTGACACGATCCGACGATTCTAAATCGCAGACGGATCGTATTACACTAAACGGAGGAGTTCGGTTGGTGCAGTCTAAACAAAGCGTCGTGCGGATCTACATGTGAGCGGAATACATAGCAGCTGAGCAGCTAATGAAGAGTCGGATGAAGGAGTTCATATTCGATCTAGGTGTCATACCTAGTGCATCGGGTCAATGAAAATCTTCTGAAATACGAGCAATTGCCTTAGCAAAGGAATCCAGATTTCCCGAAGGACCAACACATCAAGAGGCCTTCAATTCCATCCGGACTTAGTCTTAGCTGAACATAGAGATTTGCAAGATACACTACGGATCTGAATTTGCAAGGCTATGATTTAAGCCGTTCCACAGAAAACTATGATCATCACAAGACTCATGGGTGTTAGAATCCAACTAAATCTACCTTATTGACACCTAGAGCACCTTTATAATCACCCAATTACGCTAGACGCTTGGTAGCACACAAAGTGTTCCTCCTAAACGGAGTTGCATAATCTCATAGTCATAGGAACATGTATAAGTCATGAAGGAAGCAATAGCAACATACTAAACGATGGTGCTAAGCTAACGGAATGGGTCATGTCAATCGATCATTCAACTAATGATGTGACCTTGTTAATCAAATAACAACTCCTTGTTCATGGTTAGGAAACATAACCATCTTTGATTAACAAGCTAGTCAAGTAGAGGCATACTAGTGACACTGCTTGTCTATATATTCACACATGTATTATGTTTCCGTTAATACAATTCTAGCATGAATAATAAACATTTATCATGATATGAGGAAATAAATAATAACTTTATTATTGCCTCTAGGCATATTTCCTTCAGCCTCCCACTTGCACTAGAGTCAATAATCTAGATTACACAAGAATGATTCTAACACCCATGGAGTCTTGGTGTTGATCATGTTTTGCTCGTGGAAGAGGCTTAGTCAACGGGTCTCGCAACATTCAGATCCGTATGTATCTTGCAAATCTCTATGTCTCCCACCGACTAGATCCCTGGATGGAATTGAAGCGCCTCTTGATGTGCTTGGTCTCTTGTGAAATCTGGATTCCTTCGCTAAGGCAATCGCCCAGATTGTCACAAAAGATTTTCATTGACCCGATGCACTAGGTATGACACCTAGATCGGATATGAACTCCTTCATCCAGACTCCATTGGCTGCTTCAAGCAGCCTATGTATTCCGCTCACATGTAGATCCCGCCACGACGCTTTGCTTTGAACGCACTAACCGATAGCTCCACCGCTTAATGTAAACACGATCCGGTTTGCATTTAGAATTGTCCGGATCAAGTGTCAAAGCTTGCATCAACGTAACCATTTACGATGAGCTCTTTGTCACCTCCATATACGAGAAACATATCCTTAGTCCTTTTCGTATTTCAGATGTTCTTGACCGCTGTCCAAAGGATCCACTCGATTACTTTGGTACCTCCCTGCTAGACTTATAGCAAGGCACACATCAGGTCCGTACACAAGATTGCATACATGATAGAGCCTATGGCAAGCATAGGAACACTTTTCATTTTCTCTATCTTCTCGCAGTGGTCGGGCTTTGAGTCTTACTCAACTTCACACCTTGCAATACAGGCAAGAACCCTTTCTTTGCTTGATCCATTTTGAACTTCTTCAAAACTTTGTCAAGGTATGTGCTTTGTGAAAGTCCAATTAAGCGTCTTGATCTATCTTTATAGATCTTAATGCCCAATATGTAAGCAGCTTCACCGAGGTCTTTCATTGAAATTTTTTTATTCAAGTATCCCTTTATGCTATCCAGAAATTCTATATCATTTCCAATCAATAATATGTCATCCACATATAATATTAGAAATGCTACAGAGTTCCCACTCACTTTCTTGTAAATACAAAGCTTCCCAAAAGTCTCAGATAAAACCAAATGCTTTGATCACACTATCAAAACGTTTATTCCAACTCCGAGAGGCTTGCACCAGTCCATAAATGGAACGTTGGAGCTTGCACACTTTGTTAGCTCCCTTTGGATCGATAAAACCTTCTGTTGCATCATATACAACTCTTCTTCCGTAAATCCATTCAGAATGCGTTTTACATCCATTTGCCAAATTTCATAATCATAAAATGCAGCAATTGCTAACATGATTCGACAGACTTAAGCATCGCCACGGGTGAGAAGGTCTCATCGTAGTCAACCCCTTGAACTTGTCAAAACCTTTGCAACAAGTCGAGCTTTGTAGACTAGAATATTACCGCGCCGTCCTTCTTCTTGAAGATCCATTTATTCTCAATTGCTTGTCCGACCATCGGGCAAGTCAACCAAAGTCCATACTTTGTTCTCATACATGGATCCCATCTCGAGATTTCATGGCTTCAAGCCATTTTGTGGAATCTGGCTCACCATCGCTTCTTCATAGTTCGAGGTTCATCATGATCTAGTAGCATGACTTCCGAATAGGATTACAGATCACTCGTGCGGATCTTACTCGCTCGACCCACGTGGTTCTCAGATAACTTGATCTCAAGTTCTATCAACTTCCTCACTAGTTGAGTTTTGACGCCACGTAAACCGTTCCTGATGTATTATTTTCCAACAAGGAGTAGGTACGCATACCTCATCAAGTTCTACTTTCCTCCCACTCACTTCTTTCGAGAGAAACTCTTTTCTAGAAAGGATCCATTCTTAGCAACGAATGTCTTGCCTTCGGATCTGTGATAGAAGGTGTACCCAACTGCTCCTTTGGGTATCCTATGAAGACACATTCGATTTGGGTTCGAGCTTATCAGGTTGAAGCTTTTTCACATAAGCATCACAACCCCAAACTTTAAGAAACCACAACTTTGGTTTCTTGCCAAACCATAGTTCATAAGGTGTCGTCTCAACGGATTTCGATGGTGCCCTATTTAACGTGAATGTGGCCGCCTCTAAAGCATAACCCCAAAACTATAGTGGCAAATCTGTAAGAGACATCATAGACCGCACATATCAAGTAAAGTACGACACGACGCTCGACACACCATTACTGTGGTGTTCCGGTATGGAGTTGCTAAACTATTCCACATTGTTTTAAGTGTAGACCAAACTCAGAACTCAAATATTCTCCTCCACGATCGATCGTAGAAACTTTATTTTCTTGTTACGATGATTTTCAACTTCACTCTGAAATTCTTTGAACTTTTCAAAATTTCAGACTTATGCTTCATTAAGTAGATATACCCATATCTCGCTTAAATCATCCTGTGAAGGTGAGAAAATAACGATATCCGCCACGAGCCTCAACATTCATTGGACAACATACATCCGTATGTATGATTTCCAACAAATCTGCTGCTCTCCATAGTACCGAGAACAGCGTTTTAGTCATCTTGCCCATGAGGCATAGTTCGAAGTACCAAGTGATTCATAATCGAGTGGCTCCAAAAGTCCATCAAGATGGAGTTTCTTCATGCGCTTTATACCGATATGACTCAAACGGCAAGTCACAAATAAGTTGCACATCATTATCAACTCTGCATCTTTTGGTTTCAACACTATGAATATGTGTATCACTACTATCGAGATTCATCAAAATAGACCACTCTTCAAGGGTGCATGACCATAAAAGATATTACTCATATAAATAGAACAACCATTATTCTCGATTTAAATGAATAACCGCCTCGCATCAAACAAGATCCAGATATAATGTTCATGCTCAACGCTGGCACCAAATAACAATTATTTATTTCCTTATTTCATGATAAATGTTTATCATTCATGCTAGAATTGTATTACGGAAACATAATACATGTGTGAATGCATAGACAAAACAAGATGTCACTAGTATGCCTCTACTAGACTAGCTTGTTAATCAAAGATGGTTATGTTTCTGACCATGAACAAAGGAGTTGTTATTTGATTAACGAGGTCACATCATTAGTAGAATGATCGATTGACATGACCCATTCCTTACTTAGCACGATCGTTTAGTATGTTGCTCTGCTTTTATCCATGACTTATACATGTTCCGTAACTATGAGATTATGCAACTCCGTTTACGGAGGAACACTTTGGGTGCTACCAAGCGTCTAGCTAATGGGTGATTATAAAGGAGTACTGAGGTGTCTCCAAAGGCAGATGTTGGGTTGGCGTATTTGAGATTAGGTTTTGTCACTCCGATTGTGGAGAGGTATCTCTGGCCCTCTCGGTAATGCACATCACTTAAAGCCTTGCAAGCACTACAACTAATGAGTTAGTTGTGAGATGATGTATTCGACGAGTAAAGAGACTTGCGTAGCGAGATTGAACTAGGTATTGGATACACGATCGAATCTCGGGCAAGTAACTATACCGATGACAAAGGAACAACGTATGTTGTTATCTTGGTCGACCGACAAAGATCTTCGTAGAATATGTAAGGAACCAATATGGGCATCCAGGTCCGCTGTTGGTTATTGACCGTGAATAGTTCTAGGTCATGTCTACATTGTTCTCGAACCGTAGAGTCCATCGCTTAAGGTTCGATGGCGGTTATTATGAGTTTATGTATTTTGATGTACGAAGGAGTTAGTCCCGGATGTGACCACGGACATGACGAGGAGTCTCGGAATGGTCGAGACATAAGATTGATATATTGGAAGCCTATGTTTGGAGTTGGAATGGTTCGAAGCGGAATTCTGGAGAGTCGGAGGTTACGGAACCCCGGAGGTAAATGGGCCTCGATGGGCCTTAGTGGAAAGGAGAAGGGGCAGCCCAAGGTGGGCGCGCCTCCCCTTCCTAGTCCTACTAGGACTAGGAGAAGGCAGCCCCCTCTCTCTTTCCCCTCAGGAATCCTAGTCCAACTAGGATTGGGGAGAATCCTACTCCCGAGGAGTAGGACTCCCTGCGCCTCCTCTTGGCCGCCGCCTCCCCCTGGCTCCTTTATATCAGGGGCAGGGGGCACCTGGAACACACAAGTTGATCGTGAGATCGTTCCTTAGCCGTGTCGGTGCCCCCTCCACCATATTCCACCTCGGTTATATGTCTGAAGCTTAAGCGAGCCTCTTGCGTGAAACATCAAGATCGTCCTGCTGTCGTCTGTGGAACTCTCCCTCGACACTCGGCTGGATCGAGTCGAGGGCGTCATCGACTGTCGTGTGTCAAGAACTCGGGCGTGAGATAGGCGCCGGATCGGTCGGATCGCAGGAGAACGTACTACTTCCTCTACGTTGTGATCGCTTCGCCTGGTCTACAAGGGTATGTGGACAACACTCTCCCTCTCGTTGCTATACATCACCATGATCTTGCGTGTGCGTGGGAAATTTTTGAAATTACTCGTTCCCCAACACATCTCCAATCATAGAGGCTCCAGGGGAGTTCCGATCGCGACGCTGGTGCGATCTTGATGTTCTCTGTTGGGCTTCGCCTAAGCTACCGCTACAATATGATCGAGGTGTAATATCGTGGAGGGGGCACCTTGCGCTAAGAAACGATCAATGATCAACTTTGTGTACTAGGGTGCCCCTACCCCGTATATAAAGGAGGAGGGAGGGGTGGCGGCCTCAAGGGAGGGCTCATAGGGAGGAAACCTACCCAAGTAGGTTTCCTCTCTTTCCTTATCTTATTTGGAGGGAAGGAAGGGTACTAGTATTGGAAGTAGTACTAGTAGTAGGAAGGAAGAGAGGGGAAGGAGAAAGGGGGGGGGGGGGGGGGAAAAAAAAAAAAATATAAAAAAAAAAAAAAAAAAAAAAAAAAAAAAAAAAAAAAAAAAAAAAAAAAAAAAAAAAAAAAAAAAAAAAAAAAAAAAAAAAAAAAAAAAAAAAAAAAAAAAAAAAAAAAAAAAAAAAAAAAAAAAAAAAAAAAAAAAAAAAAAAAAAAAAAAAAAAAAAAAAAAAAAAAAAAAAAAAAAAAAAAAAAAAAAAAAAAAAAAAAAAAAAAAAAAAAAAAAAAAAAAAAAAAAAAAAAAAAAAAAAAAAAAAAAAAAAAAAAAAAAAAAAAAAAAAAAAAAAAAAAAAAAAAAAAAAAAAAAAAAAAAAAAAAAAAAAAAAAAAAAAAAAAAAAAAAAAAAAAAAAAAAAAAAAAAAAAAAAAAAAAAAAAAAAAAAAAAAAAAAAAAAAAAAAAGGGGGGGGGGGGGGGGGGGGGGGGGGGGGGGGGGGGGGGGGGGGGGGGGGGGGGGGGGGGGGGGGGGGGGGGGGGGGGGGGGGGGGGGGGGGGGGGGGGGGGGGGGGGGGGGGGGGGGGGGGGGGGGGGGGGGGGGGGGGGGGGGGGGGGGGGGGGGGGGGGGGGGGGGGGGGGGGGGGGGGGGGGGGGGGGGGGGGGGGGGGGGGGGGGGGGGGGGGGGGGGGGGGGGGGGGGGGGGGCTGTGGTGTTCGGTGCGGAGTTGCTAAACTATTCCACATTGTTTTAAGTGTAGACCAAACTCAGAACTCAAATATTCTCCTCCACGATCGATCGTAGAAACTTTATTTTCTTGTTACGATGATTTTCAACTTCACTCTGAAATTTTTGAACTTTTCAAAATTTCAGACTTATGCTTCATTAAGTAGATATACCCATATCCGCTTAAATCATCTCGTGAAGGTGAGAAAATAACGATATCCGCCACTGAGCCTCAACATTCATTGGACAACATACATCGTATGTATGATTTCCAACAAATCTGTTGCTCTCCATAGTACCGATATGACCAAACGGCAAGTCACAAATAAGTTGCACTATCATTATCAACTCTGATCTTTTGGTTTCAACACTATGAATATGTGTATCACTACTATCGAGATTCATCAAAATAGACCACTCTTCAAGGGTGCATGACCATAAAAGATATTACTCATATAAATAGAACAACCATTATTCTCTCGATTAATGAATAACCGCCTCGCATCAAACAAGATCCAGATATAATGTTCATGCTCAACGCCGCACCAAATAACAATTATTTAGGTCTAATACTAATCCCAAGGTAGATGTAGAGGTAGCGTCGATCAGCGATCACATCGACTTTGGAACCGCTTTCCCACGCCGCATCGTCACCTCGCCCTTTGCCGTGTTCGCTAATCAGTAGTCCCTGCTTCGAGTTGCAAATATTAGCAATGTAACCAAGATCAAATACCGTGTGCTACTACGAGCTCTAGTAAGGTACACATCAATAACATGTATATCACATATACCTTTGTTCACCTTGCCATCCTTCTTATCCGCCAAATACTTGGGGCAGTTCCGCTCAAAGGACTATCCGCTAAGAGAAGCACTTCGCTTGTGCTTAGGTCCGATTTGGGTTTCTTCTCTTGAGCAGCAACTTGTTTGCCGCTCTTCTTGAAGTTCCCTTCTTCTTCCCTTTGCCCTTTTTCTTGAAACTAGTGGTCTTGTTAACCATCAACACTTGATGCTCTTTCTGATTTCTACCTCCGCAGCCTTTAGCATTGCTAAGAGCTCAGAATCGCCTTATCCATCCCTTGCATATTATAGTTCATCACAAAGCTCTTGTAGCTTGGTGGAAGTGATTGAGAATTCGTCAATGATGCTATCATCCGAAGAGTAACTCCCATTGAATCAAGTGATTACAATACCGCACATCTTGAGTATGTGCTCACCGACGTAACTATTCTCCTCCATCTTGCAGCTATAGAACTTATTGAGACTTCATATCTCTCAATCCGCATTCTTCGAATATCAACTTCAACTCTCGAACATCTCATATGCTCCATGACGCTCAATACGCCGTTGAAGTCCCGGTTCTAAGCCGTAAGCATGGCACATTGAACTATCGAGTAGTCATCAGCTTTGCTCGCCAGACGCTCTTAACGCCGCCGCGCATCAAGCAGCAGGTCGCACCAAGCGGTGCTTCCAGACGTAATTTTTCGGCAAGCAATGAGGATAATCCTCGTTACGGACTCAAATTCGCGAGTTGCCACCATCATCTTTCAACTTAGCTTTCAAGGAACGATTAAAATTCAACGTAACAACAACACGGGCCATCTATCTACAAACAACATAGACAAGCAAGATACTATCAGTACTAAGTTCATGATAAATTTTAGTTCAATTAATCATATTACTTAAGAACTCCCACTTAGATGACATTCTCTTGTCATCTATGTGATCACGTGATCCAAATCAACTAAACCATAACCGATCATCACGTGAGATGGAGTAGTTTTCAATGGTGAACATCTTATGTTGATCATATCTACTATATGATTCACGCCGACCTTTCGGTCTCCGTGTTCCGAGGCCATATCTCGCATATGCTAGGCTCGCAAGTTTAACTCGAGTATTCTGCAGGTGCAAAACTGGCTTGCACCCTGTAGATGGACGAGAGCTTATCACACCCGATCATCACGGGTGTCCGGGCACGATTAACTTTGGCAACGGTGCATACTCGGAGAACACTACTTGATAATTTTAGTGAAGATCATCTTAAAATGCTACCGCAATCAAAGCAAGATAAGATGCATAAAGGATAAACATCACATGCAATCAATATAAGTGATATGATATGGCCATCATCTTCTTGTGCTTGTGATTCCATCTCCAAGCACCATCATGATCACCATCGCCACCGCGCGACACCTTGATCTCCATCGTAGCATCGTTGTCGCTACGCCATCTATTGCTTCTACGACTATCGCTACCGCTTAGTGATAAAGTAAAGCAATTATGTAGCTTGCATTGCATACAATAAAGCGACAACTATATGGCTCTCGCCATTGCCGATAACTTCGTTACAAAATATGATCATCTCATACAATAAAATATAGCATCATGTCTTGGCCATATCACATCATTAACATGCCCGCAAAAACAAGTTAGACGCCTCTACTTTGTTGTTGCAAGTTTTACGTGGCTGCTACGGGCTTAAGCAAGAACCAATCTCACCTACGCATCAAAACCACAACGATAGTTTGTCAAGTTGATGCTGTTTTAACCTTCGCAAGGACCGGCGAGCTACACTCGGTTCAACTAAAGTTGGAGAAACCGACACCGCTAGTCACCTGGTGCAAAGCACGGCGGTAAACCAGTCTCGAAGCGCACGCGTAATGTCGGTCCGGCCGCTTCATCCAACAATACCGCCAACCAAAGTATGACATGGTGGTAAGCAAGATGACTTATATCGCCCACAACTCACTTGTGTTCTACTCTGCATATAACATCAAACCATAAAACCTGGCTCGATACCACCTGCTGGGGAACGAGTAATTTCAAAAATTTCCACGCACACGCAAGATCATGGTGATGCATAGCAACGAGAGGGGAGAGTGTTGTCTACGCACTCGTAGACCGAAGCGGAAGCGTGATGCAGATAGAGGAAGTAGTCGACGCCCTCCGGTCCGACCGATCCAAGCACCGCATTCGCACCTCCGAGTTCTTGACACGCCGACAGCTCGATGACGCACCCGATCTCCAATCCAAGAGAGGCTCCAAGGGGAGTTCCACAAGACGACGGTGCAGGACGATCTTGATGTTCTCGGTTGCAGGGCTTCGCCTAAGCACCGCCACAATATGATCGAGGTGTAATATCGTGGAAGGGGCACCGACACGGCTAAGGAACGATCAATGATCAACTTGTGTGTATTAGGGTGCCCCTACCCCTGATATAAAGGAGGGAGGGAGGAGGTGGCCGGCCTCAAGGGGCGCGCCATAGGGAGGGGAAACCTACTCCAAGTAGGTTTCCTTTTTCCTTATCTTATTTGGAGGGGAAGGAAGGAGTACTAGTATTAGGAAGTAGTCCTAGTAGTAGGAAGGAAGAGAGGGAAGGAGAAGGAAAGGGGGCCGCCCCCCAATTCGGATTGGGCTTGGGCGCGCCTCCCTTGCTCCTTCTTCTTCTCCTACATGGGCCCAATAAGGCCCATATACCTCCCGGGGTTCCGTAACCTCCGAGCTCCAAACTTCTCCAAACCTTTCCAAAGGTCCAAATATATCCGTCCAATATATCAATCTTTATGTCTCGACCATTTGAGACTCCTCGTCATGTCCGTGATCATATCAGGACTCGAACAACCTTGGTACATCAAAATACATAAACTCATAATATAATGTCATGCAAACCTTAAGCGTGCGGACTCTACGGTTCGAGAACAATGTAGACATGACGAAATGTCTCCGGTCAATAACCAATAGCGGGACTGGATGCCCATATTGGTTCCTACATATTCTCGAAGATCTTTATCGGTCAACCGCTTACAACAACATCGTTGTTCCCTTTGTCATCGGTATGTTACTTGCCAGATTTGATCGTCGGTATCAATACCTAGTTCAATCTCGATTGCAAGCAAGTCTCTTTACTCGTTAGTAATACATCATCTCACAACTAACTCATTAGTTGAAATGCTTGCAAGGCTTAAGTGATGTGTATTACAGAGAGCCGAAGATACCTCTCCAGACATTCGGGTGACAAATCCTAATCTCGAAATCGCCACTCAACAAGTACCTTCGGAGACACAGAGCACCTTTATAATCACCCGATTACGTTGTGACGTTTGGTAGCACACAAAGTGTTCCTCCGATCGGAGTTGCATAATCTCATAGTCATAGGAACTTGTATAAGTCATGAAGGAAGCAATAGCAACATACTAAGCGATCGTGTGCTAAGCTAACGAAATTGGTCATGTCGACATGGTGGTAAGCAAGATGACTTATATCGCCCACAACTCACTTGTGTTCTACTCGTGCATATAACATCAAACCATAAAAACCTGGCTCGATACCATTGTTGGGGAACGAGTAATTTCAAAAATTTCCTACGCACACGCAAGATCATGGTGATGCATAGCAACGAGAGGGGAGAGTGTTGTCTACGCCCTCGTGAGACCAAGCGGAAGCGTTGATGCAGCATAGAGGAAGTAGTCGACGTCCTCCGGTCCGACCGATCCAAGCACCGTTATCGGCACCTCCGAGTTCTTGACACGCAGACAGCTCGATGACGCACCTCGATCTCCAATCCAAGAGAGGCTCCAGGGGAGTTCCACAAGACGGCGTGGCAGGACGATCTTGATGTTCTCGTGTTGCAGGGCTTCGCCTAAGCACCGCTACAATATGATCGAGGTGTAATATCGTGGAAGGGGGCACCGCACACGGCTAAGGAACGATCAATGATCAACTTGTGTGTACTAGGGTGCCCCCCTACCCCCGTATATAAAGGAGGGAGGGAGGAGGTGGCCGGCCTCAAGGGGGGCGCGCCATAGGGAGGGGGAAACCTACTCCAAGTAGGTTTCCCTCTTTTTTCCTTATCTTATTTGGAGGGGGAAGGAAGGAGTACTAGTATTAGGAAGTAGTACTAGTAGTAGGAAGGAAGAGAGGGGGAAGGAGAAAGGAAAGGGGGGGCCGGCCCCCCTCCCCAATTCGGATTGGGCTTGGGGGGCGCGCCCCCCTCCCTTGCTCCTTCTCTCTTCCTCCTACATGGGCCCAATAAGGCCCATATACCTCCCGGGGGGTTCCGGTAACCTCCCGGAGCTCCAAACTTCTCCGAAACCTTTCCGGTGTCCAAATATATCCGTCCAATATATCAATCTTTATGTCTCGACCATTTCGAGACTCCTCGTCATGTCCGTGATCATATCCGGGACTCCGAACAACCTTCGGTACATCAAAATACATAAACTCATAATATAACTGTCATCGAAACCTTAAGCGTGCGGACTCTACGGTTCGAGAACAATGTAGACATGACCGAGAAATGTCTCCGGTCAATAACCAATAGCGGGACCTGGATGCCCATATTGGTTCCTACGTATTCTACGAAGATCTTTATCGGTCAAACCGCACAACAACATACGTTGTTCCCTTTGTCATCGGTATGTTACTTGCCCGAGATTTGATCGTCGGTATCCAATACCTAGTTCAATCTCGTTGCCGGCAAGTCTCTTTACTCGTTCCGTAATACATCATCTCACAACTAACTCATTAGTTGAAATGCTTGCAAGGCTTAAGTGATGTGTATTACCGAGAGGGCCCAGAGATACCTCTCCGACATTCGGAGTGACAAATCCTAATCTCGAAATACGCCGACTCAACAAGTACCTTCGGAGACACCTGAGAGCACCTTTATAATCACCCGATTACGTTGTAGACGTTTGGTAGCACACAAAGTGTTCCTCCGGTAAACGGGAGTTGCATAATCTCATAGTCATAGGAACTTGTATAAGTCATGAAGGAAGCAATAGCAACATACTAAACGATCGTGTGCTAAGCTAACGAAATTGGTCATGTCAATCAGATCATTCAACTAATGATGTGACCTTGTTAATCAAATAACAACTCCTTGTTCATGGTTAGGAAACATAACCATCTTTGATTAACAAGCTAGTCAAGTAGAGGCATACTAGTGACACTCTGTTTGTCTATATATTCACACATGTATTATGTTTCCGGTTAATACAATTCTAGCATGAATAATAAACATTTATCATGATATGAGGAAATAAATAATAACTTTATTATTGCCTCTAGGGCATATTTCCTTCATGGTGGCCATGGCTTCCCCGAGCGACCAATACACACGGAGGAGCTGCGGTCACCACCGGCTAACTGCAGGTCTTCAGAGCTACAACACGAGCATGAATGGGGTGGTGCCGGACTCAATGGACGCTGAGCATCTTCTACAGATGATGTAAAATACATCATCAAATTGTGCTTCGAGTAAAATTCACATCACCAAAAGTGGATTTTACATCATCAAAAACCTTCAACTACACATGTTAAATTTAGATCACCAAAAAAATTCAACTCCAACAAATGATGTAAAATTTACATCACCACGGAGACGGCCATGGTGAGGTGTGCTGGAGCGGTGTTGGCGGCCACGGGTTTTGTGGAAGTGTCCATAGGGTCTGGTAGGCGACGGGCGCATGGCGGGAAGGTTCCGCACAGTTGGGGTTGCGCGTGTTTTGCTCTAGTGGCCCTAGTAATGCAATGGTGCCTTGTTTTATATCACTTTGAGTAAAAAAATTGCATCTATCAGCGGTTTTGTGGGATGCAAAAATCTGTTAGAGATGCTCTAAGCTCTAGTAGGCCGGCGGCACCGACAGGACCGGAGGCGAAGTTGACGATGGACGCACCAATCTGATTCTTCCGGCTGGGTTGCTCCATGGGGCTAGACGAATTCATTTTAAACCCTCGCAAAGAAAAATAATTCATTTTCACATCTAACTGTGGACTGTATGTTTACAGGCTTCTGAAGACTTTTCGATGGGCATATCAAAGTGAGATTGTGGATTTTGCATTCGTAGGCTCAAGAAGGTATATATATATATATAATGCATCTTTTTGGTCACTTTTATACCTTGTTGTTTGGCACCTGCAGCACAATATATTCAGGTGTACGAAACTACGAATGAAGGGACACCTGAGTGGATCACATAATATTGGCCTAAAAATAGTTCAAAGTTCATTTTTATAAATATATCTTTGGAGCCAAAGATTTTTTATGGAAATACGTTCAATTTTTTAGTTTCTTACTGTCTGTGCAAACTGAGCAAAAGTACCCAGATTCTACAAATTTGGAATAATAAAAAAGCCCTAAATAAACAATAAATATTTGAGGGTTAATCAAAGCATTAAGAGTTAACCATTTCACAAGCTCTATTGTCTTTTATTAGTTTTGGCCCTTCCCAACATCTAACTCTATATACCCGTCTAGTGAATTTCGCTTTGAAATGGTATCAACTGAAATTGAACATGAATGTTTTTTATAGAAAGTGTTGAGTTCTTTCAGGCACTCTAAAACATGGCCATATATACATACAGTGTATTTTACATGTGTAGGACTATAAAACGGTTTTTAGTAAACTAGATTGAAGGATAAAAGCATAGAAGTTGACCTCTTTTTGTTAGCTAATCTTGTCATGATGTATCTGCATGTTTACTTTTAAGTTATGTATGTAAGTTTAGATGGTATAGGGGACAATGTACGTAGGCTAATGATGCTAAGCTGCCGTGCGATGCGGCGAGATCCCGATGGCACAGGAAGTTGTGGTGTTGTGCGACGTGTGAAGTGGCAAGGTGCGTGCTGGGTGGAGATGGAGAGGGAGAGAATCGGTGCGGCACTTAGTTAGTCTGCATGAGTGTTGAGTCTGTTGGAATAGTGGTCAGTTGGCCGAGTCATCCGCACCATGGAGCGATTCCAGGAGGTTGAATAATAAAAATGCCGGGGTGGGCAGGAGAAAACAATGTAGCCCCTCTCAACACCAAGAAAATGGTGTCTCCTGACAAAGCTAGTTGGGTGTCTTCCTTGATGTGTGTGCGTGTGTGCACGCGCGCCCGCGTTGAGTCTTTCTCACCATGCGTGCGTGTGTGTGTGTGTGTTCTTGAGAGCTGAGAGAGGAAGAAGAAAGAAGGGAGCCTAAAATCCCAGGGAGTTTCCTCCCGACTCCGCCTCGCGCCGCCTCCCCGGGCGGCGGCCGGGGCGGCCCCTCCGCACCTTCTCCTCGCCCCCACCCCTCCGTCCTCCCTCCCCCGCCGCAGCCGGACGGCGCCCTGCTCGCCGGGTGGCTCGGCGGCGGGCCTTTTTCCCTGCGCAATGCCCTTCCGGGGCAGGGCTTGGCGGCGAGTGCAGCTCGGCTGGCGGTGGTCCGCGCCTGGTGGCGGGGCGGCGGTGGCGTGGTGGTGGCGCTGCCTCTTGGCGGCGGGTGGCCTGATGGCGCTGGTGGCCGGCGGCGTGCCCCCGGCCCAGATCTGGGCCCTTAGGGCCCCATCTGGGTCCTAGCGGGCCGGTGCCGGCGTGGCCTTGCTGTCTGCGGCTCGGTGTGGAGGAGGAGCGGCTCGGATGTGGGCGGCGGCGCCGTTGGCGTGCCGGCAGCAGTGCGAGGGCGGGAGCTTTACGGGCCCTCGAGAGCTCGGCCGGGCCTGTGGGCCTACGGGCCTGGTGTGCTCCTGCTATTGCGTCCGGACGGCTACCGTCGCTGACGGTGGAGGTGGGGCCCTCCCGCGTGCCGACGGTGCTGCTGCCCTAGTCCCGGCTCTGACTCTTCGCCATGTTGTCCTCACTTCGCGGTGTCGTGGTGAGACGGCGTGGGGGCCTCTTGATCGTGTTGGTGCTGGGTGGTGGTTGGTTTGGTGGCTGGCTCCGGAGCGCCCGAGGTGCGGGTTGGGATCGGGGGAAACTCCTGTCGGCTTGGCCGACACCGGCGTGGTGGCGCCTGTGGGTGTCACCTGACCTTCCGGGAGGGCGTCGGGGCTACCCTTCCTCTCGCCTCGTCGTGTACCGGGGGAAACCCTTGGCATCAGCGTCGTCATCGTCGCGATCCTTCTTGGAGGTGTTGATAGGTGCCGGCGCTTCGGAGTCTTGGAGCCTAGTGGAAGATCCCGGTGGACGCAGCGTTCGCGTGGCTTCTTCGTTTTCGTTGATCCGCCGTTGTCGGCATTTGTTTCTTTTGCTTTTTCTCTGTCGTTTCTTTTGGGCGTGACTGTACCAACCCTTTTTCGGCAAATCCCAGGGAGGAGTGTAAAATCCCGTGGGAGCTTAAAATCTCTGAATCGAGGCTAGGATATGAATTGGTAGCTCAATTGGTCCAAATTTCTGAGATGGAAGAGTTATATTGGCAGAAAAGGGGTGGTGAATAGTAGAGTGGCTGCTACAGGACACTGCTTACTTCCATAAAAAAGTAAATGGCAGCAAAGGAAAGAACATAATTTCTATCAAGGAAGATGATGAGAAATCTATAGATTCTCCAAAAGAGCTAAGAGAGCATATCACTTCATACTATAGAAAATGGATTTGGGAGAGTAGAGTGAAGAAATGTTCACTTTCGGCTTTGATATCTGGGATATCACTCTGTGCTTATGTAATGAAGAAGCTGATGCTCTCATTCAACATTTTAGTATGGGAGGACCAGAAAATCCTCTAGGAGCTTAAATTCTGGCTCCAACACTTTTAACTCTGTTGTATTTTATTAGTTTTTGGCAAGCAGTTTCCGACTTATAACTCCATCCTTTGGTAAGTTTTATTTGAAATGAAAGATAATGCACACTACATTTATATATATTAAAGGTACTGCAAACGGTGGTACCTTAGAATCCGTCCTTGCCTAGAATTGCATAAATATTAAACGTGTTTCACTAAATTACGTACAGGTACAGCAAAGGATTAAACTATTTTTTAGCCGTTTCCAACTATTAACTCTACCATTGAGAAAATTTCAACCAGTAATATATTTTCTATGTAGGCTTGTCATCGGATATCGTCGAGGGATAGAAGTCCTGGACATGGACCTGGAAGCATTATTGCGTCAGCAGTAGGGACAACGGGGTTAAAAGGAAATTGATCAGGCCGAGTTGAGCTGAGCGCCGCTCCGAAACCTCAGATCAAATTAATTCAGTACAAAATTCATAATTATCTGTACCAGCATGGATTTGCAGCGAACAAAAATGGCTTGACATTTCAACTGTAGTTTGCAGGGCAGATAGTTATTTTGCATACAAGCAGGCCATTTGTTGTGCTTTCCTGTGGATAGTGTGTCATGTATCATGCCAGATCAGGAACTTTACATGAATCAACACCTTGAAATCCCAAGTGACGTGGGGTTCTGAAATGTGCCTGCCATATAGGATCTCAGATGGGGTTTTGCGAGCTGAGTGATAGGTTGTATATATTGTACCAAAACTATGCTAAATGCAATGCGACCATTGAGCCCACTTGGGTCGGGACGATGAGCAAACTATGTTCCCTCTCTCTGTTTGACCGTCTCTCTGAGAGTGCGTAGCTGAGCACATTTGCCTTTTTGCGTTAGCCAATCGAAACAGTTCCTGTCAGATTTCGCTTGTCAACCAGGTTTGCCTTGGAATTGAGAATTTTTGAAAGAGATGCTAAGCAAAGATTTGCACGCTGAGATTTGGCTTGGCATTTGACCTAGAAAAAAGGAATAGATCCAGTCAATTACATTAGCATTTGGTAAACATATGCCATAGTTCAGCGCGTCTGCAAGGATTGAGGGATATCTTTTTTTCCCTGAGAACTTGCGACAACTAAAAAAGTTCTATGCTACATTTGAGCTTCCAATTCCTCTCTTTTTTTTCTGGCGGAAGCTTTCATTTCCTATCATATCTAATCCCTGCTCTATCTTCCCCTCTATCAACGTAAGGAGGACCTGCTCACTTTCATTGATGAGTTTTTGCCATTGTTTGATTGTGCCACATCACCAAATTTCTTGACATTGGCATGGAACTGCAGTTTCGATGTGCTTCCCATCTGGAAGCAAACACATTCAGAAATCTGATGTTCATGTTACCATCATTTTTATCTGCTCCATGTATTATCCTCCTAATTTTACAGAAATCTGTTGTGTCAAGATGCTGATGTTAACTACAATTGGCATGTAAACCATTTCAGCGGATCAAAAACATCAGGTTCATGCGAATGGCTCGTGGCCATTGTGTTACATTGTTCAAAACGCAAATTAATTGCTCGCACAGCTCTGTCCAAAAAGGAACAACATGTTCTCTACATACAAGCCCACAGGTGCAAAGACTTGTATTAGTGTTAGGCCATAGTTGGCTTCAGTGGGCACTGATATATCGCAAAACTCCAGCTGAGCCCAGCGTCCTATGCAATCTAAACAGCAGCTGATATATTCTTGTCAATAAAAGTTTGCAATTGCGCAATAACAGCAGCACAGGCAGGGTGCAAAGGCAGCATAAATCAAGCAAAAATAACTATGATACACTGCCACGCAAAACAGTAGACTGGGTAACGTCACAGCATAAACTTGCGGCATCAGAGATCAAGAAGAAACACAGAAAGACAATGCGGAAACAACAATGCAGTTATTTTACTGCCTGGTGGATAATTTCACCGAGGAACAGAGTTCATCAAAAGGCGAGTGGGCGAGCGGTAAAGCCCCCCAAAGTTGCTCACGGAAACTGAAATTCGCAAAACAATTGAGTATACCCTGACTTTCAAGTCCCTTTTGTTAGGAACTTCAAAACCCTAGAAAAGAAACTTGGGCTCCCATGGTGGGAGCAAGATGCCGTTCATGCCACCTATTCAGGGGTCCTTGACGATGAAGTTCTGTCGGCTGATGGGGTTCATGATGACCGGCGGCCCGGCGACACGGGGCCAGGCCTGGAACTTGGCGTCTGTGGCCTGAAACCACTCCTTGTCTGTCGCGGTCTTGCAGACGGTGCCTGGATCCGAATGGAACATGCAGCGTCAGATGCATTCTTCCAAGAGGTTAGGGGCACATGCATCCTATGGGCATGTTATGTAACAGCATGCATGGTACTCACCGCCGAAGATCTTCCTGTCAGAAACGATCGTGTCGCAGACGTACGCAATTCCAAAGGACCCAATCAGGGCGCCGATGATGCACTTGGTCGACATTGCCGCTGCACAATGATGAAACAGGACGTAGATCGTCAAATGTAATGGACAGGGTATACAGAACTACTCACAGATCCACAGATCCACCGGGTAAAAATGCCGACCCACCCATCCATCCATCCCGTCAGCAAAACACGGTAACAAATCACTACCCATCCAGAGACCGCGGCCTGAATTCCCCAGAACCAAATTGTCCGATCCTCCCCGACGACGATCATCGACGAGCCAAACCCGGCCCCACCAATCACGAACCGCGGAGAACGCGGGCGGATCTGATCGACGCGCGCGGAGGCGCCCTTCACGGCGCGTGCTACCGATCCCGCGGTATCCTCGGAAATCCCTCCCCGTACCCTAGATTAACCGTGGGAAATAAAAACGGCGGCAAACCTCGCCCGAACGCGCGCGCGCGCGCGCGCACGTCCGCGGTCGGCGGCGGAGACCCAGGTTCGCACGTACAGAAGGGGGAGGGGATGGAGAGGTGTCGGTGGTGAGATTACCTCGCGATCGGTCGGTGTTCGCCGGCCGCCGCCGCCGCCGGGGAGAGGGAGGGAGGAGACGCACGCGTTTGTTGGGGGAGGGAGAGAGAGAGAATGGGAGCGAAGGCGAGCGAGAGAGTGGGCGGAGAAATCATAAAGGGCCCCGCGACCCCTTGACCTCTTCTCCTCTGGGCCGTATTTACTCCACGGGCCGGGCCGGGCCTCGTTTCGCGTTGCTGACCGAGTGGCCCAACTCTCTCTCTCTCTTCCCGTACATCTAATGTAACTAGTAAGTGTGCACGTGCAACACACGTCTCTCAAATATAACATGTGTCTTTTAAAATCTATTTATTTTTAATTAAGTAAATGTGTCCATATTTTGCAACAACATCCTCGCGCGTCCCTAACGACAAATATGTGTTCTACGCTTCTACTTATCCTCTTCGCCAGAGCCCACACATCTCACGAGTGGTACTCCCTCCATTCCAAAATACAGTGCGCCCGTGCTTTTCGAGGTCCAACTTTGACCATAAATTTAATCAATGAGACTGACTGCAGCGGAAGAAAAAAAATTATATAATTGAAAACTTCTTTTGAATATGAATTCACTCGTATAATTTTTGCTCCCGTCACAGTCGGTCTCGTAGGTTAAATTTATGATCAAAGTTGAAGCACAAGAATAGAGGAAGCACTATATTTTGAAACGGAGGGACTATTCACCTGGTCGCCTCGTCATCAGGTACGGGGACACATGCTTGGGTTTGTCATATGATCTAACGTGTAGTTCTATGGTCAAATTTTCATTAATATAGTATGGTATAAGGGGGAGGAAAAAACAGAGCAAAAATTAATCAAGATCTATACAATTGGTTACAAACACCTCAGCCAATGCCAGTTCTAGGTATCATGTGGAAAGAAAATCTAGCTTGAAAGACTTCTTTGGTTGGAGCAAGCGTCGGAGCTCCCTGAACCTACATATTGCAACCTTTGTGTTAGTCAAGGTAAAAAAATAGCAAGGCATTGATAATCATGAATGTTCCATATAATCAAGTTATTTGCTTCGTTCATGTCTGAGTTGAAGTATAGCCGAGACTGCTCAGTCGTACGCAAGATAGCATCTGAAATTGAGTGTAAGAAAGACTTAAAAGTATTAGTAGACAACCTAAAACTCAACAGCAGGAAGCCAAAAGATAAATAGTGAAGGGTTTTCTTCCCGGCTAAACATATGCCAAAGGATACTAAGCATAATATTAACCCATTTAGTTGTCTTGATGACCAGATTAAATCGTCAGCATTACACGGTTCTTATTTCAGTGAAAAGGAATTCGGTTGAATAATGATTGCCAATGCATGTCAGCATGTATGATTCAGAAACCACATAGAGCATAATTTAGAAGCAGATACATCTGTTTTCAGAGCCTGCAGCTCATAGTGAAATGCTAGAAAACTTTATCGTCCTACTAAAAACATGAGGAAATTATCAATGTCAAAGTTGGTGTGCTAATGTCAAAACTAACTACTATATCAGGTTACTGAGATGGTGCTCTGTATGAACATTAGTTAATGAAAAAATATAATATGAGAAAATACTTGTGTAATTAGAACAACAAGAGTTGTAAATGTATGGACTTGGATTTCACAACTTAATGTGAACTAACACTGCGTTAGAAAGAAGAAAAGCCTGGTACAGTTTGCTTTGTAATGAAATTTGATTGAATCATTAAATTATCAAGAGCAATTGGATAACAAGGGAAGAACAGGAAGGGAGAATCAGAAGGTTCACCAAGCAGCGGAGCTCAGCATTTCCACCACACCGACGCCTCCGGTCTCCCCCGCGGTTCCCTTTCCCGAGAAGCAGATGATCTTGGCCGTTGGATCGACGTATAAATAGCCACGGGCACGCAAGGCCGGACCTCTATTTCTATCAAACTTGAGTAGTAGTAGTTGCCTAGTAGCAGGTCAGATAGGACAACAATAGGCAGAAGAGAGTCAGGCTGCCACAGCTTCCTCAAGCTGAAGAAATACGGAGTCAGGGCAACATCACTGACTTGGTTGGGACCTTGGTGTGTCCTATCATGTAGCGTCGACATCTCATGGTCCTGCAGCTGCAAGAAGCAGAATTCCTTGCACTACATTCAGACGTAGCTGAGATTAGTTTGTAGTCCATGCTAGAACCTCTCATATAACTGTTAAATGTCCGGAACTGAAGAAAACGAAGCTTCTTTAGACGGGTAAAATTTCAGTAGAACAAAAAGGGTATCACCTCTTAATTTTACTCCATATGTCTTACCATAGATATGGTCACTGCACCAGCATCCCTCTGTTGAAATCAATATGTTGAAACCTCAACCACAGAAATACCAAGCTATTCTTCTGACTTCACTCCCAAAAACTGCATGCTTGAACGACTATTGAACCTGGAGACAATCCTGCAATCATGAATTCAATGCTTATAAGTTCAACAATCCTAGTATACGTTTCAAGGGCCAATGAATGAGAAATGCTAAATGATAAACCTGATGCATGAAAGCAAATAAAACTGTGATCAAAGGACTACGGAGATATCTGATGTTGGTACATTAATCAAGCGGAAACATACAAACAATCAGGAAATGTAGGACCACTTGATGACTATAAACTTGACAGTAAAGATGTCTCATTTTCATGGTAGGCTGCTCTATTTGTCAGTACTGACACAAAAGATTTTTGCCTTGCCAATCTATTCATATTCAACCCTTTCATTGCCGTGTACAAAGTCTTTTAGCAAAGTGTGTACATAGAAAATTATGATGCTTAATTCTGCTTGGTTGATTCTCTTGGTGTATCCTCCTCGGCTATAACTACCATCTGCTTGGTGCAGAGTGATCCTATGTTGGTTGATTACGCTTAGTATTGCCACTAAAAATGGGCTGTCCATGTTTCATGTCGTAAGCATAATGTTGTTGCTCCGTTTCAGTATGGTACTATGGTTACAACTTACAAACATGCATGCATGTGCAAATAATTTTGTTTTAACATCTTAACACCTGCAAGCCATTGTGTTCTGACAATTGATGTTTCAGACTAAATTGATTAACTAACAGTGTGTCTTGACAAATGATGTTTCAGACATGTCTAGATATAAAAGAATTCTAGAGGGTTGTACATAGACCAGAATTTCGGATTTCGTTTTTTGATTTTTACCGGTCCTGGACGAAATGGGCGAAATTCGGATTTTTCGGATTTTTTCGGAAAATCTCGGACGAAAATCATAAAACAAAATTTGAATTTTGGGACGAAAAATGAACGAAAAATGGGCGAAATTTGCCTAAAATTTTGAAATACAACAGAACAACAGATGAGTATTCAGAACTTTTAGCAAAATATGCATGTAAAAATCAAACAGCTGAATCTATTCATCAAATCACTACGTATCAGACTGAACATCAACACTCCAGTTGCAACCATTCAGACAATAACATAGTGGATCAATTCGGAGAGCAGCAACCACTAGAAAAGCAACATGATAGTCCAGATTAACATGTGACTTGATAGTTCAGATACTAAGAGTAACATGCGACTTAATAGTTCTACCAAGAGTCGAAACGAACACCCATAAGGTTCAGGATTACAGTCCATAATGAATTTAACACGGCATTCAAAGTTCAATTATGCCGACCCCAAAATACAAACAGAAAGTTCAATTCAGACTTCCTGTTCTTCAACTCTTCAGTCTTGCACCAAAAGTATTGAATCGAACAGAGACCTTCACTTCGGACCTCCTGTTCATCCACCCGTTAGTCTTCATCAAACCAAAAGCTCTTTTGCTCCCATGCCGCTTAACCTTGCAATTAAAGCATTATGAATTATATAAACATTACAAGTAGATGGCAGAAACAACAAATCAATGATGGCAACCGCAATTGGAACAACATATAAAATCATATGGGCAGAAACAATGTGAATTATATAAATATTACAAGTAGATGGCAGAAACAACTCATAGATGACAGCCCAAATTAAAACAACATATAAATTCAGATGGACTAAAGCATTGTGAATTATATAAACATTACAAGTAGATGGCAGCAATACCTCATAGATGGCAGCCCCAATTGAAACACCATATAGAATCATATGGACTAACGCATTGTGAATTATATAAACATCAAGTAGATGGCAGAAACAACAGTTAATAGATGGCAACCCCAATTGAAACAACATATAAAATCATATGGACTAAAGCAAACACCACATGTTTATGACAGAATATAAGAAAGTGCATAAATGGGAAATTATTGATGTCATCACAAGGAACTTACTTGTCAATTGTAAAGGCTGGTGACCTCCTTGACCTTCTTGGCTTGCCTAACCCGTTCAGATCTACGGTTCACCAAACTACCATCACTTGTTACCTCAACATTGTTTCCAACTTGGCTTGTTAAATCCTTTTCAATTTGCATTGGCAAATCTCCTCCATCAGATTGACTTGCACCATCATCATGGCTATCATCATCATCATCAATTTCCAGGTCCAGCTCCTCATTTTCTTCATCATCATCCGCACTATCATGGTAGTCATCCACTTCTTCCTCTACCCTCTTTCTTTTCCTGCCATTGTCCTTCCTTGCAAGACGAGAAACTTTCCTACTTGAGTTAAGCAAACGTATTTTCTCAAACACGGCGCTAGCAGCATCAACTCCATCCAAGATTGCATGCTCCTCATCCTCATTCAACCATTCCATCATAGGATTTGTTGCATCAAACATGGTTGTATCCATCATCATTGCACATGCATCAACTTCCTTCTGCTTATCATTCTCTCTCACCGGGTCTTGTTCTTCTTCAGCACGTATCTTCAAAATATGAAAACAAAATCAGTCAATGACAACGAAGTACAAAGAATAAAATGGATAAAGTCGCTATGTATAAAACAATGCCTTCAAGTGAATCATGTCATATGGATAAAGTCGCTATGTATAAAACAACAGTATGCATGTGAATCATGTCATATGGGTGAATAATGGCATATGGGCAAAACATATTTCATACCTTCAAGTTGTAGCGCACAGATACAAGCTTGTGCAGCTTGCCATATAGAAGACGGTTTCTTTGCTTCGTGTGGACCAAAGCAAAAGCGCTCCAATTCCTCTCACAGCCACTTGACGAAAAGCATTGTGATACAATCCTCAAGGCACACTTCTGCAGATTAGGAACTTCCCCTCCAAATTGGAACCACCACTCAGCTGCCAAGTTAAAACAAAATTAACATAGTGAGATGAACTGAGTTGCAAAACTGGGGTAATAGAGAATATTCCAAGTGGGGTATTGGAACTTACTTGGTGACATTTTCTCTGCAGAGGAACGTGCCAACCTTGAGCCAAACCTCCCACGACATTCCCTGTAAGTGCTGACTTCATCAATGGCCAAAACAGCGGTCTCAGGGTTTGCGATCTTCTCAATGGCATCTGTTAGTGCAAGAGCATAGTCCATAATCTTGCTCATGTTGATCTGATAATGTGTGTAAGGATCAAGGACAGCAGCTGCATAGGAGAAGGAAGAACAAAAGAAGTTAAAACCATAAAAAGAGAGCGTCATAATACAAATTTAGTTAGTTTTGTAACTACCTGCAACCAATGGTGTGCCTTCTTGCATAGCATCGATCCTCTTGGACACCTTGCTCATGACTCTATGAAACATTTGTGATCCACCACCAAGATGACTTTCCAACTTTTGTATGGCTGTCATCATACTCTTCTTGAATCCAGATAGGGTGCATCTCTTTTGTGTATCAAAATTTCAAGCACCATGTTAGCAATGCATCATGATATATAGCTACAACACACTAAACAACATTTCAACTCTAAATGCATCATAATACAAAATAAAAACTGAGTAAGGAATAAAAAAGAATGAACCAGGACAGTAACAAGAATTAGCATAATGTTCACAACAGAATAAACAACATTTCAACTCTAAATGCATCATACTATGACTAAAAATTGAGCAAGGAATAAAAAGAATGAACCAGGACAGTAACAAGGATTAGCATGATTTTTACAACAGAATAAGCAACATTCCAACTTTAAATGCATAATAACATCAAGTAAAAAGATAATAAGGCAGAAAAAAGGGAATTGCCACATTTTTTTACTTTTAGTGCATAACAAAATCAGGTAAAAGCTAACAAACAGAATTAGAACCATTTTAACTTTAAACATAATTAATATATTTTTTATTTAAATGTTTCCTCTCTAAAAGATCACAATATCCATACAAAAAGTTAAGCAAATTAAGAAAATGCAGATCATGGTATTGACCTTTCCAAGCTGTCTCTCTTGGAGCTGAACCATTCCCCATCAGAATGTTATCTTCATTGTCGGGGTTGACATTTTCCCTCCTTCTGGCTTCATCGATGCTCACCCTACTAACATAGGGTGCACTTCCATCACCTATAAATTCAAGCATGAGAAGCAAGCATGCAATAAAGATCAACTTTATTTGCAAAAAATGGCGATCTATTTTAACAATGCCATGCAACCAAAGTTGAGAACATATTATCATGTGTGGAAGATGGCATTATCTAGCATGTTCAGAATCCGGATCAGCATTTGTAAATTTACCACTGATGGTAAGCTGTGTTTTGCAGAGATAAATGTTTGTACACATTGTTTGCGTCCTCATGTATGTCAGCACTTGAACAAAGAGTGAATCACAGAAAGAGAACCTTGATACAATACAAAAAAACTGTGGATTTATGGACCAGTTAGTGCTGTTGAAATTTTATTGGGATTTTTTTCTTCATCAAGTAATGTTGCAGGGTTGACGACAGCAGGAAAAATCAAGGGAGATAGTACAAGATATTAGAAACAATGCTACTGAACAAGCTAGTAAAAGATCCTTCCTAGGTGCCTCCGTGTGCTATCATCAACACTTGCTAAATAAGCATGCACGTACAGCTAACTACAGATCATGGCAAGGTGAGCTATCTTGCACAATTGTGCTCCTGTATCAAGCAAGTATGCATGCTGAACCTAGCTACAGATCTTCAAAAATGAAAAGCTAGCTACAGATCTTGCAAGATGAGCTAGCATACGTGCATGTACAAGATTAGAGGAACATAGTTACAGTACGTCAGTACCACATCCAGCTTGCCGGAAACCAGCGCGTGCGTCCGGCGCCGGGGCACTGCCCAAGCCCGACGGGATGCGCCGCATGCTGCTGCTCCCGTGGAGCCGTTCAACGCCCAAGCCCACCTGCCCCGACATGGAAGTTGTGCGGCCGTGCTCCATGGCGCTGCCACCACCATCCATGGACAGGAAAGAGACTGGGAGGGAGGAGATTGGGAGGGAGGGAGACGAGGGAGGAGATTGGGAGGGAGGGAGACGAGCTGGATGGGAGGAGGCGGCGCTGCACCGCGCCCCCGCCTCACTCGCTAGGGTTTCGTTGCCCACAGCCGCCGCTCAGTCGGATGGAGACGGGAAAAGTGAATTCTAGGGTTAGGAGGAGATGAATTCGTGCTTTTATACCACAGGGGGGTTTGTGTGGGCTGTAGTAGACCATGGGCTGGGCTGTGAGTTTAAAAGTGGCCGAATTTTTTGGGCCGGTACACCCTATTACCGGGCCCTAACGAGATGGCCGAAAATCGCTGGAATTTCGGTTTTCTCGGACGAAATCCAAAACTTTGACATAGACCAGACATTGACCGGACATTCGAACAGTACATGCATATCTATCTTATATACAGCGACACTAAAGAATTCAGTATAAGTCGATGCAACTATATGGAAAGATTGAGCTAGAAACCTAATTACATGGATCAATCCGTCAGTTAAAAAATGTCATTACTCCATACGGAAACAAGCATCCACGATTGAAATCTCCCAAAATCCAAATCCGATGGGCATTACTCTGTACAGAAATGGATTTGTGCAGGCGCATCAGGATCGCGTCAGAGCATGAACGGAATGGGGTGGGAGATGGCAATAGCAGTGATTTTGACCCACCTGGCAGCGGCGGAGGGAGTTCCTGGACGTGGCGCCTGTGGGGCAGAAGCCGAGCGGTAGGCGGCGACGGCGACCGACGCTCCAGGAGAGGCCGACTGCAACAGCACGTGTGAGCCCGGAGGAAGCCGCAACTCCTCCTCTCGCGTCCCCCGCCGTGGCTCGCGCGCGTGGTGGCGACAGGTTGACTCGTGGTGGATCGGAAGGGAAGGGACGGCGGCGTTTGTTGGGAGGTGGGGCGAATGCGGTGTGTCTTAGCCATGGCAGCGTGGGAGATCCGGTCGTCGCTGTCGTTGATCTAGTCAGGAGGAAGGCCGACAGTCACGAGGGAAGGTCCAACGGAGACAGGGAGAGAGATTAGTGAGGAGAGGGAGAGAGAAGGGATGAGGAGGGCGCTGGCCGCGGCTGATCGGCGAGGATGTCGTCGCGGCTTGCAGGAGAGTGGGCCGCGACCGGAGGCGGGGTCGACTCGGAGGAGGGGAAGGGACGAGCGCCGGCAGTTGCTGCGGATCCGTACTTCTAGACCTGGGGCCTAGAGAAAGAAAGGTGGGGAGGATCCGAAAATCGTGGAGTTACGGGCGGGGCCGCGGGGATTGGGTACGCGAGCGCGACTATTGGCAGACGTCTGCTAGGCAGAACATTTGATCTCAGACGTTCATCCAAGCGACATATCATTGGTGTAATATGGTCAGTCGGATCTATTTAAGTTGATTTAATCGGAGGGCTTCGGTTATCCCGTGTACATTTTTGTGTGTGGCTTTAGGTGGACTCATGTTTGCTCTTTTAATAGTAGTATAGATGAGAGAGAAGACAGTCCAGCAGCAAGTTCTGTCAAGGAACGTGGCCACAAAGCCTAAGGCGCCTCCCCGGGGTTTTGCAAAGGCACACGTGGACGCCGGGGTCTCAAAATCTCAAGTTCGGGGAGCGGCCGCGGCAGTGTGTCGTGGTGAGGTTGGTAAGTACATTGGAAGTTCGGCCTTCAGGGATAGTGGATTGCGACACTCGAGGCTATTGCATGCAGAGAGGGTTTATCACTCGCCGAGGACCTAATGCGGAGCAATTTCATCATACCATCTGATTCAAAGCAAGTGGTCAATGATATTGCGAAGCTGAACCATGGAGGGTATGGAGCGATCATACTCAAGATAAATCAAAGAGCAGCAGCCTTTTCTCCAATACGCACAAGCATGTGTATCATATATTGATAGAAGAAAAGGTGAAGAGACCCATCCATGATTTGAGTACAATGCCAAAAGGCAAAACACACCACGCTAATACCTGGGACTAGAACCACACCTACTACAAACGAGAATGAGAGAACTTGCCTTGCCCTATCCCTAGCCAAGAATGCAAAGAAGACGGGGCACCGAGCAAACAGGCTGCGTCACTACCGTTGCAAGCAACATTGAAGCCACACCGACAACTACAGAACTAACTAGATCAACGTACCTCCCACCACATAGTGCCTAGAGAAGTCGGCAAGTGGGTGGCAGGACCTAACCGGACCTGAAGAAGAAAACGCGCAGGATGCGTCATGATGGCATTAATGTTGGGGAACGTAGTAATTTCAAAAAATTTCCTACGCACACGCAAGATCATGGTGATGATATAGCAACGAGAGGGGAGAGTGTTCGTCCACGTACCCTCGTAGACCGTAAGCGGAAGCGTTAGCACAACATGGTTGATGTAGTCGTACGTCTTCACGATCCGACCGATCCAAGCACCGAACGTACGGGGCCTCCGAGTTCAGCACACGTTCAGCTCGATGACGATCTCCGGCCCTCCGATCCAGCAAAGTGTCGGGGATGAGTTCTGTCAGCACGACGGCGTGGTGACGATGATGATGCTCTACCTGCGCAGGGCTTCGTCTAAACTCCGTGACGATATGACCGAGGTGGAATATGGTGGAGGGGGCACCGCACACGGCTAATGAACGATCCGTAGATCAACTTGTGTGTCATGGGGTGCTCCCTGCCCCCGTATATAAAGGAGGGAGGGAGGAGGAGGCCGGCCCTAGGAGGGGCGCGCCATGGGGAGTCCTACTCCACCGGGAGTAGGATTCCCCCCTTTCCTAGTCCAACTAGGGGTCCTTCCATGTAGTAGGAGTAGGAGACAAGGAAGGGAAGAGAGAGGGAAGGAAGGAGGGGTGCGGCCTCCCCTAGTCAATTCGGACTAGGCCATGGGGGCACGCAGCCTTCCCTAGGCAGCCCCTCTCTCTTTCCCGCAGGGCCCAATAAGGCCCAATACTTCTCCGCGGCGAATTCCCGTAACTCTCCGGTACTCCGGAAAATACCCGAATCACTCGGAACCTTTCCGAACTCCGAATATAGTCGTCCAATATATCGATCTTTACGTCTCGACCATTTCGAGACTCCTCGTCATGTCCCCGATCTCATCCGGGCCTCCGAACTCCTTCGGTACATCAAAACTCATAAACTCATAATATAACTGTCATCGAAACCTTAAGCGTGCAGAACCTATGGGTTCGAGAACTATGTAGACATGACCTAGAACTATTCTCGGTCAATAACCAATAGCGGGACCTGGATGCCCATATTGGCTCCTACATATTCTACGAAGATCTTTATCGGTCAAACCGCATAACAACATACTTTGTTCCCTTTGTCATCGGTATGTTACTTGCCCGAGATTCGATCGTCGGTATCCAATACCTAGTTCAATCTCGTCACCGGCAAGTCTCTTTACTCGTTCTGTAATGCATCATCCCGTAACCAATTCATTGGTCACATTGCTTGCAAGGCTTATAATGATGTGCATTACCGAGAGGGCCCAGAGATACCTCTCCGACAATCGGAGTGACAAAACCTAATCTCGAAATATGCCAACTCAACATGTACCTTCGGAGACACCTGTAGTACTCCTTTATAATCACCCGATTCGTTGTGGACGTTTGGTAGTACCCAAAGTGTTCCTCCGTAATCGGGAGTTGCATAATCTCATAATTACTGAGAACATGTATAAGTCATGAAGAAAGCAATAGCAACATACTAAACGATCAAGTGCTAAGCTAACGGAATGGGTCAAGTCAATCACATCATTATCCTAATGATGTGATCCCGTTAATCAAATGACAACTATTTGTCCATGGCTAGGAAACATAACCATCTCTGATAAACGAGCTAGTCAAGTAGAGGCATACTAGTGACACTATGTTTGTCTATGTATTCACACATGTATTATGTTTCCGGTCAATACAATTCTAGCATGAATAATAAACATTTATCATGAAATAAGGAAATAAATAATAACTTTATTATTGCCTCTAGGGCATGTTGGGGAACGTTGCAGAAAATTAAAATTTTTCCTACGGTTTCACCAAGATCCATCTATGAGTTCATCTAAGCAACGAGTAACGGGAGAGAGTTTGCATCTACATACCACTTGTAGATCGCGTGCGGAAGCTTGCTTGGTGATGATGGAGTCGTACTCGAACGTGATTCAGATCACCGATGCCAAGTGCTGAACGGACAGCACCTCCGCGTTCAACACACGTGCGGGACGAGCGGCGTCTCCTCCTTCTTGATCCAGCAAGGGGAAGGAGAGGTTGAGGAAGACGGCACCACCGGCAGCACGACGGCGTGGTGATGGTGGTGATGCGATACTCGGCAGGCTTCGCCCGAGCTCTACGGAGGAGGAGATGTGTTGGGAGGGAGGGCTGCGCCTTGGGAGATGTGTACAGCAGCCCCCCCCCCCTTTATATAGGCCCCAGGGTGGCGGCCCCTAGAGATCCAATCTCAAGGGGGGGCGGCCAAGGGGTGGAGTGCCCCCAAGCCGGTGGGCGCCCCCCCTAGGGTTTCAACCCTAGGCGGGGTGGGCCTGGGGCGCACCAGCCCCTGTGGGCTGGTTCCTTCCCCTATGGCCCATGGGGCCCTCCGGATGGGTGGCCCCACCGGTGGACCCGGGACCCTTCGGTGGTCCTGTGATTTTGCCAGTAACCCGAAACTTTCCGATGGCGAAACACCACTTCCTATATATTATTCTTTACCTCCGGACCCTTCCGAACTCCTCGTGACGTCCGGGATCTCATCCGGACTCGAACAACATTCGGTATTCACATACTAGTCTTCCTACTAACCCTAGCGTCACCGAACCTTAAGTGTGTAGACCCTACGGGTTCGGGAGACACGCAGACATGACCGAGGCGACTCTCGGGCAATAACCAACAGCGGGATCTGGATACCCATGTTGGCTCCCACATGCTCCTCGATGATTTCATCGGTTGAACCACGATGTCGAGGATTCTATCAAATCTCGTATGCAATTCCCTTTGTCAATCGATGCGTTACTTGCCCGAGACTCGATCGTCGGTATCCCAATACCTCGTTCGGTCTCGTTATCGCAAGTCACTTTACTCGCATCAGTAATGCATGATCCGTACAACACCTTGGTCACATTGAGCTCATTATGATGATGCATTACCGAGTGGGCCCAGAGATACCTCTCCGTCATACGGAGTGACAAATCCCGATCTCGATCCATGTCAACCCGCAGATACTTTCGGAGACACCTGTAATGCACCTTTATAGTCACCCGATTCGTTGTGACGTTTGATACACCCAAGGCACTCCTACGGCAACCGGAGTTACACGATCTCATGGTCGAAGGAATAGATACTTGACATTGGCAAAGCTTCTAGCAAGCGAACTATACGATCTTTTATGCTAAGCTTGTGATTGGGTCTTGTCCATCACATCATTCTCCTAATGATGTGATCCGTTATCAACGACATCCAATGTCCATAGTCGAAACCATGACCATCTATTGATCACAACGGGCTAGTCAACTAGAGGCTCACTAGGGACATATTGGGGTCTAAGTGTTCACACGTGTATTATGATTTCGGATAACACAGTTATAGCATGAACAAAAGACAATTATCATGAACATTGAAATATAATAATACTTTTATTATTGCCTCTAGGGCATATTTCCAACAGTCTCCCACTTGCACTAGAGTCACTAATCTAGTTACATTGTGATGAATCGAACACCCATAGAGTTCGGTGTTGATCATGTTTTGCACGCGAGAGAGGTTTAGTCAGCGGATCTGCGACATTCAGATCCGTGTGCACTTTGCAAATCTCTATGTCTCCATCTTGAACATTTTCACGGATGGAGTTGAAGCGACGCTTGATGTGCCTGGTCTTCTTGTGAAACTGGGCTCCTTTGCAAGGGCAATAGCTCCGGTGTTGTCACGAGAAGAGTTTGATCGGCCCCGACGCATTGGGTATGACTCCTAGGTCGGTGATGAACTCCTTCACCCAAATTGCTTCATCGCTGCCTCCGAGGCTGCCATGTACTCCGCTTCACACGTAGATCCCGCCACGACGCTCGCTTGCGGCTGCACCAGCTTCATTGCTCCACCATTCAACATATACACGTATCCGGTTTGTGACTTAGAGTCATCCAGATCCGAGTCGAAGCTAGCGTCGGCGTAGCCTTTCTGACGAGCTCTTCGTCTCCTCCATAAACGAGAAACATGTCCTTTGTCCTTTTCGGTACTTCAGGATATTCTTGACCGCTGTCGGTGTTCCTTGCGGGATTACTTTGGTATCTTGCAACCAAACTTACGGCAAGGTTTACATCAGTCAGTACACAGCATGGCATACATAATAGATCCTATGGCTGAAGCATAGGGATGACACTCATCTCTTCTTTATCTTTTGTCGTGGTCGGTGGTGAGCTGAGCTCAGTTTCACACCTTGTAACATAGGCAAGAACCCTTCTTGGACTGATCCATTTTGAACCTCTTCAAAATTTTATCAAGGTATGTGCTTTGTGAAAGACCTATGAGGCGTCTCGATCTATCCTATAGATCTTGATGCCTAATATATAAGCAGCTTCTCCAAGGTCCTTCATTGAAAAACACTTGTTCAAGTAGGCCTTAATGCTGTCGAAGTTTTGTATCATTTCCCATCAAGAGTATGTCATCTACATATAATAGGAGAAATGCTACTGAGCTCCCACTCACTTTCTTGTAAACGCAGGCTTCTCCATAAGTCTGCGTAAACCAAACGCTTTGATCATCTCATTAAAGCGAATGTTCCAACTCGAGATGCTTGCACCAGTCCATAAATGGATCGCTGGAGCTTGCATACTTTGTTAGCGTTCGAGGATCGACAAAACCTTCCGGCTGCATCATATACAGCTCTTCCTTAAGATGTCCGTTAAGGAATGCCGTTTTGGCGTCCATCGCCATATCTCATAATCATAGTATGCGGCAATTGCTAACATGATTCGGACGGACTTAAGCTTCGCTACGGAGAGAATGTCTCGTCGTAGTCAATCCCTTGAACTTGTCGATAACCCTTAGCGACAAGTCGAGCTTTATAAATGGTGACATTTCCATCGCGTCCGTCTTCTTCTTAAAAATCCATTTATTTTCTATCGCTCGCCGATCATCGGCAAGTCTGTCAAAGTCCATACTTTGTTTTCATACATGGATTCTATCTCGGATTTCATGGCCTCAAGCCATTTGTTGGAATCCGGGTCCGCCATCGCTTCTTCATAGTTCGAAGGTTCATTGTTGTCTAGCAACATGATTTCCATGACAGGGTTGCCGTACCACTCACAGTGCGGAGCGTGTCCTTGTGGACCTTGAAGTTCGATAGTAACTTGATCCGAAGTATCTTGATCATCATCAATGATTTCCTCTTCAGTGGGTGTGGGCATTACAGGAACGGTTTCCTGCGCGGCACCACTTTCCCGTTCGAGAGGTAGTACTTCATCGAGTTCTACTTTCCTCCCACTTACTTCTTTCGAGAGAAACTCTTTCTCTAGAAAGCATCCGTTCTTGGCAACAAAGACTTTGCCTTCGGATCTTAAGTAGAAGGTATACCCGACAGTTTCCTTAGGGTATCCTATGAATACGCATTTTTCCGACTTGGGTTCGAGCTTTTCAGGTTGAAGTTTCTTGACATAAGCATCGCATCCCCAAACTTTCAGAAACGACAGCTTAGGTTTCTTCCCAAACCATAATTCATACGGTGTCGTCTCAACGGATTTAGACGGAGCCCTATTTAAAGTGAATGTAGCTGTCTCTAGGCGTATCCCCAAAATGCGATGGTAAATCGGTAAGAGACATCATAGACCGCACCATATCCAATAGAGTGCGATTCGACGTTCGGACACACCGTTTATTTGAGGTGTTCGGCGGCGTGAGTTGTGAAACGATTCCACATTTTCTTAAGTGTGTGCCAAATTCGTGACTTAAATATTCTCCTCCACGATCTGATCGTAGGAACTTTATCTTTCGGTCACGTTGATTCTCCACCTCACTCTGAAATTCCTTGAACTTTTCAAAGGTCTCAGACTTGTGTTTCATTAAGTAGACATACCCATATCTACTCAAGTCGTCGGAGAGTGAGAACATAACGATATCCTCCATGAGCCTCAACGCTCATTGGACCGCATACATCGGTATGTATGATTTCCAACAAGTTGGTTGCTCGCTCCATTGTTCGGAGAACGGAGTCTTGGTCATTTGCCTAAGAGGCATGGTTCGCATGTGTCAAACGATTCATAATCAAGAGACTCTAAAGTCCATCAGCATGGAGTTTCTTCATGCGCTTGACACCAATGTGACCAAGGCGGCGATGCCACAAGTATGTGGGACTATCGTTATCAACTTTACATCTTTTGGCATCCACACTATGAACATGTGTAATATTACGCTCGAGATTCATTAAGAATAAACCATTGACCATCGGAGCATGACCATAAAACATATCTCTCATATAAATCGAACAACCATTATTCTCGGACTTAAATGAGTAGCCATCTCGTATCAAGCGAGATCCAGATACAATGTTCATGCTCAAACTTGGCACTAAATAACAATTATTGAGGTTTAAAACTAATCCCGTAGGTAAATGTAGAGGCAGCGTGCGACGGCGATCACATCGACTCTGGAACCATTCCCGACGCGATCGTCACCTCGCCCTTCGCCGATCTCCGTTTATTCCGCAGCTCTGCTGTGAGTTACAAATATGAGCAACGGCACGGTATCAAATACCCGGGAGTTACTACGAGTCTTGGTAAGGTACACATCAATTACATGTATATCAAATATACCTTTGGTGTTGCGGCCTTCTTATCCGCTAAGTATTTGGGGCAGTTCCGCTTCGGTGACCCTTCCTTGCAATAAAAGCACTCGGTCTCGTGCTTGGGTCCATTCTTTGACTTCTTCCGCAGCAGACTTACGGGGCGGCAACATCCTTGCCGTCCTTCTTGAAGTTCTTCTTACCCTTGCCTTTCTTGAACTTAGTGGTCTTATTGACCATCAACACTTGATGTTCCTTTTTGATTTCAGCCTCTGCTGACCTCAAAGATCGAGAACACTTCAGAATGGTCTTTACCATCCCCGCATGTTGTAGTTCATCACGAAGCTCTTGTAGCTTGGTGGGAGCGATGGAGGATTCTGTCAATGACCGCCTCATCTGGGAGGTTTATGTTCACTGGGTCATACGGTTGTGCAACCTGACATCTTGAGGATGTGCTCACCGATGAACTGTTTTCCTCCATCTTACAAGCTGTAGAACTTGTCGAGACATCATATCTCTCGACCGGGCATGAGCTTGGAAAACTAGTTTCAGCTCTTGAACATCTCATATGCTCCGTGATGCTCAAAACGCTTTTGGAGCCCGGTTCTAAGCTGTAGAGCATGCCGCACCGAGCGAGGGAGTAATCATCGAGCGAGTCCGCCAGACGTTCAAATCGTCTTCTTGATCTTTGGGAGAACAGGTGGGTCACCTAACGGTGCTTCTAGGACATCTTGTTTCTTGGCAGCTATGAGGATGATCCTCGGGTTCGGACCCGATCCGTATAGTTGCTGCCATCATCTTTCAGCTTGGTTTTCTCTAGGAGCAGCGTTGAAGTTCATGTTGACATTAGCGTTGGCCATTGATCTACAAGACATATTTGCAAAGGTTTTAGACTAAGTTCATGATAATAAAGTTCTTAATCAAAATTACGAACTCCCACTTAGATTAGACATCCCTCCAGTCATCTAAGTGTTACACGATCCGAGTCGACTAGCCCGTGTCCGATCATCACGTGAGACGGACTAGTCATCATCGGTGAACATCTTCATGTTGATCGTATCTTTCATACGACTCGTGCTCGACCTTTCGGTCTCCGTGTTCGAGGCCATGTCCGCACATGCTAGGCTCGTCAAGTTAACCCTAAGTGTTTTATTTGTGTAAATCTGTCTTACACCGTTGTATGTGAGCGTAAGGATCCATCACACCCGATCATCACGTGGTGCTTAGAAACGACGAACTGTAGCAACGGTGCACAGTTAGGGGAGAACACTTCTTGAAATTTTTATAAGGGATCATCTTATTTACTACCGTCGTCCTAAGTAAACAAGATGTAAAAACATAATAAACATCACATGCAATTATATATAGTTGTGACATGATATGGCCAATATCATCAAGCTCCATTGATCTCCATCTTGGGGCTCCATGATCACCTTGTCACCGGCTTGACACCATGATCTCCATCATCATGATCTCCATCATCGTGTCTTCATGAAGTTGTCGCGCTAACGACTACTTCTACTTCTATGACTAACGCGTTTAGTAATGAAGTAAAGTAGTTTACATGGCGTTCTTCAATGACACGCAGGTCATACAAAAAATAAAGACAACTCCTATGGCTCCTGCGGTTGTCATACTCATCGACATGCAAGTCGTGAATCCTATTACAAGAACATGATCTCATACATCACAATTCAACATTCATCACAACTTCGGCCATATCACATCACATGATCAATCGCTGCAAAAACAAGTTAGGCGTCCTCTAGTTGTTGTTGCATCTTTTACGTGGCTGCGATTGGGTTCTAGCAAGAACGTTTTCTTACCTACGAATCACCACAACGTGATTTTGTCAACTTCTATTTACCCTTCATAAGGGCCCTGTTCATCGAATCCGCTGCAACTAAAGTGGGAGAGCAGACACCCGCCAGCCACCTTATGCAACTAGTGCATGTCGATCGGTGGAACCGGTCTCACGAAGCGCACGTGTAAGGTTGGTCGGGCCGCTTCATCCCACAATACCGTTGAGCAAGAAAAGACTAGTAGGGGCAAGTAAGATGACAAGATCAACGCCCACAACAAATTTGTGTTCTACTCGTGCAATAGAGAACTACGCATAGACCTAGCTCATGATGCCTTTGTTGGGGAGCGTTGCGAGAAAATTAAAATTTTTCCTACGGTTTCACCAAGATCCATCTATGAGTTCATCTAAGCAACGAGTAACGGAGAGAGTTTGCATCTACATACCACTTGTAGATCGCGTGCGGAAGCTTGCTTGGTGATGATGGAGTCGTACTCGAGCGTGATTCAGATCACCGATGCCAAGTGCTGAGCGGACAGCACCTCCGCGTTCAACACACGTGACGGGACGAGCGGCGTCTCCTCCTTCTTGATCCAGCAAGGGGAAGGAGAGGTTGAGGAAGACGGCACCACCGGCAGCGACGACGGCGTGGTGATGGTGGTGATGCAAGACTCGGCGAGGCTTCGCCGAGCTCTACGGAGGAGGAGATGTGTTGGGAGGGAGGGCTGCGCCTTGGGAGATGTGTGCAGCCCCCCCCCCCCTTTATATAGGCCCCAGGTGGCGGCCCCTAGAGATCCAATCTCAAGGGGGGGCGGCCAAGGGGTGGAGTGCCCCCAAGCCGGTGGGCGCCCACCCCTAGGGTTTCAACCCTAGGCGCGGGGTGGGCCTAGGGGCGCACCAGCCCCTGTGGGCTGGTTCCTTCCCCTATGGCCCATGGGGCCCTCCGGATGGGTGGCCCCACCGGTGGACCCCGGGACCCTTCCGGTGGTCCCAGATTTTGCCAGAACCCCGAAACTTTCCCGATGGTCAAACACCACTTCCTATATATTATTCTTTACCTCCGGACCCTTCCGAACTCCTCGTGACGTCCGGGATCTCATCCGGACTCGAACAACATTCGGTATTCACATACTAGTCTTCCTACTAACCCTAAGCGCCACCGAACCTTAAGTGTGTAGACCCTACGGGTTCGGGAGACACGCAGACATGACCGAGGCGACTCTCGGGCAATAACCAACAGCGGATCTGGATACCCATGTTGGCTCCCACATGCTCCTCGATGATTTCATCGGTTGAACCACGATGTCGAGGATTCTATCAAACCTCGTATGCAATTCCCTTTGTCAATCGATGCGTTACTTGCCCGAGACTTCGATCGTCGGTATCCCAATACCTCGTTCGGTCTCGTTACGCAAGTCACTTTACTCGCATCCGTAATGCATGATCCGTGGCCAACACCTTGGTCACATTGAGCTCATTATGATGATGCATTACCGAGTGGGCCCAGAGATACCTCTCCGTCATACGGAGTGACAAATCCGATCTCGATCCATGTCAACCCAACAGATACTTTCGGAGACACCTGTAATGCACCTTTATAGTCACCCGATTCGTTGTGACGTTTGATACACCCAAGGCACTCCTACGGCAACCGGAGTTACACGATCTCATGGTCGAAGGAATAGATACTTGACATTGGCAAAGCTTCTAGCAAACGAACTATACGATCTTTTATGCTAAGCTTGTGATTGGGTCTTGTCCATCACATCATTCTCCTAATGATGTGATCCCGTTATCAACGACATCCAATGTCCATAGTCAGGAAACCATGACCATCTATTGATCACAACGGGCTAGTCAACTAGAGGCTCACTAGGGACATATTGGGGTCTAAGTGTTCACACGTGTATTATGATTTCCGGATAACACAGTTATAGCATGAACAAAAGACAATTATCATGAACATTGAAATATAATAATACTTTTATTATTGCCTCTAGGGCATATTTCCAACAGGGCATATTTCCTTCAGTCTCCCACTTGCACTAGAGTCAATAATCTAGTTCACATCGCCATGTGATTTAACACCGATATTCATATCTGTATATGATTAACACCCATAGTTCACATCATCATGTGACCAACACCCAAAGGGTTTACTAGAGTCAATAATCTAGTTACATCGCTATGTGATTAACACCCAAAGAGTACTAAGGTGTGATCATGTTTTGCTCATGAGAGAAGCTTAGTCAACAGGTCTGTCACATTCAGAGCCGTATGTATTTTGCAAATATTCTTTGTCTACAATGCTCTGCACGGAGTTACTCTAGCTAATTGCTCCCACTTTCAATATGTATCCAGATTGAGACTTAGAGTCATCTGGATCGGTGTGAAAACTTGCACCGAGGTAACTTTTACGACGGGCTCTTTTATCACCTCCATAATCGAGAAATATTTCCTTAGTCCTCACTAAGGATATTCTTGACCAATGTCGATGATCTACTCCTAGATCACTATTGTACTCCTTGTCAAATCTGAGCAAGGTATACAATAGGTGCGGTACATAGCATAGCGCGTTTTATAGAACCTATGGTGAGGCATAGGGAATGACTTTGATTCTTTTTCTATTTTCTGCTGTGGTGGGATTTGAGTCTTACTCAATTTCATACCTTTGCAACACAGGCAAGAACTCTTTCTTTATGCATTCCATTTTGAACTACTTCAAAATCTTGTCAAGGTATGTACTCATTGAAAATCTTATCAAGCGTCTTGATCTATCTCAATAGATCTTGATGCTCAATATGTAAGTAGCTTTACTGAGGTCTTTTTTCGAAAAATTCCTTTCAAATACTCCTTTATGCTTTGCAGAAAAATTCTACATCATTTCTGATCGACAATATGTCACTCACATATACTAATCAGAAAGGCTGTAGTGCTCCCACTCACTTTACAGGCTTCATCGTAAGTCCATATAAAACTATATGCTTTGATCAACTTATCAAAGCGCATATTCCAACTCCGAGATGCTTGCACCAGTCCATAGATGGATCGCTGGAGCTTGCACATTTTGTTAGCACCTTTAGGATTGACAAAACCTTCTGGTTGCATCATATACAACTCTTCTTTAATAAATCCATTAAGGAATGCAGTTTTTACATCCATTTGCCGATTTCATAAAATGTGGCAATTGCTAACATGATTCGAGATAGACTTAAGCATCGATACGAGTGAGAAAATCTCATCGTATTCAACACCTTGAACTTGTTGAAAACCTTTCACAACAAGTCGAGCTTGGTAGATAGTAACACTACTATCAGTGTCCGTCTTCCTCTTGAAGATCCATTCATTTAACATGGCTTGCTGATCATCGAGCAAGTCAATCAAAGTCCATACTTTGTTCTCATACATGGATCATATCTCAGATTTTATGGCCTCAAGCCATTTTGCGGAATCTGGGCTCATCATCGCTTCCTCATAGTTCGTAGGTTCATCATGGTCTAGTAACATGACTTCCAAAACATGATTACTACACCACTCTGGTGCGGATCTTACTCTGGAAGACCTACGAGGTTCTGTAGTAACTTGATCTGAAGTTTCATGATCAATATCATTAGCTTCCTCACTAATTGGTGTATTTTTCACAGGAACTAATTTCTGTGATAAACTACTTTCCAATAAGGGAGCAGGTACAGTTACCTCATCAAGTTCTACTTTCCTCCCACTCACTTCTTTCGAGAGAAACTTCTTCTCTAGAAAGGATCCATTTAGTAGCAACGAATGTTTTTGCCTTCGGATCTGTGATAGAAGGTGTACCCAACAATTTCCTTTGGGTATTCTATGAAGACGCACTTCTTCGATTTGGGTTTGAGCTTATCAGGATGAAACTTTTTCACATAAGCATCGCAGCCCCAAACTTTAAGAAACGACAACTTTGGTTTCTTGCTAAACCACAGTTCATATAGTGTCGTCTCAACGGATTTAGATGGTGCCCTTTTTAACGTGAATGCAGCTGTCTCTAATGCATGATCCCAAAACGATATTGGTAAATCGGTAAGAAAGATCATAGATCGCACCATATCAAATAAAGTGCGGTTACGACGTTCGGACACACCATAACATTGTGGTGTTCCAGGTGGCGTGAGCTGTGAAACTATTCCACATTGTTTTAATTGAAGACCAAACTCGTAACTCAAATATTCATCTCCATGATCAGATCGCAGAAACTTTATTTTCTTGTTACGATGATTTTCCACTTCACTCTGAAATTCTTTGAACCTTTCAACTATTTCAGACTTATGTTTCATCAAGTAGATATACCCATATCTGCTCAAATCATCTTGTGAAGGTCAGAAAATAACGATACTTGCCACGAGCCTTCATACTCATTGGTACGCATACATCGGTATGTATTATTTCCAATAAGTCGATAGCTTCGTTCCATAGTTCCAAAGAACGGAGTTTTAGTCATCTTGCCCAAAAGGCACGGTTCGCAAGCATCAAATGATTCATAACCAAGTGATTCTGAAAATCCATCTTTGTGGAGTTTCTTCATGCGCTTTACACCGATATGACCCAAACGGCAGTGCCACAAATAAGTTGCACTATCATTATTAACTTTGCATCTTTTGGCTTCAATATTATGAATGTGTGTATCACACGACCGAGATCCAACAAACCATTTTCATTGGGTGTATGACCATAGAAGGTTTTATTCATGTAAACAGAACAACAATTATTCTCTAACTTACATGAATAACCGTATTGCAATAAACATGATCAAATCATATTCATGCTCAACGTAAACACCAAATAACACATTTAGGTTTAACACTAATCCCGAAAGTATAGGGAGTGTGCGATGACGATCATATCAATCTTGGAACTATTTCCAACACTCATCGTCACTTCCCCTTCAACTGGTCTCTGTTTATTCTGTAACTCCTGTTTCGAGTTACTAATCTTAGCAACCGAACAAGTATCAAATACTCAGGGGCTACTATAAACACTAGTAATGCACACATCAATAATCTGTATATCAAATATACCCTTGTTTACTTTGCCATCCTTCTTATCCACCAAATATTCAGGGCATTTCCGCTTCCAGTGACCATTTCCTTTGCAGTGTAAGCACTCAGTTTCAGGCTTTGGTCCAGCTTTGGTCTTCTTCACGGGAGTGACAACTTGCTTGTCTTTCCACTTGAAGTTCCCCTTTCTTTCCCTTTGCCCTTTTCTTGAAACTAGTGATCTTGTCAACCATTAACACTTGATGCTCTTTCTTGATTTCTACCTTCGTCGATTTCAACATCACGAAGAGCTCGGGAATCGTTTTCGTCATCCCTTGCATACTATAGTTCATCACAAAGTTCTACTAACTTGGTGATGGTGACTAGAGAACTCTGTCAATCACTATCTTATCTGGAAGATTAACTCCCACTTGATTCAAGCGATTGAAGTATCCAGACAATCTGAGCACGTGCTCACTAGTTGAGCGATTCTCCTCCATCTTTTAGCCATAGAACTTGTTGGAGACTTCATATCTCTCAACTCGGGTATTTGCTTGAAATATTAACTTCAATTCCTGGAACATCTCATATGGTCCATGATGTTCAAAACATCTTTGAAGTCCCGATTCTAAGCCATAAAGCATGGTGCACAAAACTATCAAGTAGTCATCATATTGAGCTAGCCAAACATTCATAACGTCTGCATCTGCTCCTGCAATAGGTCTGTCACCTAGCGGTGCACTAAGGACATAATTCTTCTGTGCAGCAATGAGGATAAACCTCAGATCGCGGATCCAATCCACATCATTGCTACTAACATTTTTCAACACAATTTTCTCTAGGAACATATCAAAATAAACATATGAAAGCAACAACGCAAGCTATTGATCTACAACATAATTTGCAAAATACTACCATGACTAAGTTCATGATAAATTTAAGTTCAATTAATCATATTACTTAAGAACTCCCACTTAGACAGACATCTCTCTAGTCATCTAAGTGATCACGTGATCCAAATCAACTAAGCCATGTCCGATCATCACGTGAGATGGAGTAGTTTCAATGGTGAACATCACTATGTTGATCATATCTACTATATGATTCACGCTCGACCTTTCGGTCTCCGTGTTCCGAGGCCATATCTGTATATGCTAGGCTCGTCACGTATAACCTGAGTATTTCGCGTGTGCAACTGTTTTGCACCCGTTGTATATGACGTAGAGCCTATCACACCCGATCATCACGTGGTGTCTCAGCACGAAGAACTTTCGCAACGGTGCATACTCAGGGAGAACACTTCTTGATAGTTAGTGAGAGATCATCTTAAAATGCTACCGTCAATCAAAGCAAGATAAGATGCATAAAGGATAAACATCACATGCAATCAATATAAGTGATATGATATGGCCATCATCATCTTATGCTTGTGATCTCCATCTCCGAAGCACCGCCGTGATCACCATCGTCACCGGCGCGATACCTTGATCTCCATCGTAGCATCGTTGTCGTTACGCCATCTATTGCTTCTACGACTATCGCTACCGCTTAGTGATAAAGTAAAGCAATTACAGGGCGTTTGCTTTTCATACAATAAAGCGACAACCATATGGCTCCAGCCGATTGCCGATAACCGGTTACAAAACATGATCATCTCATACAATAAAATATAGCATCATGTCTTGACCATATCACATCACAACATGCCTGCAAAAACAAGTTAGGCGTCCTCTACTTTGTTGTTGCAAATTTTACGTGGCTGCTACGGGCTTAGCAAGAACCGTTCTTACCTACGCATCAAAACCACAGCGATAGTTTATCAAATAGACTCGTTTAACCTTCACAAGGACCGGGCGAGCCACACTCGGTTCAACTAAAGTTGAGAAACCGACACCCGCTAGTCACCTGTGTGCAAAGCACGGCGGTAAAACCAGTCTCGTGTAAGCGTACGCGTAATGTCGGTCCGGGCCGCTTCATCCAACAATACCGCTGAACCAAAGTATGACATGCTGGTAGGCAGTATGACTTATATCGTCCACAACTCATTTGTGTTCTACTCGTGCATATAACATCAACGCATAAAACCTAGGCTCGGATGCCACTGTTGGGGAACATAGTAATTTCAAAAAATTTCCTACGCACACGCAAGATCATGGTGATGATATAGCAACAAGAGGGGAGAGTGTTCGTCCACGTACCCTCGTAGACCGTAAGCGAAGCGTCGGACTGTAGCGGTTGATGTAGTCGTCGTCTTCACGATCCGACCGATCCAAGCACCGAACATACGGGGCCTCCGAGTTCAGCACATGTTCAGCTCGATGACGATCTCCGACCCTCCGATCCAGCAAAGTGTCGGGGATGAGTTCTGTCAGCACGACGGCGTGGTGACGATGATGATGCTCTACCGGCGCAGGGCTTCGCCTAAACTCCGTGACGATATGACCGAGGTGGAATATGGTGGAGGGGGCACCGCACACGGCTAATGAACGATCCGTAGATCAACTTGTGTGTCATGGGGTGCTCCTGCCCCGTATATAAAGGAGGGAGGGAGGAGGAGGCCGGCCCTAGGAGGCGCGCCATGGGGAGTCCTACTCCCACCGGGAGTAGGATTCCCCTTCCTAGTCCAACTAGGGGTCCTTCCATGTAGTAGGAGTAGGAGACAAGGAAGGGAAGAGAGAAGGAAGGAAGGAGGGTGCGGCCTCCCTAGTCAATTCGGACTAGGCCATGGGGGCGCGCAGCCTTCCCTAGGCAGCCCTCTCTCTTTCCCTTGAGGCCCAATAAGGCCCAATACTTCTGCCCGGCGAATTCCGTAACTCTCCGGTACTCGGAAAATACCGAATCACTCGGAACCTTTCCGAACTCGAATATAGTCGTCCAATATATCGATCTTTACGTCTCGACCATTTCGAGACTCCTCGTCATGTCCCCGATCTCATCCGGGACTCCGAACTCCTTCGGTACATCAAAACTCATAAACTCATAATATAACTGTCATCTAAACCTTAAGCGTGCAGACCCTACGGGTTCGAGAACTATGTAGACATGACCTAGAACTATTCTCGGTCAATAACCAATAGCGGGACCTGGATGCCCATATTGGCTCCTACATATTCTACGAAGATCTTTATCGGTCAAACCGCATAACAACATACTTTGTTCCCTTTGTCATCGGTATGTTACTTGCCCGAGATTCGATTGTCGGTATCAATACCTAGTTCAATCTCGTCACCGCAAGTCTCTTTACTCGCTCTGTAATGCATCATCCTGTAACCAACTCATTGGTCACATTGCTTGCAAGGCTTATAATGATGTGCATTACCGAGAGGGCCCAGAGATACCTCTCCGACAATCGGAGTGACACAACCTAATCTCGAAATATGCCAACTCAACATGTACCTTCGGAGACACCTGTAGTACTCCTTTATAATCACCCGATTCGTTGTGACGTTTGGTAGTACCAAAGTGTTCCTCCGTAAGCGGAGTTGCATAATCTCATAGTTACAGGAACATGTATAAGTCATGAAGAAAGCAATAGCAACATACTAAACGATCAAGTGCTAAGCTAACGGAATGGGTCAAGTCAATCACATCATTCTCCTAATGATGTGATCCCGTTAATCAAATGACAACTCTTTGTCCATGGCTAGGAAACATAACCATCTCTGATAAACGAGCTAGTCAAGTAGAGGCATACTAGTGACACTATGTTTGTCTATGTATTCACACATGTATTATGTTTCCGGTTAATACAATTCTAGCATGAATAATAAACATTTATCATGAAATAAGGAAATAAATAATAACTTTATTATTGCCTCTAGGGCATATTTCCTTCAATTAATAGCATACTGGAGGCCCACATCCTGAGGGGCAACCCACACCAAAAGCGAGACGCTCCAAACTCTAGCTCCGAGGACTCCGCGAGCAACCAAGGTGGTGCCTTCATGAAGGGAACGACGGCGTGAAGCCGCCGCCACCTGTGCCGGAGGGCCGGAACAAGGGTTTACCGCGATGCTTAAGAAGGGACATGATCAGGACCATGGCAGCGCCCCAAGAAGGAAATGACACCCACAAGCGTCATCGCTGCCAGCATCGACAAGCCGTGGCGGAGATTTCGCTCCATCCATGAACAAAGCCAAAACCATCGGAGCCATGACCAGGGAACAGATTGCCGGGTGAGTTCACTGCTAAAGGAAGGCAAGACACACTCATCAACGTTGCAGAGAGGTGACACGGGACGCCGCCAGCCTCCCCTCCACCAGCAACGACCATGACGGCCGTCCTCATCGCACCGAGGTAGAACCGCCGGACCACCGCACAGAGCTGTCGCTCTGGTATCCGGGATCCACAACATGCCATAGCCTACCGGAATCCCACCGTCGAGCTTGCCGGCCGTCAGAAAGAGCCAACCTCGAGCATCGCCGGCACCACGCCATCACCACCAGCCATCCTCAACCACGCCGGAGAAGGGAGCAAGCCAGGCGCACAACCGCCGGCCGGTGCCCGAGCCCAGACCACCCGGAGGAAACCGGATCTGGGCCGGATGCCCGAGATCCGTCGCCACCAGCCACCAAGGCCACCCCCATGCTGCCCCTGTAGCCGTGGCAGCACGGCCACCGCCGGAGTCCCCTGGAGCCACCGCCCCAGCATCCCATTTTCGCGCGCCATCGCGCTACAGTCAGAGGCCCCCTCGCGAGGTACGGAGTCGAGCCCGCTACCGCTGTCAGCCAAGAAAGCTATGCTCGCCGGCCTCCTCCGGTGGCGGCAGGGAGAGGAGAGGGAAGGACAGTTGGGGGCGGAGGCGGCTAGGGTTCGCCCGAGCCTCCCCCTGGAGGCAGTGCAGGAGGGTCTGTAATTTTTTATTTGAAGGTAGAGCATCAAATATTGATGCTGATAGGTTAGCTAAGTATGCACATTCTCTTGATCAGGGGCGCCTTATCTGGTTAGGCCAACCCCATGAACCCTTTTGTATTCGACACCATGTGGATTTTGAGTAATAAAGCTTGGTTCAGCCCCTAAAAGAATCTAATGTAATGATTCTCTAGCGTGCATAAACAAAGGAGGAACGCATCTACGGGGTTTCTCATGCCGACACCGCTGTCATATGAGAAATTTAGGTCCCCTCGCCTCTGGTTGCAATCTTGGCAGTAAGAGGTGGGGAGACCTCGGATCTTCAAGACCTCTATGTTCTCCAACATTGTCCAGGGATTATCATAGTTTTGTGAGAATAAATTTTTCTCGCTCTTTTGGTGGCGTCGGGAGGTTAGAGAGTTTTCTATCCTCACAGACACGATTATTCAGATCTGATGAGTTTATGTTGCTGCATCAAGCCTTTTTTGTTGGTATGATCTTTGTGGAGGTGAAATCAATTTTCATCAACACCATGATGAAGATATAGTGATTCGATGACCTGCACTTCTAGGGGATCATCCCCGACCCAAGTACGTTCATCGATCAAGGCTTCCCATCTCTTTGGATGGATGGCTCAAGGCGCTTTCAAAAACCATTATTGGTAATGTTCGTGGGGGTGAAAAAGTGACAACATCGTTGCTCCAGTCCAATTGCGACCTCTTTACAGAAGTCTTTGGAGTATTTCTTCGAGTAGAGATTGCTACAGCGACGAAGGTGTTTACAAGAGATTTCATTGTAATTCTTAGTCATAGGAGTTACTTTGTATTTTCTTGGAACTTAGGTCCAATCAATGTATCTATAGTTGTTATGATCAATAAAGTTACAGGTGTTTCTAAAAAAAGGAGCCTGCACGGGCTTCGCCGTCATGCTCCTCCGGCAGCGGTGAGATGAGGGGGGAGTGGGAGAGGAAGGTGGCGGCGGATCCAGCGGGTTTCCACGGTGTCACCGAGGAAGGGCGAACTCGGCGGTGGCATGGGCCAATTTTCTCAAATGGCCAACCACAAACTACCAGATGGATCCACCCCGTAAACCCCCGTAATGACCCCGTGCGTGTAGCATTACTGCTTTTCTTGCAACATCTTATTAGTAGTGCAAAACAAAAGACAAACATGCTTGATACTCCACCCACATGGGAAACACTGGCTTGATTAATCACATCACCCTAAATAGTCCTCCCAGCTCGGCCGCTACCTACCACGGGGCTGTGCCGAAGTAGAGGAGCTTGCGCACTTTGGTCGCCGCCTCATCGTACACGTCCGTCGTGTAGTGGCCCGTCCTGCCGGTGCGGTCGAGCGCGTTCAGCATCATACGATAGATGATTCCTTGAGCGCCTTGGCCTTGCTCCTCGCAACGGAGCACGCTGCTCAACTGGAGGCCTTGCTTCATCTCCGCCAGCGCCCACTTTGCGAGCTCGTCGATCTTGGGGCCGTCGTCGCAGGATTTCCACCCAGGTGTGGGGGTGACGGCGGCGCAGACGACGGTAGCAACGACGCCGGTGGCAAGGAGGAGGCCGGTGGTCCTCATCCTCATGCTCGCTGGGTAGACAATTATTTGTGGCATGTGACAGCATACCTAGTCAGCATATAATAATAATAAATCGAATAAAAAACCAAAGCCAGATGACGGCGATTTATTTGGAAATTTTAATAAGAAAGTAAATACTCTAGACTTGAGGGTACCTGGCCTGGCGTGATGCCTAGCTTTCTTCTTCTTGGACGGACGGCGATCGGCCGATGTGCTATTCTTCTTCTTCTTCTTCTTCTTCTTCACAGGGGTGGGGTATGTTCTTCTACCACAGCTCTCTCACCAGGGTGCGCTGGTTAGTTGTACTCGTGAACGGAACGGGACGGGGTGGCCACCTACGTCCGTCCCTGCGGCTGTATGCATGGCTTGAGAATGACCAACGCTAGCTAAGCTGCCGCGTGCGGACGACCTCCATTTTACTCCCAGCTTGTCACTTTCCCCCTTTTCGTGTCCCGGCTGGCTGTATCTGTATGTACGTGCATGCTGCCAAACGGCCGGGCGTGTACATACAGACATAAAACACTCCACACATGTACGTATACTACACCTTTTTTTCTACTGGACCGCTAGGTGAAAATTAGTAAATGCATGGTAGAGAGGTGAGCTGGTTAGAGCCCGACCAGTGATTTCCTTTTCAAGAGAAAAGGGCCAAGCAGCGCCCCACACTACTGAAATGTGCTGCTTTGCCCCGGGGTACTCGGGCCGATCCACTTGATCCGAAGACGACGTGGTGAGTACCCCCAAGTCCAGGTGTTCTGTGGGTTCTCCAGTCATCTCCAGTGTTCGATGGGTTGGGCTTTATCCCCCGTTTGGGCCGAGCGGGTCATCCTCGGGCTTCACCTGAAGTGCCTGGTGTAATTTTCCCGTGACACCTTCCTAGGAGCCTGCACGGGCTCCGCCGGCATGCTCCCCCGGTAGCGGTGAGACGAAGGGGGAGCTGGGGAGGAAGGTGGCGGCGGATCCAGCGGGCTTTCACGGTGTCGCCGAGGAAGGGCAAACACAGCGGTCGGCGGTGGCAGGGTCACTTTGCAAAATGCTAGACTCACGGGTCTTTACATGGGCATTACGGGCTTCTTCCAACTAACTAAACCCAGTAATGCTAGACGTACAGGCACTTACAGGCTGAATTTAGTTACATACTGACATGGCAAAGTGGGATTGGAAAAAAGGGAGTGAACGTGTAACAAGCCCGTATGTCTAGGATTATTGAACTAAACCAGCCACCCCCTGATTTTTCAGGAGGGTGTGGGCCAATTTTTCCAAATGGTCAATCGTAAACTGCCAGGTGAATCCACCCCGTAAACCCCCCTAATGACTCCGGGTGTGTAGCATTACTGCTTTTCTAGCAACATCTTAATTATTACTGGTGCGAAACAAAAGACAAACATGCTTGATACTCCATCGACATGGGAAACACTGGCTTAAATTAATCACATTAGCCTAAATAGTCCTCCCAGCCCGACCGCTACCTACTACCGGGCTATGCCGAAGTAGAGGAGCGTGCGCACTTTGGTCGCCGCCTCCTCGTACACGTACGCCGTGAAGTGGCCCATCCCGCCGGTGCGGTTGACCGCGTCTAGCATGATACGATAGATGATTCCTGGACCGCCTTGGTCTTGCTCCTCGCAACGGAGCACGCTGATCAACCGGAGGCCTTGCTTCATCTCCGCCAACACCCACTCTGCGAGCTCGTCGATCTTCGGGCCGTCGGAGGAGGATTTCCACCCGGGTGTGGGGGTGACGGCGGCGGCGCAGATGACGGCAACGACGCCGGTGGCCAGGAGGAGCCTGGTGGTCCTCATGGTCGCTGGGTATCAATTATTTGTCACATGTGACAACATAGCTAGTCAGCATATAGATAAATAAATAAATCAAATAAAAAACCAAAGCCAGATGATGGCGATTTATTAGGAAAAGTTAATAGGAAAGTAAATACTCTAGACTTGAAGGTACCTGGCCTGGCGTGATGCCTAGCTTCTTCTTCTTCTTCTTCTTCTTCTTTTTCTTCACCGGGGTTGGGTATGTTCTTCTTCTTCTTCTTTACTGGGTGGGGTATGTTCTTCTAGCACAGCTCTTTCCTCCTCCTCCTCGGCAGGGTGCCCTGGTTATTTGTACTCGTGAATGGAACGGGACCGGGGTGGCCACCTACGTCCGTCCCTGCGGCTTGAGTGGACGGACGCTAGCTAAGCTGCCGCGTGCGGACGACCTCGAGTTTACTCCGGCTGGCTGTATCTGTATGTACGTGCATGCTGCCAAACGGCCGGGCGTGTACGTACAGACATAAAACACGCCACACATGTACGTATACTGCACCTTGTTTTTCTACTAGACCGGTAGGTGAAAAATAGTGAATGCATGGCAGTAGGTGGCAAGGCAGTGAGGTGAGCTGGTTACTGCCCGGCCAGTAGTTTCCTTTTTATGAGAAAAGGGCAAGCAGCGCCCCACACTACTGGAATTTGCTTCTTTGCCCATTGTTGCGGATACTCGGTGAAGGGCCAAAAAGAAAAAGAAAAAACTCGGCAACCCCTTTGCCGATATGGTTTCTCGGTTAAGCGTATTTGGCGTACACTTCTTAGTCAAACAGGATTTTACCAAGAACCGTTCATCGAGATACTCGGCAAACTTGTTGCCGAGAACCAAAAGGGTACTCTCGGCAAAAGAAAATGACTTCATGTTCATCAGGTCTTTGCCGAGAGCCAGAATCGCACTCGGCAAAGACTTTCCAAGTTGTCAAGCGCAAGCTATCAGCTTACCTTTCGCAAGCAACTCCCCACAGAAACTTCCTTTTGCCGAGATCAATGCCATCCACTCGGCTTACCAGGCATTAGCAACTCCCAGATAGTACGTTTTGCCGAGCACCTCCTACTTGTTCTCGGCAAAAGGGAAACCAAACTGCCAGTGCCTGCCACGTGTCCTGGTTTCCGAATACTACACTCAGAAAAGATAACTTTGCCGAGTTTGACTCTCGTAAAACGGCTTTGTTAACCTAGTTTTATTTGTTTTTCATATAACCCTATGACAAAAACAGATATAATTGTAATATCCATTAAGAATGACAAATCAAAAATTTGTATACTCAATACGGATCACTTATTCATTGCAAGCGGACCATGAATCATAGACCCGTAGACACCTACATCCATACACCATATACCATTTCATCCACAAAGAGAAAGGATAAGATTTCAAGAAGCAATGCAAGTTAAAATAACAGATGTAACATAAGCCACGTAAGCATTCATCACTCATATACCCCAAGGCATCAGAATTGTAAATTCATGTCAACATCAGTAGCTACATAACTACGTTACTACATCAAGGTCAAACTATCTAGCTAGGTAGACTACTCCGAGTTGTAGTCGATGAAGCCAGTGATCATGGAGTCGGAGCAGGTGGGAATCTCCCCCAGGAATGCCCATCGGCGGACTCAGTGACACTGGGTCGTTGCTCTCCTTAGGTAGTGCTTTTTTCTTGGACAGGTCCTCAAAAAACTTTGTTACGATGAGCTGCGGATTCTCCTGAATGAGCGCTGCCAAGGGGTCCTCACTTGCGCGCAACTCCTCGACCGGGGAAGCAACCCTAGAGGTAGTTGCGTCATGGGTGAAAGTCATAACATCGAGAAAAGTGCTAACACATAAGTAGAAAAGTGCTATTATAGAAAAGTAGAACTCATCATTAGCAGGTCAATAAAAAGGTTACTTTAGAAAAAATAAACTAGAAATACAAAATGTTTTTCTATAGTAGTATGAGTTAGTAAATATAAGTAGGATTTGGTAGTTTACCACTGTAAAATTAGTATCCATGTGCATCTTCTCTAATCAATTGATCCATTTTCACAAAAATGAAAGAAAAATCAGCATTAATTGTTCCTTTTCTGTTTATGTGTTTCCTGATCGGGCCCCATGCGACCTCTGGCATTGAGCTCCTTGGTGCATACCTATTGGTAAAAGCCAAAAAATTACACTGTATTTCTCTGTGTATAGCAAGGTTACTTGGTAATACAATTTCTTTATGTATGAGTATGTTTATTATTTCTAAGTTGGAGAAATAAAAGCTTACCCGACTATGTATGCGCAGATTGTTCTGGTATGGGACTACCACATTATAAAACTTTTGATGATAGTTGGACAATCATCAAGTTTTCTTTTGATTGGCCTTTTTCATTGCTATGGAAGATCCCCTGGCCTTTCAAAGAATTAACCCGCCGTACACAACGACGGGAATTAAAGAGAAACACCCTGATATTCTGGTTAATCAACCGCACAGTCCATCTAAAACAAATGCTTTTCAAAAATATCCATATCTTTTAAACTCTAACTTCAATTTTAATATGCTCTATATGAAATTTGATTAGAAAATGTGTAGAATCTAAATATAGTATTATTTTACTTGTTAACCATTTTTGAAATGCTATGTAGGGTGCAACCTTAATCAATAGCACACGATCCGTTTTTCTTCCGTTCCAACACCGATCCTAATTGCAAATGAACACCTCAGCAAACTGGATTGAAGACGAAAGAAATCAATGTTAACCATGCATGCACGCCTCGGCAAATCTCGATGAAAAAAGCAGATTTCTCATATTATCATGAGAGAGAGAGAGAGAGAGAGAGAGAGAGAGAGAGAGAGAGAGAGATACCTTTTGGATTGAACACATTCAAATACATTGTGGGTGTGTGATCACTAAGGCCACCATCAGCGATGGTGGAAAGGAGGATAAATGGCAACACCTATGGGATGCGATGTTGAAATAAACGACATGAACCTATTCGGGATTCATTATTGTTGGGTTAAGGATGTGGGTTATTTTTCCCCGTTGCAACACACAGACTCTTTTGCTAGTAATTAACTCATGTCCCATTCCGTTCCGTTCCCTGCGGGCTGCATGCTGGCTCGAGTGGAGGAGTGCTAACTACGCTAAGCTATCTTCCGTCCGCTTTTTTGGAAATAGTATTTTTCTTGAACATTTTTGGCATTAGAACTAACTAAATACCAACATCTTATAAAGAAGCACAACTCATCTAACAAACGAATATCAATCAATTGAAAAAATCATATTGTGGGACCTATACTTTGTAAACTACACCGAAACCTCCCTCGCCAAGCCTTTTGTGTTCAACAAAATCATCTGTAGCGTCTTTTAGTGTTGGTATATCAAGGAGGAGAAACTCAATATTGCGAGCGTCATACGAGCTTGTTGATTTTGTTGGAAGAAGTTACTCCCTCCGTAAGTGTTATAAGAGCACTAGTGGAGCTAGAGTAGAATCGAAGGGGGGGACCAACAAGAACATATGCAACTTGGGGGGGGGGGGTGACTGAACTATTCATAATTTAAGCTTCTAAAAAAATCCTTCACTAGGTGCACAAGGGCAGGGGGGCAGCCGCCCCCTCAGTACTACACATAGCTCCACCGCTATATAAGAGCATTTAAATCACTACTTTAATGATCTAAACACTCTTCTAAAACTTTATAGAGGGAGTACCAGGGAATATATAGGATCTAGCTGAAAATTGCTAAGGATCTTCCCTTTTCAACCTTGTCGGTACATGCTGATATTAGAAGATCGTCATGAACATATACAGAGAGAAGTGATCGACCTCTCCTTCTCCGAGAGATTGGTCGAACTACAAGTTTTCGTATATCTTACCGACGATACTGGCTACATATATATATATACAATGTGTAAGATCTCTTACAATACCCTAACATATGAACTCAACTTCCACATGCATGGTATTCTCCGGCTTTATTGATGACTTGGTCAAGAAAGAATCTAGCCAATTCCTCTTGAATTGCTCGCATGCGATCTTGTGATAGGAGTTCATTCCGCATCTTCCACATCTAATTTGAATAAGGGGACGATACATATATATGAATGAAACTCAACATAAATGATGGTAACAAAATAAACTTGTGAATATTTTTGCTTACGCACTTCATATTGTCTTCTAGAGTAGCCCCGCCTATTCTTGGCCGTCGCATTGTAGATGAACTCGCAGACGTAGTATCCACAGTAATTATTCTCGGCTTCCTGCTACAAGCATTTTACGAGAAATAGAGGTCAATCAAACTGATAATGAAGCATTATAAATGAAATTGATGAATGTAGCTAGAATCAACGGGAGATGCGCGGAACTAGCTAGCTAGTAGTACTTACTTTCGGGTATTTCCATCGCAGATCCCGCGGCAGTACCGAAACTTGTGCGGTGAATACTTTCCAAACCATGCGAGACAAAGAAAACAATTACTTGATATCATGAAATGAACAAAGTTGCCAATATGGTGCGATAATGATCTATTCAACTTACTTGTCGAGCATTTTAGACATGTCCGCATAGTCCGCCGGATCTTTTTGTCTCGAGTCTAAAACGTTTACTAGTCCCTGCTCAAGCTTAATCTCTAGGAGAATATAGTGGAAGCTGCGCACGCATGCATAACTCATCAATTACATTAATTACTATAACCTCGAGTAATAATTAAGGGAAACCGAATATGCACAAGACAATAACACTCACTTGAAGTTGTAAGGAAAGAGTATTGTATCTTTGTTCTAATTTATTACCAACAATCATAGCAAGTTGTCCTCGGTTTCTTTGGCATGAAATGTACCCATATATTCATCTATGAGATTTGTGTTAATGAACCCAATATCATACATTTCTCTGTTCAGTCGCCGGAGCCGTCATCACGGTCTCCTTCTTGCACCGGCATTCGGTCACCGGAGCCATCATAATCATGTCCTTCCTCATCCGTTGTTCGATAACCGTAGCCTGCTTCACCCTCTCCTTCCAGACCATCGGTTTCGTTGAGATATGACATGACATCACCTCCGGCTGCGATTAATTATGTCCCCCAACACCCGTTTGCTTCCTCGTCTCGGCGATGCTCTATAGTTTCTGCAAATATTACAACATGAAAATTATTATACAAACATGACATATGGATATATTAGTGCAAACGTAGACCTAGCAATAGCTATTCACAACAAGGAATTATATTAATTAGTGGCCTCGACCCTTCTCTAAGGTCTGGGGTGTCCACGACAACGCTTCAAGAGTTCGGGGTGGCCTCGACGACAACGCTCTCTTAACTTGGTAAATTTGGGTGGCCTCGGCAGCGCTTCTAGGGTCTAGTATCAAAGGATTCAACAAAACCATGTCTTCATCATTAGGCGAAAGTAGCAGGCGCATGATGGTACAAAGCTCTCCAAAGTTATTCTGGAACGGAATCCCAGATAGGATAATTCACTTTTTGGTACAAAGTACAACAAGAGCCTTCCGAATATCGCTATTTGGAAGGCCTTTGCTGAAATTTGTACCAAAAGGAGGATTATCCTATCCGGGACTCCCTTCCAGAATAACTTTGGAGAAACCCGTACCATCATGCCCTGGTTACTTCAGGCTAATGATGAAGCCATGGGTTTCTTCAATACTTTGACACTAGGCAACCTCTCGACCCTTCGGTGATCCTCGACCCTCGAACCCTCGGCACCTCGACGACCCTCGAACCCTCGAACCATCGACCCTAGAACGACCCTAGAACCCTCGACCCTCGAACCCTCGGCCCCTCGACGACCCTCGGCCCTCGAACTCTAGAACCCTCAAACCCTCGACCCCTCGACGACCCTCGACCCTCGAACCCTCGGCCCCTCGACGACCCTCGAACCCTCGACCCTTGAACCCTAGAACCCTCGAACCCTCGAACCTAGAACCCTAGAACCCTCGAACCCTCGACCCTCAAACCCTTGACCCTCGACCGGCCTCGACGACCCTCGACCCCTCTGTGACCCTCGCGACCCTCTAGCCTAGTTCCCAACCCTCGACCCCTCGGCAATCCTCGACACCCTCATTCCCGATAAAAAGAAGAAGAAGAAGAAGAAGAAGAAGAAGAAGAAGAAGAAGAAGAAGAAGAAGAAGAAAAGAGGAGAAGAAGAAGGAATAGAGAAGTCCCCGCCTCTCTCATGAACAAAAAAAATCTATGAATAAAAAAACATCATATTCTATGAACAAAAAAATCATATTCCATCCACATCCATGCATACATCATATATATGATCATCTATGAAAAAAAGTCATATATATATATGCAGAAAAAAAACATTACATCAACATATATGCAAAACAAACATCATACATATATCCATACATCAACATATATACATGAACATATATGAAAAAAGCATCACATCTATGAACAAAAAAAGTCATACGACGGCGGTGGCAGGGGGGCAGGGCACGTGCGCGGGGGCTCACTATGGGCAGCGTCGGCGAAGGCGAGGTCGGTGCCGGCCTGCGGCAGAGGCGGCACGTGCGGGGAAGGGCAGGGGCCGGCGCGAGGAGGCGACGGTGAGGTCGGGGAGGCGGAGGCGACGACAAGGTCGGGGAGGCGTTGGACGACGGCGAGGTCGTGGAGGCAAGGGCGGTGACAGTGAGGGCGCGGCGACGGGGGCGGCAACAGTGACGATGAGGCAGGGCGACGACGTCGGGGTAGATGAGGCGCGGCGACAACGGACGTGGGCGATTGCGACGTCGGCGGGCGGCGTCGGGGCAGCGTGGCGGCGTCATGGAGGTCGGGGCCGTCGGGGGGGGGGGGATGCGATGAAAACTGAAATTTTTGACAAGTCTTGCTTATATATACCCAGAGCATCGGTACCGGTTCGTGGCGCTAACCGAGACCAAAGCCCCCCTTTAGTCCCGGTTGGTGCCACCAACCGGGACCAAGCGTCACGGCCAAAGTTTAGTCCCACCTCGCTAGTTGAGAGAGCTCGAGAGTGGTTTATAAGCGCTGCTGCGCCCACCCTCTCGAGCTCCTCTCAATTGCAGGCTTTCGGGCCTAACCTGTTAGTGTGTGTGCCTATGGGCCTACTGGGCCTACCGCGGGCCTGAATCCTGGCCCATGATTGGGTTTCTAGTCGTATTCAGGCCGTGCTGGCCCAGTAGGTGGCACTTTTTTTCTTTATTTATTTTATTTTGTTTTTACTTACTGTTGCTATTTTTATTTATTTTATTAAAGTTTATTTATTTTACTTTATTAAAGTTTATTTTGTTTCTAATTATTTATTTTATTTTCTTTTTTTCTTTTTTATTTATTTTATGAAAATTCTTTTTTTGCTTTATTTATTTTATTTTGTTTTTACTTATTGTTGCTATTTTTATTTATTTTATTAAAGTTTATTTATTTTACTTTATTAAAGTTTATTTTGTTTCTACTTATTTATTAAAGTTTATTTTATTTCTACTTATTTATTTTCTTTTCTTTTTTGCTTTTTATTTATTTAAGAAAATTATTTTTTGCTTTATTTGTTTTATTTTGTTTCTACTTACTGTTGCTATTTTTATTTATTTTATTTTATTAAACTTTATTTTGTTTCTACTTATTTATCAAAGTTTATTTTGTTTCTACTTATTTATTTTATTTTGTTCCTACTTATTTAGGCATCTCATTAGTCCCGGTTGGTGGCTTGGCCAGGGACCAAAGAGCAGCCTTTGGTCCCGGTTGAAGCCACCAACCGGGACCAATGGTGGTGGGCCAGGAGCGAGGCCCATTGGTCCCGGTTCGTCCCACCAACCGGGAGCAAAGAGGCCAGACGAACCGGGACCAATGCCCCCACGAGGCCCGGCAGGCCCCCTGGCCTCACGGACGGGGACCAATGGGCCCATGGGTCCCGGTTCGTGACTGAACCGGGACTAATGGGCTTATCTGACCCGATCGTAAGCCATGTTTCCTACTAGCGGTATTGTTTTGAACTGTTGAATTCGGACAATTTGTATCATATGATCGATGTGCATGGATTGCATGAATTTGAGGCTCCGCATTTAAGGTGTGTGAATGTGCGGCAACCCATATGAGGGGCCCCGGGTGCTGTACTCGGACGCGCCCGCGGACATATAGGGGGCTGGATCTGCTAAATCCGGCTGTAGATGCTCTTATATTAGTTATCACTTTTTATATATTGTGTGGTTGTCTATGTTAAGATCCACGACACATAATAAACTAGTAGAACAAAAAAATATAGTGTTTTACAAGAATCTCATAAAGTTGATGGTCCAGATATTAATTTTTCATGGACTTGGTCAAAATTTTAAAGAAGTTTAACTTATACTCCTACCATTTTTAAATACAAGTCCTTTTAAAGATTGCACTATTGAGACTATATCCAAATGTATATAGACATCTTTTATAGTATAAGTTCACTCATTTTGCTTTGTGTGTAATTAATAGTGGAATCTCTAAAAGGACTTATTCTCCCTCCGTCCGAAAAAGCTTGTCTCTTAAATGGATGTATCTAGCATCAAGTTAGTGCTAGATACAGAACAAGATTGGGCCAAACTTTTTCGGACGGAGGGACTATTTAGAAATCGGAGGAAGTAGGATCAAGCTAGAAATTAAATCAGTTTGGACGGAGAGAGTAGAGGGGCAGAAGAATCAGTTACGTCCGATCTTGATCTAAGGACGCTGATTGAGACTATGAGCGCGAAGCCGTGAACCAAGTCGTGTGGTTCACCGGCTCGCCTCCTTCCAACGGGATCTCCTCCGGGCAGCGGCGGCGACCGGCCGGCCTCTCCCCCTTCCCTGATGTCCCCACTCTCCCCACTCCCTCCTCCGCGGACAAAATTCGCTGCCTTTAGTTCTGTCATCCTTCGCTTCACGGCTTCACGCGAAACCCTAGCGGCAGTGAGCGTCCCGTGTGCGTGGGCAAGGGCTACAAGGAGGAAGAGGAGGATGGGAGGGCGATTCCAACTGGAGCAAGGCGGAGGCTGGCCAGTGGCCGCTCGGCGGCATCTCCGCAATGGCGCTGACCTGCCTGATGCCACTCTGCAGGCCGTAAAGGTAAGAGATAAATACACTGATGGTCACTGAAGTTGAGATCAAAGCACAATACGGTCACTGTACTTCAGAATACGCTCAATACGGTCACTGAATACGACTTGGGGTGATTATATGGTCACTGCTTCACTGTAGAGCACTGAGGGAGTCCTGGACTAGGGGGTGTCCGGACAGCCGGACTGTCATCGTCCGCCGGACTCCAAGACTACGAAGATACAAGATTGAAGACTCCGTCCCGTGTCCGGATGGGACTTTCCTTGGCGTGGAAGGCAAGCTTGGCGATACGGATATGTAGATCTCCTACCATTGTAACCGACTCTGTGTAACCCTAGCCTTCTCCGGTGTCTATATAAACCGGAGGGCTTTAGTCCGTAGGACACAACATACATCACAACAATCATACCATAGGCTAGCTTTAGGGTTTAGCCTCCTTGATCTCATGGTAGATCCACTCTTGTACTACCCATATCGAGAGGGCCCGAACCTGGGTAAAACATCGTGTCCCTTGTCTCCTGTTACCATCCGCCTAGACGCACAGTTCGGGACCCCCTACCCGAGATCCGCCGGTTTTGACACCGACATTGGTGCTTTCATCGAGAGTTCCTCCGTGTCGTCACCGATAGGCTAGATGGCATCTTCAATCAACAACGCTGTCCAGGGTGAGACTTTTCTCCCCGGACAGATCTTCGTATTCGGCGGCTTCGCACTGCGGGCTAACTCACTTGGCCATCTGGAGCAGATCGAAAGCTACGCCCCTGGCCGTCAGGTCAGATTCGGAAGCCTAAACTTCACGGCCGACGTCCGCGGAGACTTGATCTTCGACGGGCTCGAGCCACAGCCAAGCGCGCCGCACTGTTACGATGGGCATGATCTAGCTCTGCCGCCGAACAGTGCCTTGGTGGCCGCACACGAGTCCGCTCCGGCTCTTAGCTCGGAGCCGATCGCCCAGATCGAGGACCGGTGGTTGGACACCACCTCGGGGGCTTCAACTTCCACGGCAATGGAGCCGAACACTAGCCTTGTCCCTCGCGAAACTTGTGACTCCGAGGTGCCGGACTCCTTGCCGGACTCCGGACCTCGAATCTGATTGGGCGCCGGTTATAGAATTCACCGCCGCGGACATCTTCCAATACTCGCCCTTTGGCGACATCCTAAATTCGCTAAAGCATCTCTCCCTATCGGGAGAGTCCTGGCCGGACTATGGCCGGGATGGTTGGGATACGGACGACGAAGAAATTTAGAGCCCACCCACCACCCACTTTGTAGCCACTGTCAACGATCTTATCGACATGCTAGACTACGACTCCGAAGACATCGACGCTATGGACGACGATGCCGGAGACGAACAAGAACCAGCGCCTACAGGGCACTGGAAGACCACCTCGTCATACAACATATACATGGTGGACACCCCAAAAGACGGGGACGGCGAAGAAGTAGCGGAGGCAGATTCCATAATGAAACAGCCCAAGCGGCGGCGTCGTGGCGCGCTCTAAATCCCGCCACAGAAGAATGGAGATTCCGCACAGAGACAATAATACCCCGAGAGTGCGAAGATAATCCCTCCAGCAAGACTCAGCGCAGGAGGATGCAGAAGCAAGCCCTCATGAGAGGGCGGCAGGCGAAGAGGTCGAGGATTATAACTATATACCTCCCTCGAAGGCGAGGCAAGCCTCAACGACAGCCAATTAATTGCCGTGCCCGAGATCCCGTCGAACAAGAGCGCTTTAAGCGCAGGCTTATCGCCACGGCAAATAGCCTAAAGAAAAAGCAGCAGCAGCTTCAAGCTGATCGGGACCTCTTGGCCGATCGATGGGCAGAGGTCCTCGCGGCCGAAGAGTTTAAACTCGAACGCCCCTCCAAAAGCTACCCCACACGCAAGTTGCTCCCCCGATTAGAGGAGGAAGCATACATACCTTCATCACCAGCACATGATACGGCCGACCGACCACCCCGTGGTCGCGGCGAAGAGCATCGGACCCTCCACAAAGACCGTACCCCGGCATCGCTCCAAAAGTACGAAGCCAAGAGGGAACGCGCCGGACTTGCGAGACGTATTGGAGGACCAAGCAAGGCAATCCAGATCCGTCTACGAATCACGAGGGCGCCCCACGACCCACGACGAATACCGTCGCGCCGGTTACAATAACCCCGGCCGGGCCAAACATAGTAGACAACGCTCTCTCGAGCTGCGTCATGATATTGCTCAATATAGAGGCGCCGCACACCCGCTATGCTTCACTGACGAAGTAATGGATCATCAAATCCCTGAAGGGTTTAAACCCGTAAACGTCGAATCCTACGACGGCACAACAGACCCCGCGGTTGGATTGAAGATTATCTCCTTCACATCCATATGGCCCGCGGCAACGATCTCCATGCCATCAAGTACCTCCCACTCAAGTTTAAAGGACCAGCTCGGCATTGGCTTAACAGCTTGCCCGCAGAGTCAATTGGGTGTTGGGAAGACCTGAAAGCCACATTTCTCGACAATTTCCAGGGCATGTATGTGCGGCCACCAGACGCCGATGACCTAAGCCACATAATTCAGCAGCCAGAGGAATCGGCCAGACAATTCTGGACACGGTTCTTGACAAAGAAAAACCAAAACGTCGACTATCCGGATGCAGAGGCCCCCGCAGCCTTCAAACATAACATCCGCGACGAGTGGCTAGCCCAGCACCTGGGACAGGAAAAGCCGAAATCCATGGCAGCACTCACATCATTAATGACCCGCTTTTGCGCGGGAGAGGATAGCTGGCTAGCTCGCAGCAACAACCTCAATAAAAATTCTGGCTGTCCGGATACTAAGGACCACAACGGCAGGTCACGTCGAAACAAAAACAAACGCCGCCGCGTGCTTGGCGGCGATAAGGAGGATCGACGATCAACGCCGGATTCCGAGGCTCTAAACCCGGTCAGCGGAAGAAGCCATTCAAAAGAACCACTCCGGGTCTGTCCAACTTGGACCGAATACTCGAACGCTTATGCCAGATACATGGCACCCCCGAAAAGCCAGCCAATCACACCAACATATATTGCTGGGTGTTCAAGTAGGCAGGCAAGTTAATTGCCGAAAACAATGACAAGGGGCTAAACAGCGACGACGAGGAGGAGACCCGACCGCCGAACAATAGAGGACATAAGGGTTTCCCCCCACAAGTGCGGACGGTGAACATGATTTACGCAACCCATATACCCAAGAGGGACAGGAAGCGCGCACTAAGGGACGTCTATGCGATGGAGCCAGTCGCCCCGAAGTTCAATCCATGGTCCTCTTGTCCGATCACTTTCGATCGAAGAGACCAACCGACCAGCATACGCCATGGCGGATTCGCCGCAATGGTTTTAGACCCAATCGTCGATGGATTTCACCTCACGAGAGTCCTGATGGACGGCGGTAGTAGCCTGAACCTGCTTTATCAGGATACAGTGCGCAAGATGGTGCATAGACCCCTCAAGGATTAAACCTACAAAGACAACCTTTAAAGGTGTCATACCAGGTGTGGAAGCCAATTGTACGGGCTCATTCACACTGGAAGTGGTCTTCGGATCCCCGGATAATTTCCGGAGCGAAGAGTTAATCTTCGACATAGTCCCATTTCGCAGCGGCTATCACGCTCTGCTCGGACGAACCGCGTTTGCAAAGTTCAACGCGGTGCCGCATTATGCATACCTCAAGCTCAAGATGCCAGGCCCTCGTGGAGTCATCACGGTCAATGGAAATACGGAGCGCTCCCTCCGAATGGAGGAACATACAGCGCTCTCGGCGAAATCTGAGCAGCCTTTTAAGGCAATTTTGAGTCCGCCGTTAAGCGGCCGGATACAGCAAAACGCGCCCGAAACAATACCAACCAAGACAAACTGGCATGATCAGAGCACGCGTAGCAATGCGGCCCTAACCCCCGCCCTCGCATGATTGCAAGAACAACCCTCCACGTACGTCATTACGCTTTGGAGATACCATGGGCGCAGGGGAAGGGGCACGATCACAATGGACCCAGAGTGCGGCTCGACCACACCAGGGGCTCGCAAGTGAGCCACCCTTTATTATTATTATTTTCCTTCTTTGTATACACAGGACTCCGTTAACCAGAGGCCTTGTCCGGCGGTGAACCTGCCGAACTCACGATGCAACAGCCAGGGAAGAAAGAAGGCTGCGACAAACACTCAGGTGGTCTCAATTACGAGCATTAAATTTGATTATATACACCAAGTCCGCAGCTCATCCCTGGAGGGGGACATGTTTAATTAGTCCAAATCCCTTGCTTACCGCACTATTTGTATCAGTCCGCACATAGCAGACTTCCTTTAATAAATAATGCAGTACTTTTCGACTGCAATTACATTACTTTATATATATATATATATGTTCATTACATGACATCTTGCACCCGTATATTTTGGTACGGCCTAATACACCAGGGGCTTATGTTCCCCACATTATGGTGTGATAAGTCCGAACACTTTCATAAGTGCGGCACCCCGAACTTATAGCATTGTATGAATCGGCTCCGAATCATGTCTTGGGTCAATAGTTGGGTTTGCCCGGCTCCCACGTTTTGGTGCCTTACGTTCCGTTCTGTCAGCTAAGGTGGCACTGGGAGAACCACTGTGATTGCCACCCAGTTGAGCCGGGCGAGCGCCTCAGTGGAGAAAGCTAAAACTGACCGGCATGATAAGGCGAGAGACTAGTCGCTGTTCGAGAGGTCTTTTCGGGTCCTTAAAGACCCACGCCGCTTCGAGCGAAGTTCCGGATAATGTCCGCGAAGGCGTGGATAGCGCCGGATTCGGTCTTCGAATACCGGGGCTTCACCGAAATTTAAAATTATAGAATTCTATGGCTAAGTGAGAGTGTTCAAGCATTATAAGTCCGGTTGCCTTGTTCGTTGTGTTGGCGCCTCCTAGATGGACCCAAAATGGGAACAAGAGTGCTCAAGTTTATCCGAACACCCCAGCACTTTCATGGCTCGGGGCTGAAGCCAACGACTTGCCATCTCTCAGATTTTATAAGCGGCCGCATGAAGGTAATATTTTAAATTAAACAAGCGTTGCTTAAAGCGCATATGAACAAAGTTTTCAGCGCACGAGGATATTACATAGCGAGTTTACTCAAAATTACATCTCTCGGGGCATTCATCCGCAATATCGCGGGCTCCCTTGAGACAGTATTATAATACATTTGGGCGACGATACTCCTTGCCGGTGGCGGCGGGTCGCTGTGAAGCTTCTCCGCATCCAGCTTGCCCGGTGCACCTTTGTGCGGGCAAGGGCCCGACGAGCACCTTCAATACTGGCGGAGCGCTTGATGACCTCCACCAGGGCACGCATCCACCAGCCGCCGCCGAGGCGAGTAGCTCCTGGGCATGGCCTGTCCGAGCCCTGCCGGACTATAAGGCCCTTCATGGCCTCCTCAGCTACCTTGTGGAGTTCGACCAGCTGCTTCAGCTGGTCGCTTAGGGGCACCGGATGGCCGGCCTCAGTGTACTGAGACCAGAAGACCTTCTCCGTTGAGCTCCCCTCCTCGCCACGGTAGAATGCGGCGGCATCGGACACACTACGCGGCAGATCTACAAACGCCCCTGGAGAGCTCCGAATGCGAGTAAGTGTCAGGTAGTTTACATTAACATGCTTGCTTTGCATGAAAAATGCCTTACCCGCCGCTATCTTCTTTACATCTTCAACCTCCTGAAGGGCCTTACGGGCGTCGGCCTTGGCGGACTTGGCACTTTCGAGAGCCGAGGCAAGCTTGGACTCTCGAGTCTTGGAGTCGCGCTCCAAGCTCTCATGCTTCTCCATGAGAGCCTGGACCTCTTGCCGTACTTCCGCCACCTATGCCTCCTGCTTTTCTCGCTCTGCCCGTTCCGCGGCCGCACTGCATTCGGCCGCGGACACAGCCTCCTTCAGGGCTGCCACCTCGTTCGTGGCCCCTGCAATACCCATATTATCCTTGTTAATTTTATTGCAACCTAAATCCTTTTCTATAAGGTAACTATTCAAAGTGGTGTTACTCACCTTCTTTGTCCTCGAGCTGCTTCTTGGCATGGCCGAGCTCTTGCTCGGACCGGTCGAGATCCTGCTTCAATGCACCGACCTCCACAGTCAGTGCGGCAGAGGTCAGCAGCGCAGCCTGCAAACCCATATGGACATATTTCAAGCAACCTTGCGTATATCTTTTGTTGGGGAACATAGTAATTTCAAAAAATTTCCTACGCACACGCAAGATCATGGTGATGCATAGCAACGAGAGGGGAGAGTGTTGTCTCGTACCCTCGTGAGACCGAAGCGAAGCGATCTGGCGTAGAGGAAGTAGTCGACGATCTCCTCGCGATCCGACCGATCGGCGCCGTTACTCGGCGCCCCGAGTTCTTGACACACGTACAGCTCGATGGCGCTCCTTGGGCTCCAATCCAGTAGAGCTTGGGGAGGAGAGTTTAAAAGACGACGGCGTGGTGGCGATCTTGATGTTCTATCGGGCAGAGCCGCCTAAGCTTTGACGATATGACCGAGGTGGAATATGGTGGAGGGGGGCACCGCACACGGCTAAGGAACGATCCGTAGATCAAAATTGTGTGTTCTAGGGTGCCCCCCTGCCCCCGTATATAAAGGAGCAAGGGGGGAGGTGCGGCCGGCCCAAGGGAGGCGCGCCGGAGGAGTCCTACTCCCACCGGGAGTAGGACTCCCCCCCTTTCCTAGTTGGAGTAGGATTGGGGGGAGGGGGAAGAAGGAAGGGGGGCGCCGCCCCCCCTCCTTGTCCTATTCGGACTATGGGGGGAGGGGCCGCGCGGCCTGACCTGGCCGGCCCCTCCTCTTCTCCCTCATGGCCCACTAAGGCCCAATAACCCCCGGGAGGGTTCCGGTAACCCCCCGGTTTTCCGGTAAAATCCCGATTTCACCCGGAACCATTCCGAACTCCAAATATAGGCTTCCAATATATCAATCTTTATGTCTCGACCATTTCGAGACTCCTCGTCATGTCCGTGATCACATCCGGGACTCCGAACTCCTTCGGTACATCAAAATACATAAACTCATAATATAACCGTCATCGAAACCTTAAGCGTGCGGACCCTACGGTTTGAGAACAATGTAGACATGACCCGAACCGTCTCCGGTCAATAACCAATAGCGGGACCTGGATGCCCATATTGGTTCCTACATATTCTACGAAGATCTTTATCGGTCAGACCGCATAACAACATACGTTGTTCCCTTTGTCATCGGTATGTTACTTGCCCGAGATTCGATCATCGGTATCCAATACCTAGTTCAATCTCGTTACCGGCAAGTCTCTTTACTCGTTCCGTGATACATCATCTCACAGCTAACTCATTAGCTGTAATGCTTGCAAGGCTTCGATGATGTGTATTATCGAGAGGGCCAGAGATACCTCTCCGACAATCGGAGTGACAAAACCTAATCTCGAAATACGCCAACCCAACATCGCCTTTGGAGACACCTGTAGTACTCCTTTATAATCACCCGATTACGTTGTGACGTTTGGTAGCACCAAAGTGTTCCTCCGTGGCGGAGTTGCATAATCTCATAGTTACAGGAACATGTATATGTCATGGATAAAAGCAGTAGCAACATACTAAGCGATCGTGTGCTAAGCTAATGGAATGGGTCATGTCAATCAGATCATTCTACTAATGATGTGACCTTGTTAATCAAATAACAACTCTTTGTTCATGGTTAGGAAACATAACCATCTTTGATTAATAAGCTAGTCTAGTAGAGGCATACTAGTGACATATTGTTTGTCTATGCATTCACACATGTATCATGTTTCCGGTTAATACAATTCTAGCATGAATGATAAACATTTATCATGAAATAAGGAAATAAATAATAACTTTATTATTGCCTCTAGGGCATATTTCCTTCATCTTTTTAGATCCTCAGTCCGGCTTTTCTTTCCGAACACCGAACTGAGCATCAGGGGCTACTGTCTATGCGGTATTACATTACATAATTTTAACTTCTCACCTCAAAGCCTGTTAGAAGGCTGCTGCAGGCTTCTGTCAGCCCGCTCTTGGCGAGCTGAACCTTCTGAATCACCACACTCATGATAGTGCGGTGTTCTTCCTCGATGGAAGCGCCTTTAAGCACCTCCAACAAGTTGTCCGGCGCCTCCGGTTGGACGGAGGCCGCCGGCGTCACAGTCTTGCCCTTCTTTTGAAGGGGCCGCCTGTCGGACTCTGGAACCGCTGCAGGTTCCGATGTAGTGTCCGGCGCAAAGTCCGGGAGGCTGCCTGGCGGCGCCTCCGGAGCCTCCTTCCGATGGGTCCTTCTCTGGGATCCCACCTCGGCGTCCTCATCGGCGCGGGGGGTAGAGGCAGTCGGAAGTGAATCCACATCCGACGGGGCCAACGACCCGCTCGATGAAGTGGGGAGATCATCATTGGCCGGACTGCGGACAGTATGCGGCATTAGTAGGACACTAGGTGACGTGAAAGAAATTGCATATCAGGGATCCGGATACTTACGATCTCGCCGGAGGCCTGGCCCTTGAAGGCCACTCCTCCTCGCCAACGTTGGTGTTGGCAGAGCTATCCGGGGGAATAGTTCTCCCCTCTTGGACCCTTCGGCCTCCCCTATCGGGGAAGCCTTCCTCTTCCTCTCTCCATCCTCCGGGAGAGAGTCTTCTTCCTCCTCGTCTTCGGGGGAGGAGTCTGCCTCGTCGTCGGACGATTGATTGCGGGAACACTTTTGAGTCCCCGTGGCCACCTTCTTGGCCTTCTTCTCCGGCACCACGTGCGGTGCCGGGACCAGCAGCCCTGCTAGACGGGCGTTCACTGGGTCTTCTGGCATGGGAGCCGGACAGATGAGCTTCTCGGCCTTCTCCATCTATTCCTGCCAAAGGAAAGGAAAGATTGAAACCCTCCTAGAATCAATCTGTTTACCACAAGTGTCCTTTAAAGGGGTTGAATCACTTACCTCGTCAGCTGGATGCTGCGAGCGAAATCCGCGATCTTCCGTCGTGGATGCGGGGGCTTCGGCGCCCTTAAACAGCACCCTCCAGGCGCCTTCGTACGTCGTGTCGAAGAGCCCGCTTAGCGCCTGGTGCTGTTCCGGATTGAACTCCCACAGATTGAATGCCCGTTCTTGGCATGGGAGAATCCGGCGGATGAGCATGACTTGGACCACGTCGACGAGCTTGAGCTTATTGTTCACCAACCTTTGGATACAGGCTCGGAGTCCCGTCAGCTCCTTTGGATTGCCCCACAACAAGCCCTTCTCTTTCCAGGAGGTGAGCTGCGTGGGGATGCCAGATCTGAACTCGGGGGCCGCCGCCCACGTGGGTTCGCGCGGCTCGGTGATGTAGAACCATCTCGATTGCCACCCCTTAACGGAGTCCACGAAGGCCCCTTCGAGCCAAAGGACGTTGGGCAACTTGCCCAACATGGCGCCTCCGCATTCCGCTTGCGTTCCCTTCACAACCTTCGGCTTGACGTTGAAGGTCTTGAGCCACTGGCCGAAGTGGGGCTGGATGCAGAGGAAGGCCTCGCACACGACGATAAACGCTGAGATGTTGAGGATGAAGTTCGGCGCCAGATCGTGGAAGTCCAGGCCGTAGTAAAACATGAGCCCCCGGACAAAGGGTGAAGTGGAAAGCCCAGTCCGCGAAGGAAGTGGGGAAGGAAAACTACCCTCTCATGGGGCCCGGGGGTGGGGATGAGCTGCCCCTCGTCGGGCAGCCGATGCGCGATGTTGCCGGAAAGGTATCCGGCGCTGCGCAGCTTGGTGATGTGCTCCTCCTTAACAGTGGAGGCCAACCATTTGCCTCCTGCTCCGGACATGATCGGAGAAGGTCGAGGCGAGATGCGCGAGCTTGGGCGTTGGAGCTTGAGTGCGCGGAGATGGATAAGCAAAGGAGGAAGAAGGCGTAGGTGAGAAGGTAAATCCTTATCCCTTATATATAGGCGGACGAAGACTATCGCCCCCACCGCCTGGTAAAACTCGCTTATCTCCCAAGCGCCACCATCAATGGCGCGGTTGGGTTACCCACGTCCGTATTGATGATAATCCGGAATAAGGGAACACGATCTCGCTTGACGGGGCGTGCCAAGAAACCGCCGCTAAGCGTGCTGAGGTGGTATAATAAAACGATTCAAATAAAGGCTTGGTAGCGGTGTGATGTCATGCCGCATAATACGTCAGCAGATTGGACTGGTGTACATTTTATTCTCTCTACGGTGGAATGTGGAATTTATTTTGCAGAGCCGGACACTATCCTGGTGTTCATGATCTTCTTTGGATTATTCAAGGGAGGAACCCGCCTTGCAATGCCGAACATTATGCGCGTCGGACTTATCGTCATTGAAGCCTAGTTCAGGGGCTACTGAGGGAGTCCTGGACTAGGGGGTGTCCGGACAGCCGGACTGTCATCGTCCGCCGGACTCCAAGACTACGAAGATACAAGATTGAAGACTCCATCCCGTGTCCGGATGGGACTTTCCTTAGCGTGGAAGGCAAGCTTGGCGATACGGATATGTAGATCTCCTACCATTGTAACCGACTCTGTGTAACCCTAGCCTTCTCCGGTGTCTATATAAACCGGAGGGCTTTAGTCCGTAGGACACAACATACATCACAACAATCATACCATAGGCTAGCTTTAGGGTTTAGCCTCCTTAATCTCGTGGTAGATCCACTCTTGTACTACCCATATCATCAATATTAATCAAGCAGGACGTAGGGTTTTACCTCCATCGAGAGGGCCCGAACCTGGGTAAAACATCGTGTCCCTTGTCTCATGTTACCATCCGCCTAGACGCATAGTTCGGGACCCCCTACCCGAGATCCGCCGGTTTTGACACCGACAAGCACCGTATTCTATCCGCATGGCACTTCGTGGACTAGTCAAATAGTCTGTATGGGGAGCGGACATTCTTCTCCTAGTGGAATCGTGGAAGTGAATCGTTTTCCTCCTGTCCCTCGCGGCTGGAACCCTAGCCGCCGCCAGGAGACACAATCTTTCAGCGCCATCCTCCGGCGGATCCCCTCCGCCGGTGACCTCGGTTTTTGGTGGTGAGGGGGTCGCCGGATCCACGCGTTTGGATCGTTTTTACTCCCTCGTAGTTTAGATTTTTAGGCTGTTCATCGTCTTTGTTTCGGCGGCGACGATGACATCGCTGAATAAAGATTCTTCGGATCCTTCCTTGACAAGGCCATTGGTCCTATGGTTGGGTATGGATTTGGAAACCAGTCTGTTCAAGCAAGGATGGCGTGGCGGCGTCGGCATCCTCGTGGTGGACCTGTATCCTCGGGCTCCGCCGTTGCGCCGGCGTTTGCTCCAGCATCGGCACGGAGCTTGGGAGGTAGTCCAGGAGCGGATGCAGATTGTGGTCTGCATCGACGACATCTGGAAGACGGAACATGTGCTGGGTTCGTGGTTCGTGGATGGCAGGTATGTTTTCCTTCCGCGACGTCTTAGGCGCGGTGGGGTGCCAGATCTGGAGTTCGATGGCGTGTACGGGGTGTTGCCCCGGTCTGATTCGTTCAACGGTAAGGGCTTCACTTTTGGTGAGCCACCTTGGAGGTCCGCAAAGCTGCATATCAGCGATGGAGCCGCGTCGAGCTCGGGTGAGGAGGTGATCCATCATTCTTTTCTTCGGTGGCTGCTGTCGTGGTGCCAGAGGCAGGTGATGGGCGTTGGTGTCAAGCTCAGAGATGTTCTGCTATCTTTTCAGTTTTGTCATGTCGGTCTTTACGTGACTTGTACTTTAATCTTTATGATATGAATGAGACACGTATCACCATGCAAAAAAAAAGTCTGTCTGCACTAGTAGAAAAAGGGTCAAACGTGAAGCACATTAGTGCCGGTTTGTATTTGAGCCGGCACAAATGTATACATTAGTGCCGGTTCCAACGGCTAGCCGGGCCGCTCTCATTAGTACCGGTTCGTGGCTAACCTTTAGCACCGGTTCGTGCCATGAACCGGTACTAATGAGAGTGGTGGTAGGATGTTGTCAGTCTGGGCCCCCTCCCGCACCTTTAGTATTGGTTCTTGGCACGAACGGTACTAAAGGTAAATCTATAAACCCTTCGTCCACCCGAGCTCGCTCTGTTCTTCCCCTTTCCCTCTCCTCTCTGTTCTTCCCCTCTTCCTCTCGAGCTCATCACACATTTTGCCCAAAATTTGTAAGATTTGAAGGCCCCCATCCATTCAAATGATCACAAAGGTTAGAAACTTTGTCCTTTCATCTCTCATTGCTAGATTAGCTCTTGCAATGCTTTATATAGTTATTAATTTGTGAGTTTAGTAATTTGGGAGGAAATATATATATGTGCTAGTATTTGATTTATATGCAATTTGAGGTCAAAAATAACACTTAGTTTGCATATGTAGGTGTGGTTTACTTAGTGCCTTCTAAATCTCCGTCGTAACCACCGCCGATCGCCGCACCATCCGTCGCCGGCACCACCTTGTGGTGAGCCTCTTGTTCATGAAATTTTATATAAAAAATTGATGTTTGTGTGATTTGGATATATAGTTACTCGTATAATTATCTTACCCGTACGTTGTTTGTTATACATAGTGCCATGGTTTTGATATCCGTTCCCGTCGGCCCTCGTCCTTGTTATGATTCGGATGTGGTATATTCTCTTTTAAAACTATTTGTTGCATTTCGTGTTTATGACAAATTATGCCTATCAAGTTGACATAGATATTTTTATCTAGGAGGTATGTGAACCGGAAATTCCAACCGACCCTATTGTCGAGAGGTTAAATTTAGTTGAAAGAGAAAACGAGTACTTGAAAGAAAAATTGAAAAGAATTGAGGGGGAGAAGATGGAATTGGAGTTGCATGTTGCCGATGTCGTCGATGATCACAAGATCAAGATGGAGAAAATGCGCTTGAAGATTAGAAAGATTAGAAAATATGCCATCGATAGTGAGGCTTGGTATCATTATGCTGTTGGATCAATTGTTACGTTAGTTGCGATCTTGATCGCATTTGTTGTTGCATTTAAATACTTTAGCTAGAGAGTTATTTGTTTGTTGCATTTAAGTGTTGTATGAACTTTATGTATGAACTTGTATTAATTTGGTCTATTCGTGTTGTGTAATGAAGATGAGCGGCAATGGATGTACGATGACCGACGCTCTCCCAGTTCGTTGAGGGTGTGCGTGCTTTTCGCTATGGCTGAGGCAAACAAGCGGGCGGATGGTTTTATGCCTTGTCCATGTGCTGGCTGTAAGAATGGTCGCAATTACTCTACGTCAAGAACCATTCACGTCCACCTGTTTGAGTCCGGTTTCATGCCCCACTATAATGTTTGGACCAAGCACGGAGAAAGAGGGGTTATGATGGAAGACAATGAAGAAGAAGAGGACGATGACAGCTATCCTGGCCATGGGTTCCCTGAATACGATGATACAACAATGAGGGAAGAAGCTGAGCCGGTAATGCGGGAAGAAGCTGAGCCGGCAATGCGGGAAGAAGCTGAAGAAGAAGCATCAGATGAGCCTGTTGATGATCTAGGTCGGGCCATTGCCGATGCAAAGAGAAACTGCGCAAGTGATTTGGAGAAGAAGAGGTGCGGGAGAAGCTCCTAGAAACGGAGCGCGTAGAAGCACTTCAAGAGGAAATAGCGGGATTTTTGCTCGACCAGGTCATAAATCCGAAGGGAGAATACTATTACCCGCTACCGCCCCCATGAAAACCACTTCCAATTGTCATCGTGCTCCGAAGGCACCAATTAGGGTAATGCCACTGGCTCCGAAGGCAACATGCATATGTAGGAGAAATTGTATATAGCTATACATGTGTGTATGTGTGAATTAATTAATATGGTGGTTTGTGAGACATTGATGATATATATATGCATGATTGGTTCCACTAGAAATTCTATTTATATATACATGCATAACGTGTACAATGTGTACTATCGTAAAATACCAGCAAACGAAAAAAAATTAAAATGAAAACACAAAATTAAATGAAAAAGAAATCATAAAACTAAAAAAACCCCAAACCTTATAGTACCGGTTGGTCTTACCAATCGGTACTAAAGGGCTCCAAGCCCCCGGAGCTGGCTCGTGTCACGTGGTTGCCCTTTAGCACCGGTTCGTGCTGAACCGGTACTAAAGGGGAGGGCCTTTAGTGCCCACACTTTAGTACCGGTTATAGAACCGGCACTAAAGGGCCTTACGACCGGTGCTATTGACCGGTTCTGCACTAGTGATGAGTCCCAACTATCTGACGCCGAAGTAAACAAAACAAAAAAAACCTGAGCGCAGCGGTGGGAATTCGAACCCTTGATCTATCAGCTGCAATCTATCGGAGGATAACCAGTGTGATCTTTTTTCTTTTAAATAAAAACACAAGCATGCACCGACGCATGCACAGCAAGCACGCACAGCCCAACATGCACACGCGCGTATGCACAGCACAACATGCACACGCATGCACAGCACGCACGCACACCATACACCCACATGCACAACCACTCGAAAAAAATAGCACGCTATAACGCCCCTGATAGCACCCTATATTATATAAAGAATTATCTCGCTAAATAAATCGATATACAATGCCTCGCTAATAGCACGCTATCGCGCTATAGCATGCTAATAGCATATTTTCAAGGGCCACGCTATTTTCTGTAGCATGCTATTTTTTTCATTGTGCACAACACGCACACACGGGCACAGCACCTATGCGGCCACGCACAACAACGCACATGCATGCACACACTCAGGGTGCATGGAGGTGTGCGCCATCTGCGGGGACGTCCAGCGAAGAGCTTGCCCACAACTGCGCCCTGCGCCATCTCTTGGAGCATTTTTTTTGTCGTCGTTGCTCAACAACGGACTGGATACTAAACGATCACGACCACAGCCTTAGAGCACGAGGGGACCATACGCGAGCACACAAGCACGTAAGAGTACCCACGAGCTGCCTCTGCTCCTACCGTGTGAGGTGTCTACGTAGGCGGCTGCATGCATGACGATGGTGGGCGACGAGAGCTTCTCGGACTCGGCTGGTGGGGAGATGAGACAGTCAATGACAGGAGGCACAAGAGGTAGGGCGAGTGCTAGGGCCATGGTGGCAAGGCGGCGAGGTTCTTCAAGGAGCTGATTCAGTAGGTGATCAAGAGCGGCTCACGCGCGAGCACGACTCCATGCAGTAGCACATTTGATGCAGAGCATGTCGAGTAGCAACACGTTGACCGCAGCAGGCAATGAGCACAAGAAAAACATGAGCGTCAAGAGACAGAGTCATGGCATTATATTAAGTAGAAACCATGGGAGCAGAGCAGATGCCCAACAAAGGTGTTGTATGCTGCAATGTTTGTTCTGAAGCTACAGGTTGTTAACCTTTCCGTTCCTTTAGTTGCTTGCTGTAGGATGTACTCCCTCCGTTCCAAGATGGTTACAAGATGCAACTAAACAAATCTACAAATGAAGTCTGACTGTAGGATGGTCGACGCACGAATCGACCAAGTCCGCAATCGTGTTATTCCAGCTACATCTACATCTCACAGTACAGAGTCAGTCAGGCAGTCCTGGGCTTTCTTGATCTGTAAACCAGCAGAAGCACGAGGCATCAGCGCATGACCCAACCGCAGTTACATCGACATCTAACCCACAGTACAGGGAATGTTGAAATGTCTGCTCCAGTTGCTTGCTGCAGGATGTCAAGTGCATTCGAACTTCGAAGTGCTACCATGGCTACAGGATATAACAAAATGTCCAATTAAAGTCTGACCGTAGGATGGATGCACAAACCAACCAATTCCAACTACACCTACATCTTGTAGTACAGAGATAGGTAGTCCTGGGCTTTCGTCTGTAAACCATCAGAAACATGAAGCATCGGCACATGACCCAGGCACCCAGCTCCAGTTACATCGACGTCTAAGCAGAGTACCTTATATGAGGATGGTTCTGTTGGCACAGGGTATGTCTTTAACTGTAATTTTAACAACATTTGGAGATATGCTGTAAAATCATAGGACCACATGGATTCATATTTTTTTTTGGAAGTTCTAATTGCCGGAATATGTAAAAGCAAAGGCTGTTGTACTGCAATTAAGGTCATAGGCAGACTTCATTTGGCTAGGGCCTGCTTTCTTTGCTTTATCTCGGCTATCCCAGTAGGCAAGAGGAGTTACAGTCATCAGTATACTAGTAACAAGAGATGCCTAGCGAGTAGAAGCTTGTTTCTTGGGCAGTAAGCCATTTCAGCTCTGGGTTAAGGTTTTCTTGGCCTTAGAACATCAATGCTTATGCAACTATACATCTCTTCTCGAATTTTCTGGCTCTTTTGACTGTGTTCAATGCAATCTGACTGTCAGGATATTGACACCTACACTGTACATCTTGTTTGGAACTGCACGAAGTGTTATGGAATCCCCGCCACCGGCCAATCCTGCTTCATCGTCGCCCTCCTCTCTGTCGGCACAGGTATCTGTCCTCCTACCACTCACTCCAGTAGTTCCGGCGCACCTGTGCAAGCCTAGTACTTGTGTGCGATTTTTGGAAATTAGGGGGCAGCATCACATGTCATGTCTTCGCTCTTGGTCCAGCAATGCTGTTCTATCAGACTAGGTAGTAGCCTGAAGAACCTGATTACAAACAGCTTGTATTATTGCAGTCAAGTAGTATCAGGTTGCTAGCACACATGATTAGAACTTACTTTAGAATAGAGTAAAAAGGTCACAGTGCCATTAAAATCCCTGCTTATTCCGTGTTTCCATTGTTAAGTTTCCTGCTGTCTTCCCTGTCTTCACCAAGCACTCATTATTTTTCCTGTAAAAAGGTCATCTTTCTTTCTTTTCCTGGAGACAACCACCATAAAGAGAGGGAGAACAGTAAAGTAAGCAGCGGCGGAGACTCGAAACTCTGGGTGTCCTTTTTTAAATTCATTGCTACCAGTAGTGCTTATCAAGATCATTCACACAACACGCAAGAACTTAGGCTGTTTTGTTCAATGCCATCTGAAGGCGAGCATTGCTTTTTGTGGGGTGCTTTAGTGGCAGTGATTAGTTTAGTAGGGAGAGTTGATCTAAAGAGTAGTTAGTAGAGAGAGATGGGAAAACAATAAAGTAAACATGTGTCCTCTAAATTCGCCACCAGATGCGATGCCTTGTTGGCTGTGATTAGTCTAGTTAGGTTATTAGGTAAAGTAATGTGAAGTGAAGTAAAAACATGACTGCCATCTCCTGATTGCCAATGTAAAATAAAATAAAACGGAAAGTAGAATGATTCGAATCAAGTAGGTAGACAAGCACCTACCATGGTTAGAAGATGTAACTAATGCTTTAGTTGTAAGATGATACAGGATCCTGTGAGTTTTTACCATTGAAAAAACTCCACATCAAGGCAAGGTGACCGCTTTTTTTGGCTTACCTCTGTTATCCCACTAGGCAAGAAGGGTCACATTCATTAGTATATTGGTAACAAGATACTTCCTCCGTTTTTATTACAATGCATTTTAGTTTTTTCTCAAGTCAAACTTTGCAAACTTCGATCAAGTTTATACCAATCATTGGTTTATACAGAAAGATAATTAACATCCACAATACCTAATCAATTTCATTAGAATTAGCACTGAATATATTTTTGCATCATGCATATTTGTTATTGTGAAGGTTATATTATTTTCTATAAACTTGGTCAAACTTTATAGAGTTTGACTTAGGTCAAAGCTAATATGTGGAGTAAATAAAAACGGAGGGAGTATGTCTGTTTGGTAGTGAGAATAAGATTTGTTTCTTGGGTAGTAAGCGATCTCAGAGGAAGAGCAGCTCGCTACAAACAAAATTTGCACCATTGGTTCAGTTCTTGGTTAAGGTTTGCTTTGCCTTAGGACGCCAATGCTTATGCAATTGTAGATCTCCCCTAATTTTCCAGCTTTTTTTACCATGTTCAACGCAATCTATTGTCAGGATATTAGCACCTACACTATTTGTTATCACTCTAAATGAGCAATTGAGTAAAGATACAATAATTGGGGCGTATCATGCTGTTTCTCATGGCAATGTTTAATGTTGTTGCTCCTTTAATAGATTTACAAGGTCTGTAGTACCGCCGTTGTGAAATACTCCCTCCGTTCCAAAATTCTTGTCTTATATTTGTCTAAATACAGATGTATCAAGTCACATTTTAATATTAGGTGCATCCGTATCTAGACAAATATAAGACAAGAATTTTGGGACGGAGGGAGTATTTGATGTGTGGTTATTGTGGATGGTCAAACTTACTTCTCTGTCATCGATATTTGTAGCTTTCATCCTCAAGTATCGCCATGTTCTAGTTCTATCACAAAGTAGTGCAGTTTTCTTCTGTTAGACTATGAATTGCAGAGACAAAGGAGTGGAAGGTACATCTCCGATCCCATTAGTAGAGCAGTGGAAGGTACATCATCTGTTAACGCCGCCCATTTTGTTTTGTTTGTCATATCAATTATTCATCATGATGGAACTATTTATCGACGAATTGTTTCATTTCTCAAAACAAAATTAATGGATAACTTTTACTGTTTGAATAAACTAAAACGATTGCATATAGGGGTATTCTAGGATTAGAGCCATGTGGAATTATCCACTGAAACACAGCGATACATTAGCACAGTAGATAAACTACATCTTTTACAGCCCACTGTTTCAGAGAATCCTATTACAAATAGCTACCATTATTGCAGTTAAATAGTACCCCTCCGTTCACAAATATAAGATGTTTTGGATATTTCAATATGGACTATATACGGACTGAAATTAGTGAACAAATACACTAAAACGTGTCTATATACATCCGATCCAGAAAAAAGTTAGAAGATCTTATATTTGTGAACGGAGGGAGTAGTAGTCTGCTAACACTTTGTTTGAACCTACTCTAGAACAGAGGAAATAGTCTACTCTACATCAACCGTTGTTTTTCTTCCCCCACTCTTATCTTTTGGAGATATAAACTCAAATTGAAAACTACCTGGATTTATATTTCAAAAGTTTGAATTACTGCAGTATGCAAAAGCAGATGCTGATCTGCTGAAATTAACAGATGATACAAGATCAAATGACCTTTTTTATTGGCTTATCTCTTTTATCCCAGTAGGAAAGAGTTACCGAGATTAGTATATTAGTAAACAAGAGATGCTTATTTAGTTGTGAGGATAAGTTTTGTTTCTTGGGTAGTAAGCCATTTCAGATGAAGAACAGCTTCCTACAAACAAAAAATTTTGAAACATTGGTTCAGCTCTGGGTTAATGTTTGTTTTCTTTAAAAGGGCTTGTCTTCAGTTCCTTCTTTCCCCGGAGATAACTCCTGCCTACTACACCAACCAACCATGAAAAGCAGCGAGGAAGAAACAGTAAAGTAGCCAGGGGTGACTCGAAACTCTGGTCGCACAATGAAGACCACGACACCACCAGCCCCCTATCTGAAGCTTTTGTGGGAGAGAGTATCGTTTTTTGCCTTTTTATTTAGCTAGCACACGTAAACTTTCTCTAGATCTGCGCAAAATTGTTCGCTAGATTCTGCCTGTCGCATCAGTGGATCATGACAGCGTTGCCTGGGAATGCGACCACGACGGCACCCAAGTAGTATTATTATTATGGTGTTGCTCCATTGGGCGTCGACTAGTTTAGTTTAGAGACCACGGCGGCACCAGCTCGAGATCTGAAGCCAAGTAACTACTGTTTTTGTAGGGTTTGCCCATGGGGATGCTTCGCACAAGCAGACAGTTGTGTTGGATGAAGTCCCGGTGTATGGTCCATCAAGGCACATGATAATTAACTAATGAGTACTAGATAACTTTCTTGTGTTTAGTGTTGCTCCATGGGATCCTATGCTCGATCTGCTGGCAGTTGATAAGTTTAGCTTTACTGGGTGGGAGTAGGGAGTGAAATTGCTAGCAAAGTAAGCAATCTGGCGTGGCCACCAAGACAGGTACTCCCTCCATCCCATAATATAAGAGCGTTTTGGACACTAGACTCTAGTATTTGTTACTCCCTCCTTCCATCTATATAGGGCCTAATGCGTTTTTCGAGGCTAACTTTGATCAAATGTTAGAGCAATAATGTATGACATGCAATTTACACAAAGTATACCGTCAAATTCGTATGTGAAAGGAGCTTTCGATTATATAATTTTCACATTATGCATGTCATGTACTAGAGTCTAGTGCACATTGATGTTGTAATGTTTGTTCGATCTGCAAAGTTTGAAGTTCATATGTTTTCTCATTTTAGAGAAACAAAAAAGAGAAATCTTCTTGTTGTAAGTTAGTTGGAGAGTACGGATCTCAAAGCAAGTCTGGAGGGTTGAGGATAAGAGGTTCCATGTAGCCTGAGCTACAAATGAACTTTGCGCATGTACTATTAAATCTTATCAAGTCAAAGGTGGTCTTGAAAAACGCATTAGGCCCTATATGAGAGAGTAGTATTATAGTGTTGTGATTAGTTACAGGCTCACTGCTTGGGAGCAACGACTTGACTCACAAAGCCACCATGACAGTCATCTCTCTGTGGATATCTTCCTTCCCCCTGCAGTTAACGCGCCATACCATATCTCCATCCTCTTCCTTAGCGGAGCAAAAAAAAACTACACAACTCTCAGCAGACGACTTCCCTCACCGGCGACTGCCTCCACGACGTACGCCGGCCGGCAGGCAGGCGCGCGGCTCCCCTTCCCGCGTCTACGTGCGTACTATTTGTTCGTTCCTCTCGTGATGCTGCGGGTACTCCCTAGCAGCAAATTGCAATCACAATCAATTTTCTCTGTAGTGAGTAGTACTTATTTACCGCTACATAATTGGTGTGCATTAATAACCAAACAAATTTCTCTTAATTTCTGCAGGTCCTCACACTTACATCACATCACAGATCCTTATTCCTTAACAATACGTTGGTGTGTCTGAGCAGAGGATGCTCGTCGCCCTCAGCGCGGCGCAATGGGTGGTGGGCAAGGCGCTGGCCCCCATTGCCGATGGCTTGCTGGAGGCTTGGGGTGCTACCAAGAACTTGGGTCTCAACATCGAGGCCCTTAGGATGGAACTGCTGCTCGTGAAGGCCACGCTTGAACTCGCCGGCGGCAAGCAGATCCAAGGCCAGGCTATGGAGGAGTTGTTGGGGAAGCTGCGGCACTCGGCGCACTGTGCCGAGGACTTGTTGGACGAGCTGGACTACTTCCGCATCCACGACGATCTCCATGGCATGTATGACACTGCAGATCATGCCAAGGGTTGCGTCCATGATTTTTGCCTCAATGCTCGCCACACTGCCAAAGCTGTTGGCAAACTGGTTGGTTTATCCACGAGGTCCTCTGCTTCCAGCCCTGCATGTGATCCTGGAGAAGTACAAGCTGCAAGACAACGGGTCAGCTGTTGCGTTTGGCCTCATGGTAGGCAGAGGTCATGCGGCAATTCCTCCTTGGCGCCAAATGCCAATCAGGAGGTCAGTGGATGCATGCCCAAGCTCGGTAAACTCCTCCTTTGCTCATCTTCCCCACATGTATGTGATGATCATTCTGGCCAGCCAACTCTTCGTGGTGCATCACAAAAGGAAACACCAGTACTGGGGTTTAACAGGGTTGATGTCTCTGAAAGAATGAAGTGCATTGTTGAGCAACTGCAGCCTGTGCGTACAGAGGTTACCAAGATTCTGCAGAGTTGTGACCGTATGACTGTCCCTGATATTTCAGTGAGCCGTCCCATTACCACTGGCCAAAGTACGGAGCAGAAATTGTATGGGAGGGACCATATCATGCATACCATCATACATGATATGACCAAGGGTAAATACTGCAGCAAGGATCTAACCGTGCTTCCGATTGTCGGTCCAGGGGGGATAGGGAAGACCACACTGGTACAATACATATATAGAAACCAACAAGTTCAAAATCATTTTCAAGTCCTTATTTGGGTATGTGTGTCACTCAGTTTCAATTTGAGTAAGCTGCTAGATGAGATTAACACATATATCCCTCGGGTTGAAGGGGAAAAAGTTGGCAGAGTCGAAGAGCTGATTGAACAGAGATTAAAATCCAAAAGGTTTTTGCTTGTACTGGATGATGTATGGGAGTTCAATAATGGGGATGACTGGAAAAGGTTATTGCTGCCATTCAAAGCATCGCAAGAAAAAGGTAGCATGATTCTACTCACGACTCGGTTTCCAGCAATAGCAAATATGGGTAAAACAGCTGATTATATAGAACTGGAAGGATTAAAATCCGAAGAATTTAGGAAGTTGTTTCTTTCGTTTGTGTTTGTTGATGAGCCCTTTACAAGTGATCATAGTTTTTGCTTGAGACCGGAGATAAGATAATGGAAAAACTAAAGGGCTCTCCTCTTGCTGCAAAAACGGTTGGTGCATTATTGAGAAAGAACCTTAATTTGCGTCATTGGAGAAGAGTCTTAGAAAGTAAAGAATGGGAGAGGCAAACCGGTGCCAATGACATTATGTCTGCCTTGAAGCTTAGCTATTACTATCTTCCTTTCCATCAGCGACAATGTTTCTCCTATTCTGCATTGTTTCCTGAAGATTACAAGTATAGTAATACTGAGCTAATCGACTTGTGGATAGGACTGGATATTTTACAACCTTGTGGTCAAAATCAAACATTGGAAGATATAGGCCTGAGCAATTTAAATGATCTGGTCACATATGGATTTTTCAAAGAAGAGAAAACTAATGGTCGTCTGCGTTATGTAATGCATGACCTGCTACATGATTTAGCACTGCACATGGGATCTCATGAATACATTAGTTTACATCGGTCTAATGTGGGATCAGTGCAGATTAAGCCATCCATACGTCACTTGTCTATAATCATAGATGATGATGATACACTATCTCAAGAGAACTTTAAGGGACAATTGAGAAAACTGAAGAGGATATTGAAGGTTAAGCAATTGCATAGTTTGATGTTATTCGGAGAAATGGATGAGAGCTTTGCCAGCATTTTGAGTGATTTGTTTATGGAAGCAAATGGTCTTCGTGTTCTCCGTCTGGTTAACATGCCAACTTCTGTGGAGTTCATGTTACACAACTTTTCAGCACTTGTCCACCTACGATACTTATGTCTGGGTACAAAAAAGTACGGGAAGGAGATGCAATTACCACTTGCCATTTCCAGATTTTATCATTTAAGGGTTCTGGATCTGGGATCATGGTATGGCTGTCATGATTTGCCCAGAGACTTGAGCAAGCTTGCAAAATTGTGTCATTTTTATACCCCGAGTGATGAGCTTCATTCTAATATTTATAATGTGGGGAAACTCAGACTCTTAGAAGAGTTGAAAGTATTTAGAGTCAATAAAGAAAGGAAGGATTTGAAACAAAGCAACTAGAGCATTTAACCGAACTGAGGGAGCTTGGCATCTATAACCTTGAGAATATACACACGAAAGAAGAAGCAACCAAAGCAAAGCTGATAGAGAAAAACTACTTGGAGAGGTTAACATTAGATTGGGACAGTAAGCGGTCTAATAGCAAGCCTTGTGTGGAAGCAGTTGTCCTTGAAAGCCTTCAACCACATAGATATGTTCAAGAGTTGTGCATTAGAGGGCACGGAGGCTCTTCTTGTCCAACATGGCTAGGTGATAAGCTCGTTGTTGAAGCTCTTCAATCTCTTCAGCTCGTTGGTGTTTCTTGGCACTGTCTGCCTTCTTTAGGGAAGATGTGGGGCCTTGATAAAGTAATATTGAAGCATATTGCCACGGTGAAAGAGTTCGTTATAGAGCAGAGCTTTATCAGGCTAATAAGGATTGAACTTGTTGGCTTGGGAAGTTTTGAAAAATGGATACCATCACAGGCCACTCATCATATGTTTCCTCTTTTGCAAGCAATGATTATTAGGGACTGCCCTAAACTCTTGGAGTTGCCATTTTCAAACCGCAGTGTTAACCCTGCAGATCAAGATTGGAAGATTGATTGGTTTCCCAAACTACAAGAGCTTGAGATAATGTCCTGTCCAGAATTCTTGTTAGTGCCTTCTATCCCCTGGACTGAAACACTGTGTTCTGTCAATATACGAGGTATAAAGCTACTAGAGGTGTTCAAGTACTCAAGATCATCCTACTATGGAGTAGGATTGAAAATTGTTGGAAAGGATGAACTGCAGAGCTTAGATCAAGTGTTAGCATGCAATAAACTGTCAGGTCTCGAGCAGCTAGTACTCGAGAAGTGCCCATCTCTGGAGTTAAAGCACCTTCTGATGCTAACCTCACTGAAGAAATTGGATGTAAGGAGTTCAGATTGCCTGGTTGGGCCATTAGAAGGTGAGGGTGATGTGGAATGGCAGCACCCTATGATCCAGGAATTACTTGTGGTCCAGGAATCACTTGGTGGTCCTAGTGGGAAGGAACTAACGGAGCTTCTCACTCACCTCCCAAGGCTCTCCAAGCTACTTATTGCCAGCTGTGAAAATATAACACAGCTTTGCAGTGAGGGTGGATGTGCAGCAAACAACTTTAGCAGCCGCGTCGGAGGTGGAGCAGGAGAAGGAAGAAGATGGGTTGCTGCTCTTCCCGGCCCATCTCTGTGACTCACTCAGGGAATTGGTCATCAACAGATGCCCAGAGCTGGTCATGGTGGAAGTGGAACCCCCTTCAAACTTGTCTTCCCGCTGCAGGAGGAGGGTTCCAAGCCCTACGGTCCCTCCAGAGTTTACGGATTTTTGACAGCCCCAAGATACTATCCGCCAAGAGCTCGCTTTCCTGCTGCATTTTCCCATCCTCCCTGCAAGTCCTCGAGCTTTACGGCGTGGAAGGCATGGGGACGCTGGAGCCTCTCGCAAACCTCACCTCTCTCACCCGATTAAAATTGTGCAATTGTGGAGAGGATCTAAGATGCAAGGGCCTGGGGCCTCTCCTGGGACATCTCAGAGAATTTATCGTCTTTGGCAGCCCTAGAGCATTTGCTGGTTGGGATCCCAATCCCAGACAGGTGCTGCAGTACGAAGGAGAAGACCAGGAGCTGCAGCTTGTTTCGCCTTCGAGTTCATCCCAAGTACATATCCTCTGTACGGATGAGGCCATGGGCCTCCTCGCCGCACCCATCTGCAGCTTGCTGTCTTCCTCCCTCACCTGCCTGCACTTTCACCTCCTCGCCTCCGTCCCTGATAAGATTGAGCGCTTCACCAAGGAGCAAGAGGATGCCCTTCACCTCCTCGTGTCCCTTCAGGAACTCGAGTTTTGGTATTTCGACAAGCTTCAGAGCCTCCCTGCAGGGCTGCAAAAGCTTATCAATCTCCAGCGGCTACAGGTCCGCTCATGTCCGGCCGTCCTGTCTCTGCCAAATGATGGCCTCCCTAAATCACTGCAAGAATTAGATGTCCAGGAATGCGGCAACGAGGAGCTATTACAACAGTGCAGAGGGTTAGTGGGAACCATCCCAAAAATCCTACTGCGACATGGAGACTGACAGAAGGTAACGACAACTGCTTCCTTGTTTGTGTCCCCTGTCACTTCCCAGCTTCCACTATTACACTTGTTTTTTTCATGCATAATAATCTGCCAAGTGTTTGTTTCCATCTACTATGCAGGCTTCTGTCTTGGACATCCCTTGTACATTCTTCTAGCCTTGTAGAGCGCAACTCTCACCACACACGCACATTTGCCACATGGATGAGGGTCTTGTAGCCATCTTCCTTCATGTACATAAATCTGGTAAGTAAATCTGAACTAGAACCTTAGTCCTTCTCTACAATATCAATTATATCAACTTCCATGCATGTTTTCATTAAAAAACTTCCATTTATATTCCTCCGACATCAAATTTCCAACTTCTTCTGAACATTAGTGAAAGTAGTTCTAAATCATCACTTAGGATTTTTTGTTTCTCCATTCCCCTTGTCTTCTCACAGGTCAAGAAAATAAACATAATTGTCCGCTTATGCTTCCTGAGTTTCTGTTTTTTTTTCTTCCTAAACGAAAATCATGAAACCTGTGACGTAATCACCATTTATTTTGGTTCTCTGTGCAGGTGTTTGTTCGTGTTTGTCGGGACAATATTTTTTGCATCCACATATGTTGCCTTAAAATTTGGGTTCTTGTCATTCATGCATCGTGCTTGGTAGTCTACTTCCCTGGTTCAGGTCTTAGGATCAACATATCACTATGGCATAAGTACAAAGTAAATGAGACTTTGGGATCATTCCGCTGATGTTAAGGTTAGTGATTTTTTTCATGCTGCTACATTGCTATCAGTACTAGGTGTTCTCGCATTCATCATTTTTGTTGGGTTTTTCTGCAGGAGTTCTTGTGTTTGTTTTGGTTGTCTTCCGGCCACTTGTGTTTACATTTTATCCAGAACTCATGAAGACTTGGTGGTGTGCCTAGAAAGTTCAGGTTTGAGGATTAAAAAAGGTCGCCATGGCATAATTATGGAAAACAATGAGTTTTCAGTGTTTTGCTACTGATAAGGTTTGCAGTTTTCCAGCTCAGTCCACATTCTACAGTGCATTCATCATCATTGTTGTTGTTTACTGAAATTTCAGTGCATTCTACAGTCTACATTTCTACCTCGCATTCTACAGTACACTCTTGGAGTCGACTCAGATAACAGCTATTTTGAATAGGTATGCCCAACATGTACTTCAGTTACATTTAAATCAACAACACAGTAGTAGCAGTCTGAAGGTGTAGTGCCTACTCGTGTTTTAATGAAATGCAATTTAAATTGCAATACCCACAAGTGCTACTCTACAGACTCAGACCACTGTTTTTCTAGTTTTCAGTGTTCACTGTTTTTAGCCCTTCCTATTTTGAACAGACATATATAGTTTCGGAAGCTCATGTCAGTTACTCCCTTCGTTCCGAAATGTAAGTCTTTTTAGAGATTCCAATAAGAGACTACATACGGAGCAAAATGAGTGAATCTACACTCTAAAATATGTCTATATACATCTGTATGTAGTCCATAGTGAAATCTCTAAAAAGACTTATATTTAGGAACGGAGGGAGTACAATGTTACTTTTGCGTCTGTATGGAAGGTGGTTGTATTGTACCAGTGTTTTTCTTCCGGCTTACAAAGGGCATCATCCTATCGTTATGATTAGATACCAGGGGATGTGCGTTGTTTTTCTTTTCTTTTTTTAGTTAGTTGCTTTGATGCTTCGGTCGGTGGTGCATCATGAGGTTGTAATATAGCCAGTAAGGTTGATGTACGACTTCATTTTCGTAATGAAAATGAGGCTATGTGGCCCTTCTATCAAGAAAAAAATTGTTTGAGGGGAAAATGTACATTTTCTCTGAATTTCCTAACGTTGTAATATTATCCTTAACGACTTGTTCATCGTTGTATTCTTCCTAGGCTGCAACAAAGCAAAACCCATCTTGAGCTTAGAGTGGTTTCTCAACAATCTGTTTTTGGTTGTCCCTTTGCCAGTGCATATGTAGAATACTGGCGAGATGGTCAGCGTTTTTGTCTGCAAAGAAGAGAAGGCTTGGTTGAAGACTTGAAGTATTGAGCATCAGCTGTAGTTTCCTGGAAACGTGTGGCTCCATCTGTTGACAAGATTTCTTCTGACAAACTTCTCTGTTACTCCCTCCGTTTGTTTTTATAAGGCGGTTTAGACAGCTGGTTTTGAACTATTTAGAGCACCGTCTGAACAGGCTTAAATGTCTTACATAAGTGAACAGAGGGAGTACCATTTTAGATGCCCTAAATGATCTCCATTTACAATTGAATGTGCACAGTAGCTAGCACTCTTTTTGGTTGAACAGATCCCTAAAACGCCAGCACCAGCGCATACAAGGATTAAACATGATTCAGGAACGGATATAGAGTAGCTATCTAATACTCCCTCCATCCCAAATTACTTGTCTAAGACAAGTAATTTGGGACCGAGGTAATATTCAGGATCAGCTCATCATCATCATCATCAGGGGCCTAATTTTCCTTATCCAGCTCGCTAGTCACCAATGTCCGATTTCTTCACAAATGCTCTCTCTCACACTAACGTTTGTATAGGTACTTGATTTCGATTTGGTGCTTGATTTTGATTTTGATTTGGTACTGCTATCCCAAACTCTGACAGCAAGTATCAAATATTCTTTTGAGAGCGCTAGCATTTTTTTTCTTGATTTTGATGAAGGTATAAACACGCACAACACTCCCTTCTAGTCTCTGTTATACAAGGGCGTGGTGGGGGAGTAATCCATAACCATCCTGGTGAAATTACGACAACATGATCATTCTTCTTATCGAGAAATTTTGAGGTTGGATATAGTTGCTAGGAGACATTATGCGGAATTAAGATTTCCAGGTTCAGCCAAGGCTTCAGCTCGTCATAGTTGGTTTGGTACTGCTACCACACATGATTTCAAAAGCCGTAACGATATTTTCAAGCAACACTCATACCTCGAAATTCTTGCACCCACAGTACGCTACAACTCAACTCAAAGTAATGCTCAAACACCTGTCACAACCATAAGCATACAGGCAGGGCTCCCTACAGTTGTTTCTGCAGGTTCTTCTTCAGGCAAAACTTTATCTCCACAGGTAACCTCCATGGTCCATGCTGCAACGATGCCCGTCCTTTTTTCCAAGGCGTAGAAGCTTGTCACCAACATATAAAACGGAACACATAACACTTGTCCTTACCAAAAGAACGACCAAGATGATATAACCAGTGTCGCGTCGGCATCGAATAAGCTAACATTTGGATCTACTGCAAGGAAGCACGTGCACAGCATTTCATGCATCATCTGAATCTGGTCCATGTAACTAAACAAGCAGCAGGATGAGGTGGAGGTCCGCACGGCCGTCTAGCTTCGCTTCCTGCTCCAGTGGCGGAGCCAGCGCCCAGCCACCCTGGGCAGTTGGCTGGGCTCGCTGCGTACGCTGACGTTGTACGATGCGTTGCCACAACTGAAAAATTCATGTCCGTATACTTTATTTCCCGGGCAGAATTGTTTTGGCCCAAAACTTAGGCACACTTTGGGCTTCTTGTGGCAATGGGCCTCGTGAGAACTAGGCCTAGCAAGACAGAAACGTCTGTTCGGCTGGTTCATGTCCAATTTTGTAGCGCTGATCGCAACACCTCCTCGAGTCCTCGTTCCTTCCTTTCTTTCTCACGTATCGCCAACCGCCAGGACCGCGTATCCAGGAGATAGACCGGCGGCGAGCAGAGGCTGGCCGCGCGCCGGCAGAGCCGATCCATCCCCAAGAAGGCAGAAACCGATGCATCTTAACTACTCGGCTCCTCCATTGTGACTAGCTAAAATTGCTAACTGATCTATTCATGTGGGGATTAATCGACATACTTATGGCTTAAATTTGAGATCAAAGCATGGGGAATTATCTAGGGATGATCGTGACTTCATGAAATTAGTTTTGCTTTAGGTATTTGTTCTAGATGTTTGCTTTATAATATAAAGCGGGGGAAATCCTTTTTCGTCAGTTATTTGTTCTACATAGTTGAATGTTTACTTCAAAATTCTAAAATATACTCACAAATGACAACACTTAATTTTCATGTATTACAAATCCATTTCTTAATCTTCAAGGACGTTTCGATTATAAATTGGTATCTATAATTTTTTTCTGTAACATGGCAAATTTGATTCGATGAATGGCTCGGTTCTATGACTTTTATTGCCAAGTCTCAATGTTATTGTGGCCTATCTACTAAATTTTGCTATATTATATGTTAGTTCACTTTAAAATTACATTTGTATGACTACCATATATTTGCATTTTTACATCATCGTTAATGTGGATTTTTGGTTTGAATGTTTGAGGATATTTTGTATGTTGCATATATGAATACCTGATTTCGATTTCTAGATTAGTCACTTAGACTTAAACTCGCCCGGGCTTCACAAAAGTTCTGGCTCCGCCACTGTCCTGCTCACATCAAGGTTAAACATGTCAAAAAGATATTTAGCTTTTCCAGATGTTGTAGTATAGCTGCTAACTTGATTGTTGACTGGCAGGTGCATCAGCTCAGCTTAATTCCTTTCCAAATAATTTAACATATCGCACCAAGGGAGAGTTCAGGACTCTTAATGGCATTGGTTCCACATCAAATGAAACAAGCGACAAGACAAGAAATGTTAAGCATAAGCAGGATGCAGGGGGGCGTACAAGTTTGGCTGGACGATGCCGCAGAAAAAACAGTACAAAGTTAAGCGATGAGGACGGTGTCATCTCCTTAATGTCTAGCATGTGTGTGCTTCCTCTGCTGCTTGTGTGTGCGTGCAAGCTTCTTGTCGCGCTTTAGTTACCCCCTGAGCCGGAAGCTGCCTCCTGCTCCTTCTCTGCATCTACAGATGAAGGAGGCTGGAATCAGCAGGACGGAATAAACAGAAAAAACTATGTGGACAGACCAAACTCACACATAAATTAAGATGTACTCCTTCCGTCCGGAAATACTTGTCATTGAGATGGATGTATCTAGATATATTTTAGTTCTAGATACATACATTTTCATCCATTTTGATGACAAGTAATTCCGGACGGAGGGAGTAGCTAGCTAGGAGCATTTGCTTTGATTTACCTCCAGATTGTGATGGCATGCTGGTCAAGCAGTACCGGGCCAGTATATCCCTCATCCTGGCAGCGTCCTCGTCTGCTAACTTGCGCACTTGCTGGCTGTAATTTGCCTCCTCACGGTATGGTACACCTTCACCTTCCTCCATGTCTATCACTATGTTATGCAACAAGAAGCACGCGTTGATTGCATTATCTAGATTTTCCGGGGCCCAAGTCCCCTGGTCCAACCACTTATATGTGCCTTGGAACCTGGCCACCGCCATCAGTGTGACGGTTTGGGCTGCAGAGTGTCTCCTGTTGAACTCGGCTTGATCAGGAAATTTTGGGAGGTCCTCATTTTCCAGCTGGTTATAAGGTGTCAGGAGCCAGGGGAGAAGAGGGTATTCTGCACCACCAATTACATATTCCCCAACTTCTGATCCATCTAAAGATACCTTGAGCTTGTTGCCATTTAACCACTCGCCCTTCTTACAGAACTGGAAGAGTTCAGAGTCGTGCAAAAAAGTACTAGGCTGGATCATGACATCTGTCGAATCTGTCCAATCACCATGGATGAACCTCAAATCTGGATCAACAACGACTTGCAGTACAAGGCCGTAATCTTCTAGCAGTGTGATGTGAATTGAATGTACAACACCGCAGCAGTTGGGCAGACCATGGATCTTATGAAACTTGGATTTGATCTCCATTTTATCGGGGTATGGCCACAAGAAGTGGAGTCCTGCTCTCCCCACCATGGCATCAACAAAGCTATCAGTTACCAGCGAGACGGTTGACTCGTTCACACCAACAGAGGATCTATGGTCTCCAGTGACTCACTAGAGTTCAGCACTAACAGAGCAAGGGCTACTCGATCCTGTAGAGACAGCACCCTGCCATCAACAAAGGTGCAGCTGCTCATATCTTCTAAAGATGGCACATACACCAAGCTGCAGACATAGTTGAAGGTACTTCTTCTCATCTTGAATACAGACTCAAATCCTTGTGCGTTCACCATAGAAGAGGATAACGTTCCTGCAAGGCAAGAAAATACACAACTGTCCATGACTTGCAAAGCAAGAGCCAAGAGCTATACATTAACTTACAATAGACTCCAACCGTCATGATATGAACTTTAACTATAAAAAGATAGTGCCCTAGATTTTTTGACCTTGAGAAAACCTAAGAAAACAAGTGACAGAAATACCTACTCCCTTCGTTCCAAAATAGATGACTCAACTTTGTACTAGCTTTAGTATAAAGTTAGTATAAAGTTGGGTCATCTATTTTGGAACGGAGGGAGTAGATATTTAGCAACATGCGGGAGAAGCCAAATCAGAAAGTAGCGATTACACAGCCCACATGCACAGCTAATACTTGCTAAAACTGAAGTTGCATATCTACAAACAGCGTACTCTCAAGTGGAACAAAAAACTAAGAAATATTTTCAGACATGAGCATATATGGAAGGACACAAAATGAAATGAACTAATGTCAGAACACTCGAGTAAATAAAGGCGAAGCTCACATGTCAATTTACCTGCAGATACAAATGGGTGGTTGATATTTGTCTCCAAGCTGAAGGGATCACTTGTGTACAACACGTACAATGTTCTGAGATTGTTTCCATCGTGTGCATATGCCTTGGCATGTTCGACATGGCTGAACTTGTCCCACTCAGTGCCAGATTGCCCTGCAGCTACAGAGGCAAGCAACAATAGCTTGCACTTGCACTCTACCTGCAAATGTCTTGGTTTTATACCTCGCATGTATTCTGGAAGTTCTTCCATGGCGTAATCGGCTAGCATCAGAATCTGCAGTGCAGGAACACCCTCCAACACATTCAGCTTCGGGCAGTTGATGATGTCAAGCTCATGAAGATTGGGGAGATTAGTGATCCTCTCCAGGTCAGGGTTGTCATACACATTAAGCTCAGTAACAGAAGAAAAATTCTCCAGTAATTTGACTTGCTGTACCATAGATATAACCAATTTTTTCAAAGCCCTTGCATTGGAGGACAGGCCAGGAGGAAGCAGCCTCAGCTTGCACTTCTCTAGGAAAAGCTCCTCCAAAACAGGAAAGGCATGCACTTGCTCCTCCCACACCCAATCTTCCCACTGAGGCATTCCGATTAAGACCATCCTGTGTAATCTCGGAAAGACGTGTGCCGCCTGCAAAGGACGAGCGCCATGGTGATGGTAGGGCTGGAGGAATTCTGGTCCAACACGCTTGATGGATGGAGCGTGCCGGATATGAAATTCCTCCAGAGAGGGGAGTTGACACAAGCCAGCAGGAAGTTGTGTGCAGCAAACCAGATCTTCCATCCATAGAGTCCTCAAGCACCTGAGGGATGATGCTAATGATGTTGACGTCATCCACCTTGGGAGTTGTCTGCCAAAATATCCTGACATACTAAGATAATCTAAGCTGGACGGAGGGCACAACTCATCAAACACTTCCTTGATTTGTCGCTGCTCAGAGACACCTTCTTCATCTTTAATCAGCCCATCAACCCAAAGTATACTAGTGCACTGTACATACAATCTGGTAAGATAGACCTTCTCAGTAAGCCTTGCCTTTAGGGCGGACGAGGTAGCAGATACATTCTGCAGTCCCTTCAAATCAAGAACCCTGAGCTGGGAAAGAGAGCCCAACTCTTCCAAACTACACCAATCACCGTCCACTTGGACTGGAAACTCAAGTAGTCTCCTAAAATTTTTTAAAGCGCGGAAGGTATACCATTTATACTAGTCCAACGGAAGTCAAGAGGCCATAGCGTTCCTAAATTTACAATGCTATGTGGAAGTTTCACAAACTGTTCGCATCCTCTAAGGCTGATGTACTGCGAGAATTTCATCTTCCCAATGTTCTCTGGCAGACAAGATATATCAAAATTCTGTATGGACAAGTACCTCAAGAGCTTGAGTTCATGTAAAGATTCAACCAATACAGCAACATTTGCAGAATATGTATGTAGAATCAGTCCGCAGGCCTAAAAAATCAACCAACGAATCACCAGGCTTTATATTTATATGGCCAACACATATTAGTGTTCTCAATGCCTTTTGCCTTTGTAAAGAACTCCAGTCTAACTCTTCTGATTCTGAAACTTCACTTGTTATTATAGACAACTGAAGAAACTTGTGTGCACTGAGTTTACTAATACTACCCGTTTCTCCACTCTGAACTGCTACTGCCTCATCTCTAGCCATAAATTGAGCAAATGAGCGAATAACATCATGCATACTGGGAAAGTGTCCACCAACACACTGTATCCCTGGCTCTACAAGGTTCCTCAGCATCAACTCACTATAGTACTTTCAGTGTGCCAATGAGAATAATTAACCATAATATTATCTAGGAGTTTAGTAGCTTCTCCTAAAATGATTTCCATAAAAGTACCTCCCGAAGCCGAATCTAAAAGATTTCTAGAAGCAAAATTCAATCCGGCATAAATTTTTTGTATAATCATCCATAAGTTCAAACCATGTGTAGGGAAATTACGTATCATTAATTTCATCCTCTCGCAAGCTTGTGCAACATGTTCATGATCAAGTTGCTTAAAATTCATAATATCGTTTCTAAGAGAGGTGATCTTAGCGGGAGGAAAATACTTAGAGATAAAAGCATCTTTGCACTTATTCCATGAATCAATACTATTTTTAGGCAAAGACGAAAACCAAGTTTTAGCATGATCTCTAAGCGAAAAAGGAAATAGTTTCAGTTTAACAATATCATTATCCACGTCTTTCTTCTTTTGCATATCACACAAATCAACAAAGTTGTTTAGATGGGTAGCGGCATCTTCACTAGGAAGGCCGGCGAATTGATCTTTCATGACAAGATCCAACAAGGCAGCATTGATTTCACAAGATTCAGCATCGGTAATAGGAGCAATCGGAGTGCTAAGAAAATCATTGTTGTTGGTATTGGAAAAGTCACACATTTTAGTATTATCTTGAGCCATCGTGACAAGCAAACAATCCAACACACAAGCAAACAAGAAGCAAGCGAAAAAGAGGCGAACAGAAAGAGAGGGCGAATAAAACGGCAAGGGTGAAGTGGGGGAGAGGAAAACGAGTGGCAAATGGAAAATAATGTAATGCGAGGGATAAGAGTTTGTGATGGGTACTTGGTATGTCTTGACTTGTGCGTAGAATCTCCGGCAACGGCACCAGAAATCCTTTTTGCTACCTCTTGAGCATGCGTTGGTTTTCCCTTGAAGAGGAAGGGGTGATGTAGCAAAGTAGTGTAAGTATTTCCCTCGGTTTTTGTCAACCAAGGTATCAATCCAGTAGGAGGCCACACGCAAGTCCCTCGTACCTCCACAAATAAATAAGAACCTTGCAACCGACACGATAAAGGGGTTGTTAATCCCTTCACGCCCACTTGCAAAAGTGAGATCCGATAGAGATGATAAGATAATATTTTTGGTATTTTTATTATGGGTTTTTTATCATTTATGCCACCAGTCGTATCCCACTACTCAGTTTTGCCATTAGAAGTTACTGCCGCTCAAAAACGCCATCGATTCGTGAGATGCTTACTCAAAAATGCCATTAGATATATAAAAAATGCCATCATTCTGTTAGATGTTTGCTCAAAAATGGCATTAGACATTGTTATTTTCTCGTCAAACTTGTTGACCATCAAATATGACAAAAATAAGCCTACACCCACATTTCAGCTCTCTCTATCTCACAATGATAAGTGTGGCCCTACTTGTGAGGAGTAAGTAAGCGGATAATTTTACAGGAAAATAAGAATGTTGTTGGGATCAAGTGGGCCCCATAATTTATTGTTGTGAGATAGAGGGAGAGCAGACATGTTAGTCCATAGGTATTTATGTCATTATAACATGTCAAAAGAGATTTGAGATCATAATAATGATGTCCAGTGGCATTTTTGAGCATGTGTCTAATGAAGCGATGGCATTTTTGAGCAGTTGAAATTCGTAGGGGCAAAACTGAATAGTGGGACACAACTGGTGGCATAAATGATAAAACCCATTATGATAAAGATTAAAAGTAAAGATTGCAAAATAAACGACGGCGGAAATAGCGAGTTGACGGGAGATTAATATGATGGAAAATAGACCCGGGGGCCATAGGTTTCACTAGTGGCTTCTCTCAAGATAGCATAAGTATTACGGTGGGTGAACAAATTAATGTCGAGAAATTGATAGAAAAGTGCATAATTATGAGAATATCTAGGCATGATCATGTATATAGGCATAACGTCCGCGACAAGTAGACCGAAATGATTCTGCATCTACTACTATTACTCCACACATCGAACGCTATCCAGCATGCATCTAGAGTATTAAGTTCATAAGAATAGAGTAACGCATTAGGCAAGATGACATGATGTAGAGGGATAAACTCAAGCAATATGATATAAACCCCATGTTTTTATCCTCGATGGCAACAATACAATACGTGTCGTTTCCCCTACTGTCAGTGGGATCGAGCAACGCAAGATTGAACCCAAAGCTAAGCACTTCTCCCATTGCAAGAAAGATCAATCTAGTAGGCCAAACCAAACTGATAATTTGAAGAGACTTGCAAAGATAACCAATCATACAAAAAAAATTCAGAGAAGATTCAAATATTGTTCATAGATAATCTTGATCATAAACCCACAATTTATCGGATCTCGACAAACACACCACAAAAAGAATTACATCGAATAGACCTCCTAGAAGATCGAGGAGAACTTTGTATTGAGATCCAAAGAGAGAGAAGAAGCCATCTAGCTAATAACTATGGACCCGAAGGTCTGTGGTAAACTACTCACATATCATCGGAGAGGCTATGGTGTTGATGTAGAAGCCTTTCGTGATTGATTCCCGCTCCGGCGGAGCGCCAGAAAAGGCCCAAGATGGGATCTCACGGGTACAGAAGGTTGCGGCGGTGGAAATAGGGTTTCGTGGTGCTCCTGGATGGTTTCGGGGTATATGGGTATATATAGGAGGAAGAAGTCGGTCGGTGGAGCTGCGAGGGGCCCACGAGGGTGGGAGGCGCGCCTCCCTGCCTCGTGGCCGCCTCGCTTCTTTCTTGATGTCCACTCCAAGTCCTCTGGATCACGTTTGTTCCAAAAATCACTCTCCCGAAGGTTTCATTCCGTTTGGTTTCCGTTTGATATTCTTTTTCTGCGAAACACTGAAATAGGAAAAAAACAGCAATTTGCATTGGACCTTGGGTTAGTAGGTTATTCCGAAAAATAATATAAAAGTGTATAATAAAGCCCATTAAACATCCAAAAACAGATAATATAATAGCATGGAACAATCAATAATTATATATGTGTTGGAGACCTATCAACCACCTATGTGGTCAGGAGGCGAGGAAAGTTTTCATACAACACCCATGGTTCAATATTGAAGTGTTCCTGAAGAGGTCGAAGGATGGACGGTCAATCATCCACGGGCACTGGCCTAAAGTTGCAAACACCTTCAACATGAATGAAGGCTCAATATTCGCCTTCCGCTTCAGCAGTTTTCCAGATGAGATGCATCTCTCTATGTACCGTCTATGATGCTAATTTCGAAAGGTTCTAGATGTTGCATGTGAAACTTGTTGCTGGTGCAGTTGTGTAATGGCGTAGCTGAGTGCTGAAGCTATATCATGTTGTACTTCAATGTATTTCAATTATGAAATCCTGCTTCCTTAATGTGGAAATGGAATATATTATGTGCTTAATATGAATGTCAGTTAGATTAGTAAATGGATTATTTATAATAGGGCAATTAGCCTGCTAATTGGCCAATTAGCTTGCTAATTGGGTTTTCCTATTGCAAACGGTTAATGAGAAACCACCGTGGGCGATGACCTCAAGTAACACACACAATTTCTATGAATAAACCATGTTGGATCAATGAACAATCACACATGACATTCTCTTCAAAACTATTTGCGTTACGCCACCTTGCGCAAACATTTTCCTTGTAGTGACTGTGTGGGATGTATATACGAACGGAAACGTTTAGTGGTGACTGACTGTGGGATGTACTTACGACCGGATATGATTTCGCCTGTATAATTGTATTTTTCTAAGCACTACTGTATGTATTTCTGTAATTGAGTGCTCGCCGGTCGCACACGACCTTATTTTGCCGAGCGTGTGTGCCAGGAGGGCATATCCCCAGCGGTTTTCTAGGTCATGTGGGAACGACCCCCTATCTCCCACACTCACTTGGCGACGGTTCCGAATGCCGTCGCGGAAAGGGGTTAAGAACCGTTTGTTTAGGACCTACGCGTACCATTGGTTGTTAGTCTCGATATGGTCATCATTGCCACCGCTCACCGCAGAGACACATAGCAAATGTTTGGCGAAATGTATGAGCCAGATGTAAGTTTTAGGGAGTTAAGTTTAGGGGTTTGGTTAGAAACCGCACGTATTTAGAGGAGTAAATATACTGCTGCAAAGGATACTCGGTTGTTTACAACTCACAAGCTAAACTATGTTCCATAGTCCATTCTCCAAGACCATCCAGTTTTTCTTTCAAAAAACCTACTTATCCGGTACTACTCCCTAGACAAGTTATTCATTTTATGCTTGTCGTCTAAGCTCCAAAGTCCTTGAGTTGCTTTGGATGTTTCCCACTAATCATTGTTGATGCAGCTCTTATTGTGGAAAATATGAAACACTAAAATAAGAGTACAAGAGGGGTAGAGACTTGGAGTACAAGACAAATTACATGTGGTTTAAACTAATTCTATCTCTATCTCCTTATCTCTTACTTAAACCCAATTATATTTCTAATATTTCCCATCAGTCGTAGCGGGAGTGAAGCGCACGAGTACGACTGGATTTGAAGTCTTGCGCTTTCGTTGTCTTCTCCGTCGCGCCATCATCAACTGCGTCTCTGATGGATTAACACCTAGGGCGGTGACTGATGGAGTCATGTACCTAGGATAGGGTCATAGACCTGATCTAAGTACCCTACCCAAGGACACCATTATTAGAAGAGACTACCTTCCAGTCGACCAAGGAGGACTCCACTGGACAGACTCAAAGGACTCGACCATGAAGACTCACTCGACCACCAGAAGGTCAAGAAACACTCTGTACCATAACGGTATGTAATTAAGTAGACTTTATGGTATTTAAGACACTTTATGTAGGGCGTTACCAGTAAGGCCTAGACTTAATGTACTTTAAACCCCGCATTACTGAGGGGCGGAGGGGTCTGGCAGGCACTATATAAGCCGCCCCCCACCTCAGTGTAAAGGGTTCGCACCCCTGTAATTCATACACACATAATCCACTCGACCGCCTCCGGCCCGAGACGAGGGCTATTACTTCCACTGAGAAGGGCCTGAACTCGTACATCTCCTGTGTTTACAACTGCTCCATAGCTAGGACCTTGCCTCTCCATACCTACCCCCGACTCTACTGTCAGACTTAAAACCACGACAGTTGGCACCCACCTTGGGGCAGGTGTCTTAGCGATTTTTTGGAGGAGTTGCAGTTCTTCTGAGTACTTTCATCATGATTGCTGGTGGAGTTTTGGTCGAGGGCCGCGAGATCCGTCTCGGCGCTCTCACCTTCATCGCCGACGACTCCGCTTGGCTCCAAGAGGCTCCACTCGACGTTGATGCGCTCCCCATCCGCGATGCGACGCATTTTCGCGCATGTGTCCGCGGCGTTCTGCTGCGACAACCGTCGACACCGTATCGGTCGACCTCCCTATCGGTCGCCCTCCCGGTCTCCCCGCCAGCCGCAAGCGCTCTGATCGGTCGAGACTCCAGCGGTGGGTGAGGCACGCGGTGGCTCGCCAGACGGCCACCGCCCAAGTTGTGGCAATCGAGCCCGACGAATCCCTCTACGGCCTATTCGATCTGTCGACTGGTTCCATAGAGACTGCATCCGAGTGCGATAGCAGTGATCCGGCGGCGGAAATCCTGATGGTTAACGGACCTCGCAGCCCTCCCGGCTTCGCCCACGAGGGCGGAGTAGACGCTGGAGGTGATCCCGCACAAGTCCATGAAGAGTACCAACCCGAGCCACTCAACTCTCTGCAAAGAGAAGAGCTTCGCCGCAGGAACATGGATGCCCTGCATACTCCCATAGCGGGAGAAACCCCCGAGGCTCGCGCCTTGGAGGAGGCACGTTTGTCCAACTTGGCTGAACGCGCTCGTCTGGAAAACCTTCAGCGAGCACTCGACGAGCGCGCGCGGCAACAAGCACCCGACGCCAATAGACGCCGACTCTTCCCGCCGACTCGGTATATCGAACCCGATTCAGAATTTAGCGGTGCAACCCAGATAGCGAGTCCATCCAGCCCTCGCGATCGGAAGTGGCAGAGGCTTGATGCGATCGAGATTTGCTCCGGCAGCAGGAGATCAGAATTCTGCCGTGTCGCAGTCGCGCAACAGAATTCATAGTCGATCCGTCGCTGCGAATACGGTACAGTCGGCTCACAGCCCCATATCGCCTCTGCGGCATGAAGGACGCGAGAATCGGCGAGACCAGTACGGTGACCGACATGATCGTGATGATAGGCGTCGATTGCCCACTCCCCCCGAGGGGTGGGTCTTACGCTCCTCGGCAGCAGGATGACAGGCGTCAACTCAGTGTGGGGCGAAGAGCTCCAGTCGACCCCCGGGAACCAGGCTTCAACGCACGATCCATCATCGTGCAAGGCTTGGTCGACCGAAACAGAGCCCATCGGGGCGGTCCCGACAGAGATGCGCCCACAAGAAGTCGAGTGCATGTTTCTGGTCCAGAATGTTTCAGCAGGGCTATCAGAGCCGTGGTGATTCCCCCCAACTTCAGGTTGGCAACCGGAGTAAGCAAGTTCACTGGTGAGTCTAAGCCTGAAACCTGGCTTGAGGACTACCGAGTGGCGGTTCAGATTGGTGGCGGGAATGATGAAGTGGCCATGAAGCATTTGCCCCTCATGTTGGAAGATTCTGCCAGAGCGTGGTTGAATCAGTTACCTCCTAGCAGCATTTACACTTGGGAAGATCTTTCCAGTGTTCGCGTAACATTTGAAGGAACTTGCAAGCGACCAGCTGGATTGACAGAGCTGCAAGTCTGTGTGCAGAAGACGAATGAGACTCTCAGAGAGTATATTCAGAGATGGATCACTTTGCATCATACCGTGGAGAACGTGTCTGATCATCAGGCAGTCTGCGCCTTCAAGGACGGTGTCAAGAACAGAGAATTGAGTTTGAAGTTTGGTCGAACCAGAGACATGACCCTGAGTCGAATGATGGAGATTGCTACCAAGTATGCCAACAGCGAAGAGGAAGACCGACTCCGAAGCGGCAAGTACAAGCCAAGTCAGTCGGAGAAGGGAAACACCAGTCGGAAGCAGAAACGGAAGGCCGAACTAGCAGCTCCTGAAGAGGCTCTAGCCGTGACTTAGGGCAAGTTCAAAGGGAAACCTAAAGGATCCTGGAACCCTAAGAAGGTGAATGATAAAGAAGGAAATGACGTGATGGATATGCCGTGTCACATCCACACGAAGAAAGATGAAGAGGGTAATATCATCTACCCGAAGCATACCACTCGCCAGTGTCGACTCCTGATCCAGCAGTTCCAAGGAAAACAATCCAAGGACAAGGAAAAGGAGTCGGACAAGGCTGAAGATAAGGAGGACAGTGAGGGAGGATATCCACATGTCAACTCCACCCTGATGATTTTTGCAGATGTGGAAAGCAAGAGCCGACTGAAGGTCATTAACCGTGAGGTGAACATGGTTGCCCCGGCGAAACCAAGTTATCTGAGATGGTCCCAAACACCCATCACATTCGATCAGTCTGATCACCCGACTCATCGCCACCCCTGGGGGCAAGCTTTGGTGGTCGACCCGGTTGTCGAAGGCACTCGGTTGACGAAGGTGCTGATGGACGGTGGTAGCGGACTGAACTTGTTGTATGCAGACACGCTGAAAGGAATGGGCATTCCGATGTCCCGACTGAGCTCCAGTAACATAAGTTTTCATGGAGTCATACCAGGAAAGAAAGCCGAGTCACTCGGCCAAATTGCTTTGGACGTGGTGTTTGGCGATTCAAAGCATTTTCGCAAGGAGAAGCTAACGTTTGAGGTCGTGGATTTTCAGAGCGCGTATCATGCTATTTTGGGGAGGCCAGCTTACGCACGGTTCATGGCTCGACCATGTTACGTCTACCTCAAACTGAAGATGCCCGGCCCCAAAGGTGTGATCACTGTCACTGGTGATCAGAAAAAGGCAGAAGAGTGTTTCCAGAAAGGCTCAAAGATTGCCGATTCCCAGGTGGCAGCGGTCGAGTTTGAAGAATATAAGCAAAACGCAGATCCGAGTGATTTGCTGCAAGCCAAGAAGCCCGCCACAGAGTCTGCATTTCAGTCGTCCGGTGAGAAGAAGCCTATCCACATTCACCCGACCGACCCCAATGCAGCCCTGACCCACATCTCCACAACACTCGACCCGAAATAGGAAGAAGCGCTCATCTAGTTCCTCCGTGAGAACTGGGACATTTTTGCATGGAAGCCAGCTGACATGCCGGGTTTTCCAGGGGACTGGCTGAGCATCGTCTTAGAGTCGACTCAGCAGCAAAACCAGTTAAAGAGCATCTTCGGCGGTCCGCCGTCCAGAAGAGAAAAGCTATTGGTGAAGAAGTGGCTCGACTATTGGCGGTAGGATTTATCCGAGAGATATACCACTCCGAGTGGCTCGCTAATGTCGTCATGGTTCCTAAGAAGGACAACTCACTCCGAATGTGCATTGATTTCAAGCACATCAATCAGGCCTGCCCGAAAGATCATTTCCCTCTCCCTCGCATTGATCAAATTGTTGACTCGACCGCAGGATGCGAGAGGTTGTCTTTTCTGGACGCTTATTCCGGGTACCATCAGATCCGTCTATATGGGCCCGATAGGATAAAAACAGCTTTCATCACTCCATTCGGGTGCTTCTGCTATATCACCATGCCATTCGGTCTCAAGAATGCCGGAGCCACGTTTATGCGAATGATTCAGAAGTGTTTGCTCACTCAAATCAGTCGGAATGTGGAAGTGTATATGGATGATATCGTGGTCAAGTCGCGAAAGGTTCCGACCTGCTCACTGACCTCGCCGAAACATTTGTCAACCTCAGAAGGTATGATATCAAGCTCAATCCATCCAAGTGCACATTCGGAGTTCCTGGTGGCAAGTTACTCGGTTTTCTCGTTTCCGAACGAGGGATCGACGCTAATCCAGAGAAGATCGGCACTATTCTCCGAATGAAAGGCCCCATGCGAGTGCACGATGTCTAGAAGCTTACTGGATGCTTGGCCGCATTAAGTCGATTCATCTCACGACTCGGTGAAAAGGCATTGCCTCTTTACCGACTGATGAAGAAGGCAGACAAGTTCGAGTGGACTCGAAGTCGATGCAGCGCTTGTCGAGCTAAAAGCTCTGCTCTCCACCCAGCCGGTGCTTGCTGCTCCAATCAGTAAAGAGCCTCTGTTGCTTTATATCGCAGCCACAGGACAAGTCGTCAGTACAGTACTTACGGTCGAGTGGGAAGAAGAAGGGAAAGCCTTCAAAGTTCAGCGCCCGGTGTATTATCTATCTGAAGTTTTGACTCCATCCAAGCAGAGATATCCTCATTATCAGAAGCTTGTGTATGGGATATATATGACCACGAAGAAGGTTGCTCACTATTTCTCTGATCATTCCATCACAATCGTCAGCGACGCTCCACTTTCAGAGATTTTGCACAACAGAGATGCAACCGGTCGAGTGGCGAAATGGGCGATTGAACTTCTTCCCCTTGATATCAAGTTTGAGGCAAAGAAAGCCATTAAGTCCCAGGCAATAGCAGATTTCCTCGCCGAGTGGATTGAACAACAAGAATGATCGAAGTTCACTTAGAGCATTGGACCATGTTCTTTGATGGCTCTAAGATGCTGAATGGTTCCGGTGCTGGGGTGGTCCTGGTTTCCCCCAGAGGAGATAAGCTCAGATATGTGCTATAGATTCACTTTGATTCCTCCAACAATGAGGCAGAGTATGAGGCCCTCCTGTATGGGTTGCGCATGGCCATTTCACTCGGCGTTCGTCGCCTTATGGTCTATGGCGACTCAGATTTAGTGGTCAACCAAGTGATGAAGGAGTGGGTCGTGAGAAGCCCAGCCATGACTGGATACTGCAATGCAGTGAGGAAGCTGGAAAAGAAGTTTGAGGGGTTAGAGCTTCATCATATACCCCGACTGAAAAATCAAGCAGCTGATGATCTAGCAAAGATAGGTTCCAAGAGAGAAGCCATTCCGAGTGGTGTGTTCTTAGAGCATATCCATACTCCATCAGTCAAAGAAGATCCTTTCACTGAAGAAGCTCCACAGCCCAAGAGTGCCACAGATCCGAGTGAGGTTGAGGTCCCAGCAGTGGTCGACTTGGTCATGGAGGTCTTAGTGGTCATTCCCGACTGGACAGTTCCATATATCGCGTATATCCTGAGAAAAGAGCTCCCGGAGGATGAGGAAGAGGCTCGACAGATCGTCCGTCGATCCAAAGCCTTTACCGTAATCAAAGGACAGTTGTACAGAGAGAGCGCGACTGGAGTTGGTCAGAAGTGCATAACGCCAGAAGAATGTCGAATCACCCTTGATGATATCCACTCGGGGACCTGTGGTCATCATGCGCCCTCTCGGACCATCGTGGCCAAAGCATACCGAGCCGGATTTTACCGCCAAAGGCGAATGAGATGGCAAAGGAAAGAGTGGACAAGTGCGAAGGATGTCGGTTCTACTCAAATATGTCACACAAGCTGCGTCGACTCGAAGACCATTCCACTCGTCGGCCCTTCGCAGATGGGGGTTGGATATGGTCGGCCCTTGAGAACAGGTCAAGTGGTTTCACACATGTCTTGGTGGCGATCGACAAGTTCACCAAGTGGATTGAGGCTAAACCCATCAAGAACCTTGACGCCGGCATCGCTGTTAGCTTCATCGAACCGATATTCAGATATGGAGTCCCGCACAGCATCATTACAGATAATGGGTCAAACTTTGACTCAGAGGAATTCAGGGATTTCTGCAACTCTCAAGGCACTTGAGTCGACTACGCTTCAGTCGCCCATCCGCAGTCGAATGGACAAGCAGAGCGAGCCAATGGCCTGATCCTCAAAGGGTTGAAACCCTGACTGATGCGTGATCTCAAACATGCGGCTGGAGCATGGGTCGACGAACTTCCCTCGGTGCTTTGGGGACTGCAGACCATGCCTAATCGGTCGACCGGGAGAACTCCATTCTTCTTGGTCTATGGAGCTGAAGCAGTTTTGCCGAGTGATCTTCTCCACAATGCTACTCGGGTTGAACTCTACAACGAGGCAGAAGCTGAACAAGCGCGGCAGGATGCAGTCGACCTTTTAGAGGAGGAAAGGGAGATGGCCTTGATCCGATCGACCATCTACCAACAAGACTTGCGTCGCTTCCACGCCAGAAATGTGAAGAGTCGAGCCTTCCTGGAAGGAGATTTAGTTCTCCGAGTGGATCAACAGAAACAACACAAGCTTGCTCCTTCTTGGGAAGGACCCTTCATCGTCACCAAGGTTCTCCACAACGGAGCATACCGCATCTACAACGTCAAGCACAATATCGACGAGCCCCGGGCTTGGAACGCGGAGCTACTCTGCCCATTTTACACTTAAAGTTTTCACTCGGATGAGTTGTAATAAAATACTCCTGTAGTTCATGGCTTACAAAATTATAGTGTCAGAATTTCCCCATGATTTTTGTCACTTTTTATTTGTTCAGTAAAATTACCCCCCCAGTGGGTGGCTTAGCTGCGAATCCGTTTCGCCTAAGTTTGTACAAAAAAATCCTTGCCGAGTGGTGAGCCAGATTCCCACTCGGAAGGCTTAGCTGTGAACCTGTTTCATGTAAGTTTAAATAAAATCCTACCGAGTGGCGAGCCAGACTCCCACTCGGAGGCTTAGCTGCAGTCCAAGTACTCGCCTAAGTTTAATAAAATCCTACCGAGTGGTGAGCCAGACTCCCACGCGGAGGCTTAGCTGCAGTCCAAGTACTCGCCTAAGTTTGAATAAAATCCTACCGAGTGGTGAGCCAGACTCCCACTCGGAGGCTTAGCTGCAGTCCAAGTACTCGCCTAAGTTTGAATAAAATCCTACCGAGTGGTGAGCCAGACTCCCACTCGGGGGCTTAGCTGTAGTCTAAATGCTCGCCTAAGTACAACGTGCGCTCGCAAGGAGGACGAGGTGCAGGTCGACTGCGACCCTCTCCTCTAAGCTACGCCACAAATACAACGTGCGCTCGCAAGGAGGACGAGGTGCAGGTCTACTGCGACCCTCTCCTCTGAGCTACGCCACAAATACAACATGCGCTCGCAAAAAGGACGAGGTGCAGGTCGACTCCGACCCTCTCCTCTGAGCTACGCCACAAGTACAATGTGCGGTCGTAAGGAGGACGAGGTGCAGGTCGACTGCGACCTTCTCCTCTGAGCTACGCCACAAGCACAACGTGAAAATCCTACCGAGCGAGGAGCATACCTCCCACTCGGGGGCTTAGCTGCAGCCCAGTGCTCGCCTAAGGTATAAAAATCCTACCGAGTGAGGAGCATACCTTCCACTCGGGGGCTTAGCTACAGCCCAGTGCTCGCCTAAGGTATAAAAATCCTGCCGAGTGAGGAGCAGACCTCTCACTCGGGGGCTTAGCTGCAGCCCAGTGCTCGCCTAAGGTACAAAAATCCTGCCGAGTGACACTACTAGGTAAAAGCCTAGCAGCAGCGCGGGTTTGGGCACCCTCAGTAGCGCGGGTACCGGCGCTACTAATAAGGCGCTACAGCTAACGTGTAGCAGTAGCGCGTGTTGACACACGCTACTGCTACACACGAATTGCTGCAGCGCGGTTTAGGAAAGGGCGGTACTGGTATTAGCTGCAGCGCTGCTTTTGGTGTAAGCGCCATTGGTAAGCCGGCGCCATCGCTAAATCCCCTCACTACTACTAGTTTTATTAGTTTTTTCCTGCAAATTTGTTTTTATTTGTTTTGCATTTGAATAGGCTTTATACAATAATCTTTAGCATATCATCCACATACAAATGTAATCATAGCATATACATACAATTAGTCTCATCAAATCATGTCATCATCATAATCATCATCCAACACAAAGTGGTCTCGATCTCGTCATCAATCTAGAAAATAGCGATACAAGTCTCGATTACTTGCAAATACATCGTCATCCATCTAAACAATGATATACATGAGAATAGCTATCACTTTGAGTACATGAGTTCAGTATCCCTCTCTCGCATTAGCGTGAACCTAAACTAAGTCATCGTGTTGCTCGAAACCGAAAACCGTACACCTTGGCCTTTCACTCCGCCACTTGTCGATATATATACTCTGGCGTAGCACTTCTTCGCCATTTATGATCTATGCACCTGCATCGTCACATGAGTCGATGATATGCAACATATATAGTTGAGCAACACAAAGAGACAGACTTGGCAAAAATAGAAACAACATATCATAAGCATAAATAACAAAGTTCATCGTACCCAAATGACCTAACTAGAGTGATTTTCGCTAGTCGAGGAGGACGGTTTAATTACATCACAAATAAAGTTTCACCGTGCATAACTCAAAGTTTTGTCATAAAAGAAACTATGGACTAAACGGACACATTGTCATATATCGACAATCACTCCAGCATGTCGTGCCATCCATCCAAGTCGTGGAGATAGTCATCGAGCTTTGTGAAAGGCTTCATGTCGAGACGCCGAGAGGCTATCCATGTTCGGACGCCTTCCCGCGACATTTGTCCTTACGCATGGAACATCCCTGTTTTCCGATGACCTCATTCATGATGATTTGGGCAAGTTCGCTATTGGATGTTATAGAACTCAGCTCAAGTCGATGATCCTCGATATCTCCTATGTCCTTTGCCCATTGCGAATATGGGCATCGCTAGATCTAGGTGCCATGTGAAGGTTCCGTGATCCCGTCGGTACTCAAAGCATGTGGTGTAGGACATAGAATCCATCATTAAGAGAATCGTTCGGTTGCTGGATGCAGCAGAAGTCGGTCTTATGGCTGAAGGCGTGCCTGCCGCCCCTTTTCTTCTTGTCCCTAACATCTCCACCCCTTGCTTGGTAGTAAAACATAGCACCGTCGAGAACATCTTTGATGTGGGTGTAATCCTTTTTGTGAATGTTCTTCGACGAGTCCAAGTAAAGAGCGTGGGAGAATCGGGGGTAGAGGATGATGAGGACGGCGCGCCGCTGCGCAAAATAAGTACACCTCAAATTAATTAGCCTCCACCGTGCAAATGAATTATTGAAATCGAAGGAAGGATAGCAGCGCGGATGACTTACACGGGATGATAAGGCACGAGAATCGCCTCCTTGTCCTTATTGGCGAGCATGAAACTGACGATGTAATCCTCGCAGATTCACGATGTTGTGCACAGACTCCCAAGAAGGCCTCGTGCATGTAGTACGGGTCAGCGACACAGATATGAGCTATCTGCTCAACCCCAATGATGTAGCTCATGTGCAAGGCATAAAGGCGGACAAAAGTAAAATCCAGCTTCTTCACGTGAAACATGTCGAATATGTAATCGAATCGAGGAAGAACTTATCCGCTGGGAAGCCCTTGACGCATTTACATTTGCTGCGGAACATTAACCACGAGAGTGGGTATCCAGGATCTTCGAGGCGATGAGGCCTTTTCTACCCGCAGCACATCGTCATGAAGTCTCCTCGGATCGCCGAATCTGGCCCGTAGCGCTGTTTGGTAGGATTGGTTTACGGGGATATGCCATTTATCCGCATCGGGGATATCTACACGCCCCGGCCGAGGCTGCCGAGGCGGCTGGATCATAGAATCAGCTTTTTGCCTTTCCTCGCCTCTTCCTAGGCTTCTTTACCACCGGATGGTCGCCAATAACACGTTGAGACGGTAATTCGAGCATCGACTCATGATGCTCAAACCGAGGAGGCGCCAAGATAGACATACTGCTCAGCGCCATCGTCATCCTCATCCTCATCCATGGCGACGTCATCAGCCTCTAATGGAGCCACCTGCTTACCCCGTCCGCTATCACCCAACCCGACACCCGACGCTAATTGGGTAGGTGGGGTGTTGATGTTCATACCTTGCCGAGGCTGCGTGCTCGTGGGTGTGCTCCGCCGCCTCGAGACGAAGCGGACTCTTTGGCCACAACAGACCCACCCATTGCAACAATCACCAAGCCGCCCTGGGTCACGCCGTCATCCCCACTAGTATTAGAGGAGCAAATTTCGTGGCCCGGTTTGACATCGCCACGGAAACCTTGAAGACGCTCGGGGATCGGCCGGTGTGGAACAATGGTTCTTCGGCTCCATTATCGTCCCCTTCCCCACGTCCACCTTTTGTTCGCCGATGGTGTACAATATGGTGCACGGGGTTTCGTCGACCTGCAAATAAAAGTCTGCGACGTGAGACATCCGAAAGGCAACGAAAACGGGAGATTATACATTTATATTGAAGGGGGCCGGTGTGGAAGATACCGTGAGGGCGTCGAGCTCAGCTAAAGAGGAGGCACCACCGAGCACGCCGGGCGGCAGCTGGTGCGGGAGCAGTCTTGGGAGCAGGTGCGGGAGCAGTCGCAAAGGGAGCAAAAGGGAGCAAAGGGAGCAAAGGGAGCAGTGTGGGAGAAGGTGCGGAGCCGGTGCGGGAGCATGTGCTGCCAAGAAGTCAGCAAGGGAAAGTCCTCTCATTTTTTGGATTTTCCTTGTCCAAATGTGAACGCCCGTCACCAAGGAAGTAGATAAATCTGCAACCGCCTGTTTTGCGGTAGCTATCGCTATTCGATCGTATCGAGATGATTTCTTCTCAACCGCAGTCTCAACCTTCTTGTCGATGCTTTCTTCGATTAACCTCCGTCTTTCCTTTCTCTCCTTCGTGGTCTCACGGTAGTACTTCTTCCACGTGGCGCCGCCTCCGACACCGTGCAGCGCCCATACGACGGTCGAGTATCCACGGTTGTCGTTTCAATATGTTCAACGCCGGTTGAATGGAGTGTCCCACTTGGCCTCGCCAATGCCTCGACGGCGAGTCGCCGCCGCAATCCGGCGTTGCTCTCTCTCGCAAAAGGCACAAGGATCGTTTATAAATATGACTAACGTGTGCAATGAATTGATCGAAACTAAAATTACCAAGAGTCTCATGAACTCCGTAATGACCGGTGTTGTCTCATAAACCTTCTTGATGGGTCCCAACGGTGGCGGGCCCTCGGGACGCCACGCCTGCGGGACGGTTAAATCCGCCAAGGGTCAGGATGCCTGGACTCGCGGCTTCGCGTCCTCCTTGGCCCATTTGGACCTCTTCCGCCCGTAACCACGGCTTCCGAGGTGGTGGGTCCCAATGTTCCTCTTTGAAGCCCCTTCATGTACTTAGACTTTTCTTTGGCAGCTTCGCCTCGCAAGCCTCCTTGAATATTTGAAACTGCTCTTCCGTGATTGTCGGACTTTCCTTTACAATCTCGGAGTAGGGTTCCGTCGCTGATCTTTGCTTTCACTCGATTTTTCCAGCGCCAGCGCTGCTAAACTTGGTCATGGCGTGTTTGTTTATCTTCTTCATTGCGGGTCATTGTGCGGATCTTCATAATCCTTCTCATTCCGCCCGGAACAAGAATATCTGGTGAAACTTCTTTAGGAGGGAGCTCCTCATATTTTCTATCTTCTTTAGATTCTCATCGTTGATGGTGGCGGTTGTCCGTATGATGCAGCCTATTTGATTGCCGTAGCACGCTGCCGCTTCCTCGGTGCCTTTGGCTCAAAATTGCCGTTGTCCACCTCCGTGACCACCAGTCTAGTAGTCCTGAGTTTGTTAGGAACCCGTTGCCTCTTCACTTTCGGTGCTACACGGATCCGCTCCCGAGGCAGCACGGTCTCAGCGCCGGTCTCGATGCCGGTCTGAATCTCAGCGCGGTGTCGGGCCTCAAGACCGGTTCTGCGTGTCGGTCTCGGCCCCGATGCGGGCCCAGCAACAACATCTGCTGATCGTCGGTAAAGCTAAAAATTCGCTCGCCGCCCGGTAGACGCCGCCGCAATCACCGTAACCCTGTCCTTCATCGTTGCTAGCCATGTTTCCTATGATTAAATCTAGTCAATTAATTCTAGACCTAATAAAATGAATAATGACATAAAAAGGACTATTGTTTTGCAGGAATGTTGACTCCTTCTTGGTGCGGCAAATCCGGGCACTTGATATGTCCTAGTTTGTAGCACAAGTCATGCCGAAATTCACGGAAATTTCGCATGACCTTTGCTAAAAGTGGACAAATCGAGAACCTGAAATTTGCGGAACAGAAATGAATCAACATTCCGCAAAACATAGGCCACTCAACATCATTCCCCGAAACAACAAAGCCACCACTTGGGCACAATCGAACAACTTCAATGAAAAGATATGACATGACCACTTCAATGAAAAATAAAATTTGCCTAAATTCTTTTCCTTGAAAAATAGTGGTCTTTTGAAAAATCAAAAACCTTTGCCAATCTACTTAACCTAGCTTCTTAATCCAACGAACCTAATTAACCTACCTATTTAACCTAGTTGGTTAATCTTGTTTACCTAGATAATTAACCCTAATTAAACTAGTTAACGCAACTAGTTCTCTGTCAAAGCCTAAAATAACTTTTTGCACTAATTAACATGGATAATTAACCTAACTAACTAGTTAACCTGACTAGTTCTCTGTCAAAGCCCTAACTAAGTTTTTGCACTAACCTAGATAATTAACCTAATTAAACTAGTTAACCTAACTACTTCTCTGTCAATGCCCTAACTAAATTTTTGCCCTAAAACCTAGATAATTAACCTAATTAAAAACTGGCTAACCTATGCATTAGAGAGAGAGGAGGGGTGGGGGCTTACAGATGATGGCTCCGGTGGTGGCGACGGAGGCAGGTGGTGGCGAGGAGGCAGGGCGTCTCCGTGACGGCGAGGGAGGCAGGCGTCTCCGTGACGGCGAGGAAGGTGGCGCCGACGGCGGCTCGGTGGCGCTGACGAGGCGCGTGGCTCCGTGGCGTTGGGGCGGCTCGGTGTCGTCGACGGCGACGGCTCTGATGGCGTAGCGTCGGCGCGGCAAGTGGGGCGATTTAATCGGGAGACGGGGCGCTGGCTGGGTGGGGTTTGAGGATTTGGGGAGTGGTGGTGGCGGGGAAACGGTTTTTGGCTAAGTCAACGTAGCGATGGCGCATTTCACAAAAGCGCTATAGCTAAGTTAGCTATAGCGCTTTCTTCAAACGCGCTGCTGCTATAGCTAATTTCCTATTCTGCTTCTATAGCGGGGTTCAGGGCACGCGCTGCAGCTACATTAGCTATAGCGCCTCTTACAAACAAACGCTGCTGCTATGCCCTCCTCCGATTTTTCACTTTTTCGCTTATTTTGCTTTACATTTTATTTTTCCCTTTCTCCTTTTTCTATTTCTTTCATTTTCATTTAAATTTCTATTTGTTTATCATCTTATTCTATTTTTGTTAGTAGTAGCGCTCTTATTCGAAACGCAGCTGCTAAGCGTGATGTAGCGATGAGAGCGTTTACGCTAAGATCGCCATCGCTATGCGTAGCCTAGCATTCTACCAATGGGAATATTAGTAGTAGCGCTTTTTATTCAACAGCGCCATCGCTAAGTTTGTGTCTCAGAGCGGTTTCTAGTAGCTCACATCGCTAAATAGCACTAGCGCTGTTTTTTGAACCGCGCTGCTGCTAAGATTCTGTGTATAGCCTTTTCCCTAGTAGTGTGAGGAGCATACCTCCCACTCGGGGGCTTAGCTGCAGCCCAAGTGCTCGCCTAAGTTACAAAAATCCTGCCGAGTGAGGGGCAAACCTCCCACTCGGGGGCTTAGCTGCAGCCCAGTGCTCGCCTAAGTTGCAAGAATCCTATCGAGTGGCAAATGGACCTCTCACTCGGGGGCTTAGCCGCAGCCCAGCGCCTGCCTAAGTGAATTGGAGAGAAAGTCGACTGCAGTAAGCATCTTGCTTTAAAACCTGCAAAAGACATTTCGAGCCAAATTCAAGCGTATTCAAACGTCGAATCCGAGTTCAGATGGATACCTAAAGGAACCGAAAGTGCTCAGGCACTAAGCCTGTTAAGGTTTATCGGTTACAAAATCACTCGGCATACCGAGGCAAATTTAAAGTGTCGAGCTCAAAGAAGTTTTTTACCCCTCCTGTGAAGGGCTAGAAGGTGCAACAAACTCATCAAGATCAATTCCGTCCGCGATCTGAGTGGCAGCAGCGATGAAGGTCTCCATGAAGGACCTGAAGTCGTGTTTCTTGGTGTTGGCCACCCGAAGAGCCGCCAGCTTGTCTTCTCGCGCATCCTTTTGCAGTGGACCCGAGCCGGACACAGAGCAACATCTGTGCCGCACCTAGCAGAGGACTTTTTCCACTCCTGCACTCGACCAGGAACTGTGTTTAGTCGAGCCATCAGAGACTCGAGGTCATTCTGGAGTGTCTCCCTGGGCCAGAGCGTGGTGTCAATGCGGGAGGTGGCGACCTTCAGCCTTGCAAGATAGTCAATGACAGCAGCAACGCGAGACTCAAGTCAGAACACGTTCATGGCAACTTCATCGTTCACCGGAGAGTTGACAGGGTCCAGGTTTGGTTCCAGCCGACTAGTTTCCTCTTCAAAGTTTTGGCAAAATTCTGCAAGTACAATCACCGAGTCAAGGCAATGGTCGAATGGAAAGATCACTGTAAAAATGATTGTTTGACACAAAAGATTACCTTCGAGCATGAGGAACAACTTCTTGGCAAGTCCACTCAGAAAGGCCTCCAGATCTTTCTTCTTCCCAGCCAATTGACTGGCCTTGTCATTCAGAGCAGCTTTGTCGTTTTTCAGTCGACTAACCTCCTTGTTGGCAATCTCAAGAGCAGCTTTCAGATTAGTATTTTCTTCTTCGAGCTTGGTGACCGAAGCTAACTTCTCGTCAGCAAGTTTGGTCTTCTCAGCCAGTTTAAGATCTTTCTTCTTCTGGGCCTCCTTCACCTTGCCTGTAAAGCAGGTGAAGGTCAGATTTTGAAACAGATGAAGGACAAAAGCAGTCGTCGAGGGCTCACCGAACATACCTTTGGTCTCCTCCTTCGCCTTCGTCAGATTCTCTTCGACCAGCTTCAGATCCAGCTCGAGCTGGATGTGCTTGTTCTCCAGTTCAGTATAACGAGCCGCAAGGTCGCAGGATTTCTGCGAAGAAACAATTGACAAAATGTCAAAGATAATTCACTTCCGAGTGGATAAGCGAAAATCATGCGTTTCTAAGACTACAGCAGAATACAAACATTCGACCGTAGTCTCGGGGAATACACCCAGTGGGTGCACTCAGCGTGCCCCCACTAGTTCTATTAAGATAGAGTCGACCAGTCGACCACGAAAAAAAAACACAGGATGTATTCTTCAGACTGTAATCGACTGCAAACAGTCGACCACAGTCTCGGGGACTACACCCAGTGGGTGCACTCAGCGTGCCCCCACCGGTTTGAGAAATCCTTTCGACCTAGTCGACTGATGGAAGAATTTAACTTCTAAAGCCTATGGTCGACTGCCAGCAGTCAACCATAGCCTTGGGGACTACACCCAGCGGGTGCACTCAGCGTGCCCCCGCTAAACCGGAGTTTCAATCGACACACCCAGTGGGTGATTGCTATGGATTCCGGAAAGAAAAGCTTTTTGATAGCATATCCTAACAGAACAGGCGATTCGACTGACCTGAACATTGCTTTGAAGAGCGGAACTGGCGTCGTAGGCTGCCTGGCTTGCCTCTCGGATGGCCTTCACCTGCTCCATCATGATCCCCGCCTGGCGTATCGCTTCCTTTGCAGCACTGGCTTGGTCCTCTGGGACGTGGTGCGTCGTGAAGAGGGAAGGCTGCGCGGCACTCGACGAAGCGGGGTGAGCACTCGTCAGCGGCACCGCGAAGGACACGGTGTGCCGAGTGGTGTCCTCCTCCCCCGCGACCAGAGTCTCGGGTGCCGTCACATCCTGGGCCACCCTGCCGGCAGACGCTTTCCTGCTCCTCCTGTGCTTCAGCGGTTCCTCGTCGTCGTCGTCGTCGGGAAGGGTGATAACGACATTGGATGAAGCTGCAGAAAGGAATCAGAATTAGAGACCAAGAGTCAATCGACTAAAAAAACGGACTTAAGAGAGTGATACCAGGTTTCGAGGTCACGGCATCCTCCATCTCATGATCGTCGGCCTTGGCGGAGGTGTCGGAAGTAGCAGCACTACAATTCAAAAGATCAGTCGGTTAACTCAAGTGTCGATCAAAGATAAACTCGTATAAAACAAGAAGAATCAAGCAGCATTTTTACCCCGATATGGTGGGGATTGACACCTTCATCTTCGGCAGGACCTTGGTCGGCTTCGACGGTGCCACCTTGGATTGCTTCGGAGCCTTTTCAGTCGGCACCGGAGAAGTGGTCCGAGGATGCTTGGTCGACTGCACGACAGTCGCCACCCCCTTGCCGCGTTCAGTCGCCGGGTCATGGACAAGCTTCGACCGCCTTTCCGAGTGCGGTGGTGCGACCTCCTCCTCCTCCTCTTCTTCTTCTTCCTCATCGTCATCATCATCATCGTCATCTTCAGTAGCATCCGAGTCCCACTCCTCCTGGCTTTCGCCCCCACTCGCTTCTCCCTCCTCAGTCGGAGTCTGCGCTCCATTGGGCATCGAGTACAGTTCGGTGAGGGCCTGTTAGATATCAAGACAAAGATCAATCGACCAATTTGTGGAGAAAACGGAAATAAGTATGGCAAGAATACAATTGGAGGTAGAGTGGGCATACCTTGTCTGGAATGCTGCAATGGTCGAGTGGAGGAATCCTCCTGGCTCCACGAGGGTTATCCTTGTTCCCAGTGACCACGGCCATCCACCTCTCCAGTGTGGCATCGTCGACTGCTTCTGGATTGATCCGAGTCTCATCTTCGGTCCCGCGGTACAACCACATGCAATGGCTCCGGAACTGAAGAGGCTGGATACGCCGCCTAAGAAAAACCTCCAGGAGATCCATACCCGTCACTCCTTCCCAAACCAGCTGGACTACGCGCTCCATCAGCATCTTCACGTCGGCTTTCTCCTCCGGAATCACCTTTAGAGAGGAGGGTTTGTTGGCTCGGTCCATGGTAAACTGAGGGAGCCCACTCGACTGCCCCGGCGTCGACTCGTTCTGGCAGTAGAACCAGATCGACTGCCAGCCTCTGACCGACTCGAGGAGCGTCATGGCTGGGAAGGTGCTCTTGTTCCTCATCTGGATCCCCAGACCTCCACACATCTGGATAACTTTGGTTTTGTCGTCATCTGGACTCGCCTTCTTCACGGTCTGAGAGCGACACGTGAATATATGCTTGAAGAGGCCCCAGTGCGATCGGCAACCCAGAAAGTTCTCACACATGGACACAAATGCGGCAAGGTAGGCGATAGAGTTCGGATTGAAGTGGTGGAGTTGCGCTCCAAAGAAGTTCAAGAAACCACGGAAGAAAATACTCGGTGGCAAAGAAAACCCGCGGTAGACGTGGGTAGCTAGAAGGACACACTCACCCTCTTCCGGCTGGGGTTGCCACTCGTTCCCCGGGAGCCTTGCTGCTCCGTGGGGGATCAAACCGTCGTTGGCCATGTCGAGGAGATCCTTCTCCGTGATGGTCGACCGGATCCAATCTCCCTGGACCCAGCCGTTCGGCAGGCGGGATCTGGACGACGACCCGCCCCGACTGGTGGTTCTCCCCTTCGCCTTCCCCGTCGCCGACGCCTTCTTCGCGCGTTCCAGCGCGGCCGTCTTCTCCTTCACCATGGCTACCGGCGAAGGGCACGAGGAGCGGTTGCGCGGGGGCAGGAGCGGGCGTAGTGGGCGGAGGCAGGGAGAGCAGAGAGAGAATGGAGAGGTACTGTTCAAAGTTCCTCGCTGGGCGCCTTTATAAGGTCACTTCCGAGTGGATGACAGGTGGGCCCGAGAGATCCAATCACAACCCGAAACAGTCGCGAATCGAGGCGTCTATGCCCTATCCCATCCGAGCGCCGCGGTCCGCCCCGCTTCGCGCGCTTCACCAAATTTTGTATCCCGCAGAATCCGCAAACGGCAGATCAGTCTGTCAGACGCGAGATTTCCTGCGATCCGTCGCTCGAAAATTGTTAAGTTCAAAAGGTCACTCGACGAAAGAAAAGAATGGATCAAGTCGACTGAAGAAAAGTTGATGATTATCAATGAAGAGATTATTGGTCCAAGACAACACATATCCAGAACGCAGAAGCCAGTCGGAAATAATATCAACTCCTTCCTCACTCAAGCCTCAATCCATTCGGGGGCTAATGATGGAGTCATGTACCTAGGATAGGGTCATAAACCTGATCCAAGTACCCTACCCAAGGACAACATTATTAGAAGAGACTACCTTCCAGTCGACCAAGGAGGACTCCACTCGACAGACTCGAAGGACTCGACCATGAAGACTCACTCGACCACCAGAAGGTCAAGAAGCACTATGTACCGTAACGGTCTGTAATTAAGTAGACTTTATGGTATTTAAGACACTTTATGTAGGGCGTTACCAGTAACGCCCAGACTTAATGCACTTTAAACCCCGCATTACTGAGGGCCGGAGGGGTCTGGCAGGCACTATATAAGCCGCCCCCCACCTCAGTGTAAAGGGTTCGCACCCCTGTAATTCATACACACATAATCCACTCGACCGCCTCCGGGCTCCGAGACGTAGGGCTATTACTTCCACTGAGAAGGGCCTGAACTCGTACATCTCCTGTGTTTACAACTGCTCCATAGCTAGGACCTTGCCTCTCCATACCTACCCCCCACTCTACTGTCAGACTCAGAACCACGACAGTGACTGCATCCCCTTCTGGTGCCTTCATGCCTTCTCCTCTATTCCCTCCCGCAGTCACAGCGGAAGTGGCGTGGACGCTAGTGACGACGCGGACGCTGTTGACTGGAGTTGTTGCCGATGAGTTGCTGTAGATGTAGCCGTGTGGTCGATGTCGAGGTAGCCGGTCAGGGTGATGTAGCCGTGGTCAATGGTGTGGTCGTCGTGGATGATGAAGCCGCACAAAGCTGGAGGCGCAAAAAAAATGCGCTATGACGGGGCTGCAGACGTGGACGATACACCTTACGGATGTCAGAGGGTGTCGTCGGCGATGAGTCCGCCGGTTTTGCCAAGACCGGAGGAAGCCCATCGAGCACACATCAGTTTTGCCAGAACCGTGTGGCCGTGTAGGGTCGTCACTGTAGTGACGCCGTGTTGATGCAGTCGTGCCATCGCGGATGACGCGGAAGATGCCATCGTTGAGGTTGCGCCTTGCAGAAAAGTCCGTCAGAGGACGCTAGGTGTCCATCTTGTGGACGAGGCGGCGGCTGTGTGTTGACGATGATGTTGGTGAAGACCTTGGCGATGAAGTGTCGGCTATGGCGTCATAGCGGCGTGTCGACGATGTGTCGCTTGAAGGCGTCCCTCGCGGCGACAATGTGTCGATGCCGTGTCGCACTGGAGAAATCGATGAAGACTTGCATCTCTCTCCACATCGGCTTGACGTGTGGACGGTGCATGTCATGATCGCTTCTCGTACATGTGCTTGACAAAGATTTTTTTTTTCTCTTGGGCGTGATGTAGTCGTACAGCTTGATGATGTGCCGAGGGTCGGTGCAGATCGCTCGATGCAGCGGCTCGCTGTAGTCGGATGATCCGCCATGTACGTAACAGGGTAGCTGCTGATCTCGTAGAGCCAACTCTAACGCATGAGCCTGTGGCCCACTGTAGATCGGATCGAAATCTGCGAGAGCTACGCCCTCCCGCGATCGGTCGCGCGTGTCCTTCGCTGCTGCCCGCTGGGTTGTCACGTCGTCTAGTTCTGAGGAAGAGGCCGCAGTAGATCAGTGACTGCGTCGAAAACGCCTATCGCCCCGCCGCGTGAGTGCTGCTCGTTCTGATCGAAGCAGCCATCTGTGTTCCCGTAGTCCCGCGCCTCCGTGTACGTCGACTTGATGTTGAAGCCCTCACCCGCGGGACACAGCGGCACGGCGCCAGCGTTGCTGGTCGACCATGCAGAAGGGCTGTTGCTGGAGTCCACGTACGGCTCATGCAATGCACGTAAGCACAGCTGCGCGGCGTCGGCGTTGCCGGTCGATAGAGTCATGCGCCACGGTGTCGCCGGGATCGAAGACGCCTGGAGTCGCTCGTCACACAGTTGGAGATCTCCCGTACGCGCGTACTGCATGGCCTCAGATGGAGCCTGTACATGCACGCATGTACGCTGGGACGTGGACGTACTTCGCCACGCATGATCAGATCGATCGCGTGGCAGGTCGCGTCGAGAACTCTGGCGCGACATGTATGGGACGTCAATGGACGCGCAGGTTCGTCGATGATGGACGCGCATGGAGTGGCCGATGCAGGTGCGCGCAGGTTCCTCCGTCCAGCGCCCGGGCGCTAGACGGCGATGCGAACCTGCCGGCTGGCCGGGGGCGCTCGGAGCATCGGACGGGATCTGGCGTTGTAGATGGTCACCGATGATTTTAACACCGTTTTCTGCAGAGGATATTTCTTTCACCAGATGTGAGGGTGGTTGAGATTTATTTTGTGGCTAAGAGAAATCTATCTAATGGAAATTGGGAAACCTAAATTTTTGATCTATTGAATGAAATCCATCTAATGAACCAATCTCTTGTTTGATGATCAGTTAATATACGTTAATTTGGAAGTATATTAAGTGCATATAGGTATTAAGTAGGATATTATTTACGTGTTATTATGTGATTAGCACTATATTTGGCATGAAATTAACTGCATGCTAAACTTGTTGATCGCTCAACATTGAAACAGTCTAGTTCGTTGGATTGACATGATTTGATGGCTGGGATTAATTGGATATGCCCATTTGGGCCTTTTTATATTGGTATAGATTATTGTCTGTGTTGGTTGTGTGTATCCTAACTATGCAGAGGTCAGGCATTACGCGCTTTGTATCTATTTGATACTATGTTTTAAGTTAATAAAAGAGCTCTTTATCAAAGAATGAGACCATGTGCAAAGATACATGAATGATTCCACTCCACACACAACGATTCACTTGCTCGCATTTGGCAGTTATACATTAACCAATAATTACTAGATAAAGTTTAAATTTTATTGAATCTTCTTCATCAATAAAGTCGAATAGTCTTATTTGACATTCACATGGCATGGTGTGTATGTTATCCATCATGTCAATGGTGGCGTTCCCTTCGGGAAGCAACAACATTGGTTTTTTGTGAAAGATATGCAGTCGCTTTGACCCTTATCATATCCATGTGCTAAACATAGTTTCTGGCATAGATCGAGTGTGCAATGTTTCATAACAAAACACAACTTTTCCGCCGGGCCCTTCGTATCTGCGCGCATGGGATCACAACAGTAACTTCCCGGTTACTAACATCCAAATGTGTATGAAAATATTAAGAGAAAAGAAGACAAAAGAAATGTACCCATGATCCTTCCTTCTACAAGAGAGGGCAGTGAAGTGGTAGTCATGACAACAAGAGCCAGCAGGCACATAGCCTGCCCGCTTTTCTTGATAAGCGCCATTAGGAGTACTTGAGTAGCTAGCTTTCTTGTTGTTCTTCTACGTACTGTTCTTGAGAATATGTCGTAGCAGCTATGCCTCTATGCTAGTGTTTATATAACTCCATGGGCATTGATTATTTCTTTCTTTCTTTGGACGTTATTAACTCTATCCATAAATAGCACACATATCGATCCAATAAATGTGATCTTTTGTACTCCATGGGCATTGATTATTTTTTCTTTCTTTGGACGTTATTAATTCTATCCTTAAATAATAGCACACATATCCATCCAATAAATGGTGACCATTTTTGTGTTCCCATTAATTGTTTCCTTTATCACACCCCCTTTTCTATCTTTTGCTTGCCCTTTTTTCTTGCGATGGAAAGCATTGAGTTTTATTCCTGTATGGCAATAACATGGCTACAATCGACTAGCAATAGCCTTGAGATAAATTCAGATGAGTGATGTGACAAACACATGGTTCGTCTCTTGGTTCTACCACAATTCATTAAGAAGACGACAACCCTAATTTGCTCAATCTAATTTTCTGGATGATAAACTCACACGGTCTTCCAAAGTAACTTTAATTTCATTCATAAGATGCCCATGGCAGGAATCAAGACCGCGATCAACCATAGCATTTTCAGTGCAACCGAGAAATTAGATTGGACTAGTAAAACGCCCGTGCGTTGCTACGGGCTATACTGTATATAAATGAATCAGACAAATTATTGATATTGAAGCTTATTTCTCTCTCATACACCAACCTCAAGGTCGACGACAGGTTAGTGTAGCAACATAAAAACTCCACCCCATGACACACTCTTATGTTTTCCTGTCGGACCCTCCCCTTCCGCTCGGTTTTCGCCGTAGTGAGACATTTCTTGCTGGATCCCTCTCCTTTAAAACGGGATGACGCCCACCTCACCTTCGCCATCAGGGCCTCTCTCCTTCACATCATACTTCCCCACGGAGGGATTGCATTTAGACGTCGAAAAAATCGATGGTGAGGGAGTCATGGAGGAGGGGTAGAGAACGAACCGGTGAAAGCCAAAAAAACCTGCGTACAATGTTCGCTCCGCCTGGGTCATAGAGGAGTCCCCCTGGTAGAGAAGTTTGGGGAGAAGTGGACGGCGACGTGAGGACACGTCGGGAGGATCGCAAGGAAGGCACGCTGGTAGAGGAGATCGGGGAGAAGAGGACGGCAGCGCGAGGACGTCGGGATTATCGCGAGGAGGGCAGGCGATGGGAGGATTGCGTTCACATACACGTTAATGGGCCAGCCCAATGCTGTGATGTGATGATGTCAAAGGTGGGCGAAAGATAGGAGTGGTGGGATGAGGTGGAGTGAGGCGAGACTACCAACTAAGACATTAGTAGTAGAGATTACTGAGAGTTTGTATAACATACATAATCCTTATGGAAAATGTTAGGCTGAATCTTTGAGTAAGTGAACTTGTAAACTCCATTGTAGACCATGCATACACATTATTCTCCAGAAGAACTGGTGTAGATTATTTGAAGGAGCTTCATATCCCATAGACCATAGTCCTCGTGTAGTCTTGCATTGAAAGATATAGGTATGTAAGACAGTTAGCTTGGAATGAAATAGATAATTAAATTGAAAAGAGAAGAACTGAAATGAGGTAGAACTTTCAATAGGGTCACATTTCATTACTCAGACTAACCAAAAGTTTCAGAACCGAGTTCTTGGAGCTCTTTGTCTTTGAGGTCATCATTCTTTATAATCTAAAACGTGAACATTTGGTTCGTAAAGAACATTACGTGTTAAATATGACATGTTATAGCAAGCCTAATATCAGGACCACCTCTCATGGGCACAATCAACTCCCTAAAGCCTATTTTTTTTAATCAAATGCATAATGCACATCACTTACTGAGGAAGATTTTAGCCTCTTCAACATAACAATCGGCATCCCTTGTCAAAGCTCACACCAAAATAACTGCACGTGTAATCATTCTACCCTTTGATTAATAGACTGAAAATAAGTACACAAAAGATAGGAGCTACTCACATTCAAACTTCTGCCACAAGCTCGTTGATGGTCATGCTCCTTCAACATGTTCACCCATAGTGCGTAAAAAAATAATATTCCTCCAACCAGCCCATACAGAATGCCTCAAATTGGCATGATAAAACAAATCCAGATTGCATTATTCATTGACATGATAAAAATGAAAACATCTCAAACCAATATGTATGTAGAACCTGAAATTATATCTTGTGTATCAAAACGACTATACAACCTTCCAAAAAGCGAAGGAGGACCATACATAATACAATACTCCTTTCCAGCACTTTACGTCGCCCGCCTCCCAATGCATCCCTGGTCATCTCCATGGCCTACAGGAGGCGCTTCACCTACAACAGAATTTCGAGATAGGAATCCCTTCTTCACCTACAGCAAAATTTCGAGATCCCAACACTATCAGGCTAATACAAAGATCCATGAGAAGTGTGAATGCACCAACGTCTCCGAGTAGCAATGTACCCGGATCAGCTGCCTGATTTTTAGATGGTGTAGCTGGCAAGTCTTCAAATCTAGTCCCCAAGAAGAAAATCAAGAGCAGATCATGAAGTTAATATACAGAGCTTACAGAAATCACACATTCACCTACATCCAAAATGAAGCCTCCACCTGCCAAATGTCCCAAAGACAGTATGTAAGGCAGCGGAATGGATGATCAAATCGTAAAACACAATCTAGTATTTACCAGCGATTTAGTATCCTGCACGTTGGACTGGATCTCAAAGAGCCTTTACTTCATATTGTCTGCTTAGATCTCACCATGTAAGACGAAACCAACAACAGCGAATAGAAATAGGCACGGGAAGAGAGGGTGGCGATCTTGGCGAAGACCTCGCAGACGCAGAGTCGCAGTACTGGCGCTCGTAACCCTGAAACACCTCGCTACTTATGATTGCTCCTCTTGATCGCCTTTCATGGCATGTATTAAAGATAAATGGTAGCTAACCAGACCTGGCCGCTGCCAGCGCCGAGAGGAGGTTGAGTTGTCAGCCGTGTGCGTAGGTCACACCCCCTTTTCTATCTTTTGCTTGCCCTTTTTGCTTGCGATGGAAACCATTGAGTTTTATTCCTGTATGGCAATAACATGGCTACAATCGACTAGCAATAGCCTTGAGATAAATTCAGATGAGTGATGTGACAAACACATGGTTCGTCTCTTGGTTCTACCACAATTCATTAAGAAGACGACAACCCTAATTTGCTCAATCTAATTTTCTGGATGATAAACTCACACGGTCTTCCAAAGTAACTTTAATTTCATTCATAAGATGCCCATGGCAGGAATCAAGACCGCGATCAACCATAGCATTTTCAGTGCAACCGAGAAATTAGATTGGATAATCATCGATGCCTTAATGTGCTAAACTGTCGAAGCAACACCCTCCGTCAGAGCACTAATCTCAACTACGAGTGGATTCATTGCCCTTCAACAAAATGTGGCGAGATGTGTATATAACATCTTCAGATCAGTTTCATAGAATCATACCAGACACTCACTGCCATCTGAAGCAGCGAACGATCCATACATGGATAACCCAACCCATCGTCAAGGGGCTGTATGTCGACACAACTGCCGGATCTAGCGGCGGCTCCTCGTCCGAACCTGGCCCCATGGACTGGTACACCGATGAGGAAACTGGCCATTCGCGTCGCCCTCCACCGAGCGCGGGTGGATTGGGGTGGAAGCTCGTTGGAGAGTGTGCCCTCCTCGGTGGTCCGACGGGGAAGCTCTCCTCGGTGGTCCGACGGGGAAGCTCTAGCGCTGCGCTCAACCGAGCTAGCTCAACGTGGTTCGTGCACTCCCTGGTGAGGCGGTGGACGTCTAGTGGCGCCCGTCAGCTTCGGCCCCTGCTCCTCCCGTCCGGCGATGGGTGTCAATCCTTGTCACCACTGAGCCTGCCACGACTCCCTGTGTCAGAGGCGCTCACAGCTCGTCGCACGAGGCAAATGGCCAGTGACGGGTCTAGACGGCCGGTCAGCAGGTCTTGCAAATCTGCACCAGTGCCCCAACCCTCTGAATCTGACGAGGACAAGGTCGTCTGTTGTGTTCTACGCCAGTCCTTGACCTCGGACGAGATGGACGCCCGCCGCTGCAAAAATGCTAAAGAATTGCGGCTCGGTCATGAGGAGTCAAAGGGCGTGTTTGGTTACATTTCCAATCCAACCTGGCTCGGCGAGCCTGGTTCTAGTGAGCCAGTTTGAGGGGATGCAGGTAAAAAAAAACCAGATGCACATAGTTTGGTTGCCTGCATGTACCTAGTTGCATGAGACAACTATTTTTGACCCGGCGTTTGGTTGCCCGCATTGCATTAGGAGCACATATGACATGGTGTTTGGTTGCAACCTGCATAAGATGTTGTCAGCTAGTTAAACAAATGACAGTTCATCCTAACTACTATCAAATGACAGTTCATCCTAACTACTATCAAATGACAGTTCAAATTATTAAGAGCCATTTGGTTAAATAGGGGATAGTTCATCAGTGTTGCTGCTACCAGATCTTCCTCTTCCTCTTCCTCTGCTGCTGCTACTTCCTCTTCTTCTTCTTCTTCTTCTTCTTCTTCTTCTTCAACCTTTTGTTCTTCAAAGCGTCATTATCAAATGCCTCCACACCATGTCCAGAGCTAACAACATCGTCAGGCTCGACCTCTTCCTCCTCAGGCACGTGTTCATCAAAGCCCACTGGAGGATCCAGTTATGCAGAATGCAACAAGCAAGAACAAGCTTAACCTGAGTGGAGTATGGGTGGAATGGCTTCTGCTCCAGGATCTTAAACCTATTCTTCAGAGCTCCAAATGCCCTCTCAACAGTTACTCTTAGGCTGGAGCGTCTGAGATTAAACAGCTCCTGTGTAGTCCTAGGATAGTTCCTACCAGAGAACTCGTTGAGATGGTACCTGGTTTTCCTGAAGGGTGGAAGAATACCCGGAGGACATGCATAGCCAGCATCGATCTCCAAGGTAGAACTTGCCGTCGGGGATGTTGATCCCATCAAGTCGACTCATGCTGTCACTGAGAATGTTATCATCATGCACTGACCCCTCCCAGCTAGCTAGCACATATGTGAACTTCAGATCAAAGTCAACAGCAGCAAGCACATTCTGGCTTGTGTAGTGCTTCCTCCCCCTGTATGCTACAGACTGTGACCTAGGAACTCTGGCATTGACATGAGTACCATCTATTGCCCCAATGCAATCCTGAAAATGGCATCACAAGCATGTGTTAGTGCTCAACTTGAACAACACAAGCATATCAAGCCATGAAAAGTGTATATTGTCAATGCTCACCTTGATGTATGGATACCATCTTGGGCTTCCGCGAATCTTGGGTGTAGTCTGGCCAGATGGTCTCCTGATCATCTCTCCTCTAAGCTCCCTGATAGCAAAAGGCACCTTCTTGAAGTACTTAGAGATGGTCTCCATTGATCTCCTGAACATGTTGTGAATGATCCTGAACCTCTGGTTATGCCAACAACATGGAGGAACATGAAGACTTGCTCTTCGACACTGATGTTGATGTTATCTTGTAGAAGCCCCCTACTCCTGAAGGTCTCAACAAGCCTGGCAAATGGTACTCTTTTCATTCAAAGCATCCACAAAGCCTCGACGTCATTGCAGTTGTAGATGTAGTTCAGATTTTGGATCCTCTCCTGTTCCCGAATAAACAATGGACCATAGCAGATCAAAGGTCTCCCAACATGACGAACAGCTCTCTGGTGCATGAACATGACCCATGCCTGAATCACACTAATCAATGCTGCTGCCTGAATTATCAGCCTCATCCGTGCGTCCATAACCTAGTCGACATCGACAGTTCGTTCAATGGAAAATCGATCCTACACCTAGCCTAATGGCCTAACCACCGAGCTAACAAAGGGGCAAGGGGGTGCTTCTTACCGGCATCGGAGACGAGAACGGCGTAGGGGGAGCCATGGCACAGACAAGGTTGACCTGACGGTGGCCAACAGCAAGGGGAGCACTAGATCTGCCGCAAACGCCGCTGCCTCTTCCGCCGATCTGAGATCGCAACCGCCGCCGATGGTGAGGCAGTAGGGAAGAAAGGGGGTAGTGGCTATGGGTGAGCAAGTGCAAGGGGGTGAGGCTAGATTTGGCGTCGGGACGGCGCGCCAGATTTCCATCTCCCGCCATCCCCCCTCGCCCTCGTGTCGCACCCGCCCATGCGACCTTGCGCCACACTCAGCCTGGCTCGCGAGAAACTGCCAATCCGAGCGTTTCCAGCGAGCCAGACTCTGGGCTGCTTTGAGAAGCGTGTGATGCAAGCCCAACAGTGAATCCAGACATCTTCCTTCCCGCGCGGGCCTGGTTGGGCTCGATGCGGGCAACCAAACACTCCCAAAGTGTTTCACAGAGGAGAAGGGGTCCACGGCGGCTAAAGCTGGGTGTCACACCAGACTGAGGACTAGCATGAAGCGCTTATTTCGACACCAAATATGAACCAGGATAAAAGCAAGGATAACTCATCGGACCGAACCATGAGTCATGATCCGATGACATCACCCCAAGGCTAAGCACTCGGTCTGGCCGGCAATAAAGAACCTGGATCCATGTCAGATTGGATCTTAGGAAAAATCTCAACGGTCCCGTCGACGGACCGAACCCAAGAGGTGCAAGAAGTCTCTCTTGAATGAGATATTAGATCTAATTCAGAGGATCACAATATCCCACGACCAGCCCTTGGTTTACGATCGGATCTACAAGTCTCCTACAAAAGCTAGAATTTTTGGCCCACCCACTACCCACCTAGTGGCCAATATCGAGGACCTCACTGAAGTCCTTGCAAGCGCCTCTGGCAAAGTCGATGGCATGGATGAGGGGGGCGGCGAGTCCTTGGATAGTCCGCCAACTGACACCATGCCCGTGGGGAAGTGGACGACAACCTCCACTATGATTTCTACATAGTAGACACCCCCAATGACGGAGGCGGCCACCCCGACAACGGCAGAGGCAGTAACGACAATAACGACAGAGGTGGAATCGCGAATAATGGTGGTGTGCGGCAGCGGCAACAACAGAGGGAAAATAACAATGACGATAATAACGCCAATCCCAACGACGACACCAACAAGCCACAAAGCAGCTTCGACCCCGACGACGATGACATGTTGGACGAGTCGCTCAATAGCCCTAACCATGATGCGTTGCGGCCAAGGCTAGTTGATACCTCCAGAAAAAAAGAGCGAAGCATCTTTGTGAGGACGAGCAGTACCAGAGTGATCAATGGAACAAACACTTCCAACAAATAGAAGCCACCAAACTACCACAAAAACCTCTTAAAAGGAGCTGCACGTGGCAGCCGACAACAACGCAATATCCAAGTGCTAGTGGGCCAAGGATTTGCTTTTATAGATGCATTAAATTGCATTTCTTGCAACTAATGTTGAGGAAATCCTTAACGGGTAGCTGCTCGTTCGATTTGGGAGTAGCGATCAATCGTTGAGTTGACCTATTAACTAGATTAATCTGTGGAATTTAAAACTCAATAGGCACATTTTTTGTATGGAGGAATTTGTTCAATAGAACTTGAATGCTATATAAAAAATCCACATTGCAGATAGGAAGCAGATGGCACCGTTTCTTTTCTCAATAGATCACAAACATGTAATTAACAACAATCATCAACAAGCATCCATGTGGGCGTCAAAAATCATTAACAAACATGTATACAACAACATTTTGTTTGCTGATTTTGGCCTGGGCCGCAACCCCGAGGTTGCGTGTGAATTCATTAAGAAGAAGGGCAATTGAGGAGGCGACCTGCTAGCCATGGTTGATGTGTTCCTTCATAAAGGAGGGGAGGAGGTTGACAACGGTTCCTAGAGAGGACTTCATGGCAAGCCGAGACATGCATGTGTATCACTAAGTGAGCATAAACTTTTATATGTATTGGAGTTCCCTTTTAATCCTTGCATTCATGGAGTGAAGCTTAAAGTTTATTTCTACATCAGTTACATCAAATAGTCTTATTTGACATTAGCAAGGATGGTTTGTATATCATCTTGGTGGCGGTATTCCCTTCGTGAAGCAGCAGCAGTTGTCATCTTCGAAGGACACACAACTGCTTTTATCCTTATCATATCCACGCGCCGAACATTTTTTCTGGCATTGACCTATTGTGCAGTGTTTCATAACAACACACGACGTGCGGACCGTCGTGCCCTTCATATCTGCACGTAGAGGATGGGGATCACAACAATAACTTCCCAATTAATAACATCCAACAGCTTATGCAAATATTAATAAAAAAGAAAAAAATGAATGTACCCATGATCATTCCTTCTACATGAGAGGGCAAGAGAGTGGTAGACATGACAACAAGAGCCAGCAGGCACATAGCCTGCACGCTCTTCTTGATATGCGCCATAAGGAGTACTCGAATAGATTTTTTTTCTTTGTCCTGCTATTGTTCTTGCCAATAAGCCATAGCAACTATGTCTATATATAGCTCCATGGGCATTGATATTTTCTTTCTTTCTTTGAATGTTATTAAATCTATCCTCATAGCACACATATCCATCTAATAAATGTGGTCTTTTATACATGATCACTCACTATTTCCTTGCCCGGTTGAGCATCTCATCATTTATGTGTCCATCAATAGTTTCATTTATCACATCCCCTTTTATCTTCTTTTTTTTGCGAGGGAACGCACATAGTCTTATTCTTGTATGGGAGTAACAAGGTTACAGTCGGCTAGCAATAGCATTGACATAAATAGGTGAGTGACGCAACCAACACACGGTTCGCCGCCCTTAGCTCTGCCATAATTCGCTAAGAAGACGACCACCCTAATTTTCTCACAATCTAGTTTCTGGAGGACAAACTCACGGTCTTCCAAAGTAACTATTATTTCATTCATAAGAGCAAGTGTAATTATATGATGTAAGCAGGATATAAGGATCTAAATATTATAATTTTGTTGAGTTGGAGAAGAGAAGCAGACTGTAGATTAGTAGCCAGCTGCCGGATGGTGGATGGATATTGGCGGAAGCTCGTCTCAATTCGTGCCCCGGTGGCCTGGCGGGGCAGCTCCAGCTCCGTGCCGACTAGTAGCAGTCCACGCTCTCCTCAGTGAGGCAGTCGGTTGTGCAGTGACGCTCGTCACCACTGCCCCTGCTCCTCCAGGCCGGCGTCAGGTGTAGGTCCCGGAACCTCCAAGCCCGCGCTCGTGGCTCCCCCAAGTCGGAGGTGTGGCGTAGGAAGCTCATCGCATAAGGCAGGTGGCCCGGGCCGGATCTACCCAATCCGTTTGTGGGTCATGCAGATCCGCACTGGTGCCCCTTACCTCTGACTCCGATGGGCATGAGGCTGTGTGCGGTGTCCTGCGTCCATTCTTGACCCCGAACAAGCAGATAACTGACTGACTCTGCCACCGCAAAATCCCAAGGACTTGCGGCCGCCTCGCCAAGGAGCGGGCACACGCGCGCTTAAGATCAAAGGGAGTGATACGCGCCGGCGCGCCGGCCCAAATTTGGGCCGGTCGCACCAGCAGCGTACGATGCGTCAATCTGTAACCGTGTGATCTCCTTTGCGATCTCCTTTCTTCTCCCCCACGTACCTTCTTCTCTGAGAAAATCAACCCCCATGACACCGCCATGGACGAGCACGCGGCCCGGCCTCAAATCACCGCCCTTGCCGCCGGGCGCCGCCGCCGCCGCCGGGCGCCGCCGTACCGCCGTTCGCCGTCGGCGCCGCCGTCTCCTGTATTTTCACCGGCTTCACGCATGCAGCAGCGTCTCCCATGGTTGCAGCTCCCCGTGACGATGGTCGCAAACTCTGGTGGTGGCGGGTGTGGCTCCGCGGAGATGGCCGTAGTTCGGCGGAGATGGCCCCATGCTAGCAACTCCGGTGGCGCGTGTGGCCGTCCGTCACTCATGTTGGTTCCAGCAAAAAAACTTGCTGATCGTAACATTTGTTTCCATGGATGCAGCTCCATCACGCATACGCTCGACTGGTTCCAGCAAAAAAGAATGCCGGCTGTAGCAAATTGGTAAAATGGTTGTAGCATTTTCCCGTTGTGGTTGCAGCTCTGCCATGCCAACGCTCGTTGATGACGCTCGTTTGGTTCCAGCAAAAATCGACGCCGGATGTAGCAAATATATGTCGCTGGATGCAGCTCTGGCAGCCGGTTCATAGCAAAACACCCGATGTCTGTATCGTTGCAACACCTAGCCGTCGCCTTTGTATCACGACCGTCGCCGCACCACCGTGCCTCCGGCTGCAGCACTCAGTGTCGCAGCTCGCACCTAGTTGAAGCTTTTTCTCCATGCTCGTTGAAGCTTTTTCATGCCGGTTGATGCTTTATTCCACCCGTCGACCCTCGCTGCACGGGGTTGAAAGAATGACGGCTGCCAATTAACGCCATTTAAATGGATGTAGCAAAAATTCTCGCCGGTTGTAGCAAAAAACAGCAACGGCCCTAGCAATAACGTCGTCGCCACCGTCTCTGATCGCATCTCCGTCATTAATGCATGTAGCATATTCCTTCTAGGTCGTAGCAAAAGCAAATGATGGTTGTAGCAAATAATCATCTCCGTTGTCGCGGGTCGTAGCTATATAGTGGATGTAGCAAAAAATATTGCTGGTTCCAGCAAGCCGTGACGTTGGTTCCAGCACGCAACGACTATGTTCGCAGCATTCAGCACCCGCCTGAGCTCGGAGCTCCATGATGGTGTGGTTATGGCCATGGTTGCCATGGACACATCACTGCAGCTTCACGGGGCTGTGGTTGCAGCTTCTTTCCCCAGCCTTATGGGAGTTTCAGCCAGTACCGGTGAACATGGATCTTGAAGACGACCTGGGGAAGAAGATAAAGAGGAAGGCAGGGGGAAAAAGCGATCGTGATGGGCCAAAGGCATGTGGACGTGGCGGGCCAAAGGAGAAAAAACAATGACGCAAAACTGGATTGGGAGACGTCTGTGCGCTGGACTCCTACGCGGATGAGTCGCGTGCGTGCGACCGGCCGAGCGTTCGGCCGGCGCACCGCAGCCAAACGTTTACCTACGATCAATCAGATTAGTCGAGGACAATGCTATGGTGTGATGATGGTTAGAAACAATAATCCTACACGTACCAGGGTTTTACGCGTATGTTACAGACTCCCTCTTGCTAATTCCTTCGCCCCCTAATTTTCAGGGGGGTGGGCCCCTCCCGCAAATTCTAAGTCAATCTATTTGCTCCACATCACTCCGTACGGTGAACCCTGTAAAAAAAAGCCCGCAGCTCTAGCATTACTAGGTTAGAAAACCTGAAATCTGGCTATAGAAATAGATTGTTAAAACATGGTCAGTTTAATGTATGCTCCTATATTGCGATTTAGTCCCTTCGACTGTCAAAAACGCTTTTATATTATGGGACGTGTTGGTACTATATTGATTTGTTCGATTGTGTGTTGTTCAATCGGCCGTCACCTCCAACATATATAAGAGGCGTCTGGACTTTCTGTACAAGCAAAGGATTCATCTAGGCTCACCTTGCACAAAATATTCATAATCCTAGAGTCCTAATTCAAGTCCAACTCGGATTCAGTATCAATCTAGCCCAAACTTCTATCTTCCTCCTTATGCGGGCCATCTGAATCTGCATATGACCTCCGATCGAGACAGCCCAAACATCAAATTTGTTTGTCTCAATGAGACGAACAACTCTCGTGTTGATCACTTTTCCAAAAGGGTCATTTGCATTTTTGTTCCTAACTCGAACCACCTACTCAGATTTGCCCCTAATTTCAAAGTCTGCTCAAATTTGCCCCTCTGCCGTTAGGTGACCTTATAAAAATGCCCTCCCGTGCCGTTTCCGTTAGGTCAAAGGCCTTTGACCGTCTACGGGACGTCTCTTGGACATTTTGCCCCTGCCTCCATGTGTCACTTACATGTGGGACCCACTTAGGAAAAATAAAAATAAAAACACTTTCTCTCACCCCTCTCTCTCTCACTTACATATGGGCCCAGAAAAGGGAAAAGAAAACCTCTCTCCCACATCTCTCTCTAACTTACATGTGGGGCCTAGCAAAAAATAAAGAAAAGAAAAAAGCTATCTCTCTCTCCCGACCTCGCGGTCTCTCTCATCTCCGATGAACTACATGCGACGGTCAGCGGACCGGTCCTCGCGCCGCCACTGGAGCTGGCTCGCCATGCTCCTCCACCAGCTCACCGCGCCCGATCACCAGCTCGCCGCGCTCCGCCGCCCTCTCCCTCTCTCTCTTCTCAAAGAATAGCAAAGCAACTATCGTCGGCGTTGACGCGCGTGCACGGCCAGTGACAGTGCAGAGCTCCAATAAAATGTCTGATAGTCTGACCGCTCTCCGATTCATCTTCCCATGCAATTAATTGGATTGAAATGCCCCATAGTGACGGATCCTTCCTCGTCTTCCCCAGCTCCGGTGTCACGCCGCCGCTGCTCGATCTCCTCCACCAGTGAGCACTGCCGCCTTACCTCGGGTTCTTTAGTTTCGAAATCTCCTCCTGAACATCCTCCGCCTGCTCCCGATTATCCTTGCCTCCCTTGGCAGCTCTGCCGGCGAGCACCTCCCGTCGCTGCAGCTCAAGCTCACAACTTGCCATCCTCCCCGGCACCCCACATTCTCTGGCCACCTCGGGCCACTGAAGCTTCTCCCCCGCACCCTCACAAGCCCGATCTTGCAACCACTCGACTGCTCCGGTGTCCTCCCGTACATCGCCGCCGTGTCTTCATGCACTGGCGCCGGCGTGTTTTTAGTTAACCTAATCCCAGATTATCCTAAATTATTATTAGTTCTAATTACACTCGTTTTACAAAAGCTGACTAGTGGGTCCAGCCCTCAAATAAATCAGTAAGGCCCTGTTTGGTTCATAAGTCCTAGGATTTTTTTAGTCCCAACTTATAAGTCCCAAGTCCCTAATAAGTCTCTACTTGTTTGGTTCCTCGGCCTTAACATGGACTAAAAGACCATATTACAACTATAAGTCCCTATAAGACTCTCCTTGAGAGTCTTATTTCATAAGTCCCAAATGCCCACTTTAAGTCTCTATAAGTCCCTCATGTTTGGTTTAGATGGGATTTATAGGGACTTTTTTAAGTCCCTAAACCAATAAGTCCTTGGAAACAAACACCCTATAAATAACATTTCAGAAAATAATAAAACAATGACTGACCCATATCAAGTTCTATTTTTCATTTTGTTAGTTGGGCCCATATGTAAGTGAGAGAGAGGGGGTGAGAGAAAATGTTTTTTCTTTTTATTTTTTCTCTGAGTGGACCCCACATGTAAGCGACACATGGAGGCAGGGGCAAAATGTCCAGGAAACGTCCGGTAGACAGTCAAAGGCCTTTAACCTGACGGAAACGGCACGGAAGGGCATTTCTATAAGGGCACCTAACGGTGGAGGGACATTTTTTAGCAGGCTTTCGAATTAGGGGCAAATGTGAGTAGTGGGTTCGAGTTAGGGACACAGATGTAAAAGACCATTTCCAAAAAGGCCATCTTGAATACTCTACGAAGCCATCTTTAACTTCCAGTCGGACTTGGTCATGCAGCTGACTGGACTGTCCGAGTCTTTTAGTGAATTTGTAGGCCGTATACTATCTCAGATAATGATGACCCCAAAACCAAAGTTGAACGTTTTGATGATACACAACTTTCATGCTGAACACTTTTCCATCCGAAGCCATCTCGATAACTTCCCAGTTACTAACATCCAAATGTGTATGAACATATTAAGAGAAAAGAAGACGAAAGAAATGTACCCATGATCCTTCCTTCTACAAGAGAGGGCAGGGAAGTGGTAGACATGACAACAAGAGCCAACAGGCACATAGCATGCCCGCTGTTCTTGGTAAGCGCCATTAGGAGTACTTGAGTAGCTAACTTTCTTATTGTTCTGCTACTGTTCTTGTCAATATGTTGTAGCAGCTATGTCCCTATGCTAGTGTTTATATAACTCCATGATAATTGATTATTTCTTTCTTTCCTTGGACGTTATTAACTCTATTCTTAAATAGCACACATATCCATCCAATAAATGTGATCTTTTAAACTCTATCCTTAAATAGCACACATATCCATCCAATAAATGTGATCTTTTATACTCCATGGGCATTGATTCTTTTTTCTTTCTTTGGACGTTATTAACTTTATCCTTAAATAGCACACATACCCATCCAATGAATGGCGAGATGCTCAACTAAGCATCTCACCATTTATGTGTTCGGATTAATTGTTTCCTTTATCACATCCCCTTTCTATCTTTTGTTTGCTCTTTTTTCTTGCGACGGAAAGCATTGAGTTTTATTCCTGTATGGCAGTAACATGGTTAGAAATCGACTAGCAATAGCCTTAAGATAAATTTAGGTGATGACGCAATAAACACATGGTTCGTCCCTCAGCTCTACCACAATTCGCTAAGAAGGCGACAACCCTAATTTGCTCAATCTAATTTAAGAATGATAAACTCACGGCCTTCCGAAGTAACTTTAGTTCCATATTCATAAGATGTCAATGGCAGGAATCAAGACTATGATCAACCCATAGCAATTTCAGTGCAACTAAGCAATTAGATTGGACAATCAATGGTGCCTTGATATGCTAAACTGCCAAACTCGAATGCACCGATACTTCAGGCGACCAGCGAATCGATATCAGATACTCTATCCGATACCGATACACCCCCGATACGTATCTAGGGAGTATCTGTGAATAAACGAAATAAAATAATTCGGATACTTTAAGGATACTTTCTTGATTTGTTTTGGATATGGCCCAGCCCATCTAAGAGCCCACTTAGCCCAGTTAAGAGGCAGACAGAGAACCCTAGTACCCCAATGCCCCCATCCTTTCCCTCCGAGTTTTATTTCCTCCCTCTCGACCTCACACCAGGCGGCGGCTGGTGGCTGCATACCTAGCAGCTGCTCACCCAGGGCCGGCGGCAGTGGCGGTTAGCCGGCGACGAGCTCCCCTCCTCCTCACCAATGCGTCCTACCACGCAGCAAGCAGGTATGCACACTTCTCTTCTCCTTTTCTCCTGACAAGCCAAGATCTCCCCTCTTTTTCTCCTCTGGATCTAATTTTCTCATCTCATTCAGATGGCTCCTCCTACTGAACCTTCTACTGTACCTACAAATCTAAGGGCACCATTGTGGAGCCACGTTCAAATCATAGAGAAATCACCTGGAGGGGGCAACACTAAATGGAAATGCAACTATTGTGGTCATGAAGCTTTGAGTAGCTACTCTTGGGTTTCTGCTCATTTGCTAAAGAAGACAGGGAACCATGGAATCCATGCATGTAAAAAGGTCACAATTGACATTCTCAATGCACTTACAAGTGAGGTTGCAATGGTGATGTCGCTTGAAGCTACGTCGGTATTTCCCCAAAGAGGAAAGGATGATGCAGCACAGCGGCGGTAGGTATTTCCCTCAGATATGAAACCAAGGTTATCAAACCAGTAGGAGAACCAAGCAAACGAAACGTAAACAGCCCCCGCACACAAATAACAACACCTCGCAACTCGATGTGTTAAAGGGGTTGTCAATCCCTTTCGGCATACAGTGATACGTCTCCAACATATCTATAATTTTTGATTGTTCCATGCTATTATATTATTCATCTAGGATGTTTTATATGCATTTATATGCTATTTTATATGATTTTTGGGACTAACCTATTACCTAGAGCCCAGTGCCAGTTTCTGTTTTTTCCTTGTTTTTGAGTATTGCAGAAAAGGAAAACCAAACGGAGTCCAATTGACCTGAAATTCAACGGAGATTGTTTTTGGACCAGAAGAAGCCCACGGAGCACCAGAGATGGGCCAGAAGAGTCCCGAGGCCACCACGAGGGTGGGGGGCGCGCCCTACCCCCCTGGGCGCGCCCCCTACCTCGTGGCCGCCTCGAAGACCCCCTTAACTTGTTCCCAAGGCCAAAACCTCTTATATATACATAAACCGCCAGAACATAACCTAGATCGGGAGTTCCGCCGCCGCAAGCCTCTGTAGCCACCAAAAACCAATCAGGACCCTGTTCTTGCACCCTACCGGAGGGGGTATCCCTCACCGGTGACCATCTTCATCAACCTAAGATCAAGTTTCCTCTCTATGTGCTTAAAGTTTTAAAGTTATGCTTGTTTTGCCTTCCTATGCTAGTTGATTATTGTTTCCATAAGTTGTTTGCTCACAAAATCCCTTTGCATAGGAAGTGGGTTAGACTTAAATGTGCTAGTCATATTCTTCATGATGCTCCCTTTATGTTTCAATTCTTATCTTTTATATGAGCATCGTTGAAATTATCATGCCTAGCTAGGGGCGTTAAGCGTTAGCGCTTGTTGGGAGGCAACCCAATTTTATTTTTGTTCTTTGCTTTTTGCTCCTGTTTAGTAATCTAGCCTCTGTTTAGATGTGGTTTTATGTTTTAATTAGTGTTTGTGCCAAGTAGAACCTTTGGGAAGACTTGGGTGAAGTCTATGCAATCTTGCTGTAAAAAACAGAAACTTTAGCGCTCACGAGATTAGCTACAATGTTTTACTGATGATTAATAGACAAATTCCTCAGGTACACCAATTTATTTCATAATTTTTGGAGTTCTAGAAGTATTCGAATGATACAGATTACTACATACTATTCTGCTTTTGACAGACTCTGTTTTCATTGTGTTGTTTGCTTATTTTGATGAATCTATGAGTAGTATCGGAGGGTATGAACCATAGAGAAGTTGGAATATAGTAGATATTACACCAATATGAATTTAGAATGAGTTCAAAACAGTACCTAAGTGGTGGTTTTATTTTCTTATACTAACGGAGCTTACAAGTTTTCTGTTGAGTTTTGTGTTGTGAAGTTTTCAAGTCTTGGGTAAAGATTCGATGGACTATGGAATAAAAGAGCGGCAAGAGCCTAAGCTTGGGGATGCCCAAGGCACCCCAAGATAATATTCAAGGACAACCAAGAGCCTAAGCTTGGGGATGCCCCGGATGGCATCCCCTCTTTCGTCTTCGTTCATCGGTAACTTTACTTGAAGCTATATTTTTATTCACCACATGATATATGTTTTGCTTGGGGTGTCATTTTATTTTCTTCTGTTTTGCTTGTTGTTTGAATAAAATACCAAGATCCGAAATTCTTAAATGTTAGAGAGTCTTCACATAGTGCATAATTATTCGACTACTCATTGATCTTCACTTATATCTTTCGGAGTAGTTTGTCATTTGCTCTAGTGCTTCACTTATATCTTTTTGAGCACGACGGTAGTTTTATTTTGAAGAAATTGATGAACTCTTATGCTTAACTTATATTATTTTGAGAGTCTTTAGAATAGCATGGTAATTTGCTTTGGTTATGAATTTAGACCTAATATGATGGGCATCCAAGAGGGATATAATAAAAACTTTCATATAGAGTGCATTGAATACTATGAGAAATTTGATACTTGATGATTGTTTTGAGATATGAAGATGGTGATATTAGAGTCATGCTAGTTGAGTAATTGTGAATTTGAGAAATACTTGTGTTGAGGTTTCCAAGTCCCGTAGCATGCACATATGGTAACCCTTGTGTGACAAATTTGAAGCATGAGGTGTTTCTTTGATTGTCCTCCTTATGAGTGACGATCGGGGACGAGCGATGGTCTTTTCCTACCAATCTTTCCCTCTAGGAGCATGCATGTAGTGCTTGATTTCGATGACTTGTAGATTTGTGCAATAAGTATGTGAGTTCTTTATGACTAATGTTGAGTCCATGGATTATTACGCACTCTCATCCTTCCATCATTGCTAGCCTGTTCGGTACCGTGCATTGCTAGCCTCGTTGCAAAAGCATGCTACAACTATAGTTGTAGCAGTAGCGCGTCTGCGCAAAAAAGCGCTACTACTATAATTCCCACACTGTTGCCGATAGGCTAGGAATAGTAGTAGTGAGCCTGTGTGAAACACGCTATTGCTAAGTGCGTTGTAGCAGCGCGTTTCTATGGTAGAGCCCTACTGCTAAGAAAAAGAAAATAGGTAGAAAAGTAAATAGAAAAATAAATAAAAATGAAAGAAATAGAAAAAGGAGAAATGAAAAAATAAAAATAGAGGAAAAAGGCATAGCATTAGCGCTTGTCCTCACAAAGCGCTATAGCTACTTTAGCAGTAACGCTTTTTTGGTCACGCACTATAGCTAAGTTCCTTAGATAAAAGAAAAAGAAAAAAGAAAATAAATAGCTACTTCCTATAGCAGTAGCGCATTTTAGTGAAAAGCGCTATAGCTAACTTAGCTATAGCGTGTTTTCCCTACCAGCACCACTGCTATTTTGTCTTAACCACCGTGCAGGCTCAAAATTTCCTAAGTCCTTTTCCCCCCTCTTCCCTTCTCCCCCACTCGATCTGTCGCCGCCGTCGATTGCCCTACGCCTGAGCCGTCGTCCATCGCCTTGCGCCCGAGCCGCCATTGAGCCCCCAGAGCCACCCTCATCCGCTCCTCGCCGCCCCTGCTCCCTCGTCGCCCCTGCCACCGTTGCCATCACCGGAGCCGCACGCCATCGCCGCCACCGGAGCCGCGCGCCCCCAAAGCCACCCTCGTCTGCTCCTCGCCACCTCAGCCTCCCCACAACCGTTCCCCTGAGCCACCCTCAACGCCGTCTGTCGGGGATATGCCCCGCGGTGTAAACCGGCTGGAAGGATAAACCGGCCGGACTTGGCGATTCACGGTGACCTGCACAGACCAGACGATTTATAGTTCATTGGTAATCCGGCAGGCGGGCCAGAGGAGCAACAAGACCCGGTGGCCTGTCTGGCGGTTCATGAATGCCGGTTCAACCATTGTGGACCGGTTTAAGAGGAAAGGAATATTTGCCTTACAAGGAGTTAATACTAGGACTTGTATCCGGTTTGTATTAGAGATACTCTAGTCCTAATCCTAATAGGACTCCACATGTAAACCGCCCCTTCAACATATATAAGGAGGGGCAGGGCTCCCCAAAGAGGGACAAGTTAGAAGCTACAAGTTACAAGCAACAATCTTAGGGCTAAACACAAAGAGGAGAGCCGGTTTACGGCGACTCCCTCACGATGATAATGAGACCTAGCCTCAAACAGATGTAGGGTTGTTCTGGATGATGTTTCCGGGGCAAGCTGTCTAAATCCCTGTCTTGCGTTGCGTTTCTCGATTCCGCTCAACCCCTCTCAAGCTACCACATAGATGCGTTGGCCTCACGACTAAGTCCTCACCCTAGGACATCTGCCGTGACAATTCCACGACAGTTGGCGCCCACCGTGGGGCCTGCACACGGTGGTGATGAGTTTTTGAAGGGATCTCTTTTAGGGATCGGGAGTTCACAATTTTTCGGATGAGGAAGAGCCGGTTTGAAGGGATTTGCATCAGCTTCAAGTTCATCGGACCAGACGATGATCAGTGGGGTTTAAAGGTTAAAAAAGAAATTAGGGTTGCGCCCTGAGCCGCCGCTCTTGCAAGTCAGATCCAAGGGGACAAAGAATTGTGTGTTATGCGTCACCACGGCCGAGTAAGTTGCCAAATCAATTTTCGCTGAACCGCCGAAGAATCGCCAGAGTCGATGGAGCGATTCATCAATCCAAAATTAAATCGACTTTTGGAGCGTCGCGGTGCGTCGTCGAGACCGACAGGAATCCCAGCAATCACATCAATCCGGTTGGTGAGTCGGTTTACTTGGCGACCGCTGAAACTTTTCCTCCGTACCCGGCGCTCAAGTCCCAAGGCTATCTGTTCTACGCACTGTATGCGGCATTGTACGTGCTTGGTCTACAGCAGTTCCACGCGTGATTCACCTCCACCTGACGGCAGCCACGTGCTCGGGACAACTGCAGTTTTTTGTTGTTATTCCGGATTTGATGGACTAGGAACATCCCATATAAAAATCAGGATTGCTACTACTTGGTCTACTAGTAGTAGTGCGTGGTCGGGTCATAATTGATCTCTCAAATCATTGTCAACTACAGTATTCTGTTTGTTATGTGATGGCCGGGCGGAGCTGCAAAATTCAGATTGGTTTTCTTCAAAACGCTACATCTACCCAAGGGAGCTACTACTAGGTTTATCCTGCAAGTTAAGGATGATAGCGATGCGTTCAGCTGCTCTTCCACCGAGAAGGACAGGCAGTCAGTACGAGTTGAGGCCCTGTTCGGGATGTAGGTGCTCAAAACAGAGGAATAGAAAAAAGTGTAGGAACAGGGTGGAGGACAAAGTCAAAACCTACAGGCTTGAAATTGGAGGAATTTTTTTAACTAGTGGTGCTCGGAACGCAGGAAGCCAGTGTAGCTGTACTCGAGATAGAATGCGCTAATGGCTGGACTAAAAAAATCAAGGGCAACCTGCTGTGCATGCGACTGGGCGAATCGTTGTTACGTGTGAACATAGACCACATGCACCACCACCGTTTTAGCAACACAGTCCATGCATGGTCCATGTAAACCAGTCTACCCCACTTTTGGAGCCAGACATGTCAAATCCGGTGCTCTGCCACTGCGTCGATTTGCCTCGGGCCCTACGAAAAATGAGCTTCGGCGGATGTTTCAGATTCCGTGAAAGCGCAGCTAAAGCCTTTCCTTTGGAATCGGTTAGGCTGTTTCCTTTGTACCAACGCTCCTAAAGAAAAAAATACCAAAGGAAAGGAAACCACCACAATTCCCGTAAAATTCCTTCGTCCCGAACAGGGCCTGAAAGGAACTGGAGCCCTAAAACTAGAGAAAAGGAGAGGGCCACTGTCGCCGTGAGCCGCCCGGTTTGCCTCTGCCGTGGACCCGCTAATGGCGCTTAGCTCTTTGGACTCGACGCGGTTCACCCATTGCACCGCTGCGGCTGCTTGCATCGAGTCGCCGCGTGGGCTCGCATAATCTGTTGAACCTCCGCGCGCCCGCGCGCGCGTCAAGTCGCCCTATTGCCGTGGTTCTACTCGCCCGCCGTCAAGTCTCCGCCACGGGCCTCGCCTCGTCTTTGTTCAAACCGCCGTCGTGGCTCGCCGCCTTGAATACTGATGGGAGGCGCTCGACTCACCACAGGGGTTGCAGCGTCGTTGAACCGCCGAGCTCACGACCCGAAACGGATACAACTACGACCCGGACTCTGTTGCCGCGATTGCACGTCGCTGGTTTCACCACAGTGACTTTCTTCAAACCGGCTTGCCTCCTGCTGCGCTTCTACTGAGGCTCGTCTCGCCGGTGCCAGTCCGCCGTTCTGCGCCTCTACCTCTGTTTGCCGCTCTTGTTGAGTTGCCGACTCTCCTTTGAGCTGCCTCCGCCGTCTCACGGCCGTCTCGAGCAGCCGTAGCAAGTCACTCTCAAACCGCCGCAGCCTCATGCTGCTATTGCTCAGCGTCTTAAAACGGCGCTAAGACACCTTCAAGTTGTCGGCCTCGCTGCCGCCTTGTGCTAACTTCACCGGAGTGGCCTCATTCAGAGCCGCGTTTAAACTGCGGAGTCGCCGGCCGCCCCTGCTGCCTCTGCAGCTTCGAGCGCCGTCTCCACGACTTGCACAAGCCGCCCCCGAGTCATTGGCTTTTGTGTTAAGTCGCCATGTGTGGCCGTGCTGAGCCGCCTCGCGGAGAACCGCTGTTGGAGAGCCGTCCGGTGAGCCGTTGTCGCCAATTCATTACCTACACGGCCTTGTTTGGGACCGGCCCGCCTCGTTTCCGTTGCTGTGGATACGGCTACGCGCCGAGCCGCCCTGTGCAAAAATCATCGCGCCCCTAACGCTGCTACTTCGCGCCGCTTCGAGTCGCCGTGACGCACTGCACCGTCGTGCCTTGATATTTTTTCAAAGAAGGGAAGGCAGAAGCAAATAAAGGGATAAGGAGAAAGTTACTACATCCATGGATTATGCGGCCAGAGTGCTAATCACATGCATATACTATTCACTTTCCATGTACTTTCAGTACCTTCACACAAGGTTTAATCTCTCATTGGGTTGCATGGCGTGATTTCTTACATAAAAAAGAGGCAGCCAGAGGAGATGAACTGATCCAGCATTATTTAACGCATGCACTTTCGTGCGAAACAAATCAGGTGATACCCATCCTATCTATTTCCTTTATAACAATAATCTGTCTGTGAACAGTTACTCTGTCTTGTAATATTTTATGCCAGGCAATTATTTATGACAAAAAGTGATATTATGCCGCGGAGACGGAGGCACGCCAACATCTTTTGGCACAGGTGATCCTCGTTACTCAATGGTCTCCCGCACCGGCTTACAACGCCGTGGCCGTCTCTCGTGACCGCGCCGGCTTACACGCCGTGGCCGTCTGTCGCGACCACGCCGGCTTACAACAAGAAGGACGACTCGCCCGTCCGCACCGGTTTACAAATGGTGCGGTTGATTCAACCGTCTGCTCCTGCGGCCGACTCACCCGTGAGTGATTTCAACTTAACCTATTGATCATCAACTTCATGGCGGATTATTCCTGGCCTGACACATCAGGTGATATTTATTTTAAATATATTTCATGGGCACATATTATTTTTGTCAAAGAGCAGTTTATCTTTGCCTTGGTCTGCAATATTGTTGATGCAGGACAATTGTTCACTACATCAAAATGCGTGGTTGACTACGCTGCGCCGGTTTCTGATCGCGGCGGTTCATCTGTTTGAGCCACCTCGATGCCGAGGTCATCTTTTTCGTCCGCCTCTCGTGGCCTAGTCTACATCAACACACCGGCCGCACTCGCCTCGCATGAGCTGTTTATTGAGTATGAGCAAGTCACGCTTGGGTAGCCCGGCTTTCTTTCAAATTGAGGCAAATTATTATCAACCGCCGTTTACCTTTGGATGGTTCAATGGGCGGCGCACAAGTCACCGCCACTACAGTTTGGTTAACTTCAAATCGCCGGTTGGAAGGAACCATTGGCCGAGTTGCTGACACGGCTCATACGGGATCATTTATAACTCGCCGCAGTCACCTCAGCCTTTTGTGGATTCACATCATGCTATCAACACCAATGATATACAAGTTATGCCCGTTTATATCACGGTCAAATATGGAGAATCTCAAGCCAACTCTTCGAGTCACCTTGAGACTCGGGGGCTACGATGACATGACTCAGCAAATCTTGCCAGTTTCAACAAATTTAAGAAACCCAGGACGATGGAGGGAAAGATAACCCGGTCCCGGAGGCTACTGTTATATTCATGAAAATTTAAAGGCCGTCAGAAAATTTCCGGCTTAGAAAATATATGACAATTGCAAAATCAACCCCATCAGAGTCCCACATTAGGGGAATAGGATGCATAACATCCTTTTTCATATGTTCATATACGATTTGCGCCTTAATTTTCCCCTCCCTAACTTTTTCTTCTATATTTTCTTTTCCATGTTCATAATTATTGTTCTTTTGCAATTTCTTCTCATCCCTCACTAGCCACTTCCTGCAGTCATCTGCATTCTGGGATTTTAACCCAACATTCTCAATATGATTTTTCCCAAGCCTAATCTTCCTCTTAGATTTCCCCAACTTAACACCATCTACCTCAATCGAAGCAGTAGATGCTAAATACTTGGGGTTTGGTATCATACCTTTATTGCAGTAATTGAAAATCCCCTCCTCCTCCACCTCAGAATCCTCTCCGGCCAGCAACCAGAAACGATTTCCGGCCGGGGAGAACCCTACTGGTGGCGGGAGAGGCTCAGCAGACGAGGAGAACGCCTGGGAAAGCGAGGGGAGCGGCGAGGGAGAGTTGCTGGAGTCGCCGTCGCCCTCCTGCTCCTTGGTGCAGCCATCACCACCACCTCTTCCTCCACATCTTCCTCGATCTCTATGGGAACCACGGACCCGGGCTGGGATCCCCATCACCGCCTGCTGCTCCTCGATGGCGGCTCGGTTCGCCCATGGCAGAACGGGCGGCGGCGCTCTTGGTGGATCGGCGATAGCGGAGAGCGGAACACCTTCCACTTCTCCCATTGACCGGATCCAGCGATTTCGCCAAAGATCGCTTCGCAGAAGGACCCCATCACCGCCGCTGTCGTAGTTGGGGAAGCGTGAGCGCCTCCTCCTCCGAGCATGTCCTCACCATCTCGGAGGCATCGTTGGCGCCTTTGCCGCGGGAACCACCGATCTATCTCTCAAGCCTCCCATCATCACCTCGTCGCCGCGCCCCGGCGCCACATCTCCGCGGGCGCGTCGTCATCAAACCCTAGGTTTGTGAGCGGTAATGGCGTCGCGCGATTGTGGGATCGGATCTGCTTGGGGAAGGCAATGGGCGAGGAAAACCCGCGTCGGCGATATATCTCCTCCTCCCCACATCGCCATTAACTACCTCGAATCGCCTCCAAAGACGCCCGTCGTCACCAACACAAAGCGTGCCAAATGGCAAGGAACGCTACTACCGCCTCGCCGATCTCGCCATCCTCCGCCATTGCGGGCATCCACGACCACCTCTAAATGCGTCGACGAGTTCTAATCGCCGCCCGCCACGGATCGAGCCCGCCGTAAATCGCGACTCGAACCCAAATTGGGCACAAATTGCAACAAACTCGACGAAGCGAGATGTGCGCGTTACAGACGGAATCGCGCGCGACGGAGCGCGACGATGAGAAGCGCGCGCGACGCGGACGCTGGGGCGACGCGCGCGTCAGACGACGGGAGGCGCGTCATCTCCGGGTGATCAGCTTACAAAGCGCGCTACTCCTCCGCGTTACACATTAGGCGCAATTCTGGTGGATTTTTGTGCCCTGCCTTGAATCTGGGACCAAATTGTTACCCTAACCCCAAGTGTGGTGGTGGATAAATAACTCCTCTTGGAGATGTATCGTCAAGTTGAGTGAACGCCATCCAGGCATAAGATGAGGAGCCTTGTAGGTTGAAATGGGCAATTTTCTCGCTCGTATCAGCAGGTTCCAAGACGCCGTTAGTCGCAGCTTGGCTTGTTTGTTTCGGTGACGCGGAACGGCGGTTTGGCTCAATCCAAGCCCTGCTAGTACGTCCACCCCAACCCTACATGGAGGAGTCCCCCTCCCCCCATGGCTTTGAGCGTTTCGAAAAAGATAACCTCTTGGCCCCGCAAAAAAGAGAAACATGCTCCCTCTGTAAAGAAACAAACGTAAGAGCGTTGGTGTTAGATCTTGTATTTCTCTGTAGAGAGGAAGAGATTTCGAAGAATGGAACGCAATTTCCTTGCAGATGAAAAGCGAGGATATCTTGTTCTAAAAAAAAATTAATTAAAAAAGAGACGGCATTGTTCTAGATGCTCTCCTGGCTTTTGCTCTCCTTCTGCAACCGGTCCGGCGTCTACGCGTTCGTCCGTGGATTCGATTCCGTTCCCCGCGTTTGAACTCGGCACGGGGAAAGAGGGAGCGCGAGCGAGTTGGTTCAGACTCCACGCCCGCCACGCACCGAGTCAGTCAGTTAGGTGCTACCTCTCCCACGCACCGCGTCCACGGCGCACCGTCCCTCTGCCACCGGGCCCCACCGCCATCTCCCACCCGCGCCGGTCCACCGTAGACCGCGATGAGTCACAGGTCCGACCCCACCGTGTCTCCCACTTCACCCTGTGCGCCTCGAACAAGCAACCGACCCCACCCCACTCCCCGCCAGCCAGCCAGCCGCGTGCGCGCTCCCCACGCCTCCATCCACCCCACACTCCCCACGCCACGCCCACCGACACGCCGTCCCGCCTCGTACCTGGGCCCACATGCAAGCGACGCGGCACGGGCCGCGAGGGAAAGAAGGTGGAGGTAGAAAAAGGCGTAAAGAAAGAATAAAATAAAAAGGCGCGCTACCGAACAAGAAAAGGCGCTGCGGGTGCGGGGGAAACGAAAAGAAATCACGGGGGAAATTCGTGCTCGGCGCTGCCATCTTTTGTCCTCCTCCTCCGCAGTTGGCTCGCTTGCTTGCTTGGTTGCCCTGCTGCAGGTGAGTGCTGGTGGAGACGAGAGCCGAGCCGAGGCGGATCGGGGAGGAGGAAGGCGGCTGCGGGTAGATCCGGCGGGCGTGGCTTGTGAGAAGGTTGGTGGGAGGTTGGTGGAGGAGTGGAGGCTAGGGGGGAAGGAAGGAAGGGGATGGAGCGGAAGGCGGTGGTGGTGTGCGCGCTGGTGGGATTCCTCGGCGTCCTCTCCGCCGCGCTCGGCTTCGCCGCCGAGGGCACACGCGTCAAGGTAAACCGTCTCGTCCCCGTCAGTCAGTTATTACCAGCCGCATCTCGCCGGGAAACCGCCCGCTTTTGCTTTGCTTCGCTTTGCTTGTTGCTGCGGTTAAGTTACGCGCTGCCGCTAGATCTCGTCCCCCAACCACCCCACCACCACCACCGACGAACGAAGAAACGCCCCTAGGTAGAGGGCCGGAGGTCCAACGGGTTGCGGAGAGCTTGGCTACTTGTTGCCCCTATGGTGATGTTACTAGTATCGATCTCGGAGCTTGGGATGGGTCGACCCTGCTGTGCATTTGCGCGTTGGGGATTTTCAGCTCAAGCGTGCTGCTGCTGCTGCGAGGGCCGACTGATTAGCCCTCAACGAAGACCAATTGGGACGCATAGTGGAGGGAATGGATGCTTGGCCTACATTGGTGCCACAATCCCTCCCTCCTAACTAAGACAGCATGATTTCGTCATGTCCAGCTTGTTTCCTTTCCATGGAGCTCACTAGTAACTGCTGCTGCTGCTGCTGCTGCTAGAATGTGTAGCATGTATGTATGCTGCGTGCGTGCGGCGGTGCGTATATGACATTCATGGGGTTCTATTCTGTCGCGATCGATAAGTTCTTGTTATGTATATCCTTTGATTTCTACTAGATTATTTGATTGGGCGATACCTCCTAACTAAAATAGTATGATTGGCTGATTCGGTAAGGATTTGTCCAAGTTGTCGCTTTCCATGGAGCTGATCGACAAATGCACAATGCGATACAATCTGTCTAGTACGTTACGTATGCTATGTGCGGCGATGCGTAAACGCCGTTTGTGGCAATCTATTTTGCCGGGGTCGATAAGTTCTTGCTATATATATCTCTTGAGTGTGCTAGTTGGGAATCTGTTTAACTGTTTATATTATGGATGCATATGGGGCTGCAAATAGCGATACGATGGGCTGTCACAAGGTGTGGCTGTTTCCCCCAATTATAGTGTTACATTGTGATCGCTGTGCTTGATACATTTCAATCTGTCTATCTTTCACTTTTAATGAGGTAAATAGGGAAGCATGAGTAGGAATCACTTGCTCTAGGTTTAACTTTGGTCAATACTTAAAACACACAGGTCCTACTGCTTATGCTCACATCGCAGATTTATGCCCCTTCGAGGCTTGAGCACGTTTCTATGTAGCCATGTCTATCACATAGAGATATAGGATGCCATATATTTTAAGTAGTATCAGGGAAGCCAATTTGCCCTGTTCCTGTGAAGAGTATACACAATAACACTCTCTTGTTTCGAAGTTACTTTTGTAAGAAGAATTTGTACCAGCAAACAGTGAGCAGTGAGCACACTTGGCACTAAGAATCAACTGATTCAGTGCTGGTGATCCAGGGAGAGTTTGTTGCAACGACTTCGTAGGCTCACAGTATTATTGAAGGAGCACCTTACTACTATGCCCAAGTATTAATGCACTGCTTGATTGATGCAGGTTTCGGATGTGCAAACCGATTCTTCTCCAGGTGAATGCATCTACCCAAGAAGCCCGGCGTTAGGCCTTGGGTTGATGTCTGCCGTCGCCCTTATGGTCGCACAGGCTATTATCAATACAGTTGCTGGTTGCATCTGTTGTAAGAGGCATCCGGTTCCTTCAGACACTAACTGGAGTGTGGCTCTGATCTCATTCATCGTATCTTGGTAATATTCTGCCCTACAGGTTTACCTTCTCTTTTGTTCATTCCTCCCATATTTTGAAGAATTCAACGGAACGTTGGGGTTCATCTGAAGTTCATAACAATTGTTAGAAATTCCGAACACTGTTATGTTATGTTGAACCACACTAAGCTTTACATGTTGTTGAAAACAGTGTAAAAGAAATAAGGGACCCTAAATTTGCCTAACACTTGGACTTCAGTTCCTTCTTTCCAGCATAGTTGCTCTGCTCATGTTGACCTCCAATGTGTTTGTTGACGATCATGTTGAGTTCTTGTATTTTGTTTCCCTGTTCTTGGCTTAATGTTAAGAATACATTCATTAGAAAGATTGCATGCTTGATGCCATAGATCCACAACCCTTCATTAACGTAGGAATTTGCACATTGCTTTCAGGCTGATGCTTGTATTTTTGGAAGCATCACACATGAGTGGTCCATGTGATGACTCTATATGGAATAACCTTTTATACATAGATCTCACATACAAGTAACAATGTGGGCCATTTCTGTCTTTTCATTTGAACATATTGCAGTCCTATATAGCATTCACCCCGGCAATTCTGCTGCTTAATGTAGTAGCTTGACATTGCTTTCAGGCTGATGTTGCTGTCTATATGATGAGACTATGGAAATAACTTTTTAGATAGATATCACTTACAAGTAACATTGTGGGTCATTCTGCCTTTTCCTTTGAACATATTAGCATTCACTTCTGCTACTCTGAGCTGCTTAACAATAACAGCTTGAATGCTACATTTCATCAGTGTGCAAAGTCCTTGTTGCTAGCTACGAGGACTGGATCAACCATTTATCGTAACATCATTCTGGGGATTGTTGCATTCTGCAGGGTCACATTCATAATCGCGTTCCTTCTCCTGCTGACTGGAGCTGCACTGAACGACCAAAGGGGCCAGGAGAACATGTACTTCGGCAGCTTCTGCTACGTCGTCAAGCCCGGGGTCTTCTCCGGAGGGGCGGTGCTCTCCCTCGCCAGCGTGGCCCTGGCCATAGTCTACTACGTCGCCCTGACGTCGTCGAAAGCCCCGCCGAGCTGGGGCCCGCAGCAGAACCAGGGCATCTCCATGGGCCAGCCCGTGATCCCGCAGCAGAGCAGCGAACCGGTGTTCGTCCATGAGGACACCTACAACCGGCAGCAGTTCCCATGAGTGACCGCAGCCGTATCCAAGCTGTTTCGAGGGCCGCCCATGAGGATACTTGCGACCGGCGGCATGTCCTGTGATCGCAGTCGTGCGTAAGCTTAGCCCGTATGAACGCTATGTTGGCGAGTTTGGTTTGTATAGCCCTGCAGGTTAGAACAATAGCAGTTTGGTTACTGTTGTTAGCTAGGTTCAGTCGGATTTTTTTTTTTCACTTTGTTTGAGATTTGAGAAGGGTGGCGGTATGCCTGTTTCATCGGTATGGATGTTTGAATTTTAAATGAACTGGGTAGTGTTGACTGTTGAGGTTGATGGCGTCTTGCTTGTCTGCAAGTTGTTTACAAGTTATATGTGGACCGAATACTGACGAAATGAAGCTGGATTCAGAAACAAGAACCAGCAGAAACTCTCGGTTGTCAGCACGCCGTCAACGCCAGCTCCTCCCTTAACTGGGCGACGGTGGCTTCGACGATGGCGTGGGCTGGCACCGTGGCGTCGACGACGGTGATCCCCTCTGCCGCGTCGATCTCCAGCAGGTCCAGCTGGCCTTCGACGATGGCGTGGGCTGGCACCGTGGCGTCGACGACGGTGATCCCCTCTGCCGCGTCGATCTCCATCAGTCGGCTGGCCTTCGACGATGGCGTGGGCGGGCACCGTGGCGTCGACGACGGTGATCCCTGCCGCGTCGATCTCCAAAGAGTCGGTGGCCTTCGACGATGGCGTGGCGGGCACCGTGGCGTCGACGACGGTGATCCCTGCGCGTCGATCTCCAAAGAGTCGGTGGCCTTCGACGATGGCGTGGCGGCACCGTGGCGTCGACGACGGTGATCCCTGCGCGTCGATCTCCGGCGAGTCGGTGGCCTTCGACGATGGCGTGGCGGGCACCGTGGCGTCGGCGACGGTGATCCCTGCGCGTCGATCTCCAAAGAGTCGGTGGCCTTCGACGATGGCGTGGCGGCACCGTGGCGCCGACGACGGTGATCCCTGCCGCGTCGATCTCCAGCGAGTCGGTGCCTTCGACGATGGCGTGGCGGGCACCGTGGCGTCGGACGGTGATCCCCTGCCGCGTCGATCTCCAAAGAGTCGGTGGCCTTCGACGATGGCGTGGCGGCACCATGGCGTCGATAGCGGTGATCCTCCGCGGCGTCGATCTCCAGCAGCTCGGTGGCTTCGACGATGGCGTGGCGGGCACGCGTGGCGTCGGCGACGGTGATCCCTCTGCGCGTCGATCTCCAAAGAGTCCGGTGGCCTTCGACGATGGCGTGGCGGCACCGTGGCGTCGGCGACGGTGATCCCTGCGCGTCGATCTCCAAAGAGGTCCGGTGGCCTTCGACGATGGCGTGGCGGGCACCGTGGCGTCGACGACGGTGATCCCCTCGCGCGTCGATCTCCAAAGAGGTCCGGTGGCCTTCGACGATGGCGTGGCGGGCACCGTGGCGTCGACGACGGTGATCCCCTCTGCCGCGTCGATCTCCAGCAGGTCCAGCTGGCCTTCGACGATGGCGTGGGCGGGCACCGTGGCGTCGACGACGGTGATCCCCTCTGCCGCGTCGATCTCCAGCAGGTCCAGCTGGCCTTCGACGATGGCGTGGGCGGGCACCGTGGCGTCGACGACGGTGATCCCCTCCGCAGCGTCGATCTCCAGCAGCTCCAGCTGGCCTTCGACGATGGCGTGGGCGGGCACCGTGGCGTCGACGACGGTGATCCCCTCCGCAGCGTCGATCTCCAGCAGCTCCAGCTGGCCTTCGACGATGGCGTGGGCGGGCACCGTGGCGTCGACGACGGTGATCCCCTCCGCAGCGTCGATCTCCAGCAGCTCCAGCTGGCTCCGCACCAGGCTGGCCGGCATGAAGTGGCCCGCTTCCGCCGCCCTCCGCGCCACCCGCTCGGCGATCACCTCCGCCGACGCCTCCAGGCACACGAACTTCACCCTGCAGGACCCGTAGCTCCCTGGCTTGTAGTTTCGATCTCCTTCTCGGAGCACCTCCCTGTACTTGAGCCGTAGCGCCGAGCAGCTGACGGCAACGTCCTCGCCGCGGCCCAGCCGGTCCCGGATGGCGTCGCGCAGCGACTCCAGCCACGGTAGGCGGTCGTCGTCTGTGAGCGGGACGCCCTTGCTCATCTTTTCTGTTTTTGTTGGACACACATGGACATGGAAGGAGTAGGGAAGAAGTTCAGAGTTTGGTTTCAGTTTCAGGTGAAGAAGCTTCAGTTCAGGGCTGGCACGATTGGTTGGTGGTACCTTTGTTGGCCTGGGAGTGGTGGTCGTCCGCCTCGACGAAGCCACGGCCCAGCGCGTCGGCGAGCATCGCCGCCACGGTCCTGCGGTGGAACAGAAAATTCGCATCAGAGCAGAGCGGAGAGGAGGGCCAGCCGTTGCTCCCCATGTTGGCATGTTATCTTCTTCAGTCTTGGAAGTTCAGAGAGCAAGTAGTACGAAAAGCCGAGATGATTGCTGAAATTAAATGAAATCTTACGATTTGCCACAACCGCTGACGCCCATGATCACGATCGCCACCCCTGCAGCCGCAAACGGCAGGCGATTCAGCAAGGTGGGGTAAGATTAGCAGCTGGAGGATGACAGGATGGGCTCTGCCCCGAACAATTTCTTGGAGAGAGGGGGAGGGAGAGAGTAATGAGCTGACCTGTGGCTGGATCTGGGCGGAGGGGATCGGATCCGGCCATGGCGCTCCTCCCTCCGGCGGCCTCTCTGTCTTCCTCTGCGGCGACGACAGGACGAGAGCGAGGAGGGGTACACAATGATTGAGTGACAACGACACCGTCGCCTTTCCGTTTCACGGGGCTGCCGCCCCCACCTGCTCAGAGATAATTCAGCATTAGCAGCACGTTGATTCACCTGCTACCACAGTATCTCGAATAGCTGCCGTATCTTAGAAACTACTCCCTCTGTAAACTAATATAAAAGCGTTTAAATAATTAAAATAGTGATCTAAACACTCTTATATTAGTTTACGGAGAGAGTACTTGAAATGTTCGGCTCTCGGGTGCACGTGCTCTGCGCGCGGAAATGATTTTTTAAATGAAATGTAAAAAAGATCTCGACAAGAAATTCATGTGTTCATGGTCACATTCAAATGCTACCTGCACATTTTTAGGCTAAAAAGGTTAAGCATTTTGGCCTGTGCAAAAAAAAAACACTAAATGTCACACCCAAATTTATTTTCTCACTGACGAAACACTGCTGCTACAAAATGTTTGCAAATTTTCATCATGATATCACATTCGCGGAAGGCGTGGCAAAAATTTTTATTTGCAAACCCTTAGAACATGTGTCAAAGTTTAACATAAAAAGATCAGATTTTTTTTCAATTTTTTTTTCCTAATTTTAGTGTTCATCCGAGCTCATTTGAGCTCAAGCTCAGATACTCCGCGTCCACAATATCATTTTTCCTTTGCTCGGTGCAAAGCTCGAGGAGGCCGAGATTGTGGAGAACTTTTTCAGTTTGGTGACTGATAAATTCACGTACATCATCGGCACGCTCGAGCAGCTTTACGACATCGATGACATGACCATAACGGAGGCGATCGGATGCTTGCGGACATGGGAAGAGAATGCTCGTGGCTATCGGAAAGGCAAAGGAGGAGGTAGTGACCAACTCATGTACACGCGCGTAGATTGGGAGTCTCCAAGTAGCAAAGGAAGGCACAACGTTGGCGAAGGCTCAAGCAATGAGAAGAGCGGCGAACAAACCGGAAAAGGCAAAGGAAAAGGCAAGCCACAAGGTCGTGGTAAGGTGGACCGATCTAAAGAGCGGAAGCCACACAACTTGGATATGTCTGAAGTCAAGTGCTATAACTGCAACGAGATGGGTCACTTTGCGAAGGATTGTCCGGAGCCTAACAAGCGGGAGATCAAGGCAAATTTGGCGAAGCAGGAAGACGAACATCCAGGTCTTCTGATGGCCGAAGTTTGTGACCTCGTCCAAACGGTGGTCGTGAAACCAAACCAGAAGGTGCTACTTCATGAGAAAAAAGTAACGCCAAAGTTATCCGGAAGCCAAAACGTGTCGCGGTATCTAGACACGGGTGCCAGTAACCACATGACGGGGTGCAAGGAGAAGTTCCTCGAGCTAGAATATGATGTTTAAGGCTCGGTCAAGTTCGGTGATGGTTCAAATGTGGACATTTGCGGGCAAGGTTCCGTCCTCTTCGAGGGTCTCATGGGAGAACATCGCATACTCACCGGAGTGTACTACATCCCACGGCATCTCTGTCGGGAAACTTGACGAGAATGGATGGAAGGTGAATATTGAGAACGGAGTGATGACGATCTTCGACAACCTCTGAAACGTGCTAGCGTGTGTGAATCGCACGTGGAACAGGCTCTATATCCTCAACCTTGATCAATCTCAACCGGAGTGTTGGCTCGCCAAAAGTGATGATGATTCGTGGTTATGGCATGCTAGATTTGGACACGTTAACTTCTACGCCTTGAAGAAGATGTCGAAGATGTAGATGGTATCTAGGATGCCGTTTATCGACCATGTTGATCGAGTATGTGACGGGTGCTTGATTGGAAAACAACACCGCAGGCCGTTCCCTGCTCAGTCTACCTATCGTGCAAGTGATGCACTCGAGCTGCTCCATGGTGATCTATGTGGCCCTATCACCCCAACAACTCACGGAGGAAAAAAGTACTTATTCCTTGTAGTAGATGACTACTTGAGATACATGTGGGTCGCTCTCCTACGATCTAAAGATGAGGCGTTTCAAGCATTCAAGAAGCTAGAGGCTGCAACGGAGATGGTACACAAGCTGAAGGTTCGTGCTCTACGGACAGATCGCGGCGGAGAGTTTACGTCGAACGAGTTCAATGACTACTGCAAGAAGATTGGCATAAAAAGGTTCCTCACAGCACCTTATACGCCGCAGCAGAACGGGATTGTTGAAAGGCGCAATTGAACCGTCGTTGACATGGCGAGAAGTTTACTCAAGAGCAAGAACTTGCCGGGAACCTTTTGGGAGAAGCTGTCTCGACGGCGGTCTATCTTCTCAACCGGGCTCCAAAAAAGGCGGTGATCGGCAAGACTCCATCTGAAGCAATTTACGGTCATAAGCCGAATATGTCTCATCTACGGACATTCGGGTGTGTGGCCCATGTGAAGACGGCGAAGCCGCACCTCTCAAAGCTTGCCGATCGTAGCACCAAGATGGTGTTCATCGGATACGAGTGGAGTTCCGGCACCAAGGCATACCGCTTCTACGATCCACGAACCAATCCCTACAGATTTCACACGACATCATGTTTGAAGAAAATCAAATGTGGAATTGGAGCGCAGAAGCCAACGATGCTCCAAACGGTAACATATTCACAATTGAATTTTCAACTGATGATGATGCAGGGGTGGACGTCCAGGTGGTTGGCAAGATGCCCAACCAAGGTGACCGCAATGGTAGTGATCACCATGACGCCGACACTGACGACGACGCGCATGGGTCGCAAGGTGATAGCGACAATGACGCGCATGACACGGGCGGAGATCTCGACAACGAGACGCAGAGTGACGATGGCAATCAAGATGATGGTCACGGGCACAACGACTACGCTGATGGCAGGATGCCAACAATCCGGCATCTATCACGCTCGAGACTCAACGGTCTTCCTCAAGTGCATCGACGCCAACACAATTTGTGTCGCCCCCTTCGCAAGCCACGACTGATTCTTTCAGGCCTCATCGCTACAAGACCCTCAAGAAAGTCTACAAGTACGCAAAGCCAATTACGCTCGAGTACTCCGAACTATGTTTGCTCGGAGTTGAGGAGCCAGCGAACTTCGTAGAGGCGAGCAAAAGTTCAAGTTGGACGCACGCCATGGATGATCGAGGGGATGAAGGCGATCGAGAGCAATGGCACGTGTACTTCGGTAACCCGACCTCCGAACCAAAATCCCATAGGTTTGAAGTGGGTTTACAAGTTAAAGAAGGACACGAAGGGTCCCATTGTTAAGTACAAGACAAGACTCGTTGCAAAGTGCTACGTATAACGTCAAGGAGTTGACTATGAGGAGGTGTTTGCACCGGTTGCTCGAATCAAGACGGTGAGAGTGCTCCTAGCTTTGGCAGCACAAGAGGATTGGAAGGTTCATCATATGGATGTTAAATCCGCTTTCCTCAACGGCGACCTCACAGAAAAAGTGTACGTGGAACAACTCCTCAGCTACGAAAAGAAAGGCAAAGAAGGGAAAGTTTACAAGCTCAAGAAGACACTTTACAGGCTGAAGCAAAAGCCAAGAGCTTGGGACTCAAAGTTAGACCAAAGTTTGGTCTCGTTCGGGTTTAAAGGATGTTCACTCGATGATCCAAAGGACAGTGTACCAAGCACCGAAGAACAGGTGAAGATTGAAGACACGACCAAGGATGAGTGTTGCTATCAAGCTATGGATGACTTGACGGTAGCAAAGTTAGTCCCTAGAATGCTACGAGCAACGACGAAGGCATTGCCAAGGGTAAAGCATAAAAGTAGTCGCATTTGAGATCCAGGCCGCAGAAAAGAGTATGTCATGTTTAAGGGGGTGAATGTTAAAATTAAACATGACTTAGTAGTCCTTGTCCGGTATGGGCTTGGAGGTAGTCACCGTGTAGGACTAGTGTTGCTAGGTATAGCCTATAGTATATATATATATCTACCGTGACTCGTTTGTACCACCAACGAAGAGAAAACCAAAAAAACGAAACGAGATCAATACAAGGAAAAGCAAGGCTCGATACGAGCCTTTGGCCATCATTTCGATTCGGTGTCTTCACGTTTTATTCGTCATAGTTTACAAGTCGCTGTGTTCCGCCGACGGCGCCGGAAATGTTGATTGCTCGAAGCAAGTCTAGCTAGCTTACTAGTGATTCACGTACACACATAAAGCGGGACAGTGCATAGGTACTGTTTATCAATCAAGCAGTGTGCTTGTGTGCTTGCTAGCTTGTACGTGTGTATACAGCTCCGGATATTTGATCTAGCAACGATCAAAAGCCAACAAAACGATGAGACATGAACGCATACAGCACCCAAAACTGCGCGATTATTCCGCAAACATAGACGCGGCGAAATCAAAGGAAAGTCAAGCCGTGCGCCCCTCCCAGGCATTTCCAAGAAGCACGAGCCACTAACAACCCAATGATTGCTAGTTTCAGTGTTCACTGGCAGGCTATGTTTTGTGTGTGCCCTCAACACAAATTTTCAATACATCCCATTCCACTGCTATACCATGCTATGTGATCGTCAGTGTCATTCAGCTTGCTAGTCACTAGCGCCCTCGTTCCACACTTTGTCATTCTCCTCCCATTCCCTACCAACTAAATGTGATCTCTCTACATGGGCAATAAGCTAGTTATTTATAGGAGGCCACCTAGTGATAACTTTGTGTGTAGCGAGGACATCATCATTGCTTCACCAAACATCAGATTCGAACAATTGACGTCGTTTAATTCTACTGCGGTGGCATCGTTCTCAACATTTGCAGCGCATATGGCATCAAAAGATGAGCAACCTTAAGTGGATTGTTTCTAGCAAACCATGAAAATGGAACCATCTGAACTGAACCTATAGTATATAGTGATGGATTAAGGTTTAGTGAAGCGAGTTTATGACCCTCTAGGGGCAGCGGTCTAGTAGACTTCTTAAAATATGCAGCTTAGTTACCTTGACATCCAAGACTTATCTACAATGAGAGGGATTTGCCAAACTTAAACATGTGAGAGCTAGCTACAACGACATTCTAATAGTCCTCCCCAATCATAATTTATCCAACTAGAAGAGTACCAAATTAATTAACTACTAAACAAACTTATTTATGCTTTATTACATGTCACATTCTACCATTGGAAGTATTACGCAGATAGGCTATTGGACACTAAAACCACCATGACTGTCCTCTGTTTTATGATGTGCGCACCAATCGGTGCAGAGGACCGAGGTTATTTTCTTTTTTGAAAAAAAACATCTTAATACATTCACCTGATGTATAAATCTTGGTGTACATGATGTGTTTTAACACTAAATATGTAGTTTCATACAAAATCACTCATGAATTAGAAAAATAGGGGTTTTCTTTCGCTACTAGTTGTGACATACTACTCAATTTTACCACCAAAGTTGTTTAGTGTTCATATTGAATTTGTCTAACTTGCCAAATTATTTATATCAATTTTTGAATTCAAGCACTATAGGCGGGGCGATTACCATATATTCCCAATTGCATGTATCTCTTCCTTTCCTAGCTTAAATGATTTACTTGCCGCTAATCAATGATTTAGCCAAGTTTAATTTCGTCCTAAATTGTGTATAATTATGTGCATTGGTGACAATGCCAAAAATAATAGACCTTAGATGAAGGAATGGAGGGAGTATAAGATAAGACTTCTCCCCCAATTCTGTTTATAGTCAAGTCTCTCAATCTGTAATTGTCCCTCTAGTACCTCTAGAAGTAGAAAGAATAGCAATTCTCGTTCCATCCAAAACTTTAGGAATTCCTTGATAGTTGGTATAAATTCACCTAAAAGAAAGCAATGATTATATTCCTTTTAGGGGACGATCTGGGTGCGCCTAGACCAGGAGTGCGGGACCTTGCCCCACTACCCACATCCATGTGGGCACCCCATGCAGGTGGACCCCACTAAGGAACCTTATAGAACCTTCTCGGTATAATACCAAAAAAACCAAACATTTTTCGAAACCCTGAATATGACTTCCCATATATGATCTTTACTTCCGGGCCATTCTAGAGCTCCTAGCGATGTCGCACCCAAGCCCGTATGAACACTATGTTGGCGAGTTTGGTTTGTATAGCCCTGCAGGTTAGAACAATAGCATTTTGGTTACGGTTATTATTAGTTAGGTTCAGTCATCTCTTTTTGTTTGTTTGAGATTCGAGAAGGGCGGCGGCATGCCTGTTTCATGAGTATGGATGTTTGAATTTGAATGGACCGGGTAATGTTGAGGTTGATGGTGACTTGCTTGCCTGCAAGCCTCTTTACAAGTTGTATATGTGATGGTGATTCGCATGGAAATGTTCGTTCATTCCGATGGTAGGTGATTCCGCAAGGTGGAAATGGAATTAGCAGGTTCATGACTGACTGGATCCTTCGGTTGGTGAGCAAACATCAGTAGCTCACAATTGATTGGATGGCAATGAGGAAAGCACGAGGCGTTGGTGAGCAAACAAATTAAGCATGAGAGCATAACATCTCAAACCATTTATTAAAAGGCTAAAGTATGAAATCACAGATAACATCTCAAGTATGCAAATGAGAACAATTTTTTTTTAAACAAATACCCACAACCGGCAAAAATAAGACACAATGCCTAAACACCTATCTTATTATTGGATCACCATCGAACCCGTTTGTATGTAGCTCGTTCTACCATCTCCCGTCGGTTGCACCTAAAGGCCTCCTAGTGCAGAGGAGGGGCGGCTTGAAGCGAAGCGATAGGATATATATATATATATATATATATATATATATATATATATATATATATATATATATATATATATATATATATATGACAAATTTTCCTACTACCGGTGTAGTTACACCCATTTTATTTTATACGTTTTAGGTAGTATCTACCATACGGAGTGTATCTATGCGTAGTATGTAGTATGTAAGAATATTTAGGTAGTATATATACTAAATTTTAGGTAGTATGTAGTATATTTTAGCATACTTCTTTTTACGTACAAATATGTACGTATTTTCACAAATATGATAAAAACATGGGCTCACATGAAATTTTTTCACATAACTCGCTTTGGAGTATCTTAGATATAGTATATGAACATAATAAAAATGATAAAGTAGTATATATACTACCACATATTAGTATATGAGAAATGGGTGTAGTTACACCCGGTAGTAGGATGCATTTTCCCTATATATATATATATATATATATATATATATATAGGAAATGTCTTGGGTGACAAGCCAACTAACCCTATCAAATCTCTCCAAAATAAGATATACTCCCTCCATAAACTAATATAAGAGCGTTTATATCACTACTTTAGTGATCTAAATGCTCTTATATTAGTTTAGGAGGGAGTAAATGGCTAGAGATAAGAGAGAGATCAATTAGGAGATATGCACAGATACGCCACGTTCAACATTAATGATCATGTTGAGCTTTTGCATGTCATTTTGCTATTATTGGTTTCATATTAACGCCATGTTGGCAAGTTTGGTTTGGTATCTATAGCCCTATAGGTTAGAACAATATCAGTTCGATTAATGTTATTAGCTACGTGCAGTCCAAAAAAAGGTAGGTTCAGTCCTTCAGTTTTGTTCTTACTATGCGTGTTTTATTTTGAATGAAGTAGGTAATGTTGAGATTTGTTGAAATATATTGTCCGCACTTCTTCATCCGTTCCGACTTTTGAATGAATTGGCTGTATCATGAATTTGATAAGGTTGATGATATCTTGCTTGTCTACAAGTCCTTACAAGTTATATGTGGACTGAATAATGTCTGTCCACTCCAGCAGTACACTGACGAAATGTAGCTGGATTCAGAAACAAGAACCAGCAGAAACTAAACTCTCAGTTGTCAGCGCGCCGTCGACGCCAGCTCCTCCCTGAACCGGGCGACGGTGGCTTCGACGATGGCGTGGGCGGGCACGGTGGCGTCGACAACGGTGATCCCCTCGGCCGCGTCGATCTCCAGCAGCTCCAGCTGGCTCCGCACCAGGCTCGCCGGCATGAAGTGGCCCCCTTCCGCCGCCCTGCGCCCCACCCGCTCGGCGAACACCTCCGCCGACGCCTCCAGGCACACGAACTTCACCCTGCAGGTCCCGTAGCTCCCTGGCTTGTAGCTGCGGTCACCTTCCCGGAGGACCTCCCTGTACTTGAGCCGCAGCGCCGAGCAGCTGACGGCGACGTCCTCGCCGCGGCCCAGCCGGTCGCTGATGGCGTCGCGCAGCGACTCCAGCCACGGGAGGCGGTCCTCGTCGGTCAGCGGGACTCCCTTGCTCATCTTCTCTGTTTTGCCGTCGACATGGAAGGAGCAGAGAGAAGTTCAGAGTTTCTTTTCGAGGTGAAGTTCAGAGCTGGCACTGACGGTCATCACCATTGCTGAAAGAGACACACAGACAGGCGTTGGTTGGTGGTACCTTTGTTGGCGTGGGAGTGGTGGTCGTCCGCCTCCACGAAGCCGCAGCCCAGCGCGTCGGCGAGCATCGCCGCCACGGTTCTGCGGCAGAACAGAGAATTCGCATCAGAGCAGAGCAGATCTCTTCTTCAGTGTTGAAGTTGAGACTTGAGAGAGCAAGCAGTAAGAGAAGAGGGGATGATTATCTTACGATTTGCCGCAGCCGCTGACTCCCATGATCACGATCGCCACCCCTGCAGCGACAGATGGTATGATTCGACCAGGTGGAAGTGGAATTAGCAGCCGGAGATAATCTCTTGGAGAGAGAGGGAAAGAGAGAGTAGTTAGCTGACCTGTCCCTGGATCTGGACGGAGGAGATCGGAGCCGGCCATGGCGCTCCTCCCTCCGTCTTCCTCTGCGGCGACGGCAGGACGAGAGCGAAGAGGAGTACGCAAAGTAAAGAGCGGCCGGCGAATGAATTGAGTTCGAGTGAGGAGGACGACACCGTCGCCTTTCCGTTTCTCAGGGTTGACTATGCTTGCCGCTGCCGCCCCCGTCTCACCTGCTCTGCTCTCAGATAATTCAGCATCTCCACAACCCTACTCCTGCTAGCACAATCGTGGCACTGATGATGGGATGGGAGTGAGTATGTATCACGTCAAATTTTATTTATTTATTTATTTCTTGGAAATGTTCATAGTAAGCTCTCGCTTTGTATCTCCTTTTTGCTTTATTGTGTCTCTATGGTATCGAATCATCCAAGCATGTGAAGTGACACGGACCTTTGTTGGCCTCTTGGTTGTTTCATCGTAATACTCCCTCCGTTTCCTTTTACTCCGCATAATGTATTAAGTTTACATTGAACCGAAATTTAGAGAGTTTGGCCGAATGCACAGGCAAAAGTGTCAGCATCCTCAAACTCCGTAGTGTGGTTCTTGGGCGCATATGGAAGTGATGTAAAATGGTGAATGGCGTGGCGTGTGGCAGTAGCACCACTTGGACTTGGCAGCATGCATAGCGTGTCTTCCACACCTCATCAGTCAGATGGATAATGCAAATTGCGGTTAATTAAAGTTGCTGCGGCGCCGGATGTAACAAGCGACCAACAGCTACGTGTACGTGCTGCCGCGTGCTCTCCGTCCCCGCCGGCCTCCCAGACGACCACCCCCGCGGCTTCTTGGACCTCATGGCGTCCATGTGCGCCGCAAGCCGCCCCGCGTACCGCGCCCTGCTCTCGTCGCTCCTATCTTCTGGCGCTCCGGTGACGTGCGTCATCGCCGATGGCACCATGCCGTTCACCGTCCAAGTCACCGAGGAGCTCGGCGTTCGCCTTCGCCGCGCACAGAGCGTGCAGCTACCTGGCGCTGCTTTGTACGCCCCACCTCGACGAGCTCTGGGAGACTGCCTTCACGGCAGACGACCCGGTCGGCAGCGTCCCCGGGATGGAGGGCTTCCTCCGGCGGCAAGACCTTCCTCGCGGACTCCACTGTGCCAAGCATGGCGACTTGGACCCCGATGGTGCTCAAGGTCGCCGAGGTGATCGCTCGTAGCTGCAAGGCGGCACGCGCGCTCGTACTCAACACCGCCGCGTCCATGGAGCGGCCGGCGCTGGCCCACATCACGTCGCGCACAGCCACCGACGTCTTTGCCGTAGGCCCGCTGCACGCCGGCAGGTCGCCGAGGTCCGCCGCAAGCAGCAGGGGCGCGAGTCTATGGCGGGAGGACGAGGGGTGCATGGCGTGGCTGGACGGCCAGGAGGACCGGTCCGTCGTGTACGTCAGCCTGGGGAGCCTCGCGGTGATCACGCACGGGCGCCGCCGATGGTGTGCTGGCCCTTCTTCGCCGACCAGCAGACCAACAGCCGGTTCGTGGGGGCTGTGTGGGGCACAGGTCTGGACATGAAGGACGTCTGCGACAGGGGCGTCGTGGAGAGGAAGGTGAGGGAGGCCATGGCGTCCGGCGAGATCAGGGCGGCGGCCGGAGCCATGGCGCGGCAGCTGAGGCTGGACGTCGCGGAGGCGGGGTCTTCGTCGTCCGAGCTGGAGCGGCTCGTCAGCTTCATCAGGGAGCTCAGTGTCAAGCCCAGAAATAGAATCAATCAAGACTAGCACAACAGTAGGCTGAAATACTCTTCTTCGAATGCTGCGCAGTACACCAAACATAATCACAAAGAGGTTAACAAAACCCATATATATTAGTAATACAAAATTCCCAGTCAAGATCAGCCCGCCATTTTCCTCCACGAGGAGGCGTCCCAAAGGTCTCAGGCCGGACGAGAGCATCAGAGCATACATTCAGCGCCGATTCAGTCCAGCCCAAAACTGCGCGTTATTCAGGCGAGAAATCAAAGGAAGCGTCAGGCCTTGCGCCCTTCCCAGCCGTTCTCAAGCAGCAGGTGGCACACGACAACGGCGGCCACCACTGCGAGGAGCGCCGTGGCGACGTACTTCCAGCCGAGCGCCGCAGACGGCTTTATGGTCCGCAGCGTGCTCTCGTCGGCAGAATCATCATCCTCCTCTCCGGTGCTTCCCTCCGCTTCCACCTTGCCGTCGATAAGATCTGTGGCTTTCTCCACCTGAGCAGAACAAATCATGGATAAACGTTTACAGATTAGTAAGTACATTCTTTGTAAGGCTTATGCGGGTATGTATGAATGAACAACTTGGCAAAAAAGATCAAGGTGTGCAGGGAACGATGCATGTTCGCCAAAATGTTAGCGCGGTGTAAGTGCGAATATTTTGCTAGGAAAATGGCCGGGCCTTGATAAAATATTTTTGATAGATGGCTTTGGCCTAGCCCAAGGTCTACCAGAGCCAATCACACCGCACTAACTTCAGATCATCCTCACCCCATGATGCTAATGAGAGGGTAAAGGAGAGAGGAACTGCAGGCATCCGCGCTAAGGGCAGACTGGCAACAAAGCTAAACTTAGCTCCTGATGCTTAGTTATATGAATTCTATTATAAATGTCAAATTTGAAGTTTTCCTGTCAAATTAGTAGCATCTATAGGGGCTGGAGTATGTCCGCTGTAGCACCTCATTATATGCTCATGCACTTTACTTCAAAGAAGAGGCGCGAATAAATAAGAGAGACATCTCACCACATTCTGTGCTGACGAAGAATCTGAAACTATTTCCTCCGCCGATGTAGCGAACTGAAGTTCAGCATCTTTACCAGTAGCATTTTTGTACAACTTTGTGCCATCCTTAACACTAGTTCCTTTGCACTTGTGAGCCAATACCTTGTTCTTCTTTGTTAACGTAGAAATCTGCAGCCGCCACGAAGAGCCAAACCAGCATATGAAAATACATGAATGAGAAAGTAATGATAAGAGTTAACAAAGGAAAACGTTAATGGAGTGTATGCAATCATGCATATACCTGGAGATGAAGCCGTTCTCTTTCCATTGCAAGTTTCGTGACCAATTCAGTAATAACTTTAGTTCTGAGACCAATGTCCTTGATGGTTGCTACTTTCACATGGTTAGCTTCATGTAACGAGCTCTCTAGGCGTTCAACTCGACCTCTCAGAAACGATAGCTCTTCACTAAGCTCTAAATTGGTGTCTGCTAATAATGCACACTTTGATTCAGCATTTTGGGCTCTGGTTTCGGATTTTGAAACCTTTCCTTTCAAATCTTCAATCATATGTTCCATGTCAGATACTGTAGATTTCAGCATACCCTGCTGTTCAGCAAAGGCAGCAACTGATGCCTTGGCATGCTCCAGCTGGGCATTTGAGTCCGACAATTCCCTCTCCAAAAGACGGGCCTTATCCGAACCCTGGCTTTTAAGAGAGCTTAACTCCCCACTGAGCTCTACATTGTCTTTTGTTAACTGCATGCACCTTACTTCAGCATTTTGTGCTCTGTTTTCAGCTCTTAGGACATCAGCTTTGAGATTCTTAATGATACTTTCCAGTGTGCTTAGCTCAGTGAGCATCACATTCTCTTTTTCCTGACTTACTTCTGATGATACCTTTTCCAACAACAACTGTGAATTAGATTCCCCGAAATGTTTTTCTAGCTCTTCAACCTGATGCTGCAAGGATAACAATTCAGGGTTTGATCGTGCCTGGTTCTGCACAGCTTCTTCAGTTTCAACCTTTTTGCTCTCTTCTGGCATCTTCTCTTGGTTTAATCTCAGAGAAGACAGTTCCATCAAGCTGCGTTCTAACTTCGAATTGAGATCATCTTCTCTAGATCGTGATGCACTTAAATGGACCTGTATGGTATTAAGTTCATTTATAAGTTCCCTGGAAGTTCCCAGGAGTACCTCAGAAGCATTTTCTGCTTCAAACAATCTCCCCGAATTTGTTTCTGTTAATTCCTCCAGAAAAGATGCTTCTTGTGTTTGAAGACGAAGCTTCATTTTAAGTTCTTCTACAGCATATCTTGAATCAGAGAGCTTCTTTTCAAGATCTAGCTCACTTGCTATCGATTGCTCTAACATCTGCAGAACATTTCTTCGTTCGTCTTCTGTATGCATGCTAGTGACGGATGACATATGACCATTTTCACACACACCATGCTCAGCGATGCCTGTACAAGAGCGGTTAGAAAAGGATCCAGTTGATGCATAATAGGGAGAGAACAGAGATAAGTGAGCATTTACCTGCTTGGTCGCTGGAAAACTCAATGGGTTTCTCGAACTTTGCAGACTCCTTTCTGATATCAGCAATTAGATCCTGCATCTGTTTCAAAGAAGCCATAGCAGCATCCAGCTTAGCTTTAACCTTGCCTCCAGATTCTTCGTCATAAACCTTGTCCTCAACATTTTTAGCATCAATCTGAAGAGAACTGATCATGTCATCTAACTCTTGGACTTCTGCATCGAGAATACCATACAAGGTGTCCAACTCGAAGGCATCCTCAGCAGTCTCAGAAGAAACAGATCCACTTTCCAAGGTAAGAGGCTCAAAATCAGTAGCTCGACGAGCTATTTCCATCACCAACATCTCCAAATTTAGTAACTTCTCAGAGGCAAATGCAAGGTCGAGTTCTACCCTTGTAAGACTTTCCATGTTGGTTCCTACTGCATTCATCCTATCTCCCGGAGACAGGGAATTTTCTTGGGCAAGAACATCATTTATAGTGTTCTCGGCGCTCATGATTCCTTGTGTGCTACCTACACATGAAAGTCGCATAAAACACAAGATACTGATATGAGATACAGGCAATAGGTGATACACAAGATTAAAAAATAGAAAAATATGGAAGGGAACCAGATGAGCAACAAAAACCAGAGCACAACAATGTATCTAGCTTATGAGTAAATTCCACTTTTTACCCCTTAGTTGTGACACTGTGACGACTCTACCCCATTTTATTATTTTCCACAAACTGAAAAGCTAGATCCATTTATCATGACGACATGACAGGGCAGCTGATTGGGCAGACAACTCTGACATGTATGGCCATACCAAATGCCAAATTCCGTCAAATTCAACTAAATTCTATGAAATAGTGTCAATTTTGCAGACACAGGCCCACCTTGAGTTTGCAGAAAATAATAAAATGGGATAAGGGCCTGTCACAAGGTGAAAACTAAGTACTACTAGTAAAATCTGGTATGGATATAAGTTCATAAATAAAATGTTCAGATATCAATCCAAGAGAATTACTGAACCCGCAGGAATCAGCTACTCGAGGTAGCTAGCAATATGTATCGTGGAATTGGCTGTGCGGCGATGGGGCACGGATCTAGATAGTGTGCCGGCACACCGAGAAATTGCAGAGACCAGTGGGATTGAACTAATCCCTAGATCGAGGACAGGGTGCCGTGCAATCCAACATGAATATGAACAATAATCATTTCGAAAACTGAACAAAATTTGATAGTCATGCAGCTCCCAAACACACGAACAGCACACAAATACAAGCACAACACACAATTCGTATGTATACGTCTGACTGCAGGCGGAAACTAGAGTCTGTATACCTTCGACTGAAGGGGAATCACACGACTTGTGCTGCTTGCTCCCGCTGAGCTGCTCGGCCGCTGCCTGCAATCAATCACAAAGAGGGAGAGAGATAGATCAGTCCCAAGATGGTGCGATCAGAGAAGCGCCTCGTGCTCAGCGGCCGCGCGCATCCGGCCGCCGCCCCGAGCATCGCCCAGCCCGCGCGCCGCGCCGGGCCCTAAGCCGCCGTTGCGGCGGAAGCGGGAGAGGGAAGGGGAGCGGGGGAAATGGGCCGAGGGCGGGCGCACGCACCTGCGTCCTGCCGTCGCCGGAGCACCACGATCTGGCCGCCGCCGCCGCCGCCGCCGAGATGGACAGAGAGGGAGGGAAGAAAAAGCGAGATGCAGTAGCGCTGTCTAGGCTAGTCGACGGACAGAGGAAAAATCGCAGCTTTTCTGCTGTGACGGGAATCGACGATCCATCCTTTCCGTGGCCCCACCGGTTGAAGGGCCACCTGGAAATGGCTCTCGGCCTTTACACCGCGAAGAAAAAAGTTCTTCAGCCTTTATATTTACAGATTTGATATTTCACGTCTAAATGTGAAATAGCCATCTCACATCTAATCCTAGAGCCATTGGATCTCGTCTCTTAAGATTCGTGCAAACGCATGGTTTTTTAGGCAACGCGCAAACGCATGTTTCTGGCTGGCGCGCTCGCCGCGCGTAGTCTCTCGCTCGCGGCCGGTGTCCAGGTCATTACTAGTGGGGCCGGGCCTTTGTTTGTTTTTTCGGCCTCTGCCTTTGTTTGTTTTGACCTCTGCCATCCAATTAGCTGTTTTGATTAGTGCAGATTTCGTCCATGTAGCTGCGCCTGTGCGTTGGCCATTTTTTCTTTGTCGGACGATTTAGCCATATGTGATGTGTCGCTTTGTTTATTACAGTGTCCATGTCTTCTTGGTTTTCTTCTCTAGTCTATGCACCCTATTAAAAACCTGATTTAGTGCAGAATTATTTTGTCTGTCTTTTTTTCTGAAAATGTCTATGTTAATTGTATACCCATTATCAAATGTGTTTGATTTTCTGTTTTTGTTTGTCTCAGTTGCAAGTACATCCTCGACTCGTAACTAAGCCTGATTTTTTGTTTGCTAGTTGCAAGTCTATCCTTGACTTGTAATTAGGCCCGAAATTTTTTTGTCTTAGTTGTACTTCCAATATTAACTTGTAACTGGACTTGATCTGGGGCCCAATCCTATTTTTTGTCTTTAGTTGCAAAGTCACCCTCGACCTTTTTTGTCTATTTTTGTTCGGTTTTCTGTATTTTTTGTTTTCGTTTTCCTTTACCGTTTTCTTGTTTTATTTCTGCAATATAAATTAATATTTTTTGAACTCATGATTTTTTCTTATCAGTGTCAATTGCATGTCCATCACCACACAACAAGTGCAAGTTCGCTCATCTTCAATGCAGACTGCTACTTATATGATGAAAGTGTTTTGTTAGGAGGGCATTTGTGTGTCTCCTACTAGCTACACACACAACTGCAAGCATCATCCTTGGCTGCAACTGCGTGTCTTCAACAGGATTACAACTTTGTTTGTACATACGTAATTGTTTGTCGTTGCACGTGCACCATCAAACACACAACTGCATGATCAACCTCGCCCACATAACTTGCATGATACTGACCCAATTTCATGTCCACTTCTGACATGCAACACAGCTCGACCCAGTTGTATGCACATCCTTGACCCGCATATTGCCTCGGACAAGCGGGGGGTTGTCACTTTGACATGCAACTTGCAACTAGGATGTGTGTTTTTTGGTGCCCCCAGTTGCAAGCCGACCATCGACTCGCAACTAAAGGTGTGTGTGTTTGTCGAGGGTCCCCAGTTGCAAGCCGAACATCGACTCGCAACTAGGTGTGTGTGTGTGTGTGTGTGTGTGTGTGTGTGTGTGTGTGTGTGTGTGTGTGTGTGTGTGTGTGTGTGTGTGCGTGTGCGCTCGTGCCAGCGGTCCCTAGTTGCATGTCAACCATCAACTCACAACTAGGGGAGTGTCTGTTTGTCGAGGTTCCCCAGTTGCAAGTTGAACATCGACTCGCAACTAGGGCGTGAGTGTTTTTCGGTGGCCCTAGTTGCAAGCCGACCATAGACTCACAACTAAAGATGTGTGTGTTTGTCGAGGGTCCCCAGTTGCAAGCCGACCATCGACTCGCAACTAAGGGTGTGTGTGTGTTTGTCGAGGGTCCTCGGTTGTATGCCGACCATTGACTCGCAACTAAGGGTGTGTGTGTGTGTGTGTGTGTGTGTGTGCGCGCGCGCGCGCTCGTGCCAAAGGTCCCTAGTTGCATGTCAACCATCAACTCACAACTAGGGGAGTGTCTGTTTGTCGAGGTTCCCCAGTTGCAAGTTGAACATCGACTCGCAACTAGGGCGTGAGTGTTTTTCGGTGGCCCTAGTTGCAAGCCGACCATAGACTCACGACTAAAGATGTGTGTGTTTGTCGAGGGTCCCCAGTTGCAAGCCGACCATCGACTCGCAACTAAGGGTGTGTGTGTGTTTGTCGAGGGTCCTCGGTTGTATGCTGACCATTGACTCGCAACTAAGGGTGTGTGTGTGTGTGTGTGTGTGTGCGCGCGCGCGCGCTCGTGCCAAAGGTCCCTAGTTGCATGTCAACCATCAACTCACAACTAGGGGAGTGTCTGTTTGTCGAGGTTCCCCAGTTGCAAGTTGAACATCGACTCGCAACTAGGGCGTGTGTGTTTTTCGGTGGCCCTAGTTGCAAGCCGACCATAGACTCACAACCAAAGATGTGTGTGTTTGTCGAGGGTCCCCAGTTGCAAGCCGACCATCGACTCGCAACTAAGGGTGTGTGTGTGTTTGTCGAGGGTCCTCGGTTGTATGCTGACCATTGACTCGCAACTAAGGGTTTGTGTGTGTGTGTGTGTGTGTGTGTGTGTGTGTGTGTGTGTGTGTGTCGAGGGTCCCTAGTTGCATGCTGACCATCGACTCACAACTAGGTGTGTGTGTGTGTGTGTGTGTGTGTGTGTGTGTGTGTGTGTGTGTGTGTGTGTGTGTCGGAGGACCCCAGTTGCATGTCAACCATCGACTCGTAACTAAGTGTGTGTTTGCCAAAGGTCCCAAGTTGTAAGTCGAACATCGACTCACAACTAGGGTGTGTGTGTTTGTCGGTGCCCCCAGTTGCAAGCCGACCATCGACTCGCAACTAAAGGTATGTGTGTTTGTCGAGGGTCCGCAGTTGCAAGCCGACCATCAACACGCAACTAAGGGGGTGTGTGTGTTTGTCGAGGGTTCCTAGTTGCAAGCCCACCATCGACTCGCAAATAATTGTGTGTGTGTTTGTTGAGAGTCCCTAGTTGCATGCTGACTATCGACTCGCAACTAAGGGTGTGTGTGTGTGTGTGTGTGTGTGTGTGTGTGTGTGTGTGTGTGTGTGTGTGTGTGTGGAGGGTCCCAGTTGCATGCCGACCATCAACTCACAAATAGGGATGTGTGTGTGTGTTTGTTTGTCGAAGGTCCCTAGTTTTATGTCAACCATCGACTCGCCACTAGGGTGTATGTGTTTGTCGGTGCCCCCAGTTGCAAGCCGACCATTTTGACTCGCAACTAAAGGTGTGTGTGTGTTTGTCGAAGGTCCATAGTCGCAAGCCGTCTATCGACTCGCAAGTAAGGGTGTGTGTCAAAGGTCATTAGTTGCATGTCAACCATCGACTCGCAACTAGGAGAGTGTGTGTTTGTCGAGGGTCCCCAGTTGCATGTCAACCATAGACTCGCAACTAAGGGTGTGTGTGTTTGTCAATGGTCCCCAGTTGCAAGACGACCATAGGCTCGCAACTAGGGATGTGTGTGTTTGTCGAGGTTCCACAGTTGCAACCCGACCATCGACTTGCAATTAGGGGAGTGTGTGTTTCTTGGTGCCCTAGTTGCATGTCAACCATCGAATCGCAACTAGGGGAGTGTATGTTTGTCGAGGATCCCCAGTTGCATGCCGATCATTGACTCGCAACTAGGGATGTGTGTGTGTTTGTCGAGGGGTCCCCAGTTGCAAGCCGAACATCGACTCGCAACTAGGTGTGTGTGTGTGTGTGTGTGTGTGTGCCCCTAGTTGTAAGCTGACCATCGACTCACAACTAGGGGATGTGTGTGTTTGTCGGTGCCTCAAGTGACATAACTCTATTTTTGTTGGCTCGCACTGTTTTACACAAACAACCTAAATCTATTTTTGTAAGACCACACAAGCCAGTTTTTGAAATGAACTGTATTTTTTTTCAAAGGAGTTTTCTGTAAGATGTCCAAAGTTGCAACGGATAACACCTAAATTGTGCGGCTTAGTTTTGTTGGCTCGCACTGTTTGAATCGGTGGGAGAGAGAGCTGGGCAGAGACATGGCAAGTACAAATTTGTGGATTTTTTTTCACGGTCAGTTTTTTTATTTGTTTACATTTTTTGAGTTTGTGAACATTTTTCAAATTTGCTAATTCCTGTATAATTTACGAATGTTTTTTCATACACAATTGCCGATAATGATTTGTTGTGCTTGCTTTTCAAATTAACATTTTTATTATGTCAAGTTGCCAAGCTTATTTTATATAGCCAGCCGTTGCTTCGCAAAAATGTTTGTAGTTGTAGAGGTGATTTACTCTTGTAACATTGTTCTGAAATACCTATTATTATTTAATTTAGAGCATGTAACTATTTTTTTTATTTAGTCACACTATTTTGTTAGACATATTCACATGGCGTAAGTGTACTTTGAAAAAGGCATTGTAGAAGGTAGCTTCCACGCATAAGCAAAAAAGTTCACTGTAGCACACTGTCCATCACTTGTAGCAATCAGTCCCATCTCCCGTAGTATTCGCTTAATTATAGTGTCATTTTTCTGTTGCATACAGTACGTACAGTGCACGAATAGCTCAGCGTGCACCATGCTTACGAGCCGCCGCACGGAGACACGCCCGTGCCTAGTATACAATATAGATATTTTTTAAAACGGACGAACAAACAAAAACAAAAGGAAAGGTGGGCTTGTTTTAGGATGAGGTGGTGCTCATGTCATACTTAGGTGGTGATGACATCATACTTAGATGTGAGATATTATCTCACATCTAGATGTAACATAGACGGACCCTTATATTTATTAGAGAAAAATTGAAAGAAAAACCATAATAGTAGCTCGGATTCTTTTTGCGGGGTCTAAGAGCATCTACAGCCGGACTCCGCAAATCCGACCACTCAAACACTGGGGACGCGTGCAGTGAACGGTCACGTCTCAAATATTTGAATCTACAAAGTTTTTTAAGCTTCCAGTTCTGACAGTCGATTACCTAAGCTTCTTCCAGTCCTTCCCATCAGGCGGCCGGGACACTTTTGAAGGAAACGTGGCTATGCCCTAAAGCAAGCAAGTGAAAACTTTACCAATACGTGTTGCTGGATGTCATCCCGGCCGCCAGCAGAAGTTAAGGGCCTGTTTGGTTTCAAATAAGTCATCAACTTATAAGTCGAAAAATGAAAAAAGTGACTTATTTTGCCAAACAAACCTGACTTATAAGTCACCCCAACTTATAAATCATAAGTTGCTCCACCCAACTTAAAACTTATAAGTCACCCCCTTTTGCGTTGGTCCCACTACCTGCATGATGTTGATTGGTGTGAAAATTTGTGTCAGGTGACTTATAAGTCAGGGAACAACCAAACAGGCATGACTTATAAGTCACTGGTTTTAAGTCACCTGACTTATAAGTCAAGTGACTTATTGAAACCAAACAGGCCGTAACAATACCTGACCCATAGCCATACATGGCCGGCCAGGTCGCACGTCGGTGTCATGCATTCTGCACTCAGGTGAGAAGGCCGAATCAGTAATGTTGGAACAATCGGGAATGAGATTGAACGGCTCCTTTCTACGTTATTATTTGACTACCAAAAGAAGCAACACGTACGTACACCGGCCCTTGTCCACACGTAAAATCGTTTGTTTTAGTTACTAAAGTTAGTACAAAGTTGAGTCATTTATTTTAAAACGGGGAGAGTAAAAGGAGGCCAGCCAGTGCAAGTGGCAAGTCGAGATAACAACGACTAAAGAAACAAATCAGTTGATATCAAGGAAGGATGTGTTTGGTTACCTGCATTGTTTTTTGCCCATTTGCATACTTGTGTCAGTTGGATTTGGTTGAGCATATGCGGGCAAAAACCTACATCTGTATATTGATTGGTTGTCTGCATATACTTTCGTCCCTGCATCGTAACGATGCTTCTATGCACCGCGTTTGGTTGCTCACATTGTATGTGGTCAGATGAGTGCATGTTGTTTGTTGCTTACACGGGATATGCTTAAAACTTAACAGCTGCCCATAAGACACAGTGCCATGGTGATTGCGATAAACGATGACGAGGACACAAGCAACTAGTTTGCCGTGCCGCCATCCCGAAGCGCAACGGCAACAACAACTCGCGGGGGCTCCCGCCTGCAGTAGTAGCTCGGCTGCCTCCGTCCCGGAGAGCTGCAACAACAACTCGAGGGGGCTCCCGAGCAGCAGCTACCCGGTAGCCTCCATCCCGGAGCGCGAGCAGCAGCAGGCAGCAGCCCGACCCAGCGGGGGCGCTTGTAAATCGATGAATTGGTCGATGCGGGGGCCCTTGACCGGCGGCTGGTGGCCCGGCAACAATAGGGAATTGGCAAGGGAGGCGGTGAGGAACTGGGTCAGACCGGAGTTGGCAGCAGCAAAGAAGGATCTGGCTGAAATTGGCAGCAGCAGCAGCAGAGAAGGGACTCGCCTCTACGGTTGACGAAACCACGAATCAATCGCCTAAATGGAACCGTGACATCGATGTGTTATCGTATAGACTTTATCTCGAATCGAAATACTGTTGTGTAGATCAGAAGGGATGAAGAAAGGGATTAGGGAGGATTTTAGTGGAGGTAGGAGAAGAAACCAGGTACAGAGCTCGCATCCCTCCTGTATTCCCTCATGCAACAAGACCCACCGTGTGCGCTAAAGTTGGCTCAACCCAGCCTGGCTGGCTGGAAACGGCCGATTCAACCGTTCCTAGCGGGCGGGGAGTGCTTTAAGTTTCGTGCGGGCCAACATTTGTATGTGACCCAGGCAACCAAACGGGCCAAATTCATCTCATACAGGCCTGGCTGACCGTAATGCAGGCAACCAAACGCATCACAACTGTTACATTGTCGAAAGGAGGAGTGTCAGGTATGTGGTGACTCCATCAATCTCAAGACTTGTTGGTTCAGTCTTTCAGATAAGCTTATTGGGATAAAAAAGTACGCACATGAGTTCGTTCATAAAAGTGAGTGTACGGGTGTGTATGCAAGCATCCACATCTATACTTATAATGTGTTTCTAAAACATACTTCTTCCGTCTCAAAATAAATGACTGAACACTAAAACTAATACAAAGTTGATGCATTTATTTTAAGTTTAGGACCGAGCAGTAATATAAAGTGGCAGCTAGCACCTACTGCCCCTATGGATGAAGGTAACCACTGTCTCTTGCAGCACATTAACTAATGTCCTGGTGATGAGGTGCCAGGATCCCATTGGTCGATAGAGAAGGTAGGTAGGCGATCTGAGAGCTGGCCGGTTCAAAATATTTTAGTAGTCTTATAGTACTTCCTCCGGTACTGTTTACCCTGCATATAAGAATTGTCTGAAGTCAAACTTCATAAAGTTTGACCATATTTATAAGAAAAAATATCAACATCTACCATGATAAAGTTATACTATATGAAACTTTAAGTCATGACGGATCTACCGTATTGATTTCACCTTGTGATTATTAATAAATTTTTCTATAAAATTGGACAAATTTTACGAGGCTTGATTTTGGACAAATCTTATATGCGAACTAAAAAGTACCGGAGGGAATACATCAATAAGATGGTGGTAATGTGGTGCAAGAGATCAAAGTTGGCATAGTTTAGCCGGCGTATCTTTGGTCACCCAAGACGGAAGAGCCACGTACGTACGTGGCACGCCGTGCCTGTCCCCGGCCGGTTCCTCACGCACCAGAGGATACGCCACAAGCACAAGATCGCCCCGTCCCGGCCATCTGCCCATCCGAAAGGCCACTCATGCAAACGTCGAATCCGTATATAGTTCCACAGCATGTCAGCATCGCACACAGGAGGAGAAGCGAGTGATGATGATGAGCGGCGGCAATGGCGACGCCGTGGAGAGCGGCGGCGGCGGCTTGGCCGTGGCGCCGTTCGTGGCCAAGACGTACGGGATGGTGGACGACCCGGCGACGGACGGAGCCGTCGCCTGGGGGAGCGCCGGCAACAGCTTCGTCGTCGCCGACCCCTCCGCCTTCTCGCGCGCGCTCCTCCCCGCGCACTTCAACCACTCCAACTTCGCCAGCTTCGTTCGCCAGCTCAACACCTACGGCTTCCGCAAGGTCCACCCGGACCGGTGGGAGTTCGCCCACGCCTCCTTCATCCGCGGCCGGACGCGCCTCCTGCGCCACGTCGTCCGCCGCCGGAGCGGGAGCCGCAAGGACGACGGCGAGGTGGAGGACGGTGGTAGCACGATGATGTTGGCCATGGAGGTGGTCCGGCTGAAGCAGGAGCAGAGGGCCACCGAGGAGCGCCTGGCGGCCATGCTGCGCCGGGTGCAGGAGACCGAGCGCCGGCCCAGGCTGATGCTCGCCTTCCTCCTCAAGGCCGTCGGAGACCCCGACGCGCTGCACCGCCAAGCAGGCGGCTTCCACGGCGGCCCGGACGGTGAGGCGGAGGCCAAGAGGTCGCGGCTGCTTCTCGACGACGGGGAGGTCCAGCTGGCGTCGGGCAACAGGACGATGTCGTCCGTCGACGAAGGCGCGGGGGTCGACGCGCTGCTGTACGAGTACGGCATCAAGAACCTGCAGGAGGAGGTCTTCGTGCCGGAACCCAGCTTCGACTTCACTGGGTTCTACGCCGGAGCCGACGGGTTCTGCGACGTGCTAATGGACGGCGGCACGTTCCCCGTGGACAGCGGCTACTGAGTGTCTCTCCGCCGACCCATTCGTGTGCTGCAGTAGGTATTCTGTGACCAACCGCTCTCTGTAAGAAAGGAACATGTTTGAGCAACTCTAGCAGACCCGTAAAACCGCGACCCGAATAAGGCGTTTACTGTTCGACGAAGAAATGTTTTGCGGGCCGAAATCGTGCGCGGCAGAGTAGAACCCGTATATGGAACTGTATAATTTGAAAAAAACTTTCGCAGGAGAAATGGCAACCACAGTAGTTCATCGCATACTACAAGATCATTCATAGTTCATCATCACACACTACATTATCATACATACTGTACATTCTACTACTACTAATAGAGAGGGGGATCTCGTGGCGGCAAGGCCGAGGTCGATATACCAAAATGGACGAGCTCGCAGCTGAGGACGACGCGGTGGAGGAGCTCAGTCCTCGTCGGAGCTGACGAGATCGATGAACTTCTCCCTCTGCTCCTCGCGGATGAGCTGCCACTCGTCGTCCTTGTCCTTTGCGGCGAGGTTGGCCGCGACCGCCTGCTTGAACAGGAGGTCTTCGAGCTCATCGTCGTGACGGCGGCGCTCCGGCTTCTCGCGCAAGCTCCATTCGGCAATGGCGGTCGCGACCACGTCGAAATCGGCCATGAAATCTTCGGGCCCGACGACCCCTCGGCGCTCGATCTCCTCCTGCTCCTACTTGACGGCGACGACCTCGATCTCCTCCGGCTCCTCCGACCACACCCTCTTCACGGGGAGAAGCCCCGCGCCGGAGGAGGAAGAGCTCGCAGTGTGGGAAGATCCCGCGGAGGAGGACGAGCCCGTGGCCGAGGAGGACATACGCCCGTGCCCATGGTCGTACTCCTCCGTCTCGCGAAGGAGGAGGCTCGGCGGCGGCTTGAGGCCCTTGTTGTAGGATCGAAAGTATGTCTAGAGGGGGGGTGATTAGACTACTTGACAATATAAAAATTATGCCTTTTGACAAAGACAAGTTTTTGGCAGATTAACAATGATGATCAAGTCAAGTATCACCCTACACATGCAATTCTAGAGTATAGGCAGCGGAAAGTAAATTGCACATGTAGTAAAGAGAGGTGGAGAAGATCAAACGCAATTTGGAGACACGGAGATTTTTCTCGTGGTTCCGATAGGTGGTGCTATCGTCATTCCACGTTGATGGAGACTTCAACCCACGGAGGGTAACGGCTGCGAGAGTCCACGGAGGGCTCCACCCACGAAGGGTCCACGAAGAAGCAACCTTGTCTATGCCATCATGGCCTACGCCCACGGAGGGCTAGCCTTACTCGGGGTAGATCTTCACGATGTAGGCGATCTCCTTGCCCTTACAAACTTCTTGGTTCAACTCCACATCTCGACGGAGGCTCCCAAGCGACACCTAACCAATCTAGGAGGCACCACCCTCCAAAAGGTAATAGATGGTGTTGATGATGATGAACTCCTTGCTCTTGTGCTTCAAATGATAATCTCCCCAACACTCAACTCTCCTCACTGATTTGGTTGTGGTGGAAGAAAGGATTGAGTGGAAAGCAACTTGGGAAGGCTAGAGATCAAGCTTCATATGGTGGGAGTGGAGCAACTTGATCTCAACACAAGGGTAGGTAGTTCTCTTCTCGAAATGTAAGGTAGGAGTGGTAGTTCTTTCGATGGCTCTCTCCACGAATGAAGAGGGGTGGAGGGTATTTATAGCCTCCACACAAAATCCAACCGTTACACACATTTGACCAATCTCGGTGGGACCGAAGTTGACAACTCGGTGAGACCGAAAGTTCAAATCATGTGAGCGTTGGGATTTTCGTGGGACCGAAAATACAGACTCGGTTAGTCCGATTTGTGTAAAGACAAGAGCTTGCCAATCTCGGTGGGACCGACTTCATCATCTCGGTGACACCGATTTGATGATGAAGGTTCTGAAGCTTGGCAACTCAAGTTTGGTGAGACCGAGTTCGAATCGGAAAATCCGAGATTTCTAGGGTTTGGCTCTGTGGTGAGGTGGTTCATCTCGGTGTGGTGAGTTTGGAATATCGGTGGGACCGAGATTACTTATGAGTGTATATGGCGGTGAAAGTTCTTGATAGTTTAGGAGATGTATCACTAAGCACTTTGAGCAACCAGATCATTATCATAACCTCATCCCTTTTAATAGTATTGGCTTTCCTATGGACTCAATGTGATCTTGGATCACTAAACCAAAAATAGAGTCTTGAGCTTTTGCCAATGCTTGCCTTAGCATTTTGAGGGTCCACTTCTTCAGTCCTTGCCATACCCATATCACTGAACTTTCGAAATGATTCTCAAGAAACTATTAGTGCAATGATATATATGTTGTTATTAATTACCAAAACCACCCGGGGATTAGTTGCATTTTCAATCTCCCCCTTTTTGGTAATTGATGACAACATATAGATCAAAACTTCGACAAAGGATATAATCAATGAATAATATAAATCGCTTTGAGAAGTATGTGATAAGCAAGAGCTCCCCTAAATTTGTGCATTATTTAAGATTTGCGTTTGAATGCAAATGCACAATCGATTAGGATCATGGGTCACTCTTCCATGTCACATACATCTTGGTGGAGCGCACAAAATGATAAGAATGAACAGCATGCACCCAATCACCAAGACATGAGTAAATGGTCATACAAGATAGGAATAGCATATGATAAGCATTAAGCACACATTAAAGCATAGTACGACCAAGCACTCATTAAAGTAGGATCAAACGTAGTATCAAGCACACAGAATATCTCGAAAACCAAAAGTATCTCAAAGAGACCGCAAAAAGAACGAAAGAGCAAAAGCGCAAAAACAACAGCACTCTCTCTCTCTCGAAGTCCTATGATCTATACAATTTATCCCCCTTTTGCAACAAGTTACCAAAAAGTTCGAAAAGGCATAGAGCTAAGCATCACTGGGGACTCTGCTGGCGGCTCCTGTCTGGGTTGATGTTGGAGTTGATATGGCAGCATCGGCGAAGACTTGGTGATGTCTGTCTTTGGAGGAGTGGTCACCGGAGCTGGAGCTGGAGCAACCGATGGAGCTGTGGGAGGTCTTTGAAGCTGTAGTCTGGTGTCGATCCTTTGGAATAGCAGCTGATCGGGTCTGTGGGAACCGGAGCGATATGTTGATAAGCATCTGGACTAGGTCATCCTGCATCTCACGCATAAGCTCTTCCTTCTCCTGTTTGCTTCCTCAATATCGCCTCAAGCTTGTTGTGATTACTTGCACTTGATCGACTTCACATCCGAGCATGGATCTTGTCTTGACAATCCTCTCTAGGCTCTCCTGAGACTGTACAATGCTGGCCAGGCGTTGCTCAATCCTTTGGGTAGCTTCAAGTAGCTGTTCTCCAACACTCTTTGGTTTAGCTGCTGCTGCTGCTGCTTCCTTGTCAGCTTTGGCTTTCTTGGCAGCTTCAATCTTGGCTTGACCTTCAACAGATGTTGGGTCCTCCTCATCCATCACAACATCATTATCCTCATGCTCAGGCTGCAGTGGTAAGTGTTCTCTATCCAACAAGAATGTGCCCGTGCCAAACTTGGCATTGATAAGCATCTGAATATGCGGGGCAAATCCACACGACCTTTTCTGGTCAGCTGCAGTTCTCTTAATGGTTTCTACTATTAAGTCCATCACCTTGAAAGGTGCTTTCTCATCAAGTATATGCAGCATGTTGATAGAGTATCCTCTGATCATGCGATGATCTCCAGACTTGGGCATCAAGGTATGCCTCGTAATAGTGTTTGTGGTAGGTAGACCTGCACGGAGATAGTACATCGAGCCGAGCTTCAGTTGCCAAATCCTTTGCTGGAACCTCTTTGTACATATTCTTCATGGATTCATGGTTCTTCTTGGGAATACCATAAACATCAACATCATCCTCTCTTTGCCTTTGGAGCGTTGAAGTTCTGCCCATTCTTCAACAGTTGAAGAGAATCTTTGGCCTTCATCATCCATGTGATCTTTCCATCGGATAGAAATGAGCTGTGGCATAGAATTGCATAATCATCTCATCATTCCAACTTGTCAACTTCGACCTACAAAGTCTCGCAACACCACATGCGGTGAAGCTTTCATGCACATGTGGAAAGAAATCTGTGCTCTTCATTGTCAATGTATTTCCGGTCAACATATCTTGTATCCGCCACTATGGGCTTCTTGTCCATCAGCCAGATCTCATAGAAGTCCTGCTGCTCTCGGTGTGAAATCTGGGATCAACAGCAGTTCTTCTCCTCACGGCATATGGATCAGCTTGTCTCCATAGCCCGAGACCTCTATCTTTCCTTTCCTTCATATTTTCAGCTTGAGGATGAGCATCATTGTGAAGTGGCAGTTTTGGACGAAGTTTCAGAAGGCGGTGCTTCATCATCCGACACACCTGGTGGCACATCATCTTTGTTCTTTTTCGATGCTGGAATGTTCTGTTGTCTTCTTGGGCTTGGCAGCAGGCTTTCTTTGGAGCTGCCTTGACTGGAGCAGATTGCTTGGGCTTTGAAGTGGCTCCTGCCCTGATGGCATCACCCATGAGCTTAGGCTTCTGAGGAGGCTGGGGTGCTTCCTCATCCTCATCTTCCTCTGCTGCATCATCATGCACTAACCTCTTCCTCTTGGAAATTTTCTTCACTTTGCTCGTAGCTAGTTACCTCTTCCAAACTTAGCTTCTTAGCAACAGTGGACTACTTGACTTTTCTGGTGCCCTTCTTAGTTTGCTGACCTTGTGGCTCTTTGGCAACAACTTTCCTCTTGGGCTTTGAGGTGACCTCTTCCTCAACAACAAAATCTGAGTCTTCTTCATCTGAGTTTCTCTTCTTTCTGGCCCTGGTGGCTGCAGGAGGCAAACCACTTGGTGTACTCCTCTCACCATCATCTGATGAGCTCTTTGGGATCGGGACTAGTGCTGCCTCTGGAATATCTGCTATAGGTGACTCGACCTGTTCGGCTGTCTTTGGCATCGACATGGTGACAACCTGTGAATAGATAAGGTGTAGGCAGAGTAGAAGAGTTATCACAAACTGCAGAAGATTTTGCAAACAAATGAGTTCAAATTCTAGTATTAGGTTTTCACAGAAGACATTTCGGTCAGACCGAGTTTAAAATTCGGTGAATCCGAAGTGTTCAAACAGAAGCTTTCACACCACTTTCGGTTGGACCGAAGTGGGTTTCGGTCCTGCCGAAAACACTAGGGTTTCACTAAATCCTCATTTCGGTCACACCGATTTGCACAACACGGTTGGACCGAAAGGTGCAGTGCAATGGCCATAGGCCAAATCGGTCATACCGAAAATGTAAAATCGGTCTCACCGAGATGTGTTCGGCGGAAACCTAACCCTAAAACTTTTACTCGAATCTAGTCCAAACGAACTATTCTAGTGTTCAGGAAGATTTCAATCGTGGCAAGATTACAGGCAAACCAAACGTGCATTGAATCGGAGATGGGAGCACGAGTGGGATCGAAACTCACCCTAACTTGGTGGAGTTTCTCTACGGCGGCAACGGCGCGGAGAAGATGTCCGTTGACGGCGACGGAGACCTGCGGCGAGGGCCTGAGCGGCAACGGCGATGATCTGGAGACCAAGGCGGCGCGGCAAAGGGTGCGGGGCAAAACGTTTGAAGTAGAAATCAGCGCGCGCCCTCGGATATATATACCCCTTTGTTGTCGGTGGGACCGAGTTGTAAAACTTCGGTGGCACCGAGATGGATAAGCTGCAGGCGTTATGCACTTCGGTCACGCCGAAAATCACAACTCGGTTTCACCGAGGTGAAAACCTAGATCAATCTAAATGTTTTCGGTTTGACCGAATTTGAGTGAGTTGGTCTGACTGAAATCACTTAGAAGGTTTTGGAAGTTAGCCCTTGTCGGATCGGTGGCTCCGAATGCTCCTCACTCGGAGGGTCCGAAAATGACTTGTTCAAAGTTTGTGATGTAAGCATGAATAGAGTTTGAGACAAGAAAGCATAGATAGCTAGGGGAGGTACTTAGGCATTCTTGTCCATCCATTTGGTCAAAAAAAAAATTCAAAAGGACCAAAGCAACAAATGGATGTCCTTGAATGGATAAAATCATGCATCCAACATGCTCACACAATAAGATAGCAAATGAAATATGTGTCAAACATGCACAATCAAAAACTCTAGCTACTAACACACAATTTGTCGATGACTAGGTCATCTTTATATGAGTATATTGACTTAGGAGTCAAATGAGAACATTTGATCATAGGTCATACTCATCGTTTAAGCACAAGTGGGGTTACCACTTTTACATAAAGCATTGATGTGTTCACATCATTTGAAGATGCTTTAGCTCAATTCTTTAGAGCAAAGCTCCCCTAGATGTGAGAACCCTTTTAAAGGGTCAAACTAACCTTGGGTTGTCGTAGAAGACTTCATGTAGATGTTGAAGATGTGGATGCTCAATGTTGATGAAGATCATCAAGAGTTGGGAGCAATCCTTTGGATTCGGGCACTTTCAATACCTACATGGGTTAGTCCCACACGGAACAAACAAGGATATCCATGGACATAGATTGAAGTACACAATAGATGATGTCCATGAAAGCAATGATTACCTTGTCCCTTGACTTACCAACAAGAGGGTTTGTGACTCCATGAACTAGTGCAAGATGTGGAAGTTGATTGCACAAGTTTTTGCCGAAAAGAGTGTGAGTGAAGTATGTTGGCGGAGTCACCCTCAAGAACTCTCTAGTTCTTCTTCTTCGGGACCCACATCATCTTGATGGGAATCCTTGGGGTTGTAGTTGATCTTGACGAAGTAGAACTTGACGTTTCCTTGGGAACCCACTTGACCATGGCTTGAGGTGCTTCAATAAATGCATCAATCTCCTCTTGAAGCTTGTCCTTGCCTTTTAGCTTGTGGTCTTGTGGTGGAAGGTCATCTTGAGCTTGTTCCACATTGGAAGAAGTAGGATCGTACTTCTCCTTTTGAGAAACAAACTGTGGATTGGGATATTGACCTTCTTCCCATTCAACACCTTCGGCGTTGAACTTTCGCTCAAAACCAATTCCTTGATTCTTCCGGTGCCTTCCTTGCTTGCGAACAATTTCCTCAAAGTTCTTGCTTCCGGCAAGGCTCTTGTAGACACCTTTCTCTATAATCCCTTTCAATAAACTATTTTCTTGCTCAAGTGTAACTTGGCTTGAAACATTGTTAGTGGAATCAAGAGAACTACTAGAAGCAACAATATTTGATTTAGCATGGTTATTGTTACTACTAGAGAAAGAATTTTTCTTATGCTTGTCATGCTTAGTTTTAATAGGTGGCAAGAAATTAGACAAGAGAAGTCGTTTGGCAAGATATGAAGAACTCTTCTTTCGAAGATCGTCATTGATTGCTTTTAGAAACTCATGTTCTTGCTCTAGATTGAGCTTCTCGAAGCGTAGCTTCTCATGAGATCTTAGGAGCTCTCTATGTTCTTCTTGAGTTGCTTCATGAGCTAACTTAAGAGTGTTTAGTTCTTTAGTTAGACGCTCAATCTCCTTCATAGCATTGTCATTCGACTCTTCTCGACTATAAAGACTACTAGCATGTTCATCATTTCTAGGCTCATTGGATTTATCATGTAAGAGCTCATCTTCACCAAGCAAGTCATCCTCATCACTATTAAAGTCAATAAATTCAGGGTGTGATACCTTGGGGCCTTTAGCCATGAAGCATCTTCCAATTCCCTTATTTGGTGAATCAAATAAGTCATAGGAGTTGGAGTTGGAGGATACGAGAGCAAGACCGGCAACACCTTCATCTTGACTGTAGTCGGAGTTGGAGTGATAGCTTCTTTTGGATCGATTGTCGGAGTCGGAGCCGGAGACCCATTCACCTACATGAGCTTGATGTTTTCTTCTTGTGTAGCTCCTTGATGACTTGTCTTTCCTCTCCGAATCCTTGCTTCTCCGAGAGGGTCTTCGTTCATAACGATCATCTCTACTCCTTCTCTCTTTCCGAGGTAACTCATCTCTTGAGCTTCTTCTTCTTGGAGATTCTTCTCTTCTCTTGTGGGGAGCCGAACACTCATTTGAGTAGTGTCCGGGTCTTTCACAATTGTAGCAGTTTCGATCACGACTAAAAGATCTCTTTTCATCATATGATCTAGACTTTGAGCTTCTTTCTTTGCTTCTACTCTTGTAGAATTTGTTGAAGTTCTTCACCATTAGGCTTATCTCTTCATTGGAAACTAGCTTGTCACTTGAGGTTGTGGGAGCATCACTTGTAGCTTTGTAAGCACCACTTGACTTGTTGTGAAGCTCTTCCTTATCTTTAAGTGTCATCTCATGAGCAACAATTCTTCCAATGACTTGGTTGGCTTGAGATTCTTGTAGTTTGGCATCATTTGGATCAAAGTGCACACGGTGTCATACTTTCCATCCAAAGCTCTGAGAATCTTCTTGATGATGAATCGGTCGGTCATTTCTTCGCTTCCTAAGCCGGCAATCTCATTTGTGATGAGAGCAAGCCTAGAGTACATTTCAGCGACTCCTTCACCTTCCTTCATCTTGAACTTGTCAAGTTGACCTTGAAGAACATCTAGCTTTGATTCCTTTACGGACTCGGTACCTTCGTGCATTTCAACCAAAGTATCCCAAATCTCTTTTGCATTCTCAAGACGGCTGATTTTGTTGAACTCCTCGGGACACAAGGCATTGAAGAGAATGTCACAAGCTTGAGCATTGTTTTGCAACATCCGCAATTCATCCGTTGTAGCCGCGATCCGAACTTTTCCTTCCTCGAAGAATTCACCTTGCATACCAACACAAATAATGCCCCATGCGGCTGGGTTATGGCCAAGAATATGCATTTTCATTTTATGCTTCCAACTAGCAAAGTTTGTATCATCAAAGTAAGGACCTCTCTGAAAATTACCCTCACTAGGCGCCATACTCTCCTAGGTTGTGAAACCAAGCTTATGGAGTCAATGCAATGGAAACCAATACAATGGAGACCAAAGCTCTGATACCACTTGTAGGATCGAAAGTATGTCTAGAGGGGGGGGGGTGATTAGACTACTTGACAATATAAAAATTATGCCTTTTGACAAAGACAAGTTTTTGGCAGATTCACAATGATGATCAAGTCAAGTATCACCTTACACATGCAATTCTAGAGTATAGGCAGCGGAAAGTAAATTGCACATGTAGTAAAGAGAGGTGGAGAAGATCAAACGCAATTTGGAGACACGGAGATTTTTCTCGTGGTTCCGATAGGTGGTGCTATCGTCATTCCACGTTGATGGAGACTTCAACCCACGGAGGGTAACGGCTGCGAGAGTCCACGGAGGCTCCACCCACGAAGGGTCCACGAAGAAGCAACCTTGTCTATGCCATCATGGCCTACGCCCACGGAGGGCTAGCCTTACTCGGGGTAGATCTTCACAAAGTAGGCGATCTCCTTGCCCTTACAAACTTCTTGGTTCAACTCCACATCTCGACGGAGGCTCCCAAGCGACACCTAACCAATCTAGGAGGCACCACCCTCCAAAAGGTAATAGATGGTGTTGATGATGATGAACTCCTTGCTCTTGTGCTTCAAATGATAATCTCCCCAACACTCAACTCTCCTCACTGATTTGGCTGTGGTGGAAGAAAGGATTGAGTGGAAAGCAACTTGGGAAGGCTAGAGATCAAGCTTCATATGGTGGGAGTGGAGCAACTTGATCTCAACACAAGGGTAGGTAGTTCTCTTCTCAGAAATGTAAGGTAGGAGTGGTAGTTCTTTCTGATGGCTCTCTCCACGAATGAAGAGGGGGTGGATGGGTATTTATAGCCTCCACACAAAATCCAGCCGTTACACACATTTGACCAATCTCGGTGGGACCGAAGTTGACAACTCGGTGAGACCGAAAGTTCAAATCATGTGAACGTTGGGATTTTCGGTGGGACCGAAAATACAGACTCGGTTAGTCCGATTTGTGTAAAGACAAGAGCTTGCCAATCTCGGTGGGACCGACTTCATCATCTCGGTGACACCGATTTGATGTGAAGGTTCTGAAGCTTGGCAACTCAAGTTTCGTGAGACCGAGTTCGAATCGGAAAATCCGAGATTTCTAGGGTTTGGCTCTGTGGCTGAGGTGGTTCATCTCGGTGTGGTGAGTTTGGAATATCGGTGGGACCGAGATTACTTATGAGTGTATATGGCGGTGAAAGTTCTTGATAGTTTAGGAGATGTATCACTAAGCACTTTGAGCAACCAGATCATTATCATAACCTCATCCCTTTTAATAGTATTGGCTTTCCTATGGACTCAATGTGATCTTGGATCACTAAACCAAAAATAGAGTCTTGAGCTTTTGCCAATGCTTGCCTTAGCATTTTGAGGGGTCCACTTCTTCAGTCCTTGCCATACCCATATCACTGAACTTTCTGAAATGATTCTCAAGAAACTATTAGTTCAATGATATATATGTTGTTATTAATTACCAAAACCACCCGGGGATTAGTTGCATTTTCACTTGTTCATCCACTTCCTCGCGCCGTCTGAGCGGACACGCCGCTCGCGCTCGGGGTCGCCGCCCCCGCCGGAGCTGCCACCGGAGCTGCGGCCCCACATGGCAGCTGGACGTGGAAGGGGGCTCACCAGCGGCGAAAAATGTTAGGGGGGGGGGAGTGGGGAATTGCGGCGAGCCGCGGCGGCGGGGGATAGGGTTTCGACCCGTATCTGCCGCGTGAACCCGTAGATATTCTGCTTCAAGGGGGGAGGGTGGTTTGCGGGCCGCGGTAAAAAAATTTATGGACCGGGCGAGTATACAGGCTATGTTCTGGCCAGAAAATTTGGCCGAGCCCGTATACTCGCCGGAATTTTGCTAGTTTGCGACATATATGAGGTCTTCTAGAGTTGCTCTTAACTAGGCAGGCAAAATGGACAAGCGCCAAGGTTGGAAAATTTCTCCCCGGAATCTTTTGGATTTACAATCCAAAACTCGAACCGAAGAAAAAAACAAATGGGATCCATACATCATACGGCCGATCAAGCCAAACAAATGGGAACCGAAGAAAAAGAAAAGGAAATTTGTATATCAATCATGTGTGAAAAATTCAGATCAAAAGCACGTTCTAGTGAATTTAATAATTTTTCTACTAGAAGCAAAAGTTTCTCAACTATCATCCAAATCATCCCAAAGGTTTTATTTGTCACAGACACTAATTTAAACCCAAAAATACAACCATAACAGTAGTATAATTGTGTGCACACGAAAGAACAAGAAAAGAAAAAGAAAAAAAAGATAACTATTGGGTTGCATTCCCAACTAGGGCTATTGTTTTACGCCCCTAGCTAGGCGTAATGCATAGTTTCAAGTGTCACAACTAGGGAAAACTTTATACACAGAATCTTAAAAGTAGCACTGGACAAGAAAAGGCACTACTGCTAATTAGCAGCAGCGCGTGTCACAAAGAGGCGCTACTGCTACAGAATTAGCAGTAGCGCGGCTCGCTAGAACAACGCTACTAGTAAAATTGCCCTAGTGTTCCCGCCAAGCGAGGTTTGGCTATAGCGCGTCCACATTAACTGCGCTACTGCTACTGTAATAGTAGCAGCGCGCTTTTTGTGCATGGCGCTACTTCTAATTTTGTACCTGGCGACATGGCGGGCTTCGCTTAGCAGTAGCGCGTCTGCCAGAAGCGCGCTACTGCTATGTTATTAGCAGCAGCGTGTTTTACACCCAGCGCTACTGCTAAACCACAGCCACCACCTTTTTCCTCCCCCCTCCCCCATCCTCTCTTCCTTCATTTTCCCCTAGCTCCCACCTCCTCTCTCCCTCACTTTGCTTCTTCCTCACTACTTCTCCCCCCATTACTCTCCTTCTTCTACCTATCTTTCTCTCTCTTTATTACTCCTAGCTAACTACACCACCTCCATCAATGCATCTCTCTTTTTCCTTCCCCCTCCACTAGTTGAACTTGTCTCCTCCCAAACTAGCATTTAGTGAAGTGACCTATGTACCTCCCTAACTAGATCTAGCCTTGTCAAGAAGAGCTTTGTCCACTTTTGATCATTTCATAGTTGTGTATGGCGACACCTATCGACATCATCATCACCGTGCTCGATCTCAAGATAGGTGATTAAAAATTTATGCTTTTGCAAGAATGAAAATATGTGTATGTGTGTGATATGACATAATCGGGCGATATGATGGAAATTGTGTGTGTGGCATGAGTTGCCGCCAAATTGCGCTTGTGAGTTGCCTATGTTTTGCCGAAATGTCAATTTATTTCCGTTTTGGCGAATCCGGGCAAACTCTATATGTCCTATTTTTAGGGAAGGTCATGCCGAATATTTGTATGACTTTGATGCATGCATGCATTTTTATAATCAATTTGTTTATTATTACCGTGCAGGCGTTCATGATGGTCAGTGGAAAGATGGTGGACAGGTGGTTGCGGTTGGCGGTGCAGGACATGAAAGAAAATAACCGGACATAGATTTTATTGAGTTGCCTCCTACTTAGTTAGACTTTAATGCTACGGTTCACCACCAGTTTGTCGAGAGGAATGAATCTCTCCGGTATCGCTTAATCTTTGACAGACGTCGTGCTGTCCGTATTACTCTCCCTGCCTTCTTTGATTATCAGGCAAAAGGAAGACATTTTATTACCAGAGAGGAGGCAGATGAGTACGAGAGGAGGGCGGAGATAGCTCGCCTCCAAGCTGCAGCACACGATACAATGACCGTTGCATCTTAGTACGACCCCAACTACAACTATATATGGATATCCGCCAGGCCATCCATGGAAATAAACCAACTTAGTCCAAAAGCCTAAGTTTGGAGGAGTACGTATTTCCCACCGACATTACATTTATGTTCACACACACTCATTGCTAGATGTCGGTGCTCATACTCTTTCAGTGTAATATCCATGCTAGTTTATTTTCTTTTTCTTGCTTTCTTCTTGTGTGTTTATTAAACCTTAAGAAAAACCAAAAAAATTAGTGTAGCTTTTAGTTAGTTAACTTTTCTTGCTGTAGTAGTAATAATTAAAAAGAAAACCCAAAAATATTTCCCGTTCTTCTTTTGCTTGTTGGGAACTTTCCCGTGTAAATAGTTTTATTTCTTTTCTGCTCGTAGGTCAAATTCCTACTGTTTGTGCTCATCCCACACACATACACCTTTTATATCCCACAACTATAAAAGTTCGTCAACTAATGGCCGTAGGTACACATCAATGTCGTTGCCGGGTTGCTTAGGGCCTTGGATGAGCACTGGCATCATAATGAACTTCCGCTTCATGCACAACCGAGGAGGAAGGTTATAGATACGTAGAGTCAGATGCCAGGTGCTATGATTGTTGCTCTGCTCCCCAAAAGGATTAATGCCATCTTCACTTATACCAAACCATAAGGTCCTTGCGTCATTTGCAAACTCCGGCCACTTTCTCTCGGTTTTTCTCCATTGCGACCCATCAGCAGTCTTACGGTCTTGTGCCATCGCAACAACGGGGCATGCTCTTTGTTTCTGAACAGACATTTCAACCGTGGTATTATAGGAGCATATCACATCACCTTGGCAGGAACCCTCTTCCTGGGGCGCTCGCCCTCAACATCACCAGCGTCATCGCATCTGATCTTATACCACGATGCACCGCACATCGGGCATGCATTCAAATTCTCGTACTCCTCACCGCGGTAGAGGATGTAGTCATTAGGGCATTCATGTATCTTTTGCACCTCTAATCCTAGAGGGCGAGAACCTTCTTTGCTTATACGTACTGTCAGGCAATTCGTTATCCTTTGGAAGCTTCTCTTCATTATTTTCAGTAAATTGTCAAATCCCTTATGAGACAAACAATTCTCTGCCTTCCATTGCAGCAATTCCAGTGTGGAACTGCTACTTCTTGAGCTTGCGTTGATTTTCCCTTGAAGAGGAAAGGGTGATACAACAAAGTAGAGATAAGTATTTCCCTCAGTTAAGAACCAAGGTATCAATCCAGTAGGATGCACATGTAAGTCCCCAATATATGCACCTGCACAAACTAACAAACACCTGCACACAACGCGAAAAATGGGTTGTCAATCCCTTCACGGTCACTTGCAAGAGTGAGATCTAATAGAGATAGATTTAAAACAAATAAAAGTAAATAAAATCAGCGAGGTATTTTTGTGTTTTTGGTTTTATAGATCTAAAAATATATGATGGAAAATAGACCCGGGGGGCATAGGTTTCACTAGAGGCTTATCTCTTGAAAGAAAACATACGGTGGGTAAACAAATTACTGTCGAGCAATTGATAGAAAAGCGCAAAGTTATGACGATATCTAAGGCAATGATCATGAATATAGGCATCACGTCCGTGACAAGTAGACCTACTTCTGCCTGCATCTAGTAATATTACTCCACACATCGACCAACTCCTGCCTGAATCTAGAGTATTAAGTTCATAAGAATAGCGTAATGCCTTAAGCAAGATGACATGATGTAGACGGATAAACTCAAGCAATATGATATAAACCCATCTTTTTCCCTTAATGTCAACAATACAATATGTGCCTCGCTGCCCCTTCTATCACTGGGAGAGGACACCGCAAGATTGAACACATCACAAAGCACCTCTCCCATTGTAAGAAAAACCAATCTAGTTGGCCAAACCAAATCGATAGATCAGAGAGAAAGACAAAGCTATCAAATTATGCATATAAGAATTCAGAGAAGACTCAAATATTATTCATAGATAATCTGATCATAAATCCACAATTCATCGGATCTCGACAACACACCACATAACAAGATTACATCAAATAGATCTACAAGAACATCGAGGAGAACATTGTACTGAAGATCAAAGAGAGAGAAGAAGCCATCTAGCTACTAGCTATGGACCCGTAGGTCTGTGGTAAACTACTCACGCATCATCGGAAGGGCAGCAAGGTTGATGTGGAGGTCCTCCGTGAGCGAATCCGCCACCGGCAGAGTGCCGGAAAAGGCCCCAAGATGGGATCTCAGGGGAACAGAAACTTGAGGCGGTGGAGAAGTATTTTTGGCCACTCCTTTGGCATAGGGGGAATATTTGAGGATTTATAGTGCTGGGGTTAGGGCTAGGAGACCCCCGAGGGGCCCTCAAGCCTAGGGGCGCCCACCCTGGGGTGCGCACCTAAGGCTTGTGGCCACCTTGTGTGTCTTATGGCCTCCTCCTGAAGCTTCCTAGGTTTCTTCTGGTCCAAGAAAAATCATCATAAAGTTTTATTGATATTCCTTTTCTATAAAAGTCAAAAACAAGGAAAACACATAAACTGGCACGAGGCACTAGGTTAATAGGTTAGTCCCAAAAATGATATAAAATAGCATATAAAACATCCAAAACTAATAATATAATAGCATGGAACAATAAAAAATTATGGATACGTTGGAGACGTATCAAGCATCCCCAAGCTTAATTCCTGCTCGTCCTGGAGTAGGTAAATGATAAAAACAGATTTTTTGATGTGAAATGCTACCTAACGTATTTATCAATGCAATTCTTCTTATTTTGGCATGAATGTTCAGATCCATAAGATTCGAAACAACAGTTTAATATTGACATGAAAACAATAATACTTCAAGCATACTAAAAAGCAAAATCATGAAACTTCAAAATACCATGGCTAAAGGAAGTTATGCCTACAACATGATATAGTCTTGTTATGCTCCCTCTTCTCAACACAAAGTATAAATCATGTACTAACCCGGTGTTAGCCAAGCAATTGGTTCATACTTTTTAACGCGCTTTAGCTTTTTATAAACTCTTCACTCAATACATGAGCGTGAGCCATGGATATAGCACTATAGGTGGAATAGAAGGTGGTAGTAGACAAAAGAAGGGAGAAAGTCTCACATCAACTAGGAAAATTAATGGACTATGGAGATGTCCATCAATTGATATCAATGTGAGTGTGTAGGGATTGCCATGTAACGGATTCACTAGAGATATAAGTGTATGAAAGCTCAAAAAAAAAAACTAGCTGGGTGTGCATCCAACTTGCTTGCTCATGAAGACCTAGGGCAATTTGAGGAAGCCCATTATTGGAATATACAAGCCAAGTTCTATAACAAAAAAAAATTCCCACTAGTAATATGTGAAAGTGTCAAAATTGGAGACTCTCTATCATGAAGAACATGGTGCTACTTTAAAGCACAAGTGTGGAAAAGGATAATAACATTGTCCCTTCTCTCTTTTTCTCTCATTTTTTTATTTTGGGCTCTTTGGACTCTTTTTTATTTTGTGCTCTTTGGTCTCTTTTCTTATTTGGGCTCTTTAGCCTCTTTTTATTATAACCTCACATGGGACAGTGCTCTAAAAATGATGATCATCACACTTTTATTTACTTACAACTCAAAAATTACAACTCAAGGTAGAAACTTATAATGACGGAACGATGGACTTACATGGCAATATATCTCGGAATGGCTATGAAAATGCCATAATAGGTAGGTATGGTGGCTTTTTTGAGGAAAGGTATAAGGTGGGTTTAGTGCACCGGTGAAAGTTGCGCGCTACTAGAGTGGCTAGCGAAGGTGGAAGGGTGAGACTGCGTATAATCCATGGACTCAACATTAGTCATAAAGAACTCACAAACATATTGCAAAAAGTTTATTAGCCCTTGAAGCAAAGTACTACTATGCATGCTCCTAGGGGAGAGGTTGGTAGGAATTAACCATCGCGCGCTCCCGACTTTCACACAAAGGAAGACAATCAAGGATAAATTGTGCTCCAACTTCATCACATAACTAGAAGACCATACGTGCATGCTAAAAGAATCACAAACTTTAACACAAGTATTTCTACTATTCCACAATTAACTACTAGCATGATTCTAATATTACCATCTTCATATCTCAAAACAATTGCAAGGAATCAAACTTCTCGTATATTCAATGCTCTTCATGAAAGTTTTTATTATATCCCCCTTCGATGCCTATCATATTAGGACCAAATTCATAACCTAAGAAAATTACCATGCTAAGACTCTCAAAATAATATAAGTGAAGCATGAGAGTTCATCAATTTCTTCAAAATAACATCACCGCCGTGCTCAAAAAGATATAAGTGAAGCACTAGAGCAACTACCTAGCTCAAAAGATACAAGTGAAGCACATAGAGTATTCTAATAAATTCACAATTAATGTGTGTCCCTCTCAAAAGGTGTGTACAGCAAGGATGATTGTGGAAAACTAAAAAGCAAAGACTCATATCATACAAGACACTCCAAGCAAAACACATATCATGTGGTGAATAAAAATATAGCCTCAAGTAAATTTACCGATGGATTGAAGACGAAAGAGGGGATGCCATTTGGGGCATCCCCAAGCTTAGATGCTTGGTTGTCCTGGAATATTACCTTGGGCTGCCTTGGGCATCCCCAAGCTTAGGCTCTTTCCACTCCTTATTCAGTAGTCCATCAAATCTTTACCCAAAACTTGAAAACTTCACAACACAAAACTCAACAGAAAACTCATGAGATCTGTTAGTATAATAAAGCAAATCACCACTTTAGGTACTGTTGTGAACTCATTCTAATTTCATATACCTGTTATATATGCTGTATTCTAACTTCTCCATGGTTCATAACCCCCGATACTACCCATAGATTCATCGAAATAAGCAAACAACACAATGAAAACAGAATCGGTCAAAAACAGAACAATTTGTAGTAATCAGGAAACTTCTTATACTTATGTAACTCCAAAAATTCTTAAAAATTAGCAAATCCTAGGAAATTTGTACTTAAATCTTGTGCAAAAAATTCAGATTAAAATCACGCTTCTATGATTTTCTAAAATTGTGCCAACGAGCGCAAAAGTTTCTGTTTTTCAGCAAGATCAAATCAACTATCACCATAGACCATCCCAAAGGTCTTACTTGGATCAAACACTAATTAAAACATGAAAACACCTCTAACCAGAGGCTAGATGATATAATTATTGCGAAACAGAAGCAAAAAGGTAAAACAAAAATAAAATTGGGTTGCCTCCCAACAAGCGCTATTTTTTAGCGCCCCTAGCTAGGCATATTGCATAGATCTAGGTATTGTCATATTTAGTATTTAATCCTTAAATTGCATGTTTATAACTCCTAGGAGATTAGTTGGTTTAATTGACGATCACACTCCTAGGTAAAAAATCAAGGAATTCACTTGTAGTAATTGGTTCTTAATGATATTGACAAAGCTAGGGTAAATACTTATCATCTTTAGGTCTTCGTTTCCTTTACTAGATGATTCACCCTTATTTTTGGGAACATAAAGAAGCTTAGCATCTTTTGTAGAAGGAAATTTTGAGTAGTTTTAACAGCGGCAAAAGTGGAACCCAAGTTGGTAATAATGTCTTCTAACTTATCAATTTTAGTAGAACCTTGATCAATTTTCTCATTGACTATAGGTTCCTTTTCCTTTAGATTCTTTAAAGTTCCTACGTTTGATCCAATTTGAGTAATGTGATTATGATCTTTTTATCCAAATTTTCAATAAGCTCTACGGTAGAAATCTTATTTTGAATAATATCAAGCCTATACATCACATGTTCCAAAGTTAAAACTGTCTCATTAACCATGAGTGGTGGAGAACCTACCAAATTTATCATAGGATTGTAAGCATCCAAAGTATGGCTACCCAAGAAATTTCCCCCAGTAATGGTATCTAGCACATACCTATACCAAGTAGTAACACCCACATAAAAATTTCAGAGAAGAACGGTAGTAGATTGCTTACGAGTAGATCTATTTTGAGCATTGCAAATTCTATACCAAGCATCTTTTAAGTTATCTCCCTCCCTTTGTTTAAAATTAAGAACCTCACTTTCCGGGGTGCTAATTATGATAGAAGGGCTAGCCATGAAAGCAAAACCAACGATCTAACACTCAAGCAAACCAAAAAGCGAACGAAAAGAAGGTGGATAAAAAGGTTTGTGTTTTTCAGAAAACGTTTTAGAAATGGGGGAGAGGAAAACAAGAGGCAAATGGAAAATGATGTAAGTGCAAGAGATGACAGTGTATGATAGGTACTTGGTAGGCTTGATGTAGAACCTCCCAGGCAATGGTGCCATAAATTCTTCCTGCTACTTCTTGAGCTTGCGTTAATTTTTTCCTTTAAGAGGAAAGGGTGATGCAGCAAAGTAGAGATTAGTATTTCCCTTAGTTAGGAACCAAGGTATCAATCCAGTAGGAGGCACAAGCAAGTCCCCAATATATGCACCTGCACAAACTAACAAACACTTGCACACAACACGAAAAAGGGGTTATTGTTGGGGAACGTTGCAGAAAATTAAAAATTTTCATACGGTTTCACCAAGATCCATCTATGAGTTCATCTAAGCAACGAGTGAAAGGAGAGATGCATCTACATACCACTTTGTAGATCGCGTGCAGAAGCGTTCAAAAGAACGGGGTTGAAGTTGTCGTTCTCATCGTGATCCAATCACCGGAGATCCTAGCGCCGAACGGACGGCACCTCCGCGTTCAACACACGTACGGTCAGCGTGACGTCTCCTCCTTCTTGATCCATCAAGGGGGAAGGAGAGGTTGAGGATGATGGCTCCAGCAGCAGCACGACGGCGTGGTGTTGGTGGAGAAGCAGCACTCCGGCAGGGCTTCGCCAAGCACGTGACGGAGGAGGAGAGGTGTAGCAGGGGAGAGGGAGGCGCCAAGATGCAAGGGTGCGGCTGCCCCCTCCCTCCCCCCTTTATATAGGCCCCCAGGGGGGGCGCCGGCCCCTGGAGATCTGATCTCCCAGGGGGGCGGCGGCCAGGGGGGTGGAGTGCCCCCCAAGGCAAGTGGGGCGCCCCCCCCACCCTAGGGTTTCAACTCTAGGCACAGGGGATGGGCCTAAGGGGGGCGCACCAGCCCACTATGGGCTGGTTCCCCTACCCACTTCAGCCCATGGGGCCCTCCGGGATGGGTGGCCCCACCCGGTGGACCCCCGGGACCCTTCCGGTGGTCCCGGTACAATACCGGGTGACCCCGAAACTTTCCCGATGGCCGAAACAGCACTTCCTATATATAATTATTAACCTCCGGACCATTCCGGAACTCCTCGTGACGTCCGGGATCTCATCCGAGACTCCGAACAACATTCGGTAATCACATACAAGTCTTCCTAATAACCCTAGCGTCATCGAACCTTAAGTGTGTAGACCCTACGGGTTCGGGAGACACGTAGACATGACCGAGACGGCTCTCGGGCAATAACCAACAGCGGGATCTGGATACCCATGTTGGCTCCCACATGCTCCTCGATGATCTCATCGGATGAACCACGAAGTCGAGGATTCAAACATCCCCGTATACAATTCCCTTTGTCAATCGGTATTTTACTTGCCCGAGATTCGATCGTCGGTATCCCAATACCTCGTTCAATCTCGTTACCGGCAAGTCACTTTACTCGTACCGTAATGCATGATCCCGTGATCAAACACTTTGATTACATTGAGCTCATTATGATGATGCATTACCGAGTGGGCCCGGTGATACCTCTCCGTCATACGGAGTGACAAATCCTAGTCTCGATCCGTGTTAACCCAACAGACACTTTCAGAGATACCTGTAGTGCACCTTTATAGTCACCCAATTACGTTGTGACGTTTGATACACCCAAAGCACTCTTACAATATCCGGGAGTTACAGGATCTCATGGTCAAAGGAAAAGATACTTGACATTGGAAAAGCTCTAGCAAAACAAACTACACGATCTTGTGCTATGCTTAGGTTTGGGTCTTGTCCATCACATCATTCTCCTAATGATGTGATCCCATTATCAACGACATCCAATGTCCATAGTCAGGAAACCATGACTATATGTTGATCAACGAGCTAGCCAACTAGAGGCTTACTAGGAACATATTATGGTCTATGTATTCACACGTGTATTACAATTTCCGGATAATACAGTTATAGCATGAATAAAAGACAATTATCATGAACAAGGAAACATACTAATAATGCTTTTATTATTGCCTCTAGGGCATATTTCCAACAGTCTCCCACTTGCACTAGAGTCAATAATCTAGTTACATTGTGATGAATCAAACACCCATAGAGTTCTGGTGTTGATCATGTTTTGCTCGCGGAAGAGGTTTAGTCAACGGATCTGCGACATTCAGATCCGTGTGCACTTTGCAAATTTCTATGTCTCCATCTGGAACATTTTCACGAATGGAGTTGAAGCAACGCTTGATGTGCCTGGTCTTCTTGTGAAACCTGGGCTCCTTGGCAAATGCAATAGCTCCAGTGTTGTCACAGAAGAGTTTGATCGGCCTCGACGCATTGGGTATGACTCCTAGGTTGGTGATGAACTCCTTCACTCAAATTGCTTCATGCGCTGCCTCCGAGGCTGCCATGTACTCCGCTTCACATGTAGATCCCGCCACGACGCTCTGCTTGCAGCTGCACCAGCTCACTGCTCCACCATTCAACATAAACACGTATCCAGTTTGTGACTTAGAGTCATCCAGATCTGTGTCGAAGCTAGCATCAATGTAACCCTTTATGACGAGCTCTTCGTCACCTCCATAAACGAGAAACATGTCCTTTGTCCTTTTCAGGTACTTCAGGATATTCTTGACTGCTGTCCAGTGTTCCTTGCCGGGATTACTTTGGTACCTTCCTACCAAACTTACGGCAAGGTTTACATCAGGTCTGGTACACAGTATGGCATACATAATAGATCCTATGGCTGAAGCATAGGGGATGACACTCATCTCTTCTTTATCTTTTGCCGTGGTCGGGCATTGAGCCGAGCTCAATCTCACACCTTGCAATACAGGAAAGAACCCTTTCTTGGACTGATCCATTTTGAACTTCTTAAAAATCTTATCAAGGTATGTGCTTTGTGAAAGACCTATGAGGCGTCTCGATCTATCCCTATAGATCTTGATGCCTAATATATAAGCAGCTTCTCCAAGGTCCTTCATTGAAAAACTCTTATTCAAGTAGGCCTTAATGCTGTCCAAAAGTTCTATATCATTTCCCATCAAAAGTATGTCATCTACATATAATATGAGAAATGCTACAGAGCTCCCACTCACTTTCTTGTAAACGCAGGCTTCTCCATAAGTCTGCATAAACCCAAACGCTTTGATCATCTCATCAAAGCTAATGTTCCAACTCCGAGATGCTTGCACCAGCCCATAAATGGATCGCTAGAGCTTGCATACCTTGTTAGCATTCTTAGGGTCGACAAAATTTTCCGGCTGCATCATATACAGTTCTTCCTTAAGATAGTTGTGAAGGAATGCCGTTTTGACATCCATTTGTCATATCTCATAATCATAGTATGCGGCAATTGCTAACATGATTCGGACTGACTTCAGCTTCGCTACGGGAGAGAAGGTCTCATCGTAGTCAACCCCTTGAACTTGTCGATAACCCTTAGTGACAAGTCGAGCTTTATAGATGGTAACGTTACCATCCGCGCCCGTCTTCTTCTTAAAGATCCATTTATTTTCTATCGCTCGCCGATCATCGGGCATGTCTATCAAAGTCCACACTTTGTTTTCATACATGGATCCTATCTCGGATTTCATGGCTTCAAGCCATTTGTTGGAATCTGGGCCCGCCATCGCTTCTTCATAGTTCGAACGTTCACCGTTGTCCAACAACATGATTTCTAAGACAGGGTTGCCGTACACTAGTGCAGAACCGGGCATTAGCACCGGTTCGTAAGGCCCTATAGTGCCGGTTACATAACCGGCACTAATTAGTGGTCACCAAAGGCCCCCCCCTTTAGCACCGGTTCAGCACGAACCGGTGCTAAAAGCATTACCACGTGGCACTAGCCAGCGCGGCGTGACTGGAGGCCTTTAGTACCGGTTGGTAACACCAACCGGTACTATAAGGTTTGGTGGGTTTTTAGTTTTATGATTTCTTTTTCATTTAATTTTGTGTTTCCATTTTAATTCTTTTTCGTTTGCTGGTATTTTACGATACTACACATTGTACACGTTATGCATATATATATATATATATATATATATAATTTCTAGTAGAACCAATCATGCATATATATATATATCACATCAATGTCTCACAAATTAAACCACCATATTAATTAATTCACACATACACACATGTACAGATATATACAATTTCTCCTACATATGAATGTTGCCTTCGGAGCCAGTCCAATTGGTGCCTTCGGAGCACGATGACAATTGAAAGTGGATTTCATTGGGGCGGTAGCGGGTAATAGAATTCTCCATTCGGATTTATGACCTCGTCGAGCAAAAATCCTGCTATTTCCTCTTGAAGTGCTTCTACGCGCTCCGTTTCTATGAGCTTCTCCGCACCTCTTTGAACTGTTAAGAAGGAGATCAATATGCATGTGTATTAGTTGTGTGACTTGCTAGATATCGATAATGGTGTAAAATTGTGAATAGTGTTACGACAAGCGTACCCATTGCTGTCTTTGAGATCTGCTCCTTTCGGACGCCATCATGCGAATATTCTGCATAAGCGAGAATGCACACAGATCGAGTACCTGCGCCTACTTGAGGGCCTTTACGAGAATGGAATTTGATCAGATAAAATTAATCAAGCATGATAATTAAATAGATGGCAGCTAGCTAGCTAGCTAGCTAGTACTACTTAATTACTTACCTTGGGTCGAAACCATTCAAGCTTTTGTTTCCATTCGTCGGGCGTGACGCTGATGAATCTTGCCCAAGCCCTACCCGCCGACAAAGAAAATGAATAAAGGGGTTATTAAATAGTTCATATCATGAAATGACGAACTAAATATGCTGAGATATATAGTTAATAATGATTGAAATTACCTGTTGACTATCCCATACAAGATGTTAAAGTCGGTTTTTTTTGAGACTAGTGAGTCCAGTACTTCAACTGTTCCGGCGTCAACTTTAATGATACACAAGACCCAGTGAAATCTGCATATGCACACACGTTTACATGTCTTAATTAAGCGGGCATATGTTAGCAAAAACATGTAGCTATAGCTAGTAGGCAAAAACAGAGAATTTGTAGTACAAGACAGTGTGACTCACCCAAAATGGTAAGGAAGTAGTATATCTTCATTGTATTTGAGGCGCTTCAAGAACTCTAGCATGCTGTCCTCTACTTCATTTGCATAACGTTCACTTGTCTTCCATGTGAATTCATTAACGGTGTTTGGGTCAATGAACCCAATGCCATAGCGTCCACCTTTTCTCATTTCATATATCTTCATCCTGCATAATACCACAGAAAAGAATATAGTGAGGATAATTACAGGTAATGATTGATCTCAAAAGGATCACTACAGCTAGCTTGAGACTTAAATTATAGAAAGAAATCACTTACAGACAATAGCAACTGACGATAGATTTGTCGAGTGCTTCCTTATTGTATAACTGAAACAGTTCTAAATACTCAATGGACCCAGCTTTCTCATGGTAGTAATGGTCCTCCTTGACATTCACCATGAGGGACACTCGATCTGAAATCTTGGTCATGTTCATGTACCATTGATGCAATTCATACATTCTCGTTGGGAGGTTCTTGACCTTGTCTGGCGCGACCAAAGGTTGGCCCAGACATATTGCCGTTTTACTTCATCCTCTCTAAGCAAAGGCATGGGCTCGATCTCGAGGAGTTGTCCAACAGATGATGTTGAGAACTTCAGCCTGCATTATATGCTCCTCCGTTATTACCACATTGCCCACCTCGGGAACATGCTTTGTTTGCCCACAATAATATTGGGGCGCGTGATTATCACTGTTGTTGGCACAACAAGCAAGGGATCGATTCGCCGCTGTGTTCTCCCAATTGGGAATGGTTTTCCGCATTTTTGGCAGCTGCTTCTTGTTTGCTCGATCCCGATGTAGGCGTGCTCGCCTCCCTTTGTAGGCGTGCTTGATTTAACTTCCTGATGTGGCGCTCATAGTCTATGTCAACAGGCTTGGAAGCTGGTGGTTGAGCCATACGAATGAAGTGGTCAATCGTTTCCTCAGGCACTTTCTCCCTTGGCGGCGGTGGCGGTTTTGGTGCAAAATGGGCTTCCACCTCGGCCTTCGATATGGCTGTGATTTCCTCCTCGGACTTGTCATAAGACCTCTGCGGAAGAGGCTTCAGGCTTGGACCATATTTATACCGCTTGCCTCCTTTGTACTTCCAGCTGTACTACCTCGACTTCGACGGCACGCACTGTGAGCTGCGGGTGTCTTTGCGATTCGAGGCGGCGGAGATGGCTGACGGGACTGAGTTGGACGAGGAGGAGGTGGCCTGAGGTTGTGCCGGACTTGGAGGAGGAGTGGGCGTCGGCGCTGTGGCGGACTTGGAGGAGGAGGATTGTCGACACTTTGCGGACTTGGAGGAGGAGGATTGTCCTGACACTTTGCCGGACTTGGAGAAGCGGGAGTCTGCTGACTCGGTGGCGGACTTCGACGAGGACTTGGGTGACGCGGTGTGGGTGGCCTTGGAAAGATGGTGCAATCCTTTTTCCATAGGATGATACGATGTTTGGCCTCTCCGAGAAAGCGCTCGCCGTCACCTCCAGCAATGTCAAGCTGTAGCCCCGAATATGGGTCCAGCACATAATTTCTAACAATTCTAACTTTTTTATAACTATATATTTCTATAACTAAAAAATAGAAAAATTTCTACAATTTCAAACATTTCTAACAAATCTAACTATTCTAACATTTCTAACTATTCTAACAAATCTAACAATTCTAACAAATCTTAACAATTTCTACAATGTCTGTGTGTGTGTGTGCACGCTCACTGGCCGGCTAGGCGAGAGGCGACGGGGACGGCGACGGGCGCGGCGACGACGGGGCGGCGACGACGGGGACGGCGACGACTGGTCGAGGCGGCGGCAGCGGCGGCGGCAGGCGGCGGACGACGGGACGGGCGGCGGCGAAGAGGGGGGCGGCGGCGGCGGCGGCGGCGGCAAGCGGCGGCGGCGGCGGACGACGGGCGGCGACGGGCGGCGACGGGTCGGGCGGCGACGCAGAGGAGGAGAAAAAGAGGGAGATGAGAAAGCAGCGAAATTTTGAAGTGTTGATTATATAGAAGGCACCTTTAGTACCGGTTGGTGCCACCAACCGTACTAAAGGTCTGTTTTGCCAGGCCAAGCGGCGAAGCGACCCCTTTAGTACGGGTGGTGGCGAAACCGGTACTAAAGGCCTCTTTAGTACCGGTTTGTGCCACAACCGGTACTAAAGAAATCTTGCGCCTGGCCGATCTTGGTCACAACAAGTTTAGTCCCACCTCGCTAGTCGAGGGGCTACCGCACTGGTTTATAAGCCCCAGTGTGGTAGCTCTCTCGAGCTCCTCTCCTATTTAGGCCTACTGGGCCTACCTGTCCTCCTCGCCTTGTGGGCCTACTAGGCCTTCGCGGGCCTGCATCCTGGCCCAATGAAAGGTTGTATCGCTGGTCGTATGCAGGCCGCTTTTTTTTGCTTTATTTTTTTGTTTTATTTATTTTTGAGTTGTTTTTTGTTGTATTTAGAGTTTCTTTGTGAATATTTTTGCTTTAGGTACAAAAAATTACAAACTTTCTCTTAGTGCCGAGATTTCAAATTTGAATAGTTTAAATTTTGAATTATTTGAAATTTGTGTGAATCACTAGTTTGTGAATAACTTAACTTTGAAAAAAGTTTTTTCCAGTGATTCTTTTTTCTTATGTTCAATATTAGTGTGTTTTATCTTTATATTCAATTTAGTAATGCTTAGGTTATTTAAAAAATGAAATGCCTTTGTAACAGTTCAGTTTTCGTCGGAAACCCTGATACTTCGAAAGAGATTGTCCATTTTGTACACGAAGTGCATCCAGTTTTTGTGGTAACCCTCTCTACTTTCTTGCACATGCTATTTATATGAAATTATGATACCATGCCAACTTTCAACCTTTTCTGAGTTCATTTGAATTGCTTTTCAAATGCCAAAACACATAACTACCCTAACTATTACAGACATTTCCCTCACGGGTGTGAAACACGAGAAGAAAGTGATGATAGTGAAGCCGATCACATCAGATCTTTGGGTGTGAAACTTTTCTTCGCGTGTGTCCCTTTGCGCGTAACCATGGAAAATCTTCATCATTTAACGGGATGCTCGGGTCAATATTCTCTCGTGAATGGAGCAATTTCATCAAACTTTTCATAATCTTCGACTTGTCATCTTGTCATCCACTCCCACGATGTTTCTCTTCCCGAAAGAACTATGTGCGCTTTGGCTCATCGTACGATGCATTCGCTTCCTTATCTTTTCTTTTTCTTGGCTTGGTAGACATGTCCTTCACATAGAAAACCTGTGCCACATCATTGGCTAGGACGAATGGTTAAATGCTGCACACATAAGATTGTTGAGATCCTTGTTGTCATTCCGTCATTGCGGGTCTTCCGTTACCCGCCTCGTGTCATATTGACCCATTTGCACGAAACAAATGGACCTTTAAACCACGTCGATAGTCAAGTTCCCATATGTCCTGTATATAACCATAATATGTTTCCTTTCCGTCTTGGTTTACGCATCAAAGCGGACACCACTATTTTGGTTGGTGCTCTTCTTATCTTAGGCAATCGTGTAACATGTATTACCATTTATCTCGTACCCTTTGAAAGTCATTATATTCGAAGATGGTAACTGGGACAGCAAGTACAGGTCATCTTCAATAGAGGTGGCATGCATAGTGCGTGTTCCGCAACCAGTTAGCGAAACTCTGGTTTGTTCACGTGTAATCCACTCATCGAGACCGCTCCGGGTGTTTGGGCGTAGCAAATTCTTGTGTTCATCCATATACGGAGCCACCAAGGTGGAATTCTGTAGAAGCTGTGTAGTGTGCTTCAGTGAGAGAATGTCCGTCCATACATATTATTTGTTCCCCTCCTAGCGTGCCTTTTCCATCGATGCGCCCTTATGCCGCGATTCAGGAACACCAATCGGCTTAAGGTCAGAATAAAGTCAATACAAAACTCAATGACCTCCTCATTTTGATGGCCCTTGGAGATGTTTCCTTACGCCTAGCACGGTTATGAACATATTTCTTTAAGACTCCCATGAACCTTTCAAAGGGAACATATTGTGTAGAAATACAGGACCCAAAACGTTAATCTCTTCGCATAGGTGAACTAGGGCGTGCGTCATGATGTTGAAGAAGGATGGTGGGAACACCAACTCAAAACTGACAAGACATTGCACCAAATCATTACGTAACATTGGTATGATTTCTGGATCGATTACCTTCGAGATTGCATTGAGAAATGCACATAGCTTCACAATGGCTAATCGAATGTTTTCGGTAAAAGCCCCTCAATGCAACCGGAAGCGAGTTGCGTCATAATCACGTGGCAGTCATGAGACTTTAGGTTCGGAACTTTTTCTCTGCCATGTTTATTATTCCCTTTATATTCGACGAAGCCGACGGTACCTTAATATGGCGGGCATTCAAAGAAGATTTCCTTCTCTTCTTTGGTAAGGCGTAGCTTGCATGACCACGATGTATGCCATCTTCTCCGTGCATACGTTGCTGGTCCTCCGTGCCTCGGTGTATCTTTTGTCTTCCCATACACGCCCAAGAAGCCAAGCAGGGTCACGCAAAGATTCTTCGTGGCGTGCATCACGTCGATTGCGGAGCGGACCTCTAGGTCTTTCCAATATGGCAGGTCCCAAAATATAGATTTCTTCTTCCACATGGGTGCGCGTCCGTCAGCGTCCTTCGGAACAGGTTGTCCGCCAGGACCCTTTCCAAATATCACCTTCAAATCCTTGACCATATCATGTACATCAGCACCAAGATGCGATGGCGAGGCTTCGTCCGGTGATCCGCCTCACCTTTGAAATGCTTGCCTTTCTTTCTTCACGGGATGCTGGTGGAACAAATCGGCGATGTCGGTACACATTCTTCTTACAACTATTCAAATATATATTGTCGGTATCATCCAAGCGTGCGTGCATCCGCGGTATCCCTTGTTTATGCGTCACGAAAGGTTCTTGAGAGCAGGCCAATCATTGATGGTCACGAACAGCAACGCCTTGAGGTCAAATTCTTCCCCATGTGCTCATCCAACGCACGTACACCTGTTCCATTCCACAGCTGTAAGAGTTCTTCAACTAATGGCCTTAGGTACACATCAATGTCGTTGCCGGGTTGCTTAGGGCCTTGGATGAGGACTGGCATCATAATGAACTTCCGCTTCATGCACAACCAAGGAGGAAGGTTATACAAACATAGAGTCACAGGCCAGGTGCTATGGTTGCTGCTCTGCTCCCCAAAAGGATTAATGCCATCTGCGCTTAGACCAAACCATACGCTCCTTGCGTCATCGCAAACTCGTTCCGTACTTTCTTTCGATTTTTCTCCACTGCGACCCGTCGTCACCGGTACTCTCAACTTTCCGTCTTTCTTACGGTCTTCTCTGTGCCATCTCATCGCCTTGGCATGCTCTTTGTTTTGGAACAACGTTTCAACTGTGGTATTATAGGAGAATACCACATCACCTTGGCAGGAATCTTCTTCTGGGCGCCGCCCTCGACATCACCGGGCTCATCGCGGCTGATCTTATAGCGCAATGCACCACATACCGGACAAGCGTTCAAATCCTCGTACTCACCGCGGTACAGGATGCAATCATTAGGGCATGCATGTATCTTTTGCACCTCTAACCCTAGAGGGCGACAGCCTTCTTTGCTTCAGACGTACTCTCGGGCAATTCGTTGTCCTTTGGAAGCATATCCTTTATCATTACCAGCAACTTTCCAAATCCCTTGTCGGATACACCATTCTCGCCTTCCATTGCAGCAATTCTAGTGTGGTGCCCAGCTTTTCTTGTCACCCACGCAATTGGGTACAACAATTTTTGTGATCCTCTAACATGCTTCGCAACTTCTTCTTCTCCAAATCACGCAGTTTCTCTTTGCATCGGCAATGGCTCGACCTAGATCATCAGCGGGCTCATCGATGCCTCTTCTTCAGCTTCTTCCGCATTGCCGGCTCAGCTTCTTCCCGCATTACCGGCTCAGCTTCTTCCCCATTGTTGTATCATCGTATTCAGGGAACCCATGGCGGGATAGCTGTCGTCGTCCTCTTCTTCTTCATTGTCTTCCATCATAACCCCTCTTTCTCCGTGCTTGGTCCAAACATTATAGTGGGGCATGAAACCGGACTTAAACAGTGGGCGTGAATGGTTCTTGGCGAGAGTAATTGTGACCATTCTTATAGACACCACATGGACAAGGCATAAAACCATCCGCCCGCTTGTTTGCCTCAGCCGCAAGCAGAAAAGTATGCAGGCCCTCAACGAACTAGGGTGAGCATCGGTCATCGTACATCCATTGCCGGCTCATCTTCATTACACAACACCGAATAGACCAAATTAATACAAGTTCATACATAAAGTTCATACAACACTTAAATGCAACAAACAAATAACTCACTAGCTAAAGCATTTAAATGCAACAACAAATGCGATCAAGATCGCAACTAAGGTAACAATTGATCCAACAACATAATGATACCAAGCCTCACTATCGATGGCATATTTTCTAATCTTTCTATTCTTCAAGCGCATTTTCTCCATCTTGATCTTGTGATCATCGACGACATCGGCAACATGCAACTCCAATTCCATCTTCTCCCCCTGAATTCTTTTCAATTTTTCTTTTCGGTACTCGTTTTCTCTTTCAACTAAATTTAACCTCTCGACAATAGGGTCGGTTGGAATTTCGGTTCACATACCTCCTAGATAAAAATATTTATGTCAACTTGATGGGCATAATTTGTCATAAACACGAAATGCAACTAATAGTTTTAAAGAGAATATACCACATCCGAATCATAAAAGGACGAGGGCCGACGGGGACGGATATCAAAACCATGGCACTATGTATAACAAAAACGACGGGTAAGATAATTATTACATGATTAACTATATATCCAAATCACACAAACATCAATTTTTATATAAAATTACATGAACAAGAGGCTCACCACAAGGTGGTGCGGTGTGACGAGACGGTGCTTGGCGATCGGCGGTGGTTCTGACGGAGATTTAGAAGGCACTAAGTAAACCACACCTACATATGCAAACTAAGTGTTATTTTTGACCTCAAATTGCATATAAATCAAATACTAGCACATATATATATTTCCTCCCAAATTACTAAACTCACAAATTAGTAACTATATAAAGCATTGCAAGAGCTAATCTAGCAATGAGATATGAAAGGACAAAGTTGCTAACCTTTGTGATCATTTGAATGGATGGGGCCTTCAAATCTTGACAAATTTTGGGCAAAATGTGTGATGAGCTCGAGAGGAAGAGGGAAGAACAGAGAGGAGAGGGAAAGGGGAAGAACAGAGCGAGCTCGGGTGGACGAAGGGTTTATGTAGGGCGACCTCTGATAAGGCGGTTCGTGGCACGAACCGGTACTAAAGGTGCTGGAGGGGTCCAGATCGACAACATCCTGCCACCACTCTCATTAGTACCGGTTCGTGGCACAAACCGGTGCTAAAGGTTAGCCACGAACCGGTACTAATGAGAGCGGCCCGGCTAGCCGTTGGAACCGGCACTAATGTATACATTAGTGCCGGCTCTAATACAAAGCGGCACTAATGTGCTTCACATTTGACCCTTTTTCTACTAGTGGTACCACTCTGGTGCGGAACGTGTCCTTGTGGACCTTCGAAGTTCAGTAGGAGCTTGATCTGAAGTATCTTGATCATTATCATTAATCTCCTCTCTTGTCGGTGCAGGCACCACAGGAACATCTTCCTGAGTTGCACTACTTCCTGTTTCAAGAGGTAGTACTTCATCAAGCTCTACTTTCCTCCCACTTAATTCTTTCGAGAGAAACTCTTTCTCCAGAAAGGACCCATTCTTGGCAACAAAGATCTTGCCTTCGGATTTTAAGTAGAAAGTATACCCAATGGTTTCCTTAGGGTATCCTATGAAGATGCATTTTTCCGACTTGGGTTCGAGCTTCTCAGGTTGAAGTTTCTTGACATAAGCATCGCATCCCCAAACTTTTAGAAACGATAGCTTAGGTTTCTTCCCAAACCATAATTCATACGGTGTCATCTCAACGGATTTAGACGGTGCCCTATTTAAAGTGAATGTAGCTGTCTCTAGATCGTATCCCCAAAATGATAGCGGTAAATCGGTAAGAGACATCATAGACCGCACCATATCCAATAGAGTGCGATTATGACGTTCGGACACACCGTTACGCTGAGGTGTTCCAGGCGGCGTGAGTTGTGAAACGATTCCACATTTTCTTAAGTGCGTACCAAATTCGTGACTTCAATATTCTCCCCCATGATCTGATCGTAGGAACTTTATCTTTCGGTCACGTGGATTCTATACCTCATTCTGAAATTCCTTGAACTTTTCAAAGGTCTTAGACTTGTGTTTCATTAAGTAGACATACCCATATCACCTCAAGTCATCAGTGAGAGTGGAAACATAACGATATCCTCCGCGAGCCTCAATGCTCATTGGACCGCACACATCGGTATGTATGATTTCCAATAAGTTGGTTGCTCACTCCATTGTCCCGGAGAACGGAGTCTTGGTCATCTTGCCCATGAGGCATGGCTCGCATGTGTCAAATGATTCATAATCGAGAGACTCTAAAAGTCCATCAGCATGGAGCTTCTTCATGGGCTTGACACCAATGTGACCAAGGCGGCAGTGCCACAAGTACGTGGGACTATCGTTATCAACTTTACATCTTTTGGTATTCACACTATGAATATGTGTAACACTACATTCGAGATTCATTAAGAATAAACCATTGACCATCGGAGCATGACCATAAAACATATCTCTCATATAAATAGAACAACCATTATTCTCGGATTTAAATGAGTAGCCATCTCGTATTAAACGAGATTCTGATACAATGTTCATGCTCAAACTTGGCACTAAATAACAATTATTGAGGTTTAAAACTAATCCTGTAGGTAAATGTAGAGGTAGCGTGCCGACGGCAATCACATCGACCTTGGAACCATTCCCGACGCGCATCGTCACCTCGTCCTTCGCTAGTCTCCGTTTATTCCGCAGCTCCTGCTGTGAGTTACAAATATGAGCAACGACACCGGTATCAAATACCCAGGAGTTACTACGAGTACTGGTAAGGTACACATCAGTTACATGTATATCAAATATACCTTTGGTGTTGCTGGCCTTCTTGTCCGCTAAGTATTTGGGGCAGTTCCGCTTCCAGTGACCCTTCCCTTTGCAATAAAAGCACTCAGTCTCAGGCTTGGGTCCATTCTTTGACTTCTTCCGGCAAGCGGCTTGCGGGCGCGGCAACATCCTTGCCGTCTTTCTTGAAGTTCTTCTTGCCCTTGCCCTTCTTGAACTTAGTGGTCTTATTGACCATCAATACTTGATGTTCTTTCTTGATTTCAACCTCTGCTGACTTCAGCATTGAAAATACTTCAGGAATGGTCTTCACCATCCCCTGCATATTGTAGTTCATCACAAAGCTCTTGTAGCTTGGTGGGAGCGATGAAGGATTCTGTCAATGACCGCCTCGTCCGGAGGTTAATGTCCACTGGGACAGGCGGTTGTGCAACCCGGACATTTTGAGTATGTGCTCCCGATGTAACTATTTTCCTCCATCTTACAACTATAGAACTTGTCGGAGACTTCATATCTCTCGACCCGGGCATGAGCTTGGAAAACAAGATTCAGCTCCTCGAACATCTCATATGATCCGTGTTGCTCAAAACGCTTTTGGAGCCCCGGTTCTAAGATGTAAAGCATGCCGCACTGAACGTGGGAGTAATCATCAGCACGAGACTGCCAAGCATTCATAATGTCTTGGTTCTCTGGAACGGGTGCATCACCTAGCGGTCCTTCTAGGACATATTGTTTCCTGGCAGCTATGAGGATGATCCTCAGGTTCCGGACCCAGTCCGTATAGTTGCTGCCATCATCTTTCAGCTTGGTTTTCTCTAGGAACGCGTTGAAGTTCATGTTGACTTGAGGGTTGGCCATTTGATCTACAAGACATATTTGCGAAGACTTCTTAGACTAAGTTCATGATAATTAAGTTCATCTAATCAAATTATTACAATGAACTCCCACTCAGATTAGACATCCCTCTAGTCATCTAAGTGTTACACGATCCGAGTCGACTAGGCCGTGTCCGATCATCACGTGGGACGGACTAGTCATCGTCGGTGAACATCACCATGTTGGTCGTATCTTCCATACGACTCGTGTTCGACCTTTCGGTCTCTGTGTTCCGAGGCCATGTCTGTACATGCTAGGCTCGTCAAGTTAACCCTAAGTGTTTTTGCATGTGTAGAACTATCTTACACCCGTTGTATGTGAACGTAAGAATCTATCACACCCGATCATCACGTGGTGCTTCGAAACGACGAACTTTAGCAACGGTGCACAGTTAGGGGAGAACACTCCTTGAAATTGTTGTAAGGGATCATCTTATTTACTACCATCATTCTAAGTAAACAAGATGCATAAGCATAATAAACATCATATGCAATTATATAGTAGTGACATGATATGGCCAATATCACATAGCTCCTTTGATCTCCATCTTTGGGGCTCCATGATCATCTTCGTCACCGGCATGACACCATGATCTCCATCATCGTGTCTTCATGAAGTTGTCACGCCAACGACTACTTCTACTTCTATGGCTAACACGTTTAGCAATAAAGTAAAGTAATTTACATGGCATTCTTCAATGACACGCAGGTCATACAAAAAATAAAGACAACTCCTATGGCTCCTGCCGGTTGTCATACTCATCGACATGCAAGTCGTGATTCCTATTACAAGAACATGATCTCATACATCACAATATATCATTCATCATTCATCACAACTTTTGGCCATATCACATCACAAGACACTTGCTGCAAAAACAAGTTAGACGTCCTCTAATTGTTGTTGCAAGTTTTACGTGGCTTCTATAGGTGATCTAGCAAGAATGTTTTCTTACCTACGTTATAGCCACAACGTGATTTGTCAACTTCTATTTACCCTTCATAAGGACCCTTTTCATCAAATCCGCTCCAACTAAAGTGGGAGAGACAGACACCCTCCATCCACCTTATGCAACTAGTGCATGTCAGTCGGTGGAACCGGTCTCACGTAAGCGTACGTGTAAGGTTGGTCCGGGCCGCTTCATCCCACAATACCGCTGAAGCAAGATAAGACTAGTAGCGGCAAGCAAGTTGACAAGATCTACGCCCACAACAAAATTGTGTTCTACTCGTGCAATAGAGAACTATGCATAGACCTAGCTCATGATGCCACTGTTGGGGAACGTTGCAGAAAATTTAAAAAAAATTCCTACGGTTTCACCAAGATCCATCTATGAGTTCATCTAAGCAACGAGTGAAAGGAGAGATGCATCTACATACCACTTTGTAGATCGCGTGCGGAAGCGTTCAAAAGAACGGGGTTGAAGTAGTCGTTCTCGTCGTGATCCTATCACCGGAGATCCTAGCGCCGAACGGACGGCACCTCCGCGTTCAACACACGTACGGTCAGCGTGACGTATCCTCCTTCTTGATCCAGCAAGGGGGAAGGAGAGGTTGAGGAAGATGGCTCCAGCAGCAGCACGACGGCGTGGTGTTGGTGGAGAAGCAGCACTCCGGCAGGGCTTCACCAAGCACGTGACGGAGGAGGAGATGTGTAGCAGGGGAGAGGGAGGCGCCAAGATGCAAGGGTGCAGCTGCCCCCTCCCTCCCCCCTTTATATAGGCCCCCAGGGGGGGGGCACCGGCCCCTGGAGATCTGATCTCCCAGGGGGGGCGGCGGCCACGGGGGTGGAGTGCCCCCCAAGGCAAGTGGGGCGCCCCCCCCCCCCACCCTAGGGTTTCAACCCTAGGCACAGGGGGTGGGCCTAAGGGGGGCGCACTAGCCCACTATGGGCTGGTTCTGAAGGAAATATGCCCTAGAGGCAATAATAAAGTTATTATTTATTTCCTTATTTCATGATAAATGTTTATCATTCATGCTAGAATTGTATTAACCGGAAACATGATACATGTGTGAATGCATAGACAAAACAACATGTCACTAGTATGCCTCTACTAGACTAGCTTGTTAATCAAAGATGGTTATGTTTCCTAACCATGAACAAGGAGTTGTTATTTGACTAATGAGGTCACATCATTAGTAGAATGATCTGATTGACATGACCCATTCCCTTAGCTTAGCACACGATCGTTTAGTATGTTGCTACTGCTTTTATCCATGACATATACATGTTCCTATAACTATGAGATTATGCAACTCCGTTTACGGAGGAACACTTTGGTGCTACCAAACGTCACAACGAATGGGTGATTATAAAGGAGTACTACAGGTGTCTCCAAAGGCAAATGTTGGGTTGGCGTATTTGAGATTAGGTTTTGTCACTCCGATTGTCGGAGAGGTATCTCTGGCCCTCTCGGTAATGCACATCATGAAGCCTTGCAAGCACTACAACTAATGAGTTAGTTGTGAGATGATGTATTACGGAACGAGTAAAGAGACTTGCGGTAACGAGATTGAACTAGGTATTGGATACCGACGATCGAATCTCGGGCAAGTAACATACCGATGACAAAGGAACAACGATGTTGTTATGCGGTCGACCGATAAAGATCTTCGAGAATATGTAGGAACCAATATGGGCATCCAGGTCCGCTGTTGGTTATTGACCGTGAATAGTTCTAGGTCATGTCTACATTGTTCTCGAACCGTAGGGTCCATGCACGCTTAAGGTTTCGATGGCGATGTTATTATGAGTTTATGTATTTTGATGTACCGAAGGAGTTCGAGTCCCGGATGTGATCACGGACATGACGAGGAGTCTCGAAATGGTCGAGACATAAAGATTGATATATTGGAAGCCTATGTTTGGAGTTCGAATGGTTCCGGGCGGCGGAATTTACCGAGTACCGGAGGTTACGGAACCCCGGGAGGTAAATGGGCCTCGATGGGCCTTAGTGGAAAGGAGAAGGGCCAGCCCTAGGTGGTAGCGCCTCCCCTTCCCTAGTCCTACTAGGACTAGGAGAAGGGGCGCCCCCTCTCTCTCTTCCCCCTCCAGGAATCCTAGTCCAACTAGGATTGGGGAATCCTACTCCAGAGGAGTAGGACTCCTGGCGCGCCACCCTTGGCCGCCGGCCCCCTCCCCCCTTGCTCCTTTATATACGGTGGCAGGGGGGCACCTTGGAACACACAAGTTGATCTTTAGATCGTTCCTTAGCCGTGTGCGGTGCCCCCCTCCACCATATTCCACCTCGGTTATACCGTCGTGAAGCTTAAGCGAAGCCCTGCGCCGTGAAACATCAAGATCGTCACCACGCCGTCGTCTTGTGGAACTCTCCTCGACACTCGGCTGGATCGGAGTCTGAGGGACGTCATCGAGCTGTACGTGTGTCAAGAACTCGGGCGTCGGAGTAACGGCGCCGGGATCGGTCGGATCGCGAGGAGAACGTCGACTACTTCCTCTACGTTGTGATCGCTTCGCCGGGTCTACAAGGGTATGTGGACAACACTCTCCCTCTCGTTGCTATACATCACCATGATCTTGCGTGTGCGTAGGAAATTTTTGAAATTACTCGTTCCCCAACAATGGCATCCGAGCCTAGGTTTTTCTATGGTTTGATGTTTTGCACGAGTAGAACACAAGTGAGTTGTGGGCGATACAAGTCATACTACCTACCAGCATGTCATACTTTGGTTCAGCGGTATTGTGAGATGAAGCGGCCTGACCGACATTACGCGACGCTTACGCGAGACTGGTTTCACCGCCACGAGCACTCGTTGCTTAAAGGTGACTGGTGGGTGCTGTCTCTCTCACTTTAGTTGAACCGAGTGTGGCTCGCCGGTCCTTGAGAAGGTTAAACGGAGTCTATTTGACGAAATATCGTTGTGGTTTTGATGCGAGGTGAGACTGGTTCTTGCTTAAGCCCGTAGCAGCCACGTAAAATTTGCAACAACAAAGTAGAGGACGTCTAACTTGTTTTTGCAGGGCATGTTGTGATGTGATATGGTCAAGACGTGATGCTATATTTTATTGTATGAGATGATCATGTTTTGTAACGAAGTTATCGGCAATGGCAGGAGCCATATGGTTGTCGCTTTATTGAATGCAATGCAATCGCACTGTAATGCTTTACTTTATCACTAAGCGGTAGCGATAGTCGTAATAGCATAAGTTTGGCGAGGCGACAACGATGCTGCGATGGAGATCAAGGTGTCGCGCGGTGACGATGGTGATCATGGTGGTGCTGCAAGATGGAGATCATGAAGCACAAGATGATGATGACCATATCATATCACTTATATTGATTTGCATGTGATGTTTATCCTTTTATGCATCTTATCTTGCTTTGATTGACGGTAGCATTATAAGATGATCTCTCACTAAATTATCAAGAAGTGTTCTCCCGAGTATGCACCGTTGCCAAAGTTCGTCGTGCCCGGACACCACGTGATGATCGGGTGTGATAAGCTCTCGTCCATCTACAACGGGTGCAAGCCAGTTTTGCACACGCAGAATACTCGGGTTATACTTGACGAGCCTAGCATATGCAGATATGGCCTCAGAAAACGGAGACCGAAAGGTCGAGCGTGAATCATATAGTAGATATGATCAACATAAGATGTTCACCATTGAAAACTACTCCATTTCACGCGATGATCGGTTATGGTTTAGTTGATTTGGATCACGTGATCACTTAGATAACTAGAGAGATGTTTTTCTAAGTGGGAGTTCTTAAGTAATATGATTAATTGAACTTAAATTTATCATGAACTTAGTACCTGATAGTATCTTGCTTGTTTATGTTTGATTGTAGATAGATGGCTCGTTTGTTGTTCCGTTGAATTTTAATGCGTTCCTTGAGAAAGCAAAGTTGAAAGATGATGGTAGCAATTACGGATTGGGTCCGTAATTTGAGGATCATCCTCATTGCTGCACGTAAGAGCTACGTCTGGATGCACCGCTAGGTGACAGAACTCTTCTTTGGAGCAACGCCGGATGTTATGAACGTCTGGCGAGCAAAGCTGATGACTACTCTATAGTTCGATGTGCCATGCTTTACGGCTTAGAACCGGGACTTCAACGACGTTTTGAATGTCATGGAGCATATGAGATGTTCCAGAGTTGAAGTTGATATTCCAAAGAATGCCCGGATTGAGAGATATGAAGTCTCCAATAAGTTCTATAGCTGCAAGATGGAGGAGAACGATTACATTAGTGAGCATATACTCAAGATGTCCGGGTACTACAATCACTTGACACAATTGGGAGTTAATCTTCCGGATGATTGTGTCATTGATGAATTCTCAATCACGCCACCAAGCTACAAAGGCTTCGTGATGAACTATAATATGCAAGGGTTAGTAAAGACTATACCGAGCTCTTCGCAATGCTAAAGGCTGCGGAGGTGGAAATCAAGAAGGAGCATCAAGTGTTGATGGTCAATAAGACCACTAGTTTCAAGAAGAAAGGCAAAGGGAAGAAGAAGGAATCTCAAGAAGAACAGCAAGCAAGTTGCTGCTCGGGAGAAGAAACCCAAGTCGGCCCTAAACCTGAAATCGAGTGCTTCTACCGCAAGCGGTAGTCGGTTGAGAAGGAACTGCCCCAAGTATTTGGCGGATAAGAAGGATGGCAAGGTGAACAAAGGTATATGTGATATACATGTTATTGATGTGTACCTTACTAGAGCTCGTAGTAGCACTGGTATTTGATCTGGTTCATTGCTAATATTTGCAACTCAAAGCAGGACTACTGATTGCTTAACTCGCAAAGGGCGAGGTGACGATGCGCGTGGGAAATGGTTCCAAAGTCGATGTGATCGCGGTCGGCACGCTACCTCTACATCTACCTTGGGATTAGTTTTAGACCTAAATAATTGTTATTTGGTGCTGCGTTGAGCATGAACATTATATCTGGATCTTGTTTGATGCGAGACGGTTATTCATTTAAATCGAGAATAATGGTTGTTCTATTTATATGAGTAATATCTTTTATGGTCATGCACCCTTGAGGAGTGGTCTATTTCTTGTGAATCTCGATAGTAGTGATACACATATTCATAATGTTGAAACCAAAAGATGCAGAGTTGATAATGATAGTGCAACTTATTTGTGGCACTCGCCGTTTAGGTCATATCGGTGTAAAGCGCATGAAGAAACTCCATCTCGATGGACTTTTGGAGTCACTTGATTATGAATCACTTGGCACTTCGAACCGTGCCTCATGGGCAAGATGACTAGAACACCGTTCTCGGTACTATGGAGAGAGCAACAGATTTGTTGGAAATCATACATCTGAGATGTATGTGGTCCGATGAATATTGAGGCTCGTGGCGGATATCGTTATTTTCTCACCTTCACAGATGACTTAAGCAGATATGGGTATATCTACTTAATGAAACATAAGTCTGAAACGTTTGAAAAGTTCAAAGAATTTCAGAGTGAAGTTGAAAAACATCGTAACAAGAAAACTAAGTTTCTACGATCTGATCGTGGAGGTGAATATTTGAGTTACGAGTTTGGTCTACATTTGAAACAATGCGGAATAGTTTCGCAACTCACGCCACCCGGAACACCACAGCGTAATGGTGTGTCCGAACGTCATAATCGTACTTTACTAGATATGGTACGATCTATGATGTCTCTTACAGATTTACCGCTATCGTTTTGGGGTTATGCTCTAGAGACAGCCGCATTCACACTGAATAGAACACCGTCGAAATCCGTTGAGACGACACCTTATGAACTGTGGTTTAGCAAGAAACCAAAGTTGTCGTTTCTTAAAGTTTGGGGATGCGATGCTTATGTGAAAAAGCTTCAACCTGATAAGCTCGAACCCAAATCGGAGAAATGTGTCTTCATAGGATACCCAAAGGAGACAGTTGGGTACACCTTCTATCACAGATCCGAAGGCAAAACATTCGTTGCTAAGAATGGATCCTTTCTAGAGAAGGAGTTTCTCTCGAAAGAAGTGAGTGGGAGGAAAGTGGAACTTGATGAGGTAATAGTACCTTCTCCCTTACTTGAAAGTAGTTAAATCGCGCAGGCCAGTTTCGAGACATCTACACCAAGTAGCGAGGAAGTTGATGATGTTGATCATGAAACTTGAGATCAAGTTACTGCAGAACCTCGTAGATCAACGAGTAAGATCCGCACTGAGTGGTACGGTAATCCTGTTCGGAAGTCATGCTACTAGATCATGATGAACCTACGAACTATGAAGAAGCGATGGTGAGCCCAGATTCCGCAAAATGGCTTGAGGCCATGAAATCGAGATGGGATCCATGTATGAAAACAAAGTGTGGACTTTGGTTGACTTGCCCGAGGGTAGGCAAGCAATAGAAAACAAGTGGATCTTCAAGAAGAAGACCGACGCCGACGGTAATGTTATCGTCTATAAAGCTCGACTTGTCGCAAAAGGTTTTCGACAAGTTCAAGGGATTGACTACGATGAGACCTTCTCACCCGTAGCGATGCTTAAGTCCGTCCGAATCATGTTAGCAATTGCCGCATTTTATGATTATGAAATTTGGCAAATGGATGTAAAGACTGCATTCTGAATGGATTTACGGAAGAAGAGTTGTATATGATGCAACCGAAGGTTTTATCGATCCAAAGGAGCTAACAAAGTGTGCAAGCTCCAGCGATCCATCTATGGACTGGTGCAAGCATCTCGGAGTTGGAATAAGCGCTTTGATAGTGTGATCAAAGCATTTGGGTTTGTCTGAGACTTTTGGAGAAGCCTGTATTTACAAGAAAGTGAGTGGGAGCTCAGTAGCATTTCGATATTATATGTAGATGACATATTGCTGATCGGAAATGATATAGAATTCTGGATAGCATAAAGGGATACTTGAATAAGAGTTTTTCAATGAAAGACCTCGGTGAAGCTGCTTACATATTGGGCATTAAGATCTATAGAGATAGATCAAGGCGCTTAATTGGACTTTCACAAAGCACATACCTTGACAAAGTTTTGAAGAAGTTCAAAATGGATCAAGCAAAGAAAGGGTTCTTGCCTGTGTTACAAGGTGTGAAGTTGAGTCGACTCAATGCCCGACCACTGCAGAAGATAGAGAGAAAATGAAAGATGTTCCTATGCTTCAGCCATAGGCTCTATCATGTATGCAATGCTGTGTACAGACACTGATGTGTGCCTTGCTATAAGCCTAGCAGGAGGTACCAAAGTGATCCGAGTGGATCATTGGACAGTGTCAAGAACATCTGAAATACCGAAAAGGACTAAGGATATGTTTCTCGTATATGGAGGTGACAAAGAGCTCATAAATGGCAGTTACGTTGATGCAAGCTTTGACACCGATCAGACGATTCTAAATCGCAGACCGGATACGTATTTACACTAAACGGAGGAGCTGTCGGTTGGTGCAGTTCTAAACAAAGCGTCGTGGCGAGATCTACATGTGAAGCGGAATACATAGCAGCCGGAAGCAGCTAATGAAGGAGTCGGATGAAGGAGTTCATATCCGATCTAGGTGTCATACCTAGTGCATCGGGTCCAATGAAAATCTTCGTGACAATATGGAGCAATTGCCTTAGCAAAGGAATCCAGATTTCACAAGAGGACCAAGCACATCAAGAGACGCTTCAATTCCATCAGGGACTTAGTCCAGACGGGAGACATAGAGATTTGCAAGATACATACGGATCTGAATGTTGCAGACCCGTTGACTAAGCCTCTTCCACGAGCAAAACATGATCAGCACCAAGACTCCATGGGTGTTAGAATCATTACTATGTAATCTAGATTATTGACTCTAGTGCAAGTGGGAGACTGAAGGAAATATGCCCTAGAGGCAATAATAAAGTTATTATTTATTTCCTTATTTCATGATAAATGTTTATCATTCATGCTAGAATTGTATTAACCGGAAACATGATACATGTGTGAATGCATAGACAAAACAACATGTCACTAGTATGCCTCTACTAGACTAGCTTGTTAATCAAAGATGGTTATGTTTCCTAACCATGAACAAGGAGTTGTTATTTGACTAATGAGGTCACATCATTAGTAGAATGATCTGATTGATATGACCCATTCCCTTAGCTTAGCACACGATCGTTTAGTATGTTGCTACTGCTTTTATCCATGACATATACATGTTCCTATAACTATGAGATTATGCAACTCCGTTTACGGAGGAACACTTTGGTGCTACCAAACGTCACAACGAATCGGGTGATTATAAAGGAGTACTACAGGTGTCTCCAAAGGCAAATGTTGGGTTGGCGTATTTCGAGATTAGGTTTTGTCACTCCGATTGTCGGAGAGGTATCTCTGGGCCCTCTCGGTAATGCACATCACTGAAGCCTTGCAAGCACTACAACTAATGAGTTAGTTGTGAGATGATGTATTACGGAACGAGTAAAGAGACTTGCTGGTAACGAGATTGAACTAGGTATTGGATACCGACGATCGAATCTCGGGCAAGTAACATACCGATGACAAAGGGAACAACGATGTTGTTATGCGGTCCGACCGATAAAGATCTTCGTAGAATATGTAGGAACCAATATGGGCATCCAGGTCCCGCTGTTGGTTATTGACCGTGAATAGTTCTAGGTCATGTCTACATTGTTCTCGAACCGTAGGGTCCGCACGCTTAAGGTTTCGATGGATGTTATTATGAGTTTATGTATTTTGATGTACGAAGGAGTTCGAGTCCCGGATGTGATTACGGACATGACGAGGAGTCTCGAAATGGTCGAGACATAAAGATTGATATATTGGAAGCCTATGTTTGGAGTTCGAATGGTTCCGGCTAAAACGGAATTTATAGAGTACCGGAGGTTACTGGAACCCCGGGAGGTAAATGGGCCTCGATGGGCCTTAGTGGAAAGGAGAAGGGCCAGCCCTAGGTGGCGCGCCTCCCCCTTCCCTAGTCCTACTAGGACTAGGAGAAGGGCGCCCCCCTCTCTCTTTCCCCCTCCAGGAATCCTAGTCCAACTAGGATTGGGGGAATCCTACTCCCCGGAGGAGTAGGACTCCTGCGCGCCACCCTTGGCCGCCGCCCCCCCCTTGCTCCTTTATATACGGGGCAGGGGGCACCTTGGAACACACAAGTTGATCTTTAGATCGTTCCTTAGCCGTGCAGCGGTGCCCCCTCCACCATATTCCACCTCGGTTATACCGTCATGAAGCTTAGGCGAAGCCTGCGCCGTGAAACATCAAGATCGTCACCACGCCGTCGTCCGTGGAACTCTCCTCGACACTCGGCTGGATCGAGTCGAGGGACGTCATCGAGCTGTACGTGTGTCAAGAACTCGGGGCGTCGGAGTAACGGCGCCGGATCGGTCGGATCGCGAGGAGAACGTCGACTACTTCCTCTACGTTGTGATCGCTTCGCCGGGTCTACAAGGGTATGTGGACAACACTCTCCCCTCTCGTTGCTATACATCACCATGATCTTGCGTGTGCGTAGGAAATTTTTTGAAATTACTACGTTCCCCAACAGGTTCCCCTCCCCACTTCAGCCCATGGGGCCCTCCGGGATGGGTGGCCCCACCCGGTGGACCCCCGGGACCCTTCCGGTGGTCCCGGTACAATACCGGGTGACCCCGAAAATTTCCCGATGGCCGAAACAGCACTTCCTATATATAATTCTTTACCTCCGGACCATTCCGGAACTCCTCATGATGTCCGGGATCTCATCCGGGACTCCGAACAACATTCGGTAATCACATACAAGTCTTCCTAATAACCCTAGCGTCACCGAACCTTAAGTGTGTAGACCCTACGGGTTCGGGAGACACGTAGACATGACCGAGACGGCTCTCAGGCAATAACCAACAGCGGGATCTGGATACCCATGTTGGCTCCCACATGCTCCTCGATGATCTCATCGGATGAACCACGATGTCGAGGATTCAAACATCCCCGTATACAATTCCCTTTGTCAATCGGTATTTTACTTGCCCGAGATTCGATCGTCGATATCCCAATACCTCGTTCAATCTTGTTACCGGCAAGTCATTTTACTCGTACCGTAATGCATGATCCCGTGATCAAACACTTTGATTACATTGAGCTCATTATGATGATGCATTACCGAGTGGGCCCGGTGATACCTCTCCGTCATACGGAGTGACAAATCCCAGTCTCGATCCGTGTCAACCCAACAGACACTTTCAGAGATACCTGTAGTGCACCTTTATAGTCACCCAGTTACATTGTGACGTTTGATAAACCTAAAGCACTCTTACAGTATCCGGGAGTTACACGATCTCATGGTCAAAGGAAAAGATACTTGACATTGGAAAAGCTCTAGCAAAACGAACTACACGATCTTGTGCTATGCTTCAGTTTGGGTCTTGTCCATCACATCATTCTCCTAATGATGTGATCCCGTTATCAACGACATCCAATGTCTATAGTCAGGAAACCATGACTATCTGTTGATCAACGAGCTAGCCAATGTATTCACACGTGTATTACGATTTCCGGATAATACAGTTATAGCATGAATAAAAGACAATTATCATGAACAAGGAAACATAATAATAATGCTTTTATTATTGCCTCTAGGGCATATTTCCAACAGTTATCAATCCCTTCATGGTCACTGGCAAGAGTGAGATCTAATAGAGATAGATTTAAACAAATAAAAGTAAATAAAATCAGCGAGATATTTTTTGTGTTTTTGGTTTTATAGATCTAAAAATATATGATGGAAAATAGACCTGGGGGCCATAGGTATCACTAGAGGCTTCTCTCTTGAAAGAAAACATACGGTGGGTAAACAAATTACTGTCGAGCAATTGGTAGAAAAGGGCAAAGTTATACGATATCTAAGGCAATGATCGTGAATATAGGCATAACGTCCGGGAATAGTAGGCCGGCTCCTGCCTGCTCTACTACTATTACTCCACACGTCGACCGACTCTTGCCTGCATCTAGAGTATTAAGTTCATAAGAACAAAGTAATGCCCTAAGCAAGATGACATGATGTAGAGACATAAACTCAAGCAATATGATATAAACACCATCTTTTTACCCTTAATGGCAACAATACAATACATGCCTCGCTGCCCCTTCTGTCACTGGGAGAGGACACCACAAGAGTGAACCCATCACAAAGCACCCCACACATTGCAAAAAAACCAATCTAGTTGGCCAAACCAAATTGATAGATCAGAGAGAAATACAAAGCTATCAAATCATGCATATAAGAATTCAGAGAAGACTCAAATATTATTCATAGATAATCTGATCATAAATCCACAATTCATCGGATCTCGACAAACACACCGCAAAAGAAGATTACATCGAATAGATCTCCAAGAACATCGAGGAGAACATTGTATTTAAGATCAAAGAGAGAAGCCATCTAGCTACTTGATATGGACCCATAGGTCTGTGGTAAACTACTCACGCATCATCGGAAGGGCAGCAAGGTTGATGTAGAGGCCCTCCGTGATCGAATCCCCCTCCGGCAGAGTGTCAAAAAAGGCCCCAAGATGGGATCTCACGGGAACAGAAACTTGCAGCGGTGGAAAAATATTTTTTGCCACTCCTCTGGCATAGAGGGAATATTTGAGGATTTATAGTGCTGGGATTAGGGTTAGGAGACCCCCGAGGGGCCCACAAGCCTAGGGGTGTGCCCCCTGGGGCGCGCCCCTAGGGCTTTTGGCCACCTCGTGTGTCTTCTGACCTCCTCCTGAAGCTTCCTATGTTTCTTCTTGTCCAAGAAAAATCTTTGTAAAGTTTTATTGATATTCCTTTTCTGTAAAAGTCAAAACAAGGAAAAAGCAGGAACTGACACTAGGCACTAGGTTAATAGGTTAGTCCCAAAAAAGATATAAATAGCATATTAATGCATACAAAACATCCAAAACAGATAATATAATAGCATGGAACAATCAAAAATTATAGATACATTGGAGACGTGTCAGGTACCGAGCTTTGTGTTGCCATCTTCGCAATTTGGATACAACCGTTTTTTGTGATCCTCTAACATGCGATCGAACTTCAACTTCTCCTTTTTCACTTTTGCATTCTCTCTGTGCATCAACAATGACCCGACGAAGATTATCAGCCGGCACATCTGGTGCCTCTTGATCTTTAGCTTCCCCCGTCGCAGTATCGCCGTATTCAGGGAACATATGATAGTTGTCATCATCCTCTTCCTCTTCTTCGTTGTCTTCCATCATAACCCCTCTTTCTCCGTGCTTGGTCCAACAATTATAGCTGGGCATGAAACCGTCTTTAAGCAGGTGGGTGTGAAGGATTTTAGTGGAAGAGTAACCTCTATCATTCCAACGGACAACACATGGATTCAGACTGTTTGCCTGAGCCACATCGATAAAAATATGAAGGCCCATAATGTACTCGGAAGTGCATCGGTCACCGTACATCCATTGTCGGTTCATCTGCGCATTATATAATTAAGTATATCAAAAATCATTATAGAACATCATGAATAGTGAAATGACCAAATTAATACACGTTCATCACATTAAAACTAAAGTACAGTAGTGATCAAATGTTATTACTGCAAAAATAAATACATAAAGTTCATACAAAGTTCTCATAGAACAACTTGCAACTATCTGGAGCATCTAAAACATACAACTATGTAAAACATTTAAATGCAACAGCAAATGCGATCAAAATTGCAACTAAGGTAACAATTGATCCAACAGCATAATGATACGAAGCCTCTTTATCAATGGCATATTTTCTAATCTTTCTAATCTTCAAGCGCATTGCATCCATCTGGATCTTGTGTAGATCGACGACATCGGCAATATGCAAGTCCAATTTCATCTTCTCTTCTACAATTCTTTTCAATTTTTCTTTCAAATAATTGTTTTCTTTTTCAACTAAATTTAGCCTCTCGACAAGAGGGTCGGTTGGAATTTCCGGTTCACATACATCCTAGATAAAAATATCTATGTCAAGTTGGTCAGCATAATTGTCATAAACACTAAATGAAACAAATAGTTATAAAACATAATATACCACATCCGAATCATAGACCGGACGAGAGCCGACGGGGGTGGATATCAAAACCATGTCACTATATAATAACAAACAATAATACAAGTACAAAAATTATACATGACTATCTAAATCATACAATTAAGATTTTTTTTTAAAAAAGATAAGAACAAGAGGCTTACCACGGTGGTGCCGGCGACGAGATCGGCACGGGCGATCGTCGGCGGTGAGGATGGGGACGGGGATGGGCTTGGAGGAAGAACAGAGGATAAGAAAGCTTAAGTGTGGCTCGGACACCTCATATCATGTTTTTTTGTGTGAACTCAAGTGGCATCACGATCTCAGACATTTCATCGAGCACATCTTGTGCATGGATGGGAAAACAAACTAGCACACACCTCCCACCTTCTATGAGGAAAAAACAGAGGAGAGGGCGGGCAGGGGCGAGGGTATATATAGGCAAATTTTTAGTCCTGGTTGGTGTCTAAGACCGGGACTAAAGAAAGACCTTTAGTCCTGGTTGGAGACACCAACCGGCACTAAAGGGCATCGCATCCCTTTAGTCCCGGTTGGTGTCTCCAACCGAGACTAAAGGTCCCATTTGAACCGGGACCGATGCCTGCCGAGCCCCGACCGGCGTCCTAGCCGCTCGAACCGGGACTAATGCTCACATTAGTCCTGGTTTGTAACGCGACCGTGACTATTTCTCCGATCCGGCTTGAACCGAAGCCCTGTTTTCTACTAGTATACTACGTACCTGTAAGGAACCAAGTACTCTTTGGCGTCGACCACATCCGGATCTGTTATACACCACTCTATCCATTCCACTGGTGTGGAAGGTGGCGAGGACGCGTCTAGCCCCTCGGACGTGAGGCCATGGAGCGATAGGAAGGACCGGTCGCCTTGACAGCGAAGGCGGGGTCGACACTAAAGATAGTCGTGAGGCAATGAATCAGGACGACAGCGACAGGGCGTCGGTGGCGTGCTCGCTGCGAGTCTGAGTGGACAGGTCACTCATTATGGGGCAGGCGTCCGTGGGGATCCGCAGCGGCGGCAGCGTCCCTGGCGATCCTGAAAAGATCGAGGCAGGTTATGAGGAGTGGCGGATTTTTTTTCTTTTTGTGATTATTTGTAAAGAGAGACGGAAAAAACCAGATGAAGGCGAGAGGTGATGCGTAAAAAATAGACGAAGGTGGGAGTTGAGACAAAAAAAAGGATGGAACGGAAGCTACCATGTTCCTCTTTAGGAGTAGAGATACAGTCTAACTTGAGAAGACCACTTCAATACGGTCCTCAAACTTGGCAGAAAACTTTCTCAGATTTTTTAATTAAGAAAAACTAATATTTGAAATGTGGGTTCCACATGTTAGGAAGCAAACTAACACCAATATTGAGGAAGGAACCTAAGCTCTCCAGATCACGGGTCGATCAGTCCACACAAGCTAACCACCAGTTGATATGCTGCTTGGCCTGAGCGCATCTCCAAAGTTGACCCGCAAATGTATTTGTATATGTCCGTTTTTATGTCTGGATGTGGTCCACGGACAAGATGCCGGAGCGAGCCATTCGAAACTATTCACAAATTAATCCGGTTGAGAGGAAAGATAGTAGAGGGGGACCATGCATGTGATGGGATTTGTGGTGTGGTGTCTCATTGGTAGAAGAGAGAAGAGATGGACCATGCATGTGAAGAGAGAGAAAAGAGAGGAGGACCATGCGGAGGATTTTTGTTGGTCACTTGGATGTCCGGACTCCGGTATAGCTCCTCAGATTTGTCTCAGATTTGCTAGAAAACGGAAGTCCGGACCACTTCGTGGACCGATAAAGATCTCCATTGGATTGAAAAAGTGACCAGAAGTGTCTGATTAGACATATACCGGAGTTTTGAGGCTATCTTTTGAAGAAGCCCTAAGTTGTTGAGCTAGACCTTATATATTGTGTTCCTATGTACCTCTTCAAGCTTATTTTTATATATTTTTATACATGGCGCAACTATAGGCTCGTAGAATTACCATTTTTTTCAAGTTCATGTTTTTCATATTTTTTTTGCATTTGAAAAAACAAGTTCATGTTTTTCATATTTTTTGCATTTAATAACTGTTCAAAATGTTTCACGTTTTCTGAAAAACCATAAACATATTTTGGAAACGATTTCACGTGTATTTAAAATTTCAAACGTGTTTTTAAAAAATATCCGTCATGCATTCAAAAATAGTTCATGTATCAAAAAAATTCATGTTTCACGTTTACTAAAAAACTATAAACATGTTTTGGAAGCTATTTCACGTGTATTTAAAAATTGCAAATGTGTTTTTGAAAAACGTTCGTCAAGGATCCAAAATTGTTCAACGTGCATTACAAAGTATTCTGTAAAATACTGATTACGTTTCTAAAACCATGTTTAACCTGTTTTATTACATTTCTAGGATTTATTATTATGACATAATAAATTTTAATAGACGTTGAACAATTTTCTAAATACAACATTGTCATTTCTTAGTATGACAAAACTCACATTTCTAATTTTACGTTTTTATGTAATTAAATAAAATTGGAGGCTATTTTCTAAAAAATAGTTGCGGCGTACAGAACACGTATGTATGTGAGACGTATTGCAGGACCAGTTCGTCGTGTTTAAGGACCATATTGAAGCAATATTCTCAAGTTCTCCAACCTTATTGAAGCAGTTTTATTAGTTTGAGGACGATTATGGACAAAAGCCGCACTGCCCAGATCTCGAGTCACCGACCACGTGATGCAGCAGGCTTAAACTACACGATTAAAAGTAAACCAAAGCTTAACTGCGCAGCAGCCAATGCGAGTCCACTTGCAAAGACTAAAAGGAAAGCTTTTCAAGGAGGAAAGAGAGAATGAAAAAAGCTCTATGGACGTACTCGACCGACCGTTTAGTGTTGTTTGAAGCATCTTTGGTTATAGTTATCTCTCCAACGCTGGTGACGGACAAAAAGAAAGCCAAGCCCGTGCTGGGGCGTCACGCGTGGGAGCGCAAAAAAGATGCTGCTCCGGGGGCACGGTCACCCGTGCAAGCGTTCTCTCGTTGTTAAGTAAGTATGCTGTCTGCTGATGTATCCTCCCCGTTAAGGAGCCATCTAGCTAGCTGCTACTGTAAACTGTGAGCTTCTTCCTCCTCCTGCTTCAGCCGTCGTCACCCGGTCGATCTGCAGGTTAGCCCGGCCAGAATGTGTGCAAACTCTTTCTCGTGGCTGCTAATACCTACAAAGTATGGGACGTCACCACGACCTTGATCCTGAGTGTGTGCTGCCAGCCGCTTCGGTTCTCCTCATTAGCTTGTTCTAGCTAGCCGTGTGTTGTTTGCTGTTCCCTTTTTTTCCCTAGAATTGTTATGAGATTAACGACCCCATTTATAGTCTTGTTAAAGCATGTAGTGGCTGGGTGTTCCCAGTACTACTCCTATTTGCTAGTATGAGATTAACGACCCCATTTATAGTTACATACTAGCTCCAAGTTTTAACATGTTAGTTTGACACCAGATCCATCAGGCAGGGCACCTCAACTCCAATGGATCCGGTCCTACCTGGTTTCGACGGAGAACTCGGTCGTTCCCCGTCATCAGATGTGCCATCCCACAGGAGGTCGAGGTAAGGGCTTTCCCAGATCTGCTAGTGGTCTTCCTCTTGCCGCCCTTGCTCTCTCTTCTTTCAGGCGATTTTCACTTTCATGCCCTACTTCGGTTGTTGGCAACCACTCTAGCAAGGGTCCTCTGTTTTTTGCTTTTTGTTTTTAAGGTTCAAGTAATGAGACATGAAGTTGCCTTTTTCTTTCTTGCTTCTCTCTTTGTGGGCAAAAGAGAGAGTTTTATTCGTCATGTGCAGGATTACCATGACCTAAACGTGGATAAAATCCGGAGGACAATGCAACCAACCCACGGTGCTCACATCGGTTCCACCATGGTTTCGAGGCAATTTGAACCCTGATTTGTTTTCAATCAATCTACCTCACTGCAAAGTGCCGCTTCCTTTTAAGGTTCTGAATTTCCTAAAAAGGTGGGTGTCTATCTCGCTTCGCCGATGTAGTGAGCTTTAGGCGAACTGCAGATTCTGATCTGGAGCCAAGCGTAGGCTTTCAGCAGAAATCATATTCTTACCTACAACTTATACAAAATAATTAAGAAGAGAAATAACTACCTAGAATACGATGTTGGAATTTAGGACAGTCTAACAGCACCTAATCCCAGCGACCCAGCTTCTCATGAACTCGGTATTTCTAGCCGTCAGTTTTGCTGATTCTCCCTCCATCAGGAAATAACTGACGCAAGTGAAGTTCTGCAGGGAATAATTGACGCAAATGGTGTACCAGTGCAGGCCTACACTAGTACCCCATTCGCGTCACTTGTTTCCGGATGGAGGGAGCAGTACGTAAGACTTTTGTACAACATATACGTGAGAATAGTATTGCTAGTCTTTAATTTTTTTTTCATTATTGTGAATCCACTCCAATCGAATATTGAATAATCAAATTCTTCAATTCAAATTCAAAGTTTTTGAGATCTCTAAAAAAGTGGATTAATCGGACGAGGACAAAGAGAGAGTCCCATTCTACATGTCAATACTGACAACAATGAAATTTCTAGTAAAAGGAAAATCCGTCGACTTTATAAGTTGTGAGCGAAACAGGCTTTTGCCCCGCTTTATAGATAAAGCAACATCCAAAAAGGTACACGATCGAATGATACAAGATGATGAGGTGGCTCCCTTACAAAGCCGATCCTGAGATATCCGGCACACGCAGAACGCACCCGACTCCACTACCAGCAATGAGCACCGAAAGACCTAAACACCAGACGCCGCAACCTAGTACACCTAAGCTCCACGACAACGCCCCCAAGAGGGAGAACCACGCAGAGCGTCGCCGCTGTCGAGTCCACACCGGACAATGGTCTTCACCCGGAGCCCTGACACGGAGAGAAGAACCACAACACCGTCTTCAAGAAGAGCCCGACACCCACGGGTTTCACCGACGTCGGTGCCAGGGCCCGGAGCTTTCGCTCGGCAACTCACCCATGCCACAAAGAGGTTGCCAAAGGAAGAATGATGGTGCCAGATCACCAGGTCTGGATTAGGACGCCGCCCCCCTCAGGAGAGAAGGCACGTCCGAGCTACCCGCGGCCACTCCTCCCGTTGCCCACACAATCCAGAAGAAGAGACATCACACCGCAATGAGGCCCGCCGACGAGCCACCATCCTGTCCTCCATCCGGGGCAGCTGCCCCGTCATCCTTGTCACAAGATACCGTATACTGCTCACATCACAACGCACACAACCACAGAAGGAAGAGCGATGACACTTCCATCTACTCCTTGCCCGGCATCAGCCCCCGAGCCTGGGTAGGCGCCTCCACAGTAAGAGGCACCCACACATGCGTTCTCAACCAATCACCGATGAATGAGGGGGGGGGGGGGGGGACACAACTCGAGACTGCCGACGGCCATCGGCTAGCCAGCCCCGAGCAATTGCTCACGCGAGCTCACACGACGACATGTATGTGGTTACCTCCGCTGATCCGTGCACTTACGCAACGCCAACACGGCCACCACCACCAAACATGAAACCCGGACCAAGGCTACCCGGCCCACCTACCCAGAGAAAACCCTCTGACCCACCTCGGGACCATAGCTGGCCCTCCCGATCACCAGCCCCAGGTCGTCGCTACCCCAGACGCGTGAGCAATCCATGCGCCGACGGTTAAGACCCATTAGAAGAAGGGGCACCCGACACCACCTGCACCCTGCCACCGACCACAAACCGCCGCAGCCACAGTCGCGCCGGCGAGCGAAGCCACTACCTATGACAACCGTCGGACCTCCACCACACCAATGGGGCATCGGTCCACCACCATCCAACCACGACACCCTTCCTTGCCAACGATAGAGGAAATGAAGAAGACCCGGTGAGGTGCAGCAGATGACATCCACACACAGGGACAGTTCCCCGGTGGCCATTCCCACTTGGCCAGACGCTGCCGACCGCCACTGCCAGAGGAATAGCCTCCGCCACCCACCAGATCTGACAGTTACAGATTTGGGCGAGGCCCGCCTAGGACACAAACGCCCAAGCATGGCACGAAAGTAGCCGCATGCGAGGCCCCCCTCCAGTGAAGCCCGTGTCGCATCCCCTCCGTGCATCCGTCGTCGATGATGGCCGCCAGCGCACGCGCCGCGCACCTCCGTGCATCCGTCGTCGACGAGGGCCACCAGCGCACGCGCCGCATCACCTCCGTGCATCCATTGTCGATGAGGGCCGCTAGCATGCGCGCCACCACACACACCCCGCCGCACATGCACAGCCACCACAACGCCATCGTATGCCTGACCGCACGTGATGCCGCCGCTGCGCCCCACGCCAACGCCACGTCCCCAACGACGACCACAACTCGTGCTGTCGATACCCAACGAGGAGGAAGAAGGGCCTCGCCGCCGCCCCCCGGATAGGGCGAGGGAAGAGGATGGGAGGGAGGGGAGGGGGCGGCGAAGCTAGGGTTTTGCCCGGCCGTGGCCCACGGGAACGACAGGGGGCGACCGGCGGGGGGCGTTCTAGTCTTTCATTTAGTCTTAAACATATTCCTAATTCACATGGCTTGTCTGGACTATAGCCTTGGAATACTTAATCCCTAGAACAAAGTATGGGCTTTCCACTAGTCATAATCCTAATTCACACAAAGTCTGTCTGGAATATAAACTTGTTTTTTTTTTTTGGTGCGGGGACTGGAATATAAACTTGGGATACGAGGGCTTTTCACTAGTTTCAATGCTAATTCACATACACGAGAACATGACAAGGAAAGAATCCAGTCCCCGCACCAAAAAAGCCCTCGTGAATTTTCTAACCTTATAGGGTTTAAAAGGATGCTATATTCAGCACAAAAATAATATTGGAAAGAGTGTTACCTTGATTACTTGGTTTTGAATACTTCTACAATGATAAACAAAATAGGACAACAATATATATATACATATACATAGCTCTTATCGGCCACCCCCATGAGTAGTGATAAATCAGACGATTTTTTGAATAGTGACTTTTCATAAATTTTTGTTTCGAAAATCTTGCCAATCAGAGATGCTCTTGACCTGGTGTAGCTCTCCCGGGCAATTTATCATTTATCGCATGCTTGGGTGGTCGTAATTTTAGATGTGCAGTGTCTAGCTACACCTAGTCTCCAAACTAGTACATGCTCCTATTGGGTTTCGGCCAATTTATCCATGTTCAATGCATCTGATAGTGAGGGATACTAAGTGCAAACATCATTTATATCAATATTGTATATTGTTAAAGCTGTAATTCAAATGCCCATGTTGGGCTAAATTTGATGTTTCTATTACTCTATTGAATTTAAATGGATTAACGAAAAAATATGGCTGATGTGATAAATAGTAATTTATATGGGGCTAATATGACACACACTAATTTAATTGGGTGTACTCAATTGCAGCAATATAATTGTCTTATTTGATGTCCAATGTGATTACCTGATAAGTCTAGATGCTTTTATCTTATTCCTTTTTGACCTTTGATGCTTTTATCTTCTTTTTGACCTGGATGCTTTTTTAGTTTTAGATTAATGTAGGTTTTCCTGAAGTAGTATGTTAAATTGAAAGATAAATGTTCTTACCTTATGCCGATGTAATTCTTGTTAGATCAATGGGACATCAGAACTTCATGAGTATAGAGTTACAACAAATAGAGGGGATGACCTCGGAGTTCACACTCCAGCTGTTAGACCATATTACAAATCATTTTTCTGAGGAGAGCATAATTGGTCGTGGTGGGTCTGGAGTAGTTTACAAGGTAGTGTATGATTGTACCTACATCTTCTATTATTTGAATGGTATGATCATATTACAATGAAATTTTCAACAGGGTGTATTGGACAACGGTGAAGAGATTGCGATGAAGAAGCTTCATCAAATGCCTGGGCTTGACGAGAAGCAATTTACGAACGAATTCAACAATCTTATGAGAGCCAAACACAAAAATATTATACGGTTAGTTGGCTACTGCTACTATCTAGGACATGAACGTGTAGAGCACAAAGGAAAATATGTTTTTGCTCATGTGCAAGAAAGACTACTCTGTTATGAATACTTGCAAGGTGGAAATCTCGACCAGCATCTTTCTGGTATGATGGCCCTCTATTTAGACTTTTATTTTGCATGTCATCTAATAATATTACCAAACTAATGTCTTGGTACACGTTCTATTTTCTCTACAGATGAATTATGCGGACTTGACTGGCACACACGGTACAAAATAATAAAAGGTGTATGCGAGGGTTTAAATTTCCTCCATACAGGATCAGAAGATCCTATCTGCCACTTGGATTTAAAACCCGCAAACATACTGCTGGACAAAGATATGACACCAAAAATTGCAGATTTTGGTTTGTCCAGACTCTTTGCTTCCGCACAGACCCATATCACGACACAAATTATAGGAACACTGTAAGCTCCTAGTAAATAGGAAGTTGTGAAGTTGTTTTGATTAACTCACTAACTCTTCTGTTGATGTAATTGTATTTGTACCATGCAGTGGATACATGCCTCCCGAATTCATAGAAAGAGGCAAAATCACACCAAAATTTGACATATTCAGTTTGGGTGTTATAATTATAAAAATAATAGCTGGGCCTGATGGTTACTCCAAATTTGCAGATATGTCTTCTGAAGAATTTGATAAGCTGGTAAGAAAATTTATTCAAGGTATATTTTTTTCATAAATGTTAGGTTGTGTGATGTGCCTCAGGGCATCGCCAAAGCAGACCTGCAAAGCTCCGGTGTATATTGTCCGGACCAGTTTTGTTGATTTTTATGTCAAGTTGGCGTTACTTTTCAATTTTGCAGTTGCACCAAAACTGGGCAAAGAGGTTCCATGAAACGATGCCGTCCGGTACATTGCAAGAAGTGAAGACATGCATGGACATTGCATCAAGATGTGTGGAGAGGGATGAAGAGAAAAGGCCATGCATAAGCGAGATTATCAATGAACTGAATAAGATTGACAGTAGCATTATTAACGAACCAAATCAGATTTACAGTGACATTATAGATAAACAAGACAAGTTTGATGGTCACCTTGTCGATGAAGTGGATAAGATCGGTGGTGACATTGCGGCCAAGATTGAGGCGAACATTATCAACGAACAAGATAAGCTTAGTACTGCCAAAACTTCAACTATGTTCAAGGTAATTTTGGTGACAGCGTTCATATGGGCGATTTCTTTTTACATATAGCATTGCTTTTGTGTCCACGAAGATAATTTATGACTTACATGGAGAAAATAAAGTAAATCCCCTGCTATATATGTCCTCAGCTCCTCATGCATGCATATTAATTCTTATAATAATCGTCAATACTCTTCATATATATGCAGATATCCTTGGAGAGAATGGGTAGGCTTGTTTCCCCACGTTGCGTGTGGCTGAGTGGCCCTATCATCATCGGCGCTGGCCCGTCAGGGCTCGCCGTTGGGGCCAGCCTCCGCGAGCTCGGCGTGCCATTCGCCGTGCTTGAGCGAGAGGACTGCATCGCCTCGCTGTGGCAGAAGCGCACCTACGACAGTCTCAAGCTCAACCACCCGAAGCAGTTTTGCAACCTCCCACGCATGCCATTCCCGGCTGACTACCCGGAGTACGTCACCCGCCGCCAATTCATTGACTACCTCGAGGCATACGCCGCCACGTTCCAGGTCAATCCGGAATTCAACAGCACCGTCCAGTCAGCGCGCTTCGACGAGGTTTGTGGCATGTGGCGCATTCGGGCACAGTACGCGGCAACGGACCGTGCCACCGAGTATGAGTACATTAGCCGCTGGCTGGTTGTGGCCACCGGCGCCAACGCCGAGGCAGTCGTCCCCGACATCCCGGGCCTTGCCGGTTTCTGCGGAGAGGTGACCCATTCTAGCGACTACAGGACCAGCGAGTCCTACATCGGCAAGCGCGTGCTCGTGGTGGGCTGCGGCCAGTCCGGCATGGAGGTGTCCGTCGACCTGTGCAACGGTGGCGCGGTCCCGTTCATGGTCGTCCGGAACGTGGTCGGCATGGCCACATTATATCTCACCATGCTGCTCATGCGGTGGCTCCCGCTCTCTCTCGTGGACAAGATCATGGCCTTCCTCGCCTGGCTTTTACTCGGCGACCTCGCCAGATTTGGCATCCGGACCCCCGCAGTTGATTCCCTCACGCTCAAGAAGACTGATGACTATGGGCGCGCCTGGCGCGCCATCGCGAGGAGGATCTTTTCCGGTGACATTACCGTTGTCCCTAGCGTGGCGCGCTTCACCAAGTCTGGCGCCGAGCTGTCCGACGGCAGCGTCCTCGACATCGACGCCGTCATACTGGCCACTGGCTACCGCAGCAATGTGACCCGGTGGTTCCAGGGTATCAAATTATTAGGGAAGGACGGTTGCCCCAAGACCTCGTTCACCGATGGCTGGAATGGTCACTCAGGGCTCTACTCCGTTGGCTTCACCCGACGCGATCTCTTGGGCGCCACCGCTGACGCCGTGTGCGTCGCGAAGGACCTTGCCAAGTCGTGGAAAGAGGAAACGAAGTCGAGAAAGCAAGGCACCAGCGGGCTCAGGAGGTGTATATCAGTTATTTTTTAAGATGACTAGCAAAAATGCCCGATGTGTTGAAACGGGTATAAAATAAATAAATTTTAATATAATCATTAGCATCTCCCTTCACCATCCTTTAAGTGAGCAGTAAATTATTCGCCGACCAATTTTCTAATTAATTTCTTTATTGAAATATGAACTGTAATAAATTATTATTATCACTTTCACTACTAAAATCGCAAAGTTCGCCCAGTTTCTTATAAACCCGGCAAAGTCTAAAACAAACACGGCAAAGACATTGAATCAGCTGATTTTCACTCGACAACGTTTACATTACTGAGTTCTTTTCTACAGGAACTCAGCAAACACCCAAAAAATCATTGCCAAGTTTAAAAAAGATGCGAACTCGGCAAACAAATTATGTACACGAAACGGAGCTAACGGCACTGACACCAAGAGTTGCCAAGGCTTTACTGAGTACAAAAACTGAGCGAAGGTAAAGGTCTTTACCGAGTACCACCCAGCGCGCCTTGTAGCACTCCAGGGAGCTGTCGGCGCGCATCTTGTGCTTGAAGACCCACTTATCGGTGATGACGTTGGCGCGAGGAGGATGATGAACGAGCTCCCAGGTGTGATTGCCGACGAGAGCGGCGAACTACTCCTGCATGGTGGAGACCCAGTTCGGATCACGGAGAGTATCACGGACAGAGCGGGGAAGC